>OZ012677.1:153598284-154856818 GCA_963942445.1 Argyra leucocephala | reverse complement strand
TGTCGATCCAATGTTAAACAAATTGCCAAGCCTCTGCCAATGACGAACTCAACGTTAATGTTGACTGAAAACATCCTTAGTGTGTTCCTCTTTATTTCAATTTCTGCATTTACATTGATAATGCTTAAAGACGCATTAAAAAATTTTCCCAAATCTAAATCTCACATATTTTTTTATCAACAGATTAGAAGTTTATAATAACATGTACCTGTATTGATCTTATCATCAAAAAACCAATTCTTTCCGTCCTTGATCTGCCTTTTAGCGTTCTGTTTTTTATAAACTTCTGGTGTTTTATGTTCCGACCATGTACACAACTATACATTAACTGTTTTTTGAATAAAGCTAGTTTCAGCACTTAAATGAGCAAACATGTAACTGTTTTACGTTTCTAGTTTCCAGTGGTCACCCGATAGAGATGAGGAAGCATTTGGTTAGGAAGTTATAAACCTGGGTTAGCAACCGATGAGTAGCCTGTTGATTCTCTTTCAGGATATATAGTATTTCTTAAAAATATTGCTGTTTGGTTACAACACGGTTTTCCAACTTAATTCGATCTTAATTTGGAATGTGAATTTCTCAATCAAACTAGATTCTGGAAGATAATGCAGTTATACATTGATTAATCATTATTGTTACAACTATAGTTAGATTTTGAATCCTTTCGAACAACTTCGTTGCGACTTTTCTTCATTCAGTATGAATTCGGTAATTTTCAAAACGGAGCATTCTTTGGTTTCTTTTAATTTATGATTTTGGATAAAATATATGTATACTATTTTGATATTAGATGAAAGGCATATTTCAAAGAATGACTGCAATTAGTTTGCTTCTTGCTCATTTTGGGTACGAAGTGATTGACACATTTTCATAATACAATCCGCATTTCCTCTATCTATATCATTGGATGAATTCAGAAATGCACCAGCATTACTTACCACAAAATCTCAATATGCAACACAGTAATTTCTCAAATTGCTACTCGTAATAAATTCTATTTGTAGTTGTTGAACTAATACAATTAAGTTTATTGAATTTTAGCATAAAATTTTATGCATTCACGAATTTAACCAATTGAATGTGATTTATTGCTTTATGCGGAATGATCTCAAATAGCATCAATCAGTTTGAAAATGTAGAAATTAATTTCGTCATCTTCACAGTTTGCAGTTTACAAGACAATACATCTCGGTTTCCAAAATGAAGTTTTTTTATTTTTAAAATACCTTATGGAAATAAATTCCGACAAATTAGCTCCACATACATCGTCCTAGATCTAGAGATTACATGAATTACATTTTTCAAGTTCATAATTCACGTAAGTCAAGGTTGAAGTTTGAAACAATCGGGAATAACAAAAGAAACTAAAGAAACTTATTATATCGTAAAAGATAATTGCATTTTTTCTAAACCGTAATATTTCTTCAAGCTCAAATATTAAACAATTAAATTTTTTTTTTTAGTCTTTATTATTGTATAGTTGTATTTAGATTTTTTTCCGTTTTATAATTTATATTTAATTTTTACATATACTTTTCATTTTAATAAGAGTAATACATTTTTTTTATTTTAAATAATTTCTAAGTTTCTTTTTAAAATCACTTCTTCAAAAAACAGAAAAAAGTTTATCGCTTTAATTTAAATAAATATATTTGAATTTTGTATTTCAGTTTATTTAAATTTTGTTTTCATTTTAGTTTACTTTATCCAAGACCCTTACTTTTTAATTTATTTATTTTTTTGTTTTGTTATTCTCCTTTGATAGATTTTTGTATAATATTATAATAATAGTGATTTTGTTTTTGTTTCGTTTTATGTGAAATATTTCTACATTTACATATACATATCAATGTATACAATTGTAATCTTTTTTAATATATAATTTTTTGTTATCAATAATTACATATAATTATTTTAATTATTATTTAATATTTTACATAAGAGATGATATAACTAACGCAATAAATTTTGAATGTTGATTTTTGTATGTATGTATATATGAATGTGTGGAATTATGAGGAATATTTATTTATTTTATTCATTTAATTTTATTTCTTTATTTATAAATATTTCTTTTAAAATCTAATTATTTAATGTTTTGGCAATAAAATTGCGTTTATTAATAATTTTGTGAAGATTTTTATTTGGATTTTTGTTTCATGTTTTCTCAGTTTATATAATTTAAATTTAAAATTAGTTGTAACTCAACTAGTAAAAACTCGTAGTTACTGCAGCTATTTGTTTTCAGCTTAATTATTAGATTGTTGTTGTTGGTATTGTAATCATCATTTTTGTCGTTGTTTTAATCAAGACCACATTTAACATTGAGACTAGTTGTATTGTTTTTTAACTCTTAAATTTCTTTAGTATTTCAAAAGTTCAATTTTTGTTTTAAATGTTATGAATTTACTATTTTATTGTTTGAATGTGTTAGTTTAATAATAAAGGTTGCAACATGCCTTATATGTAATTAGATTTTTCTTTTTATCATATGTAATTAATTTTAATCTTCTTCTTCAGATTCAGATTCTGAAATGAAAAAATTTTAAATTCGTAAATTTTTTTAAATTAATAAATTTAAATTTAATACGCGACTTTTTTTAGCGGTTTTATGTGATAAATTTATTATTTTCAGAATTTTTTGTGTCTTTTCTTCGGCACCAAATACCAATTATAAATGACTATTTGGCTTCCATTCAAGACAAAAAATTTAATTTTGCATCATTACACACATGTTCAAGTATTAATTTTAATTTACATATTGAACAAAATCCAAAATGCATTTTTTTTTTTGTAATTGCGTAAAATAAAATAAATTTACCTTCTTCAGCATTCTGTAGCCACTCAATAAATTTTTTCATTTGTTCTAAAAAATGAATTTTTCCTTTTGATGATTGTGGCTCTTTATACCATCTAAGAATAGTTTCTTCAGATAAAACTTCAGCTAATAATAAATAATAAAATAAATCATAGTTTTAATATAAAAATATTTTCATTCCACTTACTTCTATATAATAAAAGAATAATTTTTTGAAATGCTTTCAAAAAATTCATATTCTCATAACAAAATTCTTGAACTTTTAATATGAGAGCAGTTTCAGAGCGATCTGTTGTTGCAAAAGCTTGTAATAATTGGCAGTAACCTTTTAAATGTTTAACAGCCTGATCAGTAACAAGTTCTTCTTTTTTATTCCATTCACCCAAAGACATTGCAGTGGACCAAATCTAAATTACAAATAATTTTTTTTTTTAGTTATGAAATTCAAGTTGTTTACCTATATTATATTTAAGCATACTTACTAAACAAATAATTTCATGTTCAGGAATGTTTGATTTTTGAGCCAATTCCTTAATATTTGCAGTGATTTCTTTATGTGATTTGTTATCACGTATGTCGTCAAGTAAAGCCTACAAAAAGTTTGCGTAAAAATTCGTTAAAATAAAACTTTTTTTTGTTAAAAAAAAATTATTGTTTTAAGACATCTAAAAAAAATAATTGATCTTACAAAAAAAAAAAAAACAAATTGAAAGATCCAATTATGTCTTACAATTTTTATTTAGCGTTTTGTACAGTTCAGAATATCTATGCAAATTCGACAAACAAACTCACAATAAACGCAAAATATTAAGTTATATAATTACCGTTTGTAATTCACGTTTGGCCTCTTGACTTGCCTGTGCTTTATGTAATTTAACTACTTCAGTAAGTCCTTTGTCAAGAAAAACTTGTTTAAAATATTCTTCAGTACGTTTGTTTGGTGGGAAAAATTCCATTAATCTAGAAAAACCAAATGATTAAAATATTATATTATATATTTAATTAAATTGAGATAAGTAAATTTTTAAATTAACATTTAAATTAAAAAATTGTAATAGTTTAAACACAAAGAACATTTTAAATAAAATTGAAAAACGTAGTGTGCAAAACTAATACGTTTAAATTAACGTTTATTTTAGCATCTTTCTTACATTATAAAAAGAAATATTCTACTTTTATAATAGCTAAAAGTTGCAATGAATACAAATTAATTCAAATAATTTTATTGAATGTAAGAAACTTATATAAGACTCCAAATAAAATGATATTTATTTGAAAAAAATATAATAAAAATCTACATAAAATATATTTAATCTTGGAGAAATTATTAAGAAAATCAAATGGGTAAAATTGATTTTTTCCTGAAACTCTCCAAAAAAGTTAATCGAAAAAGTATCCTACAGAAATAGATGAGATAATTAAAATTTCAAGACAACAAGACAAATAAAGTTTTTCTTAAATTCCTTCCTCAAAATTATCGTTTGAAAAATTAATATGTATATTTTCTTCGGCACCAAATATCAATTGTTTAGAGTGATTATTGGTATTCGAGATATTAATATGTTAAATTTAATCTTGCATCTGTACTCACTCGCTGAAGTATATGGTTTATTTTAAATACTGAGCGAAATCCAAGATGCTTATTTTGAACTTTTTTGTAAAATGTTCTCAAAATTATAATAAATGTATAAATAGAAATTTAATTGACGATTAATAGTTTTACTATCTACATTTTTGACAAAAATCGTATCAAACAATAATAAACGATACAATTGTTGAGCCAATATTGACACAAATTCCAGTCACATTCAACGGATTTTCGTTATATCGTGTATTTGAACACAAAAGCCGATTGAACCGATATTGCACTGTCAAATGTTGTGTTTTATTAAAACTATTTTTTTTTGTTTTTTTTTCTTTTCAAGAATTGTTGAAAACATTATTGGCCTATTATTCTATTTTGTATTTAAGAAAAAAAGGCAAGCAAACTTTTCTTTTAATATTGCATCATATATTTTTTCTTCCATAGTTACTCTAAGACGTTAAAGATGGAGATCCTGGATGCTAAATTTATTATTATTATTATAATGGTGTTTTAATGAATCAACATTTCTATAAAATTGGATAGTATAGTTGAACATACAATTGGTGCACCGATTTCATTTTTTTTTAATTTCTCTTTACCTTCTTATCTTATTTTCTTCGTCAACTTTTGATTGATTAATTAAAATACATACACTATTGTTTTTGAGCTACTTTAAATTGGCTAAATGCAAAAATAGGTTTTTTATTAAATTTTTACTTCAATTTATTTATTTAAGTTCAAATTAAAAATATTTTTTGACAAACAATTAAAAATTATAACAAAAAAAAATACAGTTCATGAAATACATACTCAAAGGATTATAGCTAGCTCCATTGCAAAAAATATTAAGTTTTGAAGACTTTGGTTGAAATATTCAAAAAAAACTTGAGTCAAACGCACAAAGATTATATTTGGAAACGTATAGCAAATACCACTTTACCCAATTCTCAGAAGTCTTGCTGTTAAACTTCAGGTTGTCATTTTTAATTTTTTAAAAATAAAAATATAAGAACATTTGTCATTTTTAATTTTTTAAAAATAAAAATATAAGAACATGCTAAATCTTTCCAGAAACCATTCTTTTACCCTGTTTCCAGTTTTCTTTTCTACCTGATTCGTTAAAATACCAAAACATATCAAAATAAATTTTCAACTCAGATATGTTTTCAACTGCCATATTTTCAATTGAATTATTGACCTATTTCAAATGGGACCTATAACAAAATGCTTTTTAGGTGTAACAATGTTTAGATCTTATCAATCCAATCTTTCTATCCAATATTTATATTCTAGAAGATATCAGAAAAAATATTTAGTCACAGTTTAATAGACTAGATAAATTTAATCTTTTTTGTTTTGTTTTAATAAAAATATATTTCGAATAATTTGATATGATGACTTTTTCAAATTTTCATACTTAAAATCCATGATCAGCCTTCATTTCTACCTACATTATATAAAAATTTACATATTTTATGACTTTTTATTAATTGATTCTAAAAAATGATTTGCAATGAATTTTTTTTAGAATATTTTTATCTACTGCTTATTAAATTTATGATCACAACTACATTATATGGAAATGTGTTATTTGTGAAAGTAAAAACAAATGTACATATAAGGAATAATAAATTATAAGACCATGAGATAAAAGTAACACAGACAAATTTAAAAACTACAAGCTTTTTTTAAATAAAAAATTGTCTAAAACATTATTGACCTATTATTCTATTTTAATTTAAGAAAAAAAGGCAAGCAAACTTTTCTTTTAATATTGCATCATATATTATTTCTTCCATAGTTACTCTAAGACGTAAAAGATGGAGATCCTGGATGCTAATTTTATTATTATTTTATTACAATTACATGTATTAATTTTTTCTTGTAATTAATTATATATTTATATTATAATGGACAATTTACTTATACTACCAGTGTTTTCAAAGAAGTATACATAATATAAGTATATTTATTTTAAAAAATAATTATGAAATAAATAAATTGAAGTAAAAATTTAATAAAAAAACCTATTTTTACATTTAGTCTATTTAGAGTAGCACAAAAATAATAGTGTATGTATTTTAATGCATCAGTTAGAAGTCGACGAAGAAAGTAAGATAAAAAGGTAAAGTGAGCAAAGTACACATCAGAACATCACATTTATATTGGCTTTATTTTTATATATATGAAATATATGTATATGATTTATTTTTTAATCTATAGTAATTATTTGAGTATGATGTTATTTTTATTTAGGTACATATTCATTTTGCATTATGTACATAGTGAGTATATTTTTGTTTTGTGGCATTTGTTTTAACTAATTTAAATTTCTTAAAATTATTTTTGGATTAGATAGCGAACTAATTCTGATAATTTTTTTTTTAGACAAGCACCTAATCAATTCAATATGCATATGGGTGCTACGTCTCGAAATTTAGATTTTAATAAATACGCTAGTTTCAATATTGATACAATGCAAATTTGTACAAAAATTATATCGTGTATTTGATGCATCAAAAATTCAAACTACAACACATACTATGTATTATTTAAATACTGATAATTTTAGTACAATAAACAACTCAATAAACGTATATTTTATATCTTTATTAAAATTATGTACTTTCCAACTCTGAATTTCAATTTACATTTATAAATTGAAAAATCTACCTATAGGTATAAAAAGCCTAAAAAAGCATTTACTTTAGCACAGTTTCCACGCCACTTTGCAATGAATTTTTACAATAGTGGTTCTACGTAAGTGCAAAAAAAACTGTTTATTAAAATTTAAGAATTATTTTCATTAAATTAATTTTAAAATAGAATATTTCATATAATTTAAATCGATTTTACTTACTTGCTTTCTAATCCACCCTTCTTCAATGTTTGCACCAATGAGGAAAGACCTTTTTCTTGTTTGTATGTTACAAATAATTCAACTAAGAACTCAAGTGCGATACCATCCTTAATGAGATGCTCATTACTCAATACTAGTAAAACGGTAGGTGGTACAGAATTGTTTCCTTATAGAAAAATATATACATATATTTAAATTTAATTTAATTTTCGTAAATTTTATAAAAAAGAAAAATAAATGTTTAAAGGTTACAATGTCTTTAAAATGTTGTATTAATATTCATTTAAAAGTCAGTACACCTGAATAAATTTAATTTTCCCATTCAAATTTTCATACACTTTCTTTTTAAATATAATTAAAATGTTCTAAGAATAATTGTATGGGTAGATTACAAAATTTTAATTTTAATAAAATACAATAGTAAACTAACCTATCCAAAGTGCAGTCATTCGAGCTAATTTAACTCTTTCGCTTGTTGTGAATCCCTTAATAAATACCAGAACTTTCTTCATTTCTTCTTCAAACATCTTTTCCAAGTACTTATATCTACGCATAAGCTTGATGAATACCTAATATATTAAATAAATAAAAATTTATAATTTAATCAATTTCAGAATATACATTATTTTTACTATTGTTTTACTATTAAACATAATAACATAAAATATGTATTTATTTTCATAATGTTTCTTCTCTTCGGCACCATTTTTTAATTTTTTTTTTTAATATAAATAAATGGCTTCCATCAAAGATATAAAAATTAATTTACCTCCTTTCATAGCACTCCTACTAAATTGTATTTGATGTTTAGGGAGCGTGGCAGATGAAAGAGGAATCTTCACTAAGTTTATCATACAAAATGTGCTTAAATTTAATGATAGATCCTAGAATACGATCCTAGTATTATTGTTATTAATTTACTGTTAAAGAATATAAAATATGTACATATGTACATATTATTTTGTTTCTTCTCTTCGGCACCATTTTTTAATTTTTTTTTAATATAAATAAATGGCTTCCATCAAAGATATAAAAATTAATTTACCTCCTTTCATAGCACTACTACTAAATTGTATTTGATATTTAGGGAGCGTGGCAAATGAAAGAGGAATCTTCACTAGTTTATTCATACAAAATGTGCTTAAATTTAATGATAGATCCTAGAATACGATCCTAGTATTACTATTCTTATTAATTTACTGTTAAAAAATAGAAAATATGTACATATGTACATATTATTTTGTTTCTTCTCTTCGGCACCATTTTTTAATTTTTTTTTTAATATAAATAAATGGCTTCCATCAAAGATATAAAAATTAATTTACCTCCTTTCATAGCACTCCTACTAAATTGTATTTGATGTTTAGGGAGCGTGGCAGATGAAAGAGGAATCTTCACTAAGTTTATTCATACAAAATGTGCTTAAATTTAATGATAGATCCTAGAATACGATCCTAGTATTACTATTCTTATTAATTTACTGTTAAAAAATAGAAAATATGTACATATGTACATATTATTTTGTTTCTTCTCTTCGGCACCATTTTTTAATTTTTTTTTTAATATAAATAAATGGCTTCCATCAAAGATATAAAAATTAATTTACCTCCTTTCATAGCACTCCTACTAAATTGTATTTGATATTTAGGGAGCGTGGCAGATGAAAGAGGAATCTTTAATAGTTTTTTGATAGAAATGTGGTTACTAAAAATCTACAATATCCATTATTATTGTTATTATTTGACTTAGTTTTTCAAAAAATATATATTTACATATATGAAATTGAAAAATCACAAAAGTAAAATATCTTTTAATATAGCACTATGCGAACGCCATTCAATTAAGGAATTACGGTTAAAACGGCTCTTATTAGTGCAAAACTTTTTATTACATAGAATTATTAAAAAACCTTATTTTTCTTAATGGATATGTAAAAACATTGTAATTTTTATCAAAACATGATTAATATTATTGTATTGCAGGTATTACATAAAATTTAATTAATGTCGTTATTTTTTTAAGTTAACATTATAATAATTAATATTTAGTTAGATCTCAATAAAATATCATATTGATGTAGCACTTTTTGAACACCATTTATTAATAGAAATACATTTAAAACGGTTCTAGTAGAGTGCAACATAGATGAATATTTATTGATGTAGAAATTGTTATCAGAAATTACCTGCTCATGAGCATGCATGGCCTCCATGTCTTCAGATGCTTCAAAAATACAAAAATTTGTTTTTGGCTTCTCGCCATCTTGAGATATTGAACCTCCTGGAACTATATAATAAAAAAATTAAATTAGAATTAGTAAAATAAAATCATAAAATTAACTTACCAAGAAGACCGCCAGCTATTAATATGTCAAATAGAACTTCACCGTAACGACGATAATCTAATTTATTCCCAGCTGTGTCTAAAAATCTTGAGATATGTTCCAAGTCACCTTCAGTTTTTTCGAGACCAGCAATAACCGCATCACGGAATCCCGTGGGGTCGTATTTCTCTTTTTCATCTAAAATAAAATTACCGAAATTCCTTGTTTAAATTATATTATTGATTAAATATAATAAAAATAAAAAATATATATATATAGTATAATATAAATATATATATTATAGTAATCTTACATTATTTAAATCAATAAAAAAGTTATTTTTAATATTTTATACGTACGTAAAAAAAAAAAAAAACAATTATTTTATCAAACATTTATTAAATATATTATTTATATATTTTTCTTGACCTTGAAATTTTATTCTTTATTTGATTTGAGTAAATATTTTTCTAATTCGAGAAATTTTTACAGATTCGAAACAGTAGATTCATCACATAGATACATTTATATTTTGTTTTAAATTAGTGAATAACAGTTTTTCTATAATAATTATTCACAATTGTTGCAATTTTATTTTAAGCAGAATTACAAAATTTAAAAACAAACTCTACATAAAAAAAAATTGCTTTTGATTTAGCAAACAATCGACACCACTTTACTAATGATAAACAAATAAAGTGGTTCTAATAAGTTGCTGATACATATAATGTAAAAAAATATATATGTAGTTATCTATAATTAAATTAATAAGCTGTTGTTCACTTAGAAATTATTGAAAGTATTTTTGAAAAATCTTAGAATATTCGTTATTTTAATAAATTGTTATTCAACATGTACATACCTCTTTTTCTGGTCTTGATGCGTTGACCTGATAACACTGGTCTTTCGATTTTCTGACTCATACAATAAATTACTGAAATTTTTAAAAATAAATTATTTTTTTTTTTTAAATCCTTTGTAGTTTTATTAAGAATAAGAATGTATTATAAAATTTAAATAAAAGAAAAACACTAAAAACTAAAACTGTCAATGTTGTTAGTAATAAAATATGAAATTTAAAAGGCAAGAGAACCATTCAAATTGATTTCAAACGCAACATTATTAAATTAATAACTGATCAATGCTAATTATTTTTACATTTTTATTTTAACTTTTACAATTAAAAATTTAAATATTTAGTTTTATATGTATAATTTGTTAAAAAGTAAATGTAGCAAATTTTATTAATTCAAAATTCTTCTATTTTAGTAACATTAAAAATGCATGAAAATTGTAAACACATTTTATATAACAATCTGTATACTGTACATATATGTATAAATGTATATTATCAGTATTCATTTGTATTACATTTATATATTAAAAAGTATATAATCAAAATACCTACTTATTTTGACCTAAAAAGAATGTCTGCCAACTTTCTAGATAAAATGGTAGGGTGACACATTCTTCTATTTTTGGATTTATTTTTAATTGAAGTATATTTTTACCTAAAATTCTAGGTATTGAAATTACATACATACAATTTATTAATCAAATTTTTATTCAAAATTATAAACTTATATTTGATTTTATTTTACTTTTATCATATTAATAAGCATGTGTATACATAGCTCACACCATATTGTAAACACACACATAAATTTTATGTGAGGTTTGAAAGATATAATTTATACTTGAATAAAACCTAACCTCCAAAATTCTTTAGGCATGTGGTTATGCTCATCAGCACCACTTTTATCTTCCCATATAAAAAATGTTACAAATTAAAATTAACTTAAGAAAAAATTTGAGTAGCTTCTTGTTTGAAAATTCATTTTGGCATTTTAATTAATATAATGCCACGTTTGAAATCTTAATTTGATATTACAAGGTCAATGATCCATCCACCAAGTATTGACTTTGTACTTTTTCTTTTATCATTAAATACGCATTAATTTGCAAATTTTTATATGCGTTAACTTATTTGCTATTTTATTAAAGAGAAAATAACAAATTTACAAAATACTTTTTTAAATTTCATCATTACTTACTTTGTTACTAGTTTTAATATTCTACAAATGAAAAAATTAATAAATAAAAATGATATTTCTTTAGTACAATCAGCACAATTATTTCACAATTTTTTTTAAATTAAAGTTACACGTCAATTTTTTATTTAGTTTTAGTTCTACTTATTAAATTTTTAAAATTTCTTTGTTATAAATTTTATTGTCACAATTAATTTAAAGTTAAAACTAAAGTTTAATTATATTTTCCAAAATTCAAAGTTTTTTTATTACAACTAAAAAAAACTTAAAACATTTAAATTAAATATATTTTATAAAAAAAAAAAAAAAAACGTGCAGCAACCTTATATTATTCAACGAAGATGGCGGCAACGACAATAACTTACCTTACGACTTTTCAAAATAGCTGTAGAGTAGACTAGACTTGTCTTCTCTACTTTTCAAAATTATATTTTCGATTATTTTTGCCATCGTTCGACATTTCAAAAAACGAGAATCGAAATAATTAAAATTAAAACAAGTACCTCGTTTCTATATCAGCTTCAAGTTACTTCAAGCAAACTTGTAGCTAATAACATGTTCACACTATAGGTCTGTTTACTTTTATTTTCAAAAAATCTGGAAATGATCCAATTGCGAGAATAGTTAAAATAATCTCATTTACTTGATAAAAAGTAAAATTGGCACGAATATGTACAATATTTTTTGTCTCAAAATTAGCTGATTATGTTTTAAGTATTTTTATTAGAATTTGATCAGTAATTGTATGAAATTTTTTGTAAGAATTACAATTTTAAATATTTTTTGATGGATTTTTTAAACTTGCTTTTTATTTTAGTTAAAATAAAGTATAAAAAATATCAATAAACTATGGGTCTTGTCAACGTGATATAAAGATTTGTGGTATTAGCGTATTTTGTAAACCAGTAACGTAATTGATATCGCTTTTGATAATCAGATTTGTTTTTAGTGATATATTAAAATTGTGGAATAAAAGTCGAGTTTCCTATCACTAATCATTTATATTTATTTTGCAAATATTGATATTTCGTAAGCAACTTACTTCTTTCATCAGTGCTTGCGACTTATTAAAATTTTTTTACACTAATACTTCTATTTACATAATTTGAACCCTTAATTTATTCAAAATGTCTCTACAGATCAAAGGCATATTTTTCTTTCTACAATCCTCAATCTCAATTAGTCCAAGCTGTACATCACTACATTCGTGTATAAAGGTATCCAACCTGGTCTAAAACCTGGTGTTTGGCTTAACTTACAAAAAAAAATATGTTCATTTTGTGTACAATTAGTAATTGCTTAATAGTGTGCTACCTGATCTACAATGTTTTTCTGTTTTTTTTTATAATTATTATTTATTAGTTTTAAACTAATCTATTATTTAGATTACTTCAAAATTAAAATCAGGTTCAGGTAGAATTAAGATCATAAATACTAGCATAAGGGTTTTTACGTAATTATTTATAGATTAGTTTAAATTTAATAAATAATAATTATAAAAAAAAACATTGTACACCAGGTAGCACTATTAACGAATTAGTATTGTACATAAAATGAAAAAATTAGGATTACTATTGTACACAAAATGAACAAATTGTTAATAAGGGTTCAAATTATATAAATATAAATATTATACAAATAATATTTTGGTGGATTTTTATAACTCTCAGATGTATTATTAACATCTATGAATAAGTTATAAAATAAACCAAAACAAAATCAGGAGTTCTATAGGTAGTCTAACACTGCAATTATCTACTGATGAGTTAAAATACTGTTGTGATGAACGAAACATCTCCTAAAATATATTGTTATTATAAGTATTGTGTAAAAAAATTTTAATTAGTCGCAAAATAAATTTAAATCATTGTTGAAAGGAAACTCGACTTTTATTCCGTAATTAATATAATTTTTTCGTCACAGTGTTGGTACTATCCACACAATGTAGTATTCACGATTCAAACTTCTACAAAACGTTTCCGTCGAAATTTAATTCTTGAATTCGTTACTTTTCCATGTGGGTGTTAATATTTTCATTTTTAATTTGTTGCGAGAATCAAAAAGTAGCTCATTTATATTATTTTGTATTAACATTTGAAAGTATAAAGCATTATTATCATGATAATTTATAATATTTTATTTTTATTAGTGAATGACTACAAAAGAAACTCTTAAAACTTTGGTTGAAAATTCTTGTTCTCGTGAATCAAAAATATCCTCACATAGATTTAATAAAGTTTAAAGTTAAAAATTGTTCCATTTGTTACAAATTGTCCATTGCCTATTTCCAGACGGGTCAACTTTCAACACGTTTTCCCTTTCGCTTCATTCCCCCTTTTCTATAAACTGTAGACTTAGCTGGCGAACGAGATAATCTACTAATTCAAACAAAAAAGTAAACAAAATTTTTTATTAGGTTCAGAAAAATTCACTTTGCACTTTGCTCTTAATTATTGAATTACAAAAACATGCGTAAAATCCTTTATATTCCAGTTATACAAATAAAGCAAAAAAAAAATAAAGCTTTGAAAAAATTATGTAATCTCAAACCTACTTGTACAAAATATGTATATTAAATTTATTAAATAATGTATAGTAAAATACAAAACACAAATGAATAATACAAAAATGCGTTTTACGTAAATATGTGTAGTACCGTAGTACCGATAAATAAATACTTTTCACACAAAAGTTATACTAGTTTTTGATGGATCTTCTGGAAGTAAGCATAATTATTTTGAAGTTGAAAGTTGAATCGTCTGGTTAAGGCTCATAGCTTCTGTTAATAGAATTTTTAGTAAATTGTACAAAACAGTTTATCTAAATTGATATTTTTTGTTCAGAGTTTTTTTGAGAACAATTTTAAGACTTTTTTGTTGTGGTTTGTTTTTGAGAGAAAACAATAATTAGAGGGAAAAAATTAAGAACAAGTGTACAGTAGATTTTTCTGTTCTAAGTATTCCTAAAGTGTTGACATTTAAATCTACTGAACAGAACTTATGGCCTGGTACGGTTGTTGTTTCACTGCATATTGTTCCAATGTCGTTCGAATGTACACTGTGCTATTGTTATGACAGCGAAAGCATGAAAGTTTGAATGTGTGTGTAAGAATTTAATTTTCACATTAATTTTCAAGGTTCGTTAAAATAATTGTTTCTTTTTTTTTCTATGCACTGTTCTAACTACAAAATCAGAATTATTTGTATTATTAATAAAATTTTTGTACACCTACCAAAAATTTTTATTGCTCCTTTGTATGTAGTAGTAAAAAACAAGGTAGATTACCAAAAATTCCTTGATTTTTTTTTAACAACCACTAAAGCTCATATTTAAAAAAAAAGCTCTATTTTTGTTGATGGAAGGTTGTGTGAGGGAGAGAATAGGACAACACGCAGTGAAATAACAAGTGTACATAAGGCCTATTATATCCAACAAAACAACGCCTTTCAGCGATGAAACTACCTCGTAAACGTGAAAGCTTCAGGCTTACTTACAGTATCATATATACGCCAGTTTCTGAAAATCCGCTTCACTCAAGTTAAGTCAATCACAAATATTTACTTACTTGACTTGAAAATCAAATCACGCAGCTTGAGAGCTTGAGTTGACATTACTGTCAAAAATTCATGAACGTTGGTTAAAATTTAGAGTGAAGTTAAAAAATAGAAAA
The DNA here is from genome assembly GCA_963942445.1 of Argyra leucocephala. Classification (NCBI taxonomy): domain Eukaryota; kingdom Metazoa; phylum Arthropoda; class Insecta; order Diptera; family Dolichopodidae; genus Argyra; species Argyra leucocephala. The sequence goes on along the minus strand of OZ012677.1, from coordinate 154,841,511 downwards.
TTTAAAAGAGTAAATAAATAAATAAAATTTAATTTTATATTTTTTTATATCTTTAGATTTATAGAAAATTTTACAAATTTTAGGCGAAAAGTTTATGTCACCAAAAATACATATGTTATGCATCAATAAATTATGCCCCCTCAAATAATTATGCCCCATAAAATATTCATATATTTCACTTCAGAGGTGCTAATTATGCCAAAAAGGAATCGTTTTTGTGTAGTCTGTTTTTTTTAAATAAAAATAAAAACAAAAAATGGCTGATAAGGAAAACTATTTTGTGAAAAATGTCTAAAATAATTTTAAAACATAAGTTAATTTAACAGCTCAAAAGGTTCAATCCAATGTTAGCACCATGTTAGCAAATATGTTAAATACACAGTAAACAGTTAGTACGTAATGCAATTTAAAAACAGTTGATAACCTAATTTGAGTGTTGAGTTTTTATTAGCATAATCCAGAATGGAAACTTGTAAAACCTTGATGATGCCATATAAGAAATTTGCTGTAAGTGAACTTCAATTCAAATTAAATGATAGATATTTTAAAATAATAATTGATGTTTAATAATATGGTATAACTTATTATAGATATGGATCAAATTTTAACAAATAATATTTCAAATAGATTTTTCTAATTTTTTTTAACTGAAATAACTCTATACACCTAGTATGTTAGAATAGGTAGTCACTTACATGTTCTTTTAAGTTTTAAGTGACTAATTGCTATGAAGATAAAAAATTGTAATAACTAAATAAAACAAGAACTAATATATTTTTTTTTATTAAATAAAAATGATTATTTTTTATTATTTTCATAGAGCAAAAAAAAAAATATATATATATATATATATATATATAGAACTAAAATTTAGTATTAAAAAAGTTGGCAAAAATAATACACATTAGATACAACAGATATCAAAAACTATAGAAAACATTAAAATTTAATATCCATTTATCTCAAATTTATATTTTATATTTTTTCTTAATCTAATATTTTGGAAGTTTATTTTCTTCAGTACTAATTTCATTCCTGGAAATTTATTCAATTTTAGCGTTCCAACACTCATAATAATTGTTTTAGAGTTAGTGTTTATGTACTATATAAATGTTATATATAATTAATATTTTAAAAGGATCCACTTTAAAATACGGCTTTGTCCTTTATGTACACAATTGGATTAACGATTTTTGTTTTTATTAATATATTTAGGTAATATTTATTTGCATTTAAAAAAAGAAATTGAGAAAATTGTAATATTGTATTTATACATAAACTGTTACACTTTTCCAAAATTTGAAATTAAAAACAAAGAAATTAAATTTTAAACAAAAAGGAAGTAATATGGGTTAGCGAAATATTTACGATAGTCCTATGATAACTAATTAGTTGAGTCAACCACGATTCTTAGTATTTTTAATTAAAGACTGTTTTGTATTTTTGTTTAGTTAAATTTGAATTGATTATTTTAATTCCATGGCATTCAACAAAAAAGTATAAAAAAAAGTACATGGTACATAATATACTCGTATTATATTCAAGAACTATAAAATGAAATATTGCATTATGAAATCTTTATTATAACATATAATGTATTTTATTTTTTAATAATAATTTAGTTTGAACTTAATTTTAATTGAAAAAATTTAAAATTATTAGAGAACAAACTATCAAGTCAAGAGATTTTTGTTTAGAATACGCTACATAATTAAATTTAGACAACAAAGGCAAGTCATAATAGAAGATAATAATATAAATATTATTGGATTGAAATATTTAATAGAATAGAAATATGTATTCAAAACCTCAAATAACCACATCAACATAATAAACTAATTTTTTAACTGTAAATATTACATTGCATCAGCACTCAGATATTTTTTATTTGAAATTTTGTCAGTTAAAAAATTTGTCCGTAAAAATTATGGATGTAAAATCAATTTCCAATTTAATTTAGAAAATTATAAGAAAGAAAATAATTTTTACACTCAGTAACTAGTTTTTCATAATATTCGAAATATAGGAAACCAACTAAAATAAAATATTAATGTACATACTTATATACCTATTTATAATTTTTATCGAATTAATTTGCCTTGCCTTGTTTAACTACATTTTATATCGAAATTAGCAGATTTGACTATGAATATTTTAGTTTTTTGTTTATCAAATATTCTATTACAATCAATATTTTTTTTGGTTATTTCATGTGTATATAGGCATACATTATTTTTACTCCTTTGCATATGTACATTTTTTTGATTAAAATAAAAATCGTAATTTATGTAAGAACAAAACATTTATAATTTTAAATTTTTATACATATTTTATTGTTAATTAAATTTTTACATAAAACAAATGACATTTTACGAACAAAAATAAAGAAATATAATTATATGTGTACATATTTTTATTTTCTAAACAACCAATCATATTATTTTTTACTAAAATTGTTACAAAAAAAAGTTATATAAAATCAATTATTTATATAAAAAAAAAAAGTTTTTCTTTAATAAACAAATCATAATAGGTAAAAAAAATAAATAACACAATTAATAATTTTTAAAAAGTCACTTTAGGCAGTTAAATTCAAATTTATTGTTTGATTTTTTTTTTTTTTTTTTTTAATGAAAATTAGTTAAATATATTATATACTAATAACAACCACAAATAAAAATTTTATAATTTATGTTCTATTACACTGTTATGCCATGCAATCTCTCGACAGTGAAATTCCAATACACCAAATCGCATCACTTTAAGTAATGCAGTAGTTTCACTTTAATATAAATGACATACGAATACTATATAGTCATATAACGTGATATAAAACAAAAATTGAAATTGCCAATATATTAACTAACTATTTTCATAATAAAAAAAAAAGTTACTACTTCAGTTTGAGTATAACAAAAATTTCCCCAAATAACTCTTGTCGAATATTCAACTAAGGGAATTGAAGTTGATTATTTCAATTTTAATTTTCAAACCCGCTATTATCTCGGTCTAATTTATTAGTTGAAATTGAAATATGCTACTTTTGAAAACCTTTTCTATACTTAATATTTTTTTTTATTTTTAAATAGGAGTATGTATGTATTTATAATTAGATTAATATATTATAATTTATTGTTTTAATTTTGAATATTAAAGAAAAACATAAATAGCTTAAAAATTCCAAAAACATATTTCGTTTTTACGGTACAAAATAAATTTGTGAAATTATGTGAGTGTTTGTTTACTTAATTTTGAGTTGTTCATATTTTTAATAAAAACGTTCTATTACATATACATAATTTGAATTGAAATCATTTTCTAGTCTAAAAATAAAAATTACACAGGTTATAATAAAAAACTAACTTAAGATTTGACAATATGTAAACTTGTGCTTATATATTTGGTAAGATATTAACTTGAGGTCTAAAATTGATGGTAAAACATTTAACTAGAAAAATAGAACGTTTTTAGTCTAGAATTGAATACATTGAATATACTTATTATAAATCATAGTTAATTGTAAGAACCTGAATGTTACTTTGAAAAAGTGGCTTTTACCATTTGCGTGATCTGTGAAATTGATGTAAATTTTTAAATGAAAGTAATTTGTTTAAAAATTTTGCTGTAATATTAATTTAGAAAATTATGTTTACCTAAATAAAATCCAAATTGTTATAAATTTATCTATACAAGCCAATAAGTTAAATATAATTTTTGACCTGCGTAATTGAGACTAAATTATGTATGTATGTATGTATCTATAAAATATTTACCAATATCTAAAAAATTTTTAAGTAAAAATAAAATTTATTTCAATAAAAATTTTAATCTTTAATTATTTATTGTAATATTAGGTAGTAATAATAATAACATAATAGTAAAATGCTGTTATAAAAGCGCAAAAATAATGAAAAAAAAAAAAAAAATTATTTACATAAAATTCACGACCATAGTTATTTAATTAAATTTTTTTTCTCTTTACTATATATTTAATATATATAATGATTTTTAAAAGTTTTTTTTCGAAAAAATTTCCAAAAAGCGTAGAATTTTCAAATGCGATTTTCTAATATACTATAAATATCACGACTACTATTAGCAAAATTTCTGTTAGCGTAAAGTAAATACAATTATTCAAATATGTATCTGAAAATTGCATTTGAAAACTTGTAATAAAGAGTAAATAAACGGCTTTTTGAAAATTCTGTTTTTTTCCTGAATAATTGTTTTTTTTTTTTTTGACAATTGCAAGATTTTATAAAAAAATTGTTTTTTTTTTTTTTTTAGTTTTTAACTTGTGTTGTTTACAAACAAGAATTTTTCTTCTTAAATTTTCTTAAATGTCACTATCATCAACTGTATCAATATTTCAATTTTTTTTTTGTTTTTTTTTTAATGTTTTAATTAATTTTGTTTTTTTTTTTTTTTTAAATTTATTAATTTGTATTATGGAAAATTGATGAATTAGATATTTTGAAAAATATTCATCCATTTTTTATTAAAATCTATTGTGTTTGTAATTGTTATTAATTTTTTTTTAAATTTTTTTCTTTATGAAAAATTCCATATATCCTTTCTTTTATATTAAAGTACATTTACGTTTTGGTTTTGTTTGTAAAACAGGACATAGTACCGATCTGATAGCTTCATCAAAAACTGTTTTTAATCCTTTTTGTGTTAAAGCTGAACATTCCAAATATTTAACAGCGCCAATTTCTTTAGCCATTGCCAAGCCTTGAGGATAAGTAATTGGCGCTAATTTCTTATCACGTAATTTTTCTATAGTGTTTTTATCATCTCTTAAATCCAATTTTGTACCAACCAATATTATTGGCGTACTAGGACAATGATGACGAACTTCTGGATACCATTTTGCTCTAACATTTTCAAATGATGCTGGATTAACCAATGAAAAGCATATTAAAAATACATCAGTTTGTGGATATGAAAGTGGCCTCAAACGATCATAATCTTCTTGACCAGCTGTATCCCATAAACCTAAATTAATAGGTTTTGCATCTACCATAACATTGGCTGAATAGTTATCGAACACAGTTGGTATATATTCACCAGGAAAAGCATTTGTTGTGTAGCTAATTAGCAAACATGTTTTACCAACAGCACCATCACCAACAACAACACATTTAATTGCTTGCATTTTCTTTGTTTTATTTAATTAATTTAATTATTATTAATTGAATTTTGATTTATTTTTTTTATTTATTATGTATTTGTTTTTGTTACTAATATAAAAAAAATTCCTTTTTCGTAATTGATTTGATTTTATGTAATCAATAATTGATGATATATATGTGCGCCTATTTTGTTGTACCTTGTACAAAGTTATATCTTTGACCTAAAAAGAAAAATTATAAAAAAATTATTACACACACGAACAAAATGTATTAAATTTGAATTTTAAACAAAAATATTTGATATATTTAAATGGTCGAATAAAAGTCGAGTTTCCTTTCACTAAGCATTTATATTTATTGTGCAAATAACGATATTTTTAAAGCAACTTCCTTCCTTCACCAGTGCTTGCATTATTCGCAAGCACTGATGAAGGACTCTCAAGCAAAAGTAATGACCATAAAGGAAGCCTTGACTGGTTGAGACACAGCGTATTAAATCTATTATATAAATATAATCTATTAAATATTTATCTGTATTCTTATACAGGCAGACAAGACTTGATAAAAATTAAAATTACTCAATTAACTTCATATTTCTAGGTAGTCTAAAGATTTTTGTTGTTAAAAACCATTCCCATTTTCGTCTCAAAATGCATAGTCAAATTTTAAATGATACAAACAAAACGACATTTCAAAATCCGTCTACAAATAACACATTTGAAAAAAAAAAAAAAAAAAAAACAAAAAAAAATATCCTCACGAAGCTAAATTTTGACTTGTGAGTCGTGAATAGACCTTTAAATAAAAACTAGAAAAAAAAAATAACCATGAAAACAGTTAATTAAAAAAAATATTTCCCGGCTCATTTTATCTCACTATAACTTTTTTTCGTTATTCTTGCATGCATGATTGAATGGTGTTAAAAATGCTCATGCTAGTGTAGAGTGGACTATGTACATATGCATACATATGTAACTTATTCATACTTTCTCAGTTCTTATTTACAACGATTTTTAATTCATTTACGACATATAAATGTACAAAAATAATAGCCTTTGGTAAACTTAGCACTTAGCAAGAATATTTACCAAACAAGCTTAGCCTAAAGCCTAGGGCTTAGGAAGGTTTATATGTTAATGAGTGTGCACTGTGTATGTACATGCAATTATAATTTATAAATCTGGTAACAAATTAAATAAAAATTAAACTATTCTATTTAAGAAGACTTAGTTCCTGACAATAGCAGTAGTTTTCCCCATTTAATGAGTTAGCCAGTAATTTGTTAAATAAATACTCGAAATATTGTAGATTGTAGTGTAAAATTGCAGTACCGTACTTAATTAAGCACGGAAAGGTGATTCTACCTAAGTTACTGTAGAGTGTAAAAAAAAAAATAAAATATGTATTTCTTTTGCAGATTGCAGAATATAAAAATTAATAAAAAGTTGCAGTTCGATTTCCTTTTTTCGAATATCCTTTCATAATCATAACGTTATTCAAATGGTGCTAAAAAATTGCAAGAAATAGATAGTGATAAGATAATATGTAATTTGGGAGAGAGAGATAACAAACAATAGAAAACACACGGTACAAAGAGACACTTTCTTTTGCATATACAGGTTAAAGAATGGTATAAAATCTGTTTTTTTTTTAATTGCATTTAAAATACTTACAAAATTTTACCCTTGTTATTTGTTACAATATTGAAGTTTTTATTGAAATTGTTTCAGTTGATAAGTCATTTTGTATTTGTTAAATGATTTCAAAGAAAATCATTTAAAAATGTTTGTATGAAAGTATAATTACATTAGTATACCTGTTCACAATGTAGAAAAATCCACTAAAAATCATCTTCTTTCAGTAGATCTTTTTTTTACATTTTCTTAAAGTAAAAGGAAATACTTCTTTGAAATATCCACTAAAGACCATCCTAAAAAAAAGCTAGTTTTCGTTGCCATAGGTGTAACACATCATAAAATAATAAAAAAGAATTTATTTAAGAAATTATTTTCACATTTACCTGTTTTCTAAATCAATGTTTAAAAAATCAGATTGTTTAATCATCTTCTCATATCGTAAAAAATTTAAACGTTAAATTTTTTAAAAATTTCGAACACAAAATTTCAGACGACTAAATACATTAAAAATCTCTAGTGAGGTAAATGGTAAATAATATGTAAACGAAATTTTCTGAGAATCTGAGATATACAAAATTGCATTGTAAAAAATTGTTTATTTAAATGATTTATATTTATTCGCACTCTTTCTTTCGCAAAACTAATACAAAAATTAATAATACTTCTTTGCTTCTTTACTAATGTTTTTTTTTTTTGTAAGCGCCGTAGTAAAAAATTTAATCACGGTAATTGGTTATTTGGGGTACCATTCTTTATTATTCGATATTTTTTGAAAAAGTATAAAAATATAAGCTACATGGATAGTAATAGATACAATAAATAATGTTATTTGTTATGACTCTATAATTAGAATTGTGTATATTTAATTAATGAACACATCTGTATATTTAAATAATATTGAAGTGTGGTGATACTGCAATTTGAACCATTTGAACCTATTCTATTCAATTCAAATATTGAAATCAATTAAAATTTGCACATTTTTGATTTGTAGTTGTGTGTAAAATGCCGCCTATGCGAATACTAGAATACTGTATTGTATGTGTATCCACTATTCATGGATTGAATATGTAGTATATGTACATGACTACATACCATAAATGAATAATAGATGTACATATTCATATCACAATAAAATTAATTTATATTTACGATTTACCTACATAGAAACAGCACGATCTTCAGCTGCACCATCGTACCTCAACGAGTAAAAAAAAAAATATCTCTGCCGAGACTCGAAAACCAAAGCAAATTGCCTTGTCAAATGAATAAAAATTGAATTTTCATAAGGATGGGTTGACATAAAATTTATAAAGCTGAATAAAAATATAAATGTCATGTCATATATTCAGCTCCAGCCACATACCAACAATCCAATCCGATTCCAGGCATTCTATATGTGTATGTCTATACAGCCAAACTTGTTTTATATCTACACATTCTGTGTACAAATTATAAATATACCTATGCATCGCAACCTTCGTGTAATATTGTATTGTATGTATGCATCTTACATCAGCGAATTTCGCTATAATTTATTTAGGTATGATGAATATTTCAATGTATATTCTATTCTATTTTTTTATCACTACAATCATACATCATCATCATTACCAATAACTATTAACCATAAGGCATAAATATGAAGCGAAGCGAAGCGAACATTGCTTTTTTTTTATTTTTAAGCCGCGCACTTTCTTCTAGTTTGAGTTTCTAACGTTCAAGGTTCAAGGTTCTCGTTCGTTCTATTCTATTATAAATTTGTCCAAAAAAAAATTATCTTTCCTTTTGCAACAAAACTGATGAGATGAGAAGTGAAGTATTTGCATAAGTGTGTGCATAAATTCAATTGGATTCAAAATAAAATATGTATAAATTAAATTGTGTAGAAAGCTAGAATATTCACACAAAAATGTCCAAATGTGTGTGTTACGTTCATGTTTATACATTTCACAATTTATCTTCATTTTGTTTTTTTTACTGTTTTTTTAATTGGTTTGGAATGGAGAAAAATTTATATTATATTATGCACAAATACAGATTTTTAAAAACTATATAGAGTTTATACAAAAGTTTCGATAGTATTGGTAACATTTAATTTTAATAATAAAAATATTTTGTATTTGATTGTATTAAAAATCTTTTTAACAATTCTACAGAGGGGCATAAAAATTGTTCGTTTTTAAACAACGATTAGCGTTTTTTATGTTTATACATAAACTGTGCTTTCTTAATGTTTTCTATATGTCTGTGGCAAATTTTTACATTAAAACCAACCACTCGCTGAAACCAACAATCGTCATCGCGTCAAATCATTATTCCCGATGTTCAAATATCTAATTTTATAGGTGCTTATATAAAAAAATAGCATGATTTTTTTACCGACAGTGGCTACAGATTACAATTTTTCTATTGTTGTTTTTCTCGATAGTGTAATACTCGTTTTATAGCTCCTTCAATATTTTCGAAGGAATTTTGTCTTAAACGAACAAGAAAAAAACTCAGCTCAATATTTTTCTCATAATAGTGAAAATATAGAATAATATTACCTTTTATGTACAACGTATTTTCAATTTTAACCAAATTGAATAGTGTATGGGGTAGAATAATGTTTCATTCATAATTTACTTAACACTAAAAATTATCGTTTAATGAATGAGTAACTTAATGAGTAATACATAAAAATTGTTAATACAATTTTTTGGTCTAATTTAATTGACTGCAATTTTAATTTTTTTATCAAATGTACTTTTACAAAAATTAGATAGGTTTGAACATTACTGTTATCGGAAAATTTTTTAAACCAGTTCAACTCCTTCTTCCTTAGCATGTTTCGGTTATACAGTACCAAATTATCTTTTTTTAAAACCATTCTGTTCGTCATATAAAATATCATTTTCATCTACGTTATATCTTCCAAATTGAAGACTAATCAACCGGAACCGGATTCATGCACAATCATCATTGAATATGAAATTTATTTATAAAAGTAGTGTATTTCATACTACATATTTCCTAAATTTATTTTTAATTTGACAATTTTTATACATTATTTCAAATTAATTGCTTTTAAATTATTAATCTAAGAATGTATGTACAATGTACATACATTATGAACATTAATTTTTATTGTGGCTTTGACAAAAATTATTTTGGAGTTATGCATTTTCGTTTATATATTAGTTTTTATTTTTTTAGCACACCTTGTAATTTTGATTGAAAATGAAATAGGTAAAAAAACAAAGGGAAAAACGTTATAAAAATTTTCTATTTTTATATTTATTAATTGCGTCTTTACTGAATTCACCAACATTAGTACATCATCCAGAAAAAATTGTTTGCATGGGTATGTGTTATTTATGGCGGCATGCATAACCTCAAAAATATATTTTTAATAAAATGCTTTCAATTCAATTGAATTGAATCCAAGTCAAACCAATCCAACGATATGATATCCCATCGCAAATACATATAATAAAAAGTATAGTAATAAAGTAGATCTGGTATAGTTGCTGGTGTATGTGAAAAAAATGGTAGTACATATTCCATTTCGATATGCTGCGCAGCGCAGGTACAAAATTTTTATTTGGATGTGTTGTGTTCTTTTATAATTGCTTTGCTAGCAAATATCTTTGTGTTGATTTTATTAATATGTATTGTGTATGTGCATAAGTTTTATATTTTTCTTTTTTTGAATTTTCTTCCCAACATTCGAGCTTCTTTCTCAGTATAGTTTTTACATTTTTTGCGTTTAGTAAGTTTTGAAAAAGAATAAAAATTATAAGAAAAATAAAAAAATTTGCAGAAAATTTAATTTTTTAAATTTTACTTCACAATAAAATTTAAAAATGTCGAAGCGTATGTCTCGTTATCCAAGCGATAGAAAAGTCTATGTCGGGGATCTCGGAAATAATGCTAGAAAAAATGAATTAGAATACGCATTTAGCGCTTATGGTACTCTCAGAAGTGTTTGGATTGCTCGTAATCCTCCAGGTTTTGCTTTTGTTGAATTTGAAGATGCGAGAGACGCAGCAGATTCTGTAAGAGGATTGGATGGACGTAATATTTGTGGGCGTAGAGTTCGTGTTGAATTATCAACTGGAAAATTAGCAGGCTCCGGACGCGATAGACGCGGTTCAGGACGAAGTCGTCCATTTAATCCAGATGATAAATGCTATGAATGTGGTGGACGTGGTCATTATGCAAGAGATTGCAGACGTCGAAGACCATCAAGTAGACGTAGAAGTCGCAGTCGCAGCCGTTCTCGTTCATATTCTAGAGATCGTCGAACTAGATCACGCACCGGATCTAGATCAGACAGATCAAAAAGTCGCTCGCGCTCTCGTTCACGCTCAAAAAGTTCTCGTAATGATTCCAGGATGAAAAGCTCAAATCGCAGTAATGAGCGTCGCACTTCACGCGAAAATGCTAATGGAAATGGTGAAGTTCATCAGCATAGTGGTGATGAATCATCTCATGGAGGAAGAGGTGGACGAAGTGACCGTGAAGGAAGCAGCAGTAAACGCCGCTATAACTCGTCTAGATCAAAATCAAGAAGTAGACGAAGCCGAAGTAATTCCAGAAATCGAAGTTCGAGATCAAGATCTAGAACTGGACGCAATACAGATTAAAAGAATGTGGCTGAATTATAACTGAGAAATATAAATTGACTAAAAAAAAAAATACCTACCGACTAAAAAATTTCTCAAAAACGAAGAAAATCTGTACTTGCAAAATTGATGACAAGGAAATTTCAAGCAAAATAAATTCAAATTTAAACTTTATAATAATCATTCAAAAAAATTCAAAATGGTATCTAAACTTCTCTATATAAGTGAAAATAAGTATATTAAAAATCAATACAAAAATCTGAAAATAAAGTTTTTGTCAAATTATCTTAACAAATATTAATTTTACCAATTTAATTTTAATTCTTTGTGCATTCATATATCATTTTAGAAAAAAATTGTTAGAAACGCCAAATAATCGTTCATCAGTGAATTTTTTTTGCCTGCTAAACAGCCAGCCATCTTAAATATCTATCGATATAATATCTTCACTTCACTTTTCTTTTTATATACCTATAATTAACTTGTGTACCATCATTCACATATTAAAAAGAATATGCCATCCTATATATTGATTTTCTTTAAATATAAATAAATATATTTATATACATTATTGGATGAGTAAAAAGTTCGCAGAATAATTTGATGTTTGGATAGTCGATGTAAAATATAACCAAAACTTTACATGCTTTTACACAAAAAAAATCAGTTACATTTAAATAACATCAGCAGAAACGAAAAAACAAAATTATGACTCAATTTGTATGTAACAGAAAGAAAAAGTCAAACAGGAAGGATATAATATAAATATAATTCAATAGAATTCGGAATGTTGCCTATTTTTTTTTGTTTTAAATATATTTAATATATAGCAATAGTTAAATTTTTTGAAATAATTATAAAATTTTTAATTTTCAAAATATAGAGCTAGTTATATAAGAAATTAGTAAAAAAAAAAAAAATCGCGTTTCAAAATTTTTATAATTTTATTCTTTCGCTTAAAATTTAAATCTAAATCTAGCTCATTTTCTTTCAAAGAAAACAATTTTAAACTGGCAACTAATTTTTTTTTATTTTTATTTTATTTCAGTTGTTTATTGAACAAACAAGATCAACATCGAATTTAGAATAATATCAATTTATATCAGTATTAAATCAAGGTTCTCATCTGAACAAGAGTTTGTTGTTAACGTAGTTTTCATCTGAACGAAAAGCATAGTTTTCATCTGAATCTATTTGAAAAAAAAAATCAAATATAATTAACAGAAATCCAGTAATACCAGGTTCTCATCTGATTTCAATTGAGTTTTTAACATTCACATCTGATCCAAAAATAAATTACCGAGTTCACATGATTCGAAAGTCGAGTTTTACATAGTTATTCACATCTAGAATTCGAGAATGTTGATTTTACATAGTTTTCATCTGATCCAATTCACAAGAATTCGAAATTCAAAGAATCAAGCTCAGTCATCTACATCTTAATAGAGTTAATCGATAGAATATCAATAGCAAAAAAAGAAAACAACGTAGTAAACAACTAATAAGTAACTAATTGATCTGCAACAATAATGAGTAACTACAATGTTTTTCTTCTTCAGCATCAAAAGCTATTTGAATAACAATAATTTGAACCTTTTGAAATTCAGCATTCAAGATTCAACAACTCAAAAGATTCAACTATCAGAAAAAGGTCTACCTCAATTGTATTGAGAAAGTTTGTCTTAACGACAAGTAAGCAGTAAAAATGTATTTTTATATTAATTTTGAATTGGTGTCCATAAAGTGGGGTATACGTGTCTATCTATTAGATATTTTTGAAAGGTGCAAATTAGACACGATTTTATCAAATTGTTTGTTGCTGCATATTAAATATTTTTCGAAAGAAAAAAAATGGAAGATATCCACATAAAGAAAATTTTTACAATTTTTCCTATTACAATGTTTTTACAATTTCTTTAAAAATCCAATTTTTATTAGAGATTTTTAAATTAGAATAAAAAACTTTAACTAATTAAATACAAAAAACTTCACTTTGAAATTAGTTTTGTGCACATCGGTTTTCTAAATGCATTAATATGCTAATGGTCTCCTTAAATCAATGTTTTGTAATCAATTTCATTTTAAACAAAACATTTTCACATGAAAAGAAATCCTATCTTATCTTTAAAAAAATAGAATATGGCACCATAAACATAAAGTTTTTTATTAACTAGAAAATTTATTTGGATATTTGTATTCGTTGTAATAATAATACACATATGATATACCCAATATAAATTCAAAACTTCGATGGAGGGTTTGAAAATAAAAATTTGACAAATTTAGTACAAAAGTTTTGTGGCTCCAAATGTTTCTTTTTTTTTTTGCATGTTTTATATTATTTTCGCAGCATTTTAGATTTAAGGAATTTCATATGGATATTGGAAATGTAGAATTGTAACAACTAATAGAGGATAAGGTTGATTGACTGGTCAATATCTGTAGTCATAGCAGTTTTTGTAAGTAAAATTGTTAATCTAATATTTTTAAAGTGTTTAAATAAAAGATTTTAATAGAATCATATTAAATTTGTGTTGCGTATTTATTTTTACAAAAATTTTAAAAATAGGAAAGGAGTTAAAAAGTCCATTTGGAAAAAATAGAATAAAGGTTGTTCAAATAAAATAACACTAACAGAATGAATATGTAATTTCAATTTGAATAATAACTAAAATTATTATATAGCTATAAAGATAAAAATGATTTAACATTTATAAAAAACGGTTTAATTAACATATTTTACACAATTAGGATGATATCATCATTTGTAAGTACATATGTACTTGTGGGCAACTTCATATTTTTTTTTTGATTTAATGGATTTATTTATATTTCTTTAAAATATATTTATAAAACAATTGTATGTACTGCGTACATACAATACATGTTAAAATGTAAAAATGTGATTCGAAATTTCTCGAGACCGAGAAAAAAGATAGTGATTTAAAGCTGGATCTTATTTGATCATCTAGTATTCTAACTCAATTGTGTATTAAAATTTTATCCCAATTGATGTAAATTAGTTGGAAAAAATTTACTAGCTGCAAAGAAAATGTAATTGAAATGAAACATGATGCTATTTGTCGACTAGAAACCACAATAAAATTATTTTGAAAGAAAACACCGGTCTCACATTTACACTGGATGACACTTGGTTCTTTCACGATAAAAAGTTTATACACTTTTACGATAAAATCTTCATGGTGAATGACTAGGTACAGAGAAGATAAACATGTTTTTGATCTAGCAAATTGCTACAGCGTTTTTCAAGTTGATTTCAGTCAATAATAATGTGTATACATATTCCACTTGAAAATGGTAGGTAGGTCTAAGCAACTATTGAAATTGTTTCAAAACACTTATCGTATAAAAAAAGTAATTTATTATACAAAGAGTTGGAATTAAATACTTGGAATGGAACCTGCGGCGTTTAGTTTGATTATAAAAAGTAAATACTAGAAAAAATTTTTCAAAAGTTATAACGAAAAGAAGCAGTTAATTGGCAATACTACACGTGCAGTTGTAGTTGTATCGTCTTCCACTTTGTCTCTCCTCTTTCTATAAATATAGTATGAAGGGAAGAATATGGAAGAAAGTACATTTATACAAAGACAACTTCGTGTTATATAGACCATTGATCACACATTTTTCTTTGAAACTAACTATTGAAAAGATTTTTTAGTTTTTTGTGCAAAAAATTATATTATTTATTGTAAAATGTAAAAAATTAATAAATTCAGAAAACGTCAGAAAAAAGTAAATATGTATGTATGAACTTATTCTAATATCACACGATAAATCTAGTTTATATCATGACCTTTCGATGAATCTGGGAACACACCATTGAAATGAATAAAAAAAAAGTTTCTGTACAGAGTTCTTAAATCCGCCTAAAACTTCGTTAATTTCATCACATAGTGTCATTTGTTGTGTTCAGTAAACTGTTCTAGGTCGTTCTAAAACGTTCTAGAGTAAAAAATAACATGTTTCTGTGTTCATTAGTTTCCGTTACTCGTTCTTTTTTGTCCGAAAGTGTTCTGTTCTGTGTTCATTAGATTGTGCGAAACTGTTCTAAATAGATCTTTTTTGTTCTAAACAGTTTTGCACAACTTTTTTTGTTGTTTTTTCTTTAAATTTTGACAGTTAAACAAAGAAATTTGAGAGTAAACAAAAGTTAGACAAAAAAGTTCAAAAAAGGTGTTCAGTAGATTTTTGTGTTCTAAGTTTTTCTAAAGTGTTTAACAGTTAACTGTCATTGTCCAACACTGTGTCCGATTCTGTTCTAAGTCTACTGAACACAACTATTGTATTTAAAAGTGATATTTCGTTAAGGAATTCGTATTTTAGTATGGAAAAGTCGAAAAGAACTAAATCCTTTTAGAAATTTTTTTTAGAAATTATTACTATTGTACACCGTAGAAAGTAGTATAACAAAAATATAAAAAACAAATTCAAAATAAACAAAATGTTTACATTATTAACTTATTAATTATATTCCACTCATAAAATTTGGAGTACCTGGATACATATTTTGTATAAGTTCAATAATTTCTGTATAAACTATATGCATATTTAGATTTGATTTGACATCATTTTAATTTATCATTCAAAATTCAAATATTAATGGTTTATGAAACAATTGCAAAATTTCCATAAAATTTCTAATGAGTACAACAATTTTATGTTTACCATGATATTTTTTCTTTTTCTGATAACTTGTTGATATTTTCAAATTATGTTTTTCCGACAATAAACCCTAAATATGTATGTAATACTAACAAATCTTTTTTGTATATAAATAAATTTTAATTGAACAATTAGGTAATTGATTTAAATGAATCTATAAGAACCCTGACTCTTTTTACCCGTCTCCCAGAAAAAAGGAATGAGTAATGGAATGACTGACATGGTAATTTATTAATGCACTAAATTAATTTTTGATTAGGGGGATGTGTCAATTTAATTTCTTTTGCAGCTTGATTTTATTCAAAAGTATATTTTATACTAGATATGTATGTTATAATATTTAATTAAATATTAATTCTGATTGTATTAATTTTTAAAAATTTTTTTTGTAACCATATTGAACTAATAAATAATAAGAAAAATTTACTGACCATTTATAGAGAAATATGTATATTAGTTGCTATTAAATATTAACCTTGAGAATTTTTAATTAATTTGAACATATAAAGTATTATTAGACTAATTTTAGACTAATTTATTTATAGATCAATTTTACGTTTATGTAAACTTATAATTCTAAGAAATGATAAGATAGTCTAAACTATATTGAAATTATAATTTTGATCTTTTTGCTTTTATATGTAAGTCAAGTATTTATTTGACGCCCTCATCTCATCCCTATTCAAAAAACTTTGCAATATTCGTACTTCATTTTGTTTATAATATATTTTCACTTATTTTATAATTATATTGAATATAATTAAACACAATTATTACTTACTTGATATAAATTAATAATTATTCACTATTCACTTCACATAAAAATTCTTCACACGGGACCAATAGATGATGATATTACTATAGTGTTCGAAAAATTGGCCAGATTATTGCATAAACTGTAGCACAATAATTGAAATAATTTACTATAAAATATAAAATTACAAATTAGCTAATATAAAAATTTCAATGATTTTAAACTTTTCTTTAAAAAAAAGTTATTGAATAAATAAATACTAACTTTATAAATAATTATATTTTTTTTCGAAACCACTGTGTAACTTGGAATTAAAATATTCTATGGCAACGCTGGCCGATTGTCGTCTGTCTATTTATTTTTTCGAATTTATAAATTGAAGAAAAAGAGATAGATAAATTAAAAAGTCATCAAAAACAAAAGTTTTGTTCAATTCCTGAATTTAATTTTTTGAACTATTTTGGTGAAATTATATGGGATCTCCATGAATCTGCTTCTTGTTCATTTAATTTAAATGAAAATAAAGCTGATCTTCAAAATTGTAAAATTTAATGATTATGTTTTGGTTTGATTAATTATTTCTTTACTAATTTTTATTCAATATCCAGGTATTGTGATTTCGTACGAATATATTTATATAAATTAATTAAGAAAATATGTAGTTTCAACTTAACATTTCTAAACTTTGATAATAAAAAATATTTGAAATATTTTTAAATTAATTTTTTTATATTTGTTTTTGTTTATTTATTATCGTAAATCTTTTTCGGTAAACAACTAGAAGCTAATAATCGGAATTCGGATTTAAAATTAAGAATGAAAAACCTACGATCAGAATTCTGAATAGAATTGGATTGGATTTGGAATGGAATAAGTTAAATTTAAATACGTATACATATATGTATATGTTTACGCGCAAACCAAAAAAAAAATAATTAAACTAACTATCGTTTCGAATATTGATACTCGAAAATTGTTGCTCTTTTGAAATTTAACTTTTTGATTATTTAAAATGTCAGAATATGACATTCGTTGATTTGTTTACGAAAATATATTTCTATTTTGGGTAAAAAGTTAAAGTATTGTTAAAAATAGATTTATTTTATACCAAAATACAGTGCATCGAGAAAAATTTAGAAACTTATTTTCTTAGAAATAACAATATAAAAGTAAAGCACATTGAACAGTTCTGTCAAAATTTTCGAAGAGGTTATTGTTATTTGAAGATACAAAAATAAATGAATTTTATTAAGCAGATATTAATTTTTTTTTGTAGATAATTTATTATTAAAGTACAATGACTAACACAGAAGAAGCTAACAAATTTAAAGAAAAAGGCAATGAAGCTTTTAAAAATGAAAGATGGGATGAAGCAATTGAAATGTATGGCAAAGCAATTAAAATGAGGTCATCATTGAAAGATAAAGATTTGGCTATATATTATAAAAACAGAGCTGCTGCACATTTAAAAAACAATGCTTTTGATGAAGCTGTAGATGATTGTACAGTTTCATTGGAAATAACTCCGATGGACCCTAAAGCTCTTTTCAGACGGTCTCAAGGTTATGAGGGTCTACAAAAATATGAAGAGGCATATAAAGATGCAATGGAACTTTGGAAAGCTGATCCAAATAATAAATCTGTTCAACCAATGTTAAAAAAGCTTCATGCTATAGTTCAAAATCGAGCAACAGAAAATGCAAAAACGTCCACAAAAGTGAAAAAAATGTGTGAACTTGCATTTGATTTTAATTCACCTATTGATAAACGTAAAAGTGCTATGAATAATATTTTAGTTCTAGCAAGGGAACCAGTTGGGGCTGAATGTTTAGAAAAGGAAGGTATTATACCTAAGATAGCTTCTTTAACAAAAATCGAAAAGTGTGAAGAAATTTATTTGAATTCTGTAAGAACAATTAGCGAACTATGTGAGAACAGTATATCTCGTACAAAACTTGTTATTGGGCAATTGGGTATACCATGGTTTTTGCAAATTTTAAATAGCAAAAATGTCAATCGAGTTATTGCTGTTCAGTATTGTTTGCAAACAATCCTGAATACATTTTCCGGTATGGATCATAAGGTTGAAACTAAACCGAACAAGGAAATGTGTGAAAAATATACGAAAGAAATTGATACAATTCTTACTTGTTTAGTGTATTCTGTAACGGATCGTTTAATATCAGGGTTGGCCCGCGATGCAATTATGGAAATTTTATCTAGAAATGTTCATTATAGTGCTCTAAATTGGTCGGAACGTCTAGTCGATATTCGTGGTCTATATAGATTGATGGAGGTTTGTTCTGAACTAGAAGAATATAAATATGAAAGTGCTATGGAAATAACTGAAAATTCAAGAGCAATTGCATCTGCTTGCTTAGCTAAAGTTTACGAAGGCATGTATTATGATCAATTAAGGATAAAATTTACAGAACAAATTGAAGAATTTGTTAAAGAGAAATTACTTCAACCTGATTTTGAATCGAAAGTTCGTGTTACAGTTGCTATCACTTCATTGTTAACTGGTCCACTTGATGTTGGTAATAATATTATTGCCAGAGACGGTAAATTGTTATTGAACTACAGTAGTAATTATGTGATAAATAATAAATATTTCGTTTAATTTAGGTATTATTCAAATGATTTTGGCTATGGCTTCAGACGATGACATATTGCAACAAAAAGTAGCTTGTGAATGTATCGTTGCTGCATGTTCTAAAAAAGATAAAGCTCAAACTATGATGCAAATGGCAGTAGATATTTTGAAAAGACTTTATCATTCAAAAGATGACGGAATTAGAGTACGTGCTTTGGTTGGTTTATGCAAATTGGGAAGTTATGGAGGCAATGATGCCTCTGTAAGGCCGTTTGCGGATGGCTCTACAAAGAAATTAGCGGAAGCATGTCGAAAATTCTTAATCAAACCGGGAAAGGATAAAGATATACGTAAATGGGCCGCTGATGGATTAGCATATTTAACATTGGATGCTGAAGTCAAAGAAAAATTATGTGATGATATCGCAGCTATTCGAGCATTAATTGATTTAGCTAGAACTGGTGGAGAATCAATTTTGTATGGTGCTATAACATGTTTTGTGAACTTATGTAATGCTTATGAGAAACAAGAACTATTACCAGAAATGATAGAGTTGGCTAAATTTGCAAAACAGCATATACCAGAAGAACACGAATTGGATGATCCAGATTTCGTTAATAAACGTATTGATGTACTTTGCAACAATGGAATTACATCAGCTTTAGTTAATCTAGCCAAAACGGATAGCCAAAATTCAAAGGAACTTATTGCACGAGTGTTCAATGCCATTTGTGGCTTGCAAGAATTGCGTGGAAAAGTTGTGCAAGACGGAGGAGCAAAAGCTCTACTGCCATTGTCTTTGGATGGAACAGACAAAGGTAAAATACATGCTTCTCAAGCTTTGGCCAGAATAGGTATAACAATAAATCCAGAAGTAGCATTTCCTGGTCAAAGAAATTTAGAAGTCATCAGACCACTGTGTAATTTATTACATCCTGATTGCACCGCCTTGGAAAATTTCGAAGCATTAATGGCTTTGTGTAATTTGGCTCAAATGGGTGATACTGTTCGTAAGAGAATTCTTACTGAACAAGGATTGTCAAAAATTGAAATATTTTTAATGGAAGATCACGAATTTTTGGTAAGAGCAGCTGTTCAATGCATATGTAATTTGTGTATGGCCGAAGATGTGGTTAAGTTACACGAAGGTGAAAATGATCGTGTCAAATTTTTAGCATTATTATGTGAAAGTGAAGATGAACAAACAGCTATAGCTGCATCTGGTGCTCTAGCAATGTTAACATCAGTCAGTGTAAAATGTTGCGAAAAAGTTTTTGACACAGTCAGATGGTTAGATGTATTGCATACTTTGATTGCCAATCCCAGTGCAGATGTTCAGCATCGTGGTCTTGTTATGATTTTAAATATGATAAATATGAATGAAGAAATTGCAAGGAAGGTGATGGAAACTGATGTTTTAGAATTATTAATGGGTTTATCGAAATTAACTGATGAAACACGAACTAAAGCTGTTGAAATATCAATGCAATGCCTAAGAACCGCTGAATGTTATAATATTATTGCAAAATCTAATGATGCACCTATACCAGATATATTTAAAGAAGCTGAAAAATTAGCTCAATTGGAAGAATTTAATGAAATGGATTAAGAACTATAATAGACAGTTATTGATGTGCCTTAATAATGTTTAGTTTGTTTTTTTTTCTTTTTTATTCCTTTTTGTGAGAAACGAACAAATATAGTTTTTAATAATTTTGTACTTACAAATGATAATAAATTATAATAATTAAATTATTATAATCTAAACATTTTTATTTATTTGAAAATTGAAAAAATAAAAAATATTTTATTAAAAAAAAAAATTTAAATTTAAAAATTTTTCATAACTTTACTTAGGTGTACATGTAATGAAATGAACTAAATTTTGTTACTGGTGCAGGTGATGCTGATACATACTCACAGGAGAATGAAACTGGGACAACAAAGATATAATAAAATATTTAAGATAAAAATAACATAAAATGAAAATAGGGTTGTTTCCCATGATGAGAATAATACAATGACCATGTAAAGATAGATGAGAGATGATGCAAAAAAGACGAAAGCTGGGGTGTATATTGGAACCTTCTGCGATGAGCTATGTATTGAAGAATCAACGAGGATAGCAAAAATTACAATTATTGTACAATGTGAAATCATATGGCATTAAAAATGGCAGCGAAAACTCCTTTAAACAAGGAGCTAACTTCAAGAAATATTGTTTTTTATTCGGACAATCAAGGAGCTATAAAGGAGCATTGAACAGAGAAAAAGCTAAAGTTAAGAGACAGTATCTAGTTGCATTAAATTCTTTAAGAAGAATCCCACTATTTCATCGAATCCCAAGTAATACAGGCAAAGAGGGAAATGACAAACCAGATCCACTAACAAAAAGTGGATACATAAAATAATAATTAAGAAGTGAATCGGTGAGAATAGAAAAATAGTACAGGCCTTGAGAGAAGATACACAAGAGTTGGAACGTGGGACAAAATTGAATATATGAAGATATTTTGAAGAAGTGCACTAAAAGATTCTGAGACCTGGATGCGAAAAAAACAAAAAGTATACTATCATTGAATAGAGTCGACCTATGGTTTTATACATTATGACATGCTGCAAGTTGCAAGACTAGGATGTGGAAGTAGAACAGCTCTTGGTATTATAATTCTATTACTTGAATATTTAGGGTAGAAGGAATGAAACGCAAATTTTTTTAAATAACTATTCTGAGTGAATATGCCGTAAAAAAATAATTGACTGAAAGGAGTTCTTATCGTGATTGTGAAAGAAGATATTATGGATATAAGTATGTATTTTGGACGGTAAATGTTTTTTTTTGTGTTCTTAATTATTTAAGGAATGTGTGACTGACTTTATCAGATTAAGAAACTTGAGTCAGGATTTTCTTTCCAAATGATTACCTTTTTTCACAAAGATGAAGATGTAAACAGATATATTTATTCGTTTTTGAGAGAGTATATGAATACAAATAGAGAGAGAGGATATGTATACAAATTTTCAGCTTTGTAGCACCTAATCACGCATTCCTATGTATCGAAGTACCTATCCGACCTGTAAAATTTGATTGAAATTTCTGCATACGTTTCGGAGGAGTTCTTGGAAACATTATTTTTATATACATACATCCACATTTATAAATAAATCGCTAATAATAATAAAAAAAACGGCAATTAATTCGATATTTTGAGAATATATGTATGGTATGTATATTTAAAAAAAACTATGTACATATGTAATTGTAATATGAATCGTAATTGGTGACATCGAAAATGCAGTGATAGAGTTTTAACTTTAATCAAGTATGTTCCATAAAGTACTATATAAATATGTATATACATATTATATTTTATTTTATTTTATTAATTTTATTATATGAATATGATACATATGTATATACCAACTTATATGTCTTCCACTTGTCCACATACTACAAAGTATCTTTAACTTGCAGTTACGACTCTAATACTATCTAATACTGTATTTCAATAGACTCACGATACATATAATCAATCACCCACATTCTTGAAAACTCATCGCGCCAGTGATGACAAGTTAACCCGCGTCCACGTCTAAATTTGCTTTTCACATATTTTCCAGAAATATCTATATACATATTTATTTAGACGACACAAGTCTTCCAGAAATACAAATCCATTTATACTTGGGCGCTGGTTAACTTGTAATCACTGACGCGATGCGTCTTCAAGAATATGGATGAAGGTGAATGTTTAATAAGTTTAATTTAATACGTATTGTTATTTAGGGATTTTTAATAGATGTCAACATACACATGTGTGTGTATACATTCGAAATTGCGAAATTACTTTTTTAAATTTTCTTTTGAATATTTTATCAATCAGTGATCTCCAAAGTGCTTGTTTGGATTCCCTATATACTTTTATGTATATAATGTATATTTATATCTAACACAGATTAATCATTTTTATAAATTTGCTTATCTGGGATAATATTCTATTTATTGTTTTTTTTAAGATTGTTAAATCAACACGATGAAATGACATTTGAAATTGATTTTTATTTTTCCTTAGAATAATCCCTTATTCAAGCTTCAATCGGGCTTTTCCGGTTAATTGTAGTAATTCTGTATTTCCCTAAAAGCATATTTGTATCTGAACTCGGAATTGATTTAGATTTGCATAACAAATTTTTATAATATTCCAATTCATTAAGACTTAACCAATTTATAATGGATTAAGTGGATATTAAAAGAATTATTGGCCGAATGTTTTCAATTTTTTTATTCCAACTTTACATACTGATTTTAAATTACAAATATCCTTTTTGTAAAATACTTCGTCTTTTACTAAATTTATTTCCCTTATTAGTTTTCTTAGTTGTTATTCTTTTCGAAAGAGAAAATTTAAAATGCCACATAGAAGTGGGCTCTAGTACGTCAAATGCTGCAGATTTCCAATCAAAAATATCATAAAAGATTCCTACCTAAAAATCGTTCCATGTTTCGAAAAAATATCAAAATATTCTATATATTTTCAAAAATAGGCTCAGGTGAACAATGCTGGTCAGCCTCATATGTACTTTAATTTAACCAGATTTAGCTAGGCTAAATTAATTTATCTAATTTATTTTAAATGTAACTTTAATAAAATAATTTAATTTATTAAAAAATAATTTTCTTGTTTCAACTGATGTGATTTGATTCGATAAAAGTAGATTTTGACGAATACGAATTAAATAAATTTAGAGAATATTCGCAAATACGAATTCGAATATACGAACAGTCTTACATAATATGAGTTGATTATAAAAATGTACGTACTTTATAATTGTATATATTTTTAAAAACTTGAAGGAAAGAAATTCAAAATAAATTTTGAGATCAAAAGTCTTCGAGTAAAGTGAGTGATATAATGCGTTAACATTGGGATGGGTTCAGTACCATTAACTGGTGGATCTGGAATCGATTTTGGATCTATGTATCATGTATCTGTCTACTGAACGCGATTCTCCACAAAAATTTACCGCAAAAATAGCGCCATCACCGGAAAATATAATAAGGACTTTTAAAAATAAATTAAATTTGAATGTAATAATTATTTATTATTATTTATTTTTTTTTTTGTTGTTATTTATTTATTTATTTATTTATTTATGCTTAGTACAAACATATTACAATATACATAAGTGTACAAAATTAAACAAACAAAATATAATTTTAAGCTTAATATTATTCTAGATCTTAATATTAAAATATTGACAATTATACAATTTTGTAATTTATTACCAAAGAATGTTAGAAAATTATAAATTTATACTAACTCTAAGATATATGTAAGTGCAGTTTTTTTTTTAGTTGGGCTGCGTTTAATGTAAAATCGATGTGGTGTTTTTGTTTATTTATTAACGTAAACATTCTATTAACAGGCTCAAATTTACCATAATTGGTACGATGAAATATTGGGCGAAAAATATTTTCCGATCTAAAGCGGTTTATGTTGTTAATATGTAAGTGGATCATATCCCTAACATAAGGAGAATCAATTTCATTATTTAAAACTTTAATAATGAATATGATATCAGCAACCTCCCTTCTGGATTCTAATGATTTAAGATCCAATAACTTTAACCGGTTCCTATAAGGTGGCAGAATAACTGGATTTGACCATTGTAAATTACGCAGTGCGAATCTCAAAAATTTTTTTTGTGTAGCTTCAATTCTTTGGATATGATTGAGGTAATGAGGCGACCACACTTGACTGGCATATTCAAGATTTGGTCGAACAAGAGACGTAAAAAGTGATTTAAGGACGTATGGATCGTTGAATTCTTTAGAAAATCTTTTGACGAAGCCTAGTATGGAGTTAGATTTATTTATTATGACGTTTAAATGTTGTTTGAAACATAATTTATTGTCAAAGAGTACACCAAGGTCTTTAAAGTGTGAGACTCGTTCAATAGATTTATTTTCAAAAGTATAATCAACCATTAATGATTCGGAAGAGCGAGAGAAAGTCATTAAAGCACATTTATTAATATTTAAGGTCAGATTGTTAATTTTACACCAGTTTAAAAAAGAGTTTAAGTCTTGTTGAAGAAGGGATGTGTCCCTTGCTGATGTAATTTTTTTGTAAATTTTCATGTCATCTGCATAAATAGTAAATTTACTATGCTTAAGAGAAGCGGACCTAAATGGCTGCCTTGTGGAACGCCAGAGTTTGCTTCAAAAGGTTCAGAAGTAGCGGATCTAAATAATACGTTATAACTCCTATTAATTAAGTAGGAATTAATCCAATTGGTAAAAGAAAGAGGGAATCCCATTTTTTTAAATTTTAGTATAATAATGGAATGAGGAAGAAGATCAAAGGCCTTACTTAAATCGGTGTATATGACATCTGTCTGAAACCCAGCTTCCATATAGTTTTTGAATTTAGAACAACATTCTATTAAATTGGTTACTGTGGATCTTTTTTTCATAAAACCATGCTGGTTAGGGGACAGTAAGTTTGAACAATGATCATAAATAGAGTCAAATACTATTAATTCAAATAGTTTCGGAATACTTGAAAGTTTTGCAATTGGGCGATAGTTTTTTATATCATTCTTTTTATATCTAATCTTTTCCAAAAATCAGGAAAGATTTCTTGAGAATGTGAGAGTTTAAATAAAATTGATAAAGGAGTGCAGAGAGATTCAGAACACTTTTTTAAAATAATTTCTGGTACATTATCTGGTCCAGGAAATGAATCATCGTTAAGTTTTTCCAAACATTTTTTCAGTTTACTCGGTTCAAAGTCTATCGTCGTGAGCGGGATTCTAGGAAAATTTTCTAAGTCATGAAAATTGTTCATATTTAATACATAAGAGTTATTTATGTAGGAGCTTGAAAAAAAATCTTTAAAAAGGTTCGCGATTACTTCTGAATTATTAGAAGTTATATTTTCGTGAGCCATAATATTTGGAAATTGATCTGACTTACGTTTTGAATTGACAAACTTCCAGAATAACTTAGGATTCTTTTTAATATATATATATATATAATATTTTTTATAACTTTAATTTAAGTTTTATTTCCATAAATCTTTCTCAAGAATTTCAATTTTGACACTAATTCAAAAAATAATGGCGATTTAAATTTAACAACTTTTATAAAAAATAAACCATTTATTTTTCTTACAATAGATTTAAATTAAATTTATTTAACATTTTGGAGATTACTGGTCTAAATTCAGTATTTAATAGGGTACATTTTCAACAAAAAAGAAAAGAAAAATCACTGTTATGGTAATTTACTACATATTGGGTTGGTAAATAGTCAAAATGATGCATTTTTTTTAATGCATAAAATTTAATTTTGGAATTAAAAATAAACTTTCCCTATTGAAAAAAAATCAATAAAACAAGAAAAAATAAAAAAAAATTAATATGATGTTTTTTTAGAAAAAATTATTAATGCAAACATGGCTTTTTTGTTTGTTTTGTTTTTAATTATTATTAATTTAATGAGATGTCTTTCAATATTGAAATAATTTCTATGCCAACATTTTAAAACAAATATGTACTTATTTACATATTATATGTATGTATGTAATTAACTTATTTTTATTTTAATATTCAGTTGTACCCTGTAGGGAAAATTATTAAAATGTGAGAATCAGTACTCCAGGGATTTTCTTGGTGAACGCATTGCTAAGATCAGCAATGCTTTTGACGGCTTGAAGCTCAGGCTAATCAACGCCAAGGAAATTCCTAGAGGACCAAGGGCTCGCATATGGTTACCCACAATGAATATAGGCAGAAGAGAGCTTCTCCAATGCCTAAAACTTCAAAACCCTCAGATACCGATGGATGACTGGTCAGTCATAAAAATTGAGGAACCAGCTAAAAACAGTATGACCTGTCTAGTGTCCATCAATGAAGAAAGCATTGAGGTACTAGAAATGGCGGACTGTAAAGTTTGGTTTCGTATGAGGCATGCGAAGGTTAAAATTTTCAAAGATAACCGTACAGACGATATGGTTGTCGATCAAAATGATGATGCCAAGGAAGATGCCTCACCAAATGAACCAGCAACAACAAATAACGACACAGAAAAAATGGCACAATTTCAAGCTGATGTTAAAGGTAAATCAAATTAACTTGAGGCACTCTAGGTGCGCCTCGGATAATTTGATAATTTTCCTCCGTGAGGAAGATATTGACATCAGCTTGATTCAAGAACCTTGGGCTAAGGACTCGGCCGTGCTGAGTCTAAACGACAGCCAATATAATCTCTTCTATAAAAAAGACAGTGGTAAGCCAAGATCGTGTTATAATCTAATTAAGAAAAACATATATGCTTTTATCTGTTCTAGCCTCAGCTCTTCTGATTTGACAGTAGTCAAGTTAGAGCTTACAAGTGGAAAATCGGTATTTGTGTCATCGGCATATATGCCTCACGATGAACCTGCACCACCCAATGAGGTGGTACAGCTTACATCGATGATCAACAACAGTAAGGCCGACCTGGTGTTAGGCTGCGATGCAAATGCAAGACATACGCTTTGGGGAAGTTCGAAAAATAACGAGCGAGGTGAGTGTCTTTTTGATTTTATTCTAAATACTAATCTTTATGTGTGTAATGTCGGTAACAAACCAACCTTTATTTTTCCAAGCTCGGAAAACTTTAATGGTTCGGAAGAAGTTCTCGACATTACCTTGGTAACAAGGAATAACACCCTCAGGATAGATAACTGGTTGGTATCCGATCTGAACTCTTTTTCTGATCATAGATGGATACCTATAATATAAACCTGGAATCCGAAACCCAAAAACCATTCAGAAATCCTAAAAGAATTGACTGGTATAAACTTATTCAAGTATTCCAATCAAAACTACGCCAAATACCTGACTTGGAAGTACAGTCAACCTTAGAAATTGATCATAAGGTTAAAATTTTCCAGAAAGCAATGAATGTTGCTTTCAAAGTCTCGTGCCCAATCAGATACAGCAAGAAAACTTTCCCTCCTTGGTGGAATGAAGACTTGTCTAATCTTAGGAAAATGACTAGAGTAATCTTCAATATCTGCCACAAACACAAGTTCTGGCAGCCATACAAAGACTGCCTAAAACTCTATAAAAAATCCATTAGGAAAGCGAAGACCCTATCTTGGATGGATTACTGTCAATCAATTGAAAGTACCAGGGACTCTGCAAGACTGGGAAGGATACTATCCAAAGTCCATTCCAATTCCTCTTATATTAAAAGAATGGATGGTACTTGGACGGAATCTAGCGAAGAATCCCTGGAGCTTTTATTAAACACACACTTTCCAGGATGCGGAAACCATTTTAGCGAATCTGCAATTCCTGATGATCTGGGTTCCACATCCTTTAATGAATTGTCATCCATTATCACGGAGGAGAAAATTAAATGGGCCATAAATAGCTTCTCTCCGTATAAGTCACCTGGCCTTGACGGCATACTGGCCATTATGCTCCAAAAGTTGCAAGATAAAGTAGCCCCATGGTTGGTAACAATCTTCAAAAATTGTATTGCACGTAATCATGTACCCGAAGCATGGAAACATGTTCGTGTAGTATTTATTCCCAAGGCGGGCAAGAGAGGTCACGAATTTGCCAAGGACTATAGACCGATCAGTCTATCGTCCTTTGTACTTAAGACCCTCGAACGCATTTTGGATTACCATATCAGATCGAAAATGGACATGGTGCGCCTATCCAAATCTCAGCATGCCATGCCTACCTCAAAGGAAGATCAACCGATACGGCTCTTCACGAGGTAGTGCGTACGATAGAAAAAACCATTCACTACAAACAATATACTTTAGCCACGTTCATAGATATTGAAGGAGCTTTCAATAATGTTCGAACTGAAACCATTAAAAATTCTATGATCGACTTAGGTGTGGAAACATGCCTTAGTCAGTGGATTGTATCCATGCTTGAATCGAGAGTCATCCAAGAAAATATGGGACAATCAAGTTTAACCAAAAATGTAAATAGAGGAACACCCCAGGGAGGTGTTTAGTGGATTCGCTAAAATGGTTATTAGTCATAGATAAAATTTTACTAAACCTTGAAAAAGACGGGATCAAAGTGGTTGCGTATGCAGATGATTTAGTTGTTCTGGTATCGGGAATCTATCTCTCCGTGATCAGTGAAATCATGGAACGCGCTCTCGGTAGGATTAGTACATGGGCTACAAGCTGCGGTCTATGTGTTAATTCCGCCAAAACGGAGATGATGCTCTTTACCACAAAAACTAAGATACCAACTTTTAATCTCCCGAAGCTAAACGGTCAAACACTCACACTCACTAATAGTGCCAAATACTTAGGAATCATACTTGATACTAAGCTCAGCTGGAAACTAAACATAGAAAATAGAATCAGGAAAGCAATTATAGCTTTCTACACATGCAGTAGAACCTTTGGTAAGAGGTGGGGACTCAAACCGAAGATGTTACTATGGATGTACACAACTGTGGTACGTCCTATTCTTACATACTGATCGTTAGCCTGGTGGCCAGCGGTTAATAGGACATACAATATTACCAAACTTGGGAGAATACAAAGAGCAGCGGGAATTGGAATCACAGGTGCTTTGCGATCGTGCCCTACTGACGCTTTAAATGTGATCCTTAATCTCCTTCCTCCCGATTTTTACATAAAATACGTTGCGTCTTGCAGTGCAGTCAGACTAAGAGAAACTGGCTTCTGGTATCCCAGACCATATGGCCACGGGAATATCATAAGTCAGTTTCCAAATGAACTGCCAAGCACAACCGATTATATCACCCCTAAAATGAACTTAAACAAAAAGCCTAAAGTAGGTTTTCCTGCCAGGGCCGATTGGAAGCGTGGCTTAAAGAAAAGGGAAAATGATATAGGAATTTTCACTGATGGGTCTAAAATGAGCTGCGGAGTAGGTGCAGGAATTTTCTTAGAAGATCTAGAAATATGAAAATCTTATGGTCTCCCTAAATACGCTAGTGTCTTTCAAGCAGAGCTGCTTGCAATTAGAGAAGCGCTTAAAACCCTTAATAACATTCATACGACCAAAACAAAAGTCATCATTTTCACGGATAGTCAAGCCTCTATCAAAGCTTTGGTGGCGGACACTATCTGTTCTAAGCTGGTGGAACAATGCCGAAACGAAATTGGAAACTTAGATAACCGGTTCTCGATCTCTCTACTATGGGTTCCTGGTCACAGCAACATTGATGGAAATGAGAGAGCCGATGAACTGGCAAGGCAAGGTTCCAAACTCGACAGGTCCCTTTCCATTCACTGTCCAATGAGAGTCGTCAAGGAGCGCATCCATTCATACTTTCGGGCCAGAGCGACTGAAAGGTGACATAGACTAAATACCTGTGCGACCTCGAGGAAAACGTGGCCCGCGTATAATATTAATACAACCAAACAACTCTTAACCAGATCCCGCACAGATATAGCAAGAGTAGTAGCCATCAGTACGGGTGCACTTCCTTTGCAGATGTCCAGCATTAGCTAGAGTCAGACTCCGGACTTTAGTTGAAGCTTTCCCCAGCAATATAGGTTTTATTGCGGAAAGCAAAATAGGAGATCTAATCAACCTTCTTAATCTCTCAGGGTGGCTCTAGTACTGAGTCCCTGGGGAGAGTGAAGATAAGAAAACGCCCACCTATAACAACTGACAACATGAAATAGGTCACTCGAGTCGTGGTATCAAAAAGGCACAATTAAGTGCTAATTGGTTTTTCAGAAGTAACTGGAATGACCACTTCTACCTACCCACCTACCTTAGAATTGAAAATAGCATAATACACTATCGTTAGCATATAATTTGTAATGATTTAAGTGAAAAATATTTCTCAAAACTTTTGTAAAATAATAATTTAAATATAATTTATATGTGTAGACCAATTCAGTTTATTATCAAGTATATTTTTCTACTATTTCAGAAGAAAGGATTTCTTTTCTTTAATACCGTATATTCAACTTGTTAAGTTATAATGATAAATAATAATCTTTTTCAAAATTTTTTAAATCTCAGCCATCTTGAACTTGGTCTTTCTCTTGCTCTTACTATGTGGTACTGCGTTTAATATTCTTTTTCACAATCATTTATACTCTTTCACATGTCCTCCCCCATCTTAGTCTTTGCGTCTGAATAAATTTTACAATATTGTGTCCTTCTATTAGTGGTTCTAGTTCCTCGTTTATCTATAATTTGGTATATTCATCATCATCATTTTTTTTGTCATTTTTATTATTTATTAAGTCACCTTCTTGATATGTATCGAAATGTATTGCTATCAATTTAACCACATTTCTTCTAATCATTAGCGTAAACTTAACTTTTATATACCAATTCTATATTATTCAATTATATTCATTATTTTTTTCGTACTTCGTTACTATGCTATCAAATTATAAAAAAAAACATAAATGGACCATTCAACTTTACTTCGAAAGAATTGTATGTACATATTTATTTATTTAAATAGCCTCATTTAGGTTCTAATGATTTTTATTATTTGTATGAAATCTTAAAATAGCAATTTAGTGTTACTTTAAATAAAATAAATAAACAATTTATTGTTTATTTGTTTATTTCAAATTAAATAACGTATTAAAAAAATTAACAAATTTAAGTTGTTTACGAAAATCAGAATAATGTCGTAATCGATCTTTGTCGTCTATTTGCGAAAATGATTTAAATTTTTCTTTTTCATAAATACAATTTAAATGTTTGGAATTAAAAATGTTTTGATTGTATAGCTTACCTCCAGAATTCTGTTTATTAAAAAAATTTAAAGAATTTCTAAATTGTATTTAAGGGTTTTGGACATAGCAAAAAAATAATATGGATACGTTAGTTTCATGACAAAGAAATAGTATAAAATAGAAAAATTTCTATTTTTGTATTCGTTTTTTTTTTTGGTGAAATTTCGCTGACACGAACAGTGTTCTATGTTATAGAGTGAAATATTTTTTGATTATTATTTCCATCCTTTGGATACAAGGTTTTTAAATACAGTAGTTTTAAAAATTTTATTTACGATTTTTCTCTTGTAAAAAGGTGTGATTATAATTTACATGACATACGATTAAATATCCAATCATTTCTATTATATCAAACAAAACATTTAAAATAAATAGAGCTCACCAATCACTTATAAAAGTTCATATCTAAGTTTATATAGATTCAATTGAAAGCGTTGTTTGAAGAAAAGAGAAAATGATATAGTAATTTTCACTGATGGATTGAAAATGAACTGTACAGGAGTAGATGCAGGAATCAAATAAGGAAAAATATCAAAGTCTTATGGTCTCCTTAAATATGCTAGTGTCTTTCAAGTAGAATTACTTGCAACTAGGAAAGTCCTTAAAACCCTTAATCATATTCATATACAACCAAAACAAAATTCACCATCTTCACGTATAGGCAAACCGCTATCAAAGCTTTGGTGTCGGACACTATCTGTTCTAAGCTGGTGGAACAATGTTCAAACGAAATTAAAGCCGTAGATAGACGTTTTTCGATCTCTCTAACTATGGGTTTTGGTCATAGTAGCATAAATGGGAATGAGAGGGAGTTGTTAAATATCTTGTAACAAGAATGGAATTTGTTTCTGATATATATATATTTTAATATACTGTTGCTGATGTTTATCTATATTATTCTTTGTTTATTCTTTTCTTACGAGAATTTCGCTATTGCTTCATTTTTGCTTTCTTTCATTTCATATCCTTTAAAATTCATTTAAATCTCATTCTAATATAGTTTAGTTTATAAGTTTTTTAATTTTTTATTTTCTTTTTGTAAATTTTCTTTTAATTTAATTTTTTTGTAGGTTTTTTCTATAAATTTAATTCACTTTTCTATATTCTACTTTTAATTTTAATGTTAATTACTTCTTAAATTTAATTATTTTTTTACATAAATATTATACCACATTAAAATTAGTGTATTATATTTTTCTTTAGATTTTAGTTTTCCAAATTCATATTTACATTCAATTTTGGTATTTCACAAATATTGAATAACATGAAATATGGACCTCGTACAACACCAATACAACCAAATAACTCTTAGCCAGGTCTCGTACTGTATCAAGAATAGTAGCCATCAGTATGGGTCATTGACCGATAGCAAGCACCCTGCCAAGATAGGTGTTCCGTTCAATTCTAATTATCGCAGTTGCAAAGATAAGAATGAAACAGAAACGCTTGAGACTTCCTCTGCTGTTGCCCAGTATTAGCTAGAGTTAGACTCCGACCTTTAGGTGTGGCTTTCCCCGGCAATATAGGTTTTATCGCGGAAAGCAAAATAGGAGACAGGACATTCAATATCATTCAGAACATAGTATAGTTAGCGAAGTCGAATAAATATTGTTAGTAATGTTGCAGTTTGCGCTTCATTGCAATTTGGTGTATTTATTTTTTATTTTACAATATTTTTTAAATCTTATGTTATAAATACAAAATTTCTTACCACAAAAGTTTTTACTTCAAAATCTTGCACTAAAAAATCTTGCACAAAAAATCTTTGCACTGTCAGTTTAATAATTTTTTGCACTACAAACGTTTTATGCCAACTCGAAATGTAGGAAAGAAAGGAGGGCAGAATAATCGACACAAACATGCTTATTTTAAGATCGCTAATTTCTGATCCAAATTTATATAGGAGCCATCAAGAATAATTCATCACAGATTAAGGATGTATTTGAGAAGTGCAAGACCAATAATATTTGTTTTGTTTTAACTTTTAAGAGTGTTATACAGTCTTAAAATTTGATATTAGATGTGGTATAAAATTCATAAATACTCAATTGACCAAATTGGTTGGAGGCCCAATTGAATTTCCAAATATTTTGGAACGTATTGTACCACGTACCGAATATGGTACAGAATGGTATAAGCTTAACGAAAATTAGTTGGAATTTCAATGTTTTTTCCTATAAAAGTCGTCACTTTTCAAAATGCTGGAATATTTCCCTGTACCTTATGTTAAACATGGTTAAACTGCCCAAAACTGCGTTTGATTTTTTGACATTTATTATGTCATTTCTATTCAATAGGTTATGCCATATAACCATGGAAGGATACACGCTTGAACGACGTTTAGAAATTGTTAAATTGTTTCAACTTGAAAATGATGAACATTTTTATAGAAAAATTTTATTCACGGATGAAGCTCATTTTATTTAAATGTTTATATGTAAGCAAACATAATCGCAGAATTTAGAGTGCTGAAAATCCACAGGAAACTCTTCAGGCACCATTGTTCACACATATCCAGATACAGTCACTGTCTGGTGTGCAATTCATGCTGGCGGAGTGATTGGTATATATTTCTTTGAAGAAAATGTTCGAAGAGTAATAGTCACTGGAGAACGGTACAGAACAATGTTAGAAAATAATTTCTTTTTTCTGCTGTTGGTGAGAATAATCTGCAGGATATTTGGTTTCAACAAGACGAGGGAGCTTGCCACACAAACACCTTAACAATCGATTTATTAAAAACAAAATTTGGTGGTGAAATTATCTCAAGAAATGATCCAGTTAATTATCCTTCCAGGTTGTGTGAACACCTTGTGATTTCTTTCTTTGGGGATATGTTAGGTCACAAGTTTATGCTGATAGTCCAACAATAATTGAGCAATTAAAAATCAACATTGAACGTGCTATTGATGAAATACAGCCAAATTTATGTGAAAAGGCAAAATTGGGTTGACAGAATGCAGTACGACCACGCCACACGGAGAAGTCGTGCTGGTTATTTGAATGATGTTATTTTCCATAAATATAATGGCATAATGTAAGTTTTTAAATAAAAAAAATATATATTTTGTGTCTCACTGAATAATTTATGTATTTTTTTTAAATTTTTAAATTGTATCATCCGTATGGGAAAACCTTTTATAATATTTCATATGGCTTTTAATGAGGGTGTCCAAGATTATTTAAGTCTTCTTCTAACTCATTTTTAACATTATATAACTTTCTTTCTCCCTTTTCTACATAGATCCTCTTATGAATTTTATATCTCTGCCATTGCATTCTAATTTCGGAAAATAACAATGTTTAATTTCTGCCCATATCTTTCCATTGTCGACTCAATCCTATTCAAGCCTGTCCAAACTTGCCGAGCAATTGTTCTCGCTGATTCTTGTGTATTCTCAATTCATTCAAAATTAGGTATCATAGTCGTGGCTGTTAATGGTTCTTGCTTTGTAAGTGACCATAGTTCTATATTTGTAGCTTGCTCCAATGATGTTTATATAAATAAAGTTTCCATTTATAAAATTATAATATGAATTTCATCATCGTAATGGAAATGTTATTCTATTTTTGTATATTTTTAATATTACATAACAACATAACTGCATAAAATACAAGAACGAAAAGAAGAAATAAAAATAAAAATTGTAAATTATAATGTAGAAGGAAATAGAAATTTGAATTCAAGATCTAAATATGGCCTCAATAATTTACATACATACTTTCAATATTTTACTTTGGTTGCAGTGAAGCCAGTTTTTCTACTCTACGAATAATTATTATTGTGATTAGGCTAATTTAATCGGAAGTTATTACAATGTCTAAGTTTTTAATTTAAAAAAAAAAAAAAAAATAAATTCACTTTTTCACTTTCATTATAAATATTAAGAAAAAAAAATATATTAAATAAAAATGCAAATTATTGACTGAAGTAAAAGTAAAATCAATTGAAACAATAACAAAAAAAGAAGAAAAATTGAATTTTCTAAAATTATTTTTATATAGCTTAAGGCTACACATCATGAAGTGCAGGGAAATTTTAGATTTTGTTTAAATTTGATTTAATAAGTTTTTTTTTTATGATTGATTTTAATCAGTTTTGAAAAACGGAACCATTGAATACATATTTATTGTAAATAAAGCACAGCCATAATCTAACTTTTAAAATTCAAAATTTAGTTTTCTCATTATAAGCCTTGTAAATAACGTCGTAATAAGGTGTAGAAAACTGAAATGTCCTGAATTTATGTTTGATTATGATACCAGACGTATGATTTGTTTTTTATGACGAGAGCATTTTAAAATTAAAAAACAAGAATTTCAGTTCAAATATAGCGTTCTATAGTCAGTTCTATATTGACTGATTGGGTGGACTGATTCTACGGTCTCGATCTATAACAAAGTTTTGATGTATAATCAAATATTGAAACCAGTCTCGTCAATACGGTATACAATTTTGGGATATGTTAAACAAACCCATATTCAAATTATTTAAACGTTCCAAAATAAGATACTGTACAACATAATCAATGCTCCATGATATGTTCACAATACTGATATTCATCGAGGAGATTTGAGCATTCTATTTACAAAAGATGAAAAAATTAAATGGGCTACAGGAGGTAAAACTCGTCTAATGCAATATGTCAATACCTAAGCATTATTCACAATCAAAACTTTATTAAGCGATACTAAAACGAACAAGACCACATCGGTTAGGTTAAAATCGTTTATCTATCAAAATTTTATGGGATTTTGGTTAATCATAGGTACCTTAGTCTGTTTCAGTTAAAGTTAATTTATTGTTAGTCTTAAGAATCGTTTTAATGTTGTAATAATGATAAGAGTTTTTAAGGGGTTAAAGTCACACAGTCCTTCAAACTGCTTTCTCAGGTCAGAAGCAGTCCCTGAAATCATCGAAAGAGATTTACAGCTATCTGAAACAAAATATATGATGATGGACGCTGATATAGAGGTATTCGAAGATTTTCTTAGCCAAAGCTATTTATTGTTCGACAGCAAGTTTGACAGAAGATATTCTTTACACTTTTGCAATTAAACAGCGTAATATTGTTTATTTTAGTATTTTGTCGTCCATAGTTTATTCTATTAAGTCACAAGTTTATAATTTTGATGAGAACAATTCAAGTGTGTATGCGCTTACTTTTGGTAATTTTTAAAATTCGTAGTAGGTACGAAAGTTGTATTTCGATTAACTGTACTAGATTAGATCGTTATGTATTATTAACTATATTCATTATCATTAAGTGATAATATATATAACCCTGATGTCTGAGTCCTGGAGTGAAGTCCTTTTGCTTTTCCATGGAAACTGTCACTAGTCTTAGGGTCATTGAATGAAATGTAGCCATCTTTTGTTGGAAGTTATGATTTAATCATTTGATGTACTTGTGGTTATTCCTTGTGTGTTCATCGTATTTCTATATATATTGCAAATTTCGTATCCCTTTTAATTACTGAAATGTTTAGCAATGTTTAGTTGATAATTTGTTTAATTTCTACTCTAAATGTTTCCGTCATTATTTTTAAGGTTATTCAGAATCTTTTCTAATTTTTTTTTTCTACATATCTTGTCCAATATTTCGGTTGATTTCTCCGAAAAATAATTAAAATTTGGGTTAAAATCAAACTTGTATAACGAAATAATTGCTTGGCATGGTTACCGATCAAAGACTGATCGGATATTTTTCGGAATATTTATTCTTTTTTTTATTAATTTCAACTGATTTTATGAAAAATTTGGGAATTTTGTAGACAAATTATGGGTGAAATTTCAGGTATAATTCAGTAATTTTAGAGGTATTATTTCGGTTAACTGTCCGAATAATTTACAGATACTCCTAATCAGAAATTTTAGATATATTTCAGATATAATATAATGTTGGTCTTATAATTTATTTCATCCCAATGACAAGGGTATTGGACCTGGTCGAAAAACCCTTAAAATGCAGGCGTAATCACGCCACCCATCACGTTGCGTGATTAAATGGAATTTAAAGGTAACAAGTGCAATCAAAGTTGTTTCATACCTAAGTGTCTATTTATGCTCTCTCCGAAAATATTTATTTTATAGAAAACAATATTGTCGATAAAATTTCGGAAATAATTCAGTAATTTTACCGGTATTATTTCAGTTTTATTATTTAAGTTTTTGATTTTGGTTGTATAACTTTCTCTATTGCTAAATTACAAATAATTTTTGACTGATCTTGTATTCTCTACTTTGTTCATGGTATTGAATAAAGGATCCATTTGGATAATTTATAGGTGGGGGAGTTGCTTATAGCAACTATTTCGTACATCTCATTACCTGGTTTGTGCATTTTAGGTATAGGCATTTAATTCTTGGGATAGATAGATTAGGCATCCGCTACGCCTTAGTTATTTTCCCTAACAACGAAACACACTCTTTAAACTCAGGTTTTTTTTTCTGTATAAAGTTATTCCAGTGTGAATCTCTAGCTTTAGTCTTGTTGTAATTCAGACAAGTCTGGAGAGAAAAATTTCACAACGACTTGGTTTTGTAAAAATAAATCTAGTATATAAAAATCTATTTGTAACTTGTTACTGTAGTTACTTTACAAAGTAGTTAGTACTGTTGTTGTTTTAGTTACTGCTGCCCGAATTCCAACATTTAACGGTCCAATTTGATACTATAAAAGCAATAAATCCTTGATGAAATAATAACAAAAGGTGCGGATGCAAGTTGAAAAACGCATTAAAAATTTACCATTAGCTTGATTCCAAATTTTACTTGTATCTAAAATAAGAGTTTAAAATAACAGTAAAACACTATGTATGCATACTGTAGGTCACGATGTAGTGTTCGATTATTTAAAATAATAAAAAAAATTAGTTGCAGTTTGTTTTAAACGAATCATAAATAAATTCAATTTCGGTATGTACTCTCTATACCATAAAAAGTTGAGAATTCTTTGGAGATTTTGAAGGCATATATTAAAATTCATTGAAATAATTTTGCTTTCGGAACTTTCAATTTTTTTTTCAATTTTTTTTTTGTTATATTGAAATTGAAATTGAAAGTAGATACACAAATAATAGATATAGTAAACAAAAATTTGAATTTCTGTTTTTTATGTGATGATATCCTATTTATATATCTCTACTACTCACATGTAATGTACTATTATAACCATAATTTTATATCAACAGGTTTGGATGTTGTTGGATTGAGGTCGATGATTGGAAGTTTTTCTTTGAATAAACAAAAAAAAATACACACACACATATTACAGTACAGGTGCTGCTTGAAAACTTTAAGTACACCATGAATATGATTTTTTTTTTGTTTTTGTAAGTATTTACCTACAGTTACTCTTACTCGTCATCGTCATGAATCTGGAAACTACTTTCACTTTATTTTGTTAAAAAAAAAAAAAATGTAATAAAAAAAAAGGAAACAAGTAAAAAACAAAACGATATTTTTCTTTGCTTCAATTTGTGGGTTTTTAAAAAAAAATTGTTTTCATCAAATTTAATTTTGTGTTTCTTGCATAGATTAAAAGATCTAATCAGATCTATTGAATGTTATTGGGGATGATGAGGATTCGAGATATTATCATTATTGGTAATTTGAAAGCTTTATGATGTAATTTATATTGATATTAAAATTTATATTTAATTGAATATGTAATGTATAGTGGAAGAGTTACAAAATTTATGATATAAAATTTTGAAAATAGTCTTGCCGAACTTGCACATTTTTTATTCTTAAGTGAATAAAAAAATCCCTAAACAAAATGTTTTATGCAAAATTTCCCTATAGATTTGATTCTTCAAAACGGTATAATGTGTTGCCAGGTATCGGTATATACAGTTACATCCACACCACCTACTGCCGACAAAACCATCACTATTGTGGTACCTACCACGGTACAAAGGGGTGGAATTTGTCAACAGGAAACTAAAATACCGTTTCTTTAAATTTTGTAATTATAAAATAATTCATTGTAATTTAATAACTTTATTTACTACCTTTTAATTACTACTTTTGAACTCATTTGAACTTTATTTTTCTTTCTTTTGTTTTTTATGTGGCATATGCAAACATATTAGCCACTCATTAAAATCATGATCGACAAATGTTGATAATGCACAATCAGCAATTTGTTTATAAAATTTTAAAACAAAAACCAAATATGTAAAATTATATTGAAAAATAAAGTCAGTCTTATTTCTGAACTAAATTAAAAAATAACCGTATTGCATTTTTATTTTTTAAAACTGAATAACATTATTATACATTTATGATTTAGTAATATTCCTCGTATTTCTCTAATGTATTCAATACATATGGGTTGACCTCGAAATCCTCTCAATTACAAAATCCCCAAACATAAAAGGGAATTTAATTTTTTTCTGAAAAAGGGAAAATCTGTTTTTGTCGATGCCAGGTAAATCCTAAAGTTTTAATAACAATGTAATAAATAAAACAAATAGTATTTTTAATATAGCGGGTTGCCCCTCCCAAGCCCCTCATTTGGCATTTATTGAAAAAATTATATAGTTTGAATGTTTTTTGCTTTTTTTTTTTTTTACGTGGATTGGTGGGAATCTTCATAAATAGAATGAGCCCCGTAATTTACATTGTATGTCAGCTTTTGATTGACTAAACCACACCCCTACCATTAATTTATGGCTATAGTGTTCTTTTCTTCTTTGCTATAGAGCTTTGTGCTTTTAAGCCTACTGGTACCATTTTGATTTTCTAGCAGTTGAGTGGCCTCAACGTTAACATGGTCCTCCAGACGAGACAAATGTTTTGCTGTATATTTTTTTTATTTCATTTGCAATACAAGGAATTTTTAGAGTGCACTAAAGTCACTATTGCGAACATACCATAGGCATTCACCATGTTGCGCAAGACTTAATTTTGGAATTTTTGTATACAAAGTAGTTGTCACATCCCCATATTTGTATGTCGTATTGATTATCTGATATGTCGAAGCATATCGATTTGATTATCTGATTATGTAAAAATATCTGATTTCTAGGTCGAAATTGCAATTTTAAATTTCGACCTAAGAGCCAGTATATTTATATTCGAAGATTTTCTTAGCCAAAGCTATTTATTGTTCGACAACAAGTTTGACAGAAGATATTCTTTACACTTTTGCAATTAAACAGCGTAATATTGTTTATTTTAGTATTTTGTCGTCCATAGTTTATTCTATTAAGTCACAAGTTTATAAATTTGATGAGAACAATTCAAGAGTGTATGCGCTTACTTTTGGTAATTTTTAAAATTTGTAGTAGGTACGAAAGTTGTATTTCGATTAACTGTACTAGATTAGATCGTTATGTATTATTAACTATATTCATTATCATTAAGTGATAATATATATAACCCTGATGTCTGAGTCCTGGAGTGAAGTCCTTTTACTTTTCCATGGGAACTGTCACTAGTCTTAGGGTCATTGAATGAAA
Source organism: Argyra leucocephala (assembly GCA_963942445.1). Taxonomy (NCBI): domain Eukaryota; kingdom Metazoa; phylum Arthropoda; class Insecta; order Diptera; family Dolichopodidae; genus Argyra; species Argyra leucocephala. Next base: position 154,799,855 of record OZ012677.1, on the reverse strand, counting down.
TGTAGCCATCTTTTGACTCCTAGGTCGAAATTGCAATTTCAAATTTCGACCTAAGAGCCAGTATATTTCTCTATATTTATCTTCAAGCTCAAATCTTTTCTTTTTGCCGTGCTCTTTCCACCTAAGTTTGACATCCAATGCCATTTCTAGATATTTAGCGTTGTTTTTTTGGATATATTCAACCCATTCAGATTTACCGATCATTTATTTACTAATTTTTTATTTTTAACATTTAGATGTACCGATTTTATCTCATTGAGTTTAATTTTCCATTTCTTTATCAAAAGGTATAGCTTTTCGCTTGCTCGTTGCAATTTATTTGTAATCTTGTATTACCATCAACGATTTATCCAATGATTTATCACAAAATATAACTGTAGCTATACATAGAGCAAATACAGTATGAGACCCAGAGTACTATACCTTGAGGCGCACCTGCTGTTTTAATATCTCTGATAGTAGAATGTTCTTCTCCAATTCTAAATAGAAACGTCTTCTTTAATTCCTAATAGTCTGTTTTCTATATATGATGAGAGTATATCTATGTTTTGTTGAGACATATGATTAACATATGATTTAGTTTATGTATTAAGCCTCGATGCAATAATTTATCAAAAGCTTGCGCTACATCTAGAAATATAGTTAATCATACCTGCTTTTCTTCTAAAGCTTTTTTGCTTTTTTCGGGCTTTTGAAATTGAGAATTTTTAATTAGAAAACTTAAAGACGCTCCCCAATACATTCCTCTATCAAGAACAATGCATTAGAGGGGAGACTATAAAATAAATTTTAAAACTTGTTTGGTGTACAGTTCCAATGTTTATGTAGATGAGATCGATACTCTTTAATCCTTCTAACCGTTAGTTAGAATCTGATTACGGAATATAGATAACGGTTTTTCAAATAGTATGTAAGAGATATCTCGAAGAATAAAATTAGAGTCCTCATGGGCTTCCTCAATCGTACCAATTGATTCTAGAATTGTGTTTAAACGAATGTTTGAAAAATAAATAGTGACAATAAATAATCGTCTAGCATTGAATAGTACAGTTCAAATATACATATAATACAATGGTTAAACCACATTTTTAGTATTGTGCTACTCCTAATTGTTTTTTGAAATAATGAAAATTTGAATAGACTACAAAAACTCCAGAATAGGGGAATAAGGATAGTTCTTAAATGTAACTGATATACGCCAATTGAACAAATATTAAATGCATTAAAATGGCTCAATAATAGACCTTAAATTAAATGTTTTACTTTTTGTTTCTAAATTGAAACATAATTTGCTTCCACGATATATGTATATGTCCGAAATTATATCAAAATGTATTCAATTAGAGAAATATATTCAATTTCAGACTTGATTTTTCCATAAAAGAAGCAACAGTAATGTACAAAGGGTTACAATTGTATAATTTATTGCCTGATAATATTAAAAATGAGGACAATTTCATAAATTTTAAAAATAAAGTAATTTCCTATGTCAAAAGAAATAAAAATATTTGATTGAAACTCAATATAACACAATTTAATTTTTCTGTAAAGTGAAATTTTACTAAATTATAATTTATTGTTATCGAAACTCATTTTAGTTACCTTTTGATTTGTTTTAATACTTTTAACACTCTACCGGACGACCTAAAAAATATAAATTCATACAGTTTATTTAAAAGGAAAATCGAAAACTTACTTGCGGTATAAAATAAAAATGAAAATAAAAAATAAAAATAAAGAATAAAAATTAAAGAATAAATATTGTAAATAAAGTGTGAAAGGAATAGGAAAAAACTAAAAACTAATAGGGAACACAAACTTTAAAACTTAATTAAAATAGACTAAGTAATGTAATAGGGAAGGAATGTTGGAATGCTGGTAGTTATTAAATTTAGTATTATTGAATATTTAGGAAAATTTACTTTTAATTATTTTAAATCAAAAATTAATTTTTTTTTATTTTTTTTTATTTTTTGTTGATAACTCTTAAAATGTAAATAACTATACGACCATACAGCTTAGGCTAAGGTCTGAATCCTTCTATATGTTAATATTTCCTCCAATAATGAATAATTCAATGATAAAATATTGTTATACAAATACATATGTAAATAATGTAAACATTATTTTTTGTTAATAAAGAAAAAAAAAAAAAAAATATTTTAATTTTATATTCTTAATATTCAAAAACTTAAGTTCTTTAAATTTGTATTCATTTTAAATTTGTCAATTATTTTAAATTTAATATTTTGCTAACAAATTTTGGTTGATATGTTCTAAGAATTAAAATGTATTATAAGAATTATTGGATTACAAAACAAATTAATTTTAAAAATTAATTATTACTAAATAAATAAAAAAAAAAAAAAACAAAAAAAAAAAAACTTTTTGTTTTAATTTTATTGCACAATTCCAAAATAAAAATTTCTCTTACAAATGAGTCTTTAGTTGTGTAAAATCGGCGAATTAATGATTGAAATTCGTGTTATAAAATATATTATAAAAAATCTTGGTTTAAATTAAATTCAAAATAATTCGAATCTATACAATACAAACACTATTCTAGTGTACAATAGACTCTCTTCCACCAATTCTCTGAGCTATCATCAAGGCCAAGAAAATCAAGTTCATCAATTAAGCTTTGGATTATCAAATTTTTCTAAAATTATAAGAATTGACGATTCCAAAGAATCATATACATACATAGTATCCTACTCTGAAAATGGAAAACTCTTTATTATTCAATTTCAATTGAAATTAATTAATTTTATTTCAATTCAATTCAAGAAATACATTTTTTTTTCGATAATTTCCTAATTTCAATAAACATTTGATTTAATCTGATTCTGAATTTCAATTATCTGCGCTTGTATACTATAGTATTTAGTTTAATGTGATTTTTTTATTGTTTTTGGTTTTGATGCAATCTTTCAAAATTCAATGAACTAAAATTCAACAAGAAAAAAATAAAAAACCTGAGATTCCAGATTTTAAAAAACATAAAATATATACATAAAACAACCAACCTGTCTAGTCATTTCAAATATTTGAGGACATATTAAAATTCATTTCTTAGATAGTCTTGTGTAAAAAGTGTGTATGGTAAACAAAAAAAAAAAAAATAAAAAAGAAAAAGATGTTGTAATATGGATGATGTATCTATGTTCACTTGTTTAACTGTAAGACTTCACTTTTCTTATGTATAATCATTTCACTTTCTTTTACAATAAATTATCTAAATAAAAAATAAATAAAAACAAAAATTTGTTTTTTTATTTATTTACTCTTATTGGTGGTTACTCTAGTTATGAAAATTTTTGCATCAATTTTCTATAAAATTACTTGAGTTGTCTGGACATGTAGTAATTTCTAATATGTTAGATTTTTATGTTTATGATCGCGAATATAATTTAATTTTTTTAAACTATGTATATAGTTAATCCATATAGTATGTATGTGTACAAAACTTTCGCGATATTAATATTTCTTAAGAAAATTGCACAAATTCATAACTGCATCTAATTTATATAACATATATATATATATATATATATATATATAAGTAGATGGCAAACTTGTCTTGGATTAATAATAAAATACTCGGTTTATATACATATTTTCTATTTTCATATATAATTTAAAAAAAATTAAATTTAATAAAAAAATATGTGAGTTAGTCTGCTAGTAAAGCAAATAATTAAATAAATAATTATGTGGCAATAGATAAAATGTTCGAGAACCAGTCAATATTGCATAGAAGTTGATATTAAGAAAGTAAAAATAAATATTACACATAGTAAGTTTTCCCAGCTTTTCCAAACCATTAAAAAAATTTAAGTCAAGTCTATTTGTTTAATTTCCTAAATAAATTACCAAAAACAAAAACTAACTAGGCCTAAGAATGACTTTTATAATCGGTAATATTGTGTAATCGGTAAGAGATTTCGAGATTATTAGAACATCCTTGGACTTACATTTCTGAATACTCTTTTTTCACATGTTAATATTTTTTCATCGTGCAAATTGAATTTTCTGTAAGTTATTTATTTACCAAAATGTATTACTGCAAGTTATATAACTATTTTTTATACACAATTTTATACCTATATTGTAAAATTATTTAAAATTAACATAAAACAAACTTCTGAATAATAAATGAAATAGCCTACTCTATATTTCTATATTCACTTGCTAATATAATAACAAACTAAACCTCAACTAATAAAACATTTTCCAATTACAAAGGCCTTCATTTTGATATGTAGAGAATAACATAATCGTATCAAATATAATCAAAAAAGATTGAATTAAATATTAAATTTAAAAATTTATTAAGGACTTGTTAAAAGATATACGGAAGAGAGTTCTGACTAACGCTAAATAATATATTACTATCCATGTAACAATTTTATTGCTATAAGACTCTTGCGCACTCTTATAACACTGTTATAAGCATCATCATAGAAGTATTAGTGTTCATTTGTAAATGAACACTAATACTTCTATGATGTATTAGTGTCATCATAGAAGTATTAGTGTTCATTTACACAGTCATTGTAAATAAGTCTAGTACAAAACACTGAAGAAGTCTGCAAGTAGTAGACGAAATACGCGTATCTGTATGATAAGCATATCAGTAAAATGAAAAGGAAAATATTCGACTATTTTTACTGTTATACCAAAATTTTACTCTAACGCTGGAAAACAAGTTTTCATAAAAAATTGTAAATACGTTAGCACTCAAATGGAGAATCCTATAAGGCATCGGAGCAATTGCTGTAATATTGTTATAGGACTGGCTGGGAAAGAAATATAATTGATATTTTTATTATAATAAAATACTTCGAAAATTGAATGAACATTACTTTTCAAAAATAACCAATTTTTAAATAAATAAAAGAAAATATATTTTTAAATTGGATCTTTAAAATGTTAAATAATGTACGTACATAACATCAAATTTGATATTTAAATAATTATTATTTTAATAAAAATGATACTTTTGCAAAAAGAATGCAAAATAAAACTTTTCAGGTTTTGTTTATTTCTACAAACATTTTTTTTATCATGTTTGTAGAAAATAATGGCCGTCGCAAAATATTTACTCTAAATATTTATTCAAAAGCTACAGTAAGTATATTAGTAACATTATAGGGATACAGTAAAATAATAACTACAGTTGTTCTAGCAATTCTATTCTTACAACAACACTTTATCTCTTGTTATAGGATTATGCACTTTCAGACTTTGCTGTAGCACTTGCTAAAAATCCCATTATAACAACTCCCGGAATTACTATAGGAGCATACTTATAGTAATATTAATCACATTATTCGCATAAAAACATCATTATAACTCCTTTAGTGCTTATCGGGAGTCATATACGAGTCTTATTTTTTTTGTTTTACACTCTACAGTAACTTATGTAGAATCACCTTTTCGTGCTTAATTAAGTACGGTACTGCAATTTTACACTACAATCTACAATATTTCGAGTATTTATTTAACAAATTACTGGCTTATCAACTCATTAAATGTGGAAAACTACTGTTATTGTCAGGAACTAAGCCTTCTTAAATAGAATAGTTTCATTTTTATTTAATTTGTTACCAGATTATACTCTCAATTATTTTTTGCCATTCATTATATCCCAATGACAAAGGGTACTGGACCAGGTCGAAAAATCCATAAAGCATTTTTTTTTTGCTCCATCGGGAATCGAACCTGGGACCTTTCGGTTGAAAGGCAGGTGCTCTACCTACTGCGCCACCCAGCGTGTTAAAGTGTTATAGCACTAACTTTTGTTTTTATAACAATAAATTGTTACGTGGTTAGTATTCGCCCCGCTCCTCAAAATTCAACGAAGTTTGATAAAAAATCGTACTTAATATTTCCATATGAATTGTTTTCAATTATTTCAATTTATCGTGGACCTGGACACTATGTTGTTTATTGATTTATATTAAACAAGATAAAAAATTTGAATTCGCTACATCTCCTTGAAAAATCTTTTATTTAAAAGAATAATAATGAAAATCGGTTTTAAATTGGTTCAGATATTCACTTTTTTTTTATTTATAAATTAAATATAATGATTAATTTATAATCAAATTTTTAAGACTGTGTAAGCCTGTGTAAACATCAAGCTGTAGCGAATCGCCAGTAGCTCAAGTCTTGAAATGACACAAATATTTGAAAATGAAGCTATAAGACCAATCACCAATGGCTTTGTAAGGAATAATGAAGTGCAAGAATACCTCCAGGTAATCACTATATAAACGGAAACAGGAAAAAAATGCATAGAGCATAATTCAACATTTATTAGGTAAGTAAACTAAATTGGTAGGTAGGATAGATAGGCAATAGTGTAGCAATTAGTTGATTATGTTATTATATTCTATCTAAATTGTTCTAAAAATAGACTCCTATGTTGATCGTTATATGGCTTAATAACTAAAATAAAAAAATATAATACTGATTGAAGGGATAGCAAGATTCAAATCGTATATATCATAAGTGACAAGAAAATATTACACTTCATCTTCACTTTGATGTTATATGCAGATAATTCAGGATTAAAATATTCAGCAAACAGTGAAATGAAATTAAAATTCTCTGAAGATGAAGTATAATATTTTCTTGTCACTTATGATATATAGGTTTAATTCTATTTTTTTTTTCGATTCTTCTGGGCTATTCCCTACACATATAATGTAGTGCTGGTGCCATCTGACTACTAATCAAAATGCCCTGGTTTCGATTAGTAATCAATGCATGCCTGTTATAAAATTTATTTTGGAATTTTACTTTTAAATTAATTTGGGAATACTGCTTGGCTCATTACTGAAAATAAATTGGAGTTGTGATATTATGAAAGCGAAGTTACTATGCTATATTAATAGATGAGTGTGATTGTTATAGATGCTAATACTTTGCGCATAACAGTAAGGGTATTCATACTATTACACAGTATTGAAAATTGAAAGAATCATTATAAGAAATATTTAAAAGTTCCCTCCAGTATTGTAAGTTTTTCGTAAAGTTGAAAAATTTAATTCGTTTAGTTGCCATATCATATACCATCAAATTGTAGTCCTTCTTTACTGTACCGTTCGACATGTTTCTTAGCTCTAATGATTCTAATCAAAACAGTTGAAAGACACTTCGAATGGTACAGTTTGATATGGCCTTCAATTCGTAACTCATTAGTAGCTAGACTACATCATATAGGTTGGCAACAATTATTCATAATTTGTAATTCAGTACTAAAAATAAAATATTTCTATTCAAAATACATGTTTATTTACATATCTCATATCTACTCACAATTTTAGTATAGTTAATAATGAATTAAAAAGTAAAAGTAATTAGAATACATTAAAGGCATAACTCATAACTTGTAATAAATTTCGTGTCATGTTTTACTAATAGTTCATTTTAAAAAAAAATAAATTAATTGTAATTTGATAGCATGTATATAGTATACTCTCTTATAAGACTAATGTTAAATCAATAAAATATTGCCAGTTGAATGCAATCATTTGTGACCAAAATTATATGATGCGGAAAATAGTTTGAAGAATTCAATGAATAAAAAAAAAATAAAAAATTTATTTAAATGAAAGTGAAAAGAAATAATTTTTTTTAAGTATCCGTATCAGTTTTAGAGTCAGTGATAGACAAACTCTTAATTGAATGAGATAAGGCTTAATACTTTTTTAATTTTTACGCACGTCAGTGGATAAAGACTATTTATTAGCTTGTTACTGAATTCATTTTTATGTTTAATGATAGTAACTGTAGTGATTTTCATGCAAAATAATAGAAATGTTATTTTTTAGTTAATTTGATACACTTTTAGTTAATGTAAATTAAATCACAACCATCGGATAACTGATATTTCTCTCTATTCTCTATATTTAACCTGTAAAAGCAGAAAAATGCAATTTGGCGATGTGGCAAGCACGAGTTAAAATTCAATGGGACATAAAATTCGCCTAATCAATAATCAACTATTTTGTAAAAATACTGAAGCACAGTTTCAGAACCAAATAACTGATGTCCATCCTGTTGAAGTTCTATACTCTAAAGTGTAGTTAAAAAGGATAAAAAACAAAAACGCAAACTACAAATATGTGACTGGGTAATATTTAAATTTTTAGGTTATAGATGATGATAGGTGATAGAATATATTCTATATACTTATTTGCATTTGTAAAGTTACTTTCAAATTAAATTGTAATTAAATATGTCTTTTACTCTCAGGTGGTGCAATGAAATTCACGAGGCCAACTTAAGAAATTTTTTGTCTGAAAACGGTGATTGAGCACGAAAGAAGGTGAAAGGAAAAAAGAACAATTAAGAACGAAGATGTTAATGTTCATCTTGAATTTGTATAGCACATAAGTATATAGAATTGTTCATATCTAGAGATTTCATATTCTTGATGTTATAAATTTCAAACAAATTTCCATTAAATTACTTTTTGCCATCTAGGAATTTCAACGGTGTAGGGATATGCACAAGCTGTTTACCATTTTTTTTTCAAATTTATCTTCAATGGAGCTTCTGCATTACTACGAGATATTTATAAAATAAACGATAAAATCGCAACAGGATAATATAAGATAAGAATAGATATATATATGATCAACTTCTAACCCACTATTAACAATAATTGTTCTAGATTGCTTTGATCATCCAAAAATAAAATATTATTAAATTTTTATCAACAAAATATAATTTGCATATCATATTAAAAAAGATAATGGAACAGACATATCTTTTTTTATCTCAATAATGCATTTCTATTTTTTTTTCTCTACATCTTACGTATATAACCGAAGCTTCATATTTTGAAAATCATAGAAGTTATGATACAATAACTTTTTTATAATTGTTTTCAAATAAATTTGATAATTACCTCCAGAAACGAAAACTGCCCTGCTGTAAAACAATGTAACATTAATATATAGTAGAATCAGCAAAATATCTAGGCATCTAGGTGTACATTTACGTTGGAGAACCGATGTCGGGAATAAAAATAAACACTTAAAACACAACAGTTTATATTGACTAATAGAGCGTGCTTCAGAGCTAAATAAATGAATGACTGTATTAAAATCTATATGGACATACGGCTTGGAATCGTGGAGGACAACTTGTAGTACAATCATAGGTCTAATAGAAAGACTTCAGATCTAAGTTTTAAGATCAATAATAAAAAAAAATGCACCTTGATACATGCGAAGCAGTCAAATAAGAACAGGCCAAAATATTTCATCTGTCAAGGATTTTTGACTTTTTATAGGTCGCTCTTTCGAGAACAAGATATATTTTTTTATTTTTTATTAATGGGGAGTTCTGCTGTGTAAGCGTGACCTCTTAAGATCTATTGTACTTCCCCGTTTATTCTCTTAGAATATTGTAGGTCTATGTCCTTGATGAACGTTATTATTATTTTAATGACAATTTCAGAATAAGGCGATTGATATTCCTGGAAATATTTATGTCTTTTGCGAGCTATGGCTTCGCAAACAAAGAGAATATGAAAGGAGCATTCCTCTTCTTCTTAGCAGGATCTGCACCTATCGATGTTCGATTTACCAATCTTGAACAGATGCTTGTTAAATGTGTCATAACCTGTGTTAAACCATGTCATTACTCTAATGTTGGATATAGTCTCCCTGATTACCTCTGATTCCATTGTTCCATATACTTATAGTTAGAAAATGGCTTTAGACTGCGTTATTTTTTGGCAAACATCCTATATGTTTTCGGTTTTTGTAGTAATAATAATAAATTCTTTATTTCATTAACAACTTAAGCTAACTTACATACTAAATTTACAAAATTATATAACAAATTAATTCAGATTTCTTAGCCTAGTATTTTAATGCAATAGCTAGGTTCAATCTGTTTTCATTATTTTTTATTTATTTATTTATTTATTATTTTTATTTAGTTCATATAAAACTATTTACAATTCTGTGGTTTTACAACGAAAGATGATAACTGCATTTTTGGCATTTCTTGTTAATCGCAATTGAATAAAATTTTGTATAGAATTTGCTATACTTTTCTAGTTATTTTTGATTTTTAAAAAATATTTTGAAAATCTTTAAAAAGATATGATCTTTGAAACCATTTCAATAATTTTTTAATTTTCGTAAAATTTTTACCTTTTTTTTTAATTTTTAAATAACTTATTCATTTTTGAACATGATAACTTCAGTTATTCAGTTTATACAAAAAAAAAAAATGTATAATACGCAGCAAAATTTTTCAAGATGCATGGAAATCTTGACATATCATTTTTTTGTTTTGTACTTTTCGGTAAGTGTTGCCTCCATAACTGCATAAGTGAACTTAGGTTGGAAATATTTTCAACGGCAGTTGTTAGTTATTCAGTTTTGAATTCATAAATTTTTTAATATTATTAAATTTTTTTTTTTATTTAAAAGAGCTTAAAATTTTATATAAAATGGCATTCATAACTAAAATTCGACAAAATTTCAGTTATCATCTTTCGTTGTAAAACCACAGAATTACAATAATATTCATACATTAAGAAATAATCAAAATAAATTTACTTAATATGGAGTTAATCTAATTTAATTCATTTAAAAATTATCCTTTACATGAATTTTAATTTGGTTTTTAAATCTACTCAAACGATTTTCCGTTTTTAATTCTGTAGGAAGATGGTTATTGTAATTTCAAACCTTTGTACATGATCATATTTTTTGTTTATTCATTTCTATAAAAATCTAGTCTAAAGTTAGCATTATTTCTTAAATTATATTCATGTATGTCTCCATTATATACAATTTTATTACATAAATAATTTGGGTAAAGCCCGTTTTTTATTTTAAATACAATGATCAAAACATTCATTTTAATTTGTTGTTCAATATTTAGCCATTTTAACGTGTCCAACATTGCATGTACAGAAGCAGCGATTCTTAGAACAACTCTCATAGACTTGTTCTGAAGTCTTTGCAATCTACCCATCATTTCAGAATTACACATAAATAATATAGAACAACAATATTAAAAGTGTGGTTTGATCATTGTATTATGTAAATTGATTGCACACTTAATAGATATTTTATTTCTAATTTGATTAAAAAAATTTACTTTTTTAGCGATCTTTTTACAAACATAATTAATGTGACTTTTAAAATTTAATTTATAATCTATTATTACTCCTAAGTACTTTATCTCTTCGATTCTTTCAATGTTTTTATTATCTATTATAATATTATGATTTTCATTTTCCCTTCCATTAATAATTAAACATTTAGTTTTATCTATATTTAATTTAAGTTTATTCATATTTAGCCACCTACCTAAACTATTTAAATCAACATTTATTTTATCAACACATTCACTTACACATTCTCCAGCAATATATAACAATGCATCATCCGCAAATTGTATCAATTTACCATAATTCACCGCCTTCTCCATATCATTAATAAAAATCAGAAACAATAACACACCCAAAACACTTCCTTGAGGCACACCATATGACAGCTCGATTGGATCTGACAAGCAACCATCGATTTTTGTTCTTTGAGTTCTTTCATTCTTTAAATAAGATTCAAACCATTGTAATTCTATATCACAAATACCATACTCCTCAAGTTTACATAATAAAATATCACAATCAACAGTTTCGAAAGCCCGCCTTAAATCTAAAAATACGGCCACTATTACCATTACTATTTTTAATATATTTTTATATAATTAGTTAGCTGATTGTTAACATATGTTTCAATGAGTTTACTAAATATTGTGGCTATTGAGATGGGTCTATAATTATTTATATTATTTTTATCACCATCTCCATTATATAGTATTAATGGTTAGTCTAAAAGACTAGTTTTAATATAAACAAAAGGATAGTAGTTTTTAGTGCGTTAAAGTCCTTCACTTCGTTCCCCCCCGGAAAATAGAACGATAAATGAAGACTCTTTTGATGATTTTCTTCTATCTGAAAAAAAAAAATCTCCATTATAGATTGGAACTACTTTGTTTATTTTCAGTTGTTCCCGCATATTACATTAATTGATGGACTCATTTATTAAACAACTATTATTTGCTGCAAGTTCCTCTTTACACTCTTTAATGACTTTCGTTTGGTCTCCATCATATCCTGATGATGCTCCTGAGTTTGGTAACTTATTTATTAACTTTATTGTTTCATTAGTGATATGAATTTGAATCTAAATCTACTTGTTAGATTGTGAAATTTAAAGCTAAATTACGAACAATGTTCGCATAGTATTCATTAAATTTATCTAATTTTGTCACTTTCTCCTTATCACTATGACCTTGATTGGAAAAAAATCATTTTGACTTGTAGCATTGTTTTTAATTATGTGTTTAATGTGGTTCCAAGTTTTTTTTTGGATTTCCCACCACATTTTTAAATTTATTTTTATCATGATGCATTTTTTTTATTTTTTTTATTGCGGTGTAAATATATTATTGTGAATGTATTCATCTCTCTAGGTCACTCCAGTATCTTTTACAAAGGTATGGTATTAAACGTATTTTTTCCCGAAATACGATGTAACTATATTATTTGTAACCAAAAATCATGTATCAAACAAATTTTATCTACTTTATTTAATGGCTACAAAATATTTATTCTTCTTAAATGCGTATTATTCAAGTTAATACAATCTATACTAATAAAATTTTTGATTTGAGAATCGGATTAACGATAATTATTATCAAAAATTTATAGACAAAATTAAAAAAAATTTATATTAAAAAAAAATTATGTTGACGACATCTAATGTAAAAATCGTTATAAGAGTAAAATTCATTTTAGCACGTAAACTCTCCAAACCTACATACTTGTTGCTTGTATGAATAAAACCTCGTTAAATTGTCATTTTTGTATAGTTTATAACTTATACATACGATTCGAGTACATGTCAACTAACGATAAAAAAAAAACACATAAAAGGAGATTTTGATTTATAATTTTATGACGTTCGCTGTTCGCTGTGTGCCTTTTCACGTTCATTTGTCTCGTTTGTTGTCAATGAATTTTTCTTTATTTAAAGTACCGCTAAAAAAATGATGAATGTTTAAAGCCTTTAGGCTGTCTCTAGTATACTAGTAGTAATTTGATAATGTATTTGTATCTGTTGTTACAGATCAGATATGTATAGATACTATATAGAATTGATATAAAAATTAATTCAGTGATTTTTACACATTTTCGTGAAGTCATTTTTCAGATAGAATTCACTTTTCATTTCACTCGATTTTTTAAGTGGTTATTCATTATATGAGATTATGAGAAAATATACATATATATATAGCTACACACATATGCATAATATTGTTAGAAAATATTAAGTTTAAATTTTTTAATGGTGTGGGAGTTTTATTTTCTACTTTGTTTTTCTTTTTGTAGAAAATAATATGTAGAACAGGTGTAAATGAAATTTTAATAAAAAACTAGTGTTAAAATAAATTTTGATGTGAAATTTTTATTTGCAAAGAAAATTTTAACAAATTTAATGCAAATATAGATTTTTTAATCATTGTGCATTGATTATTTTTAAAATTAAAGAAAGTTAACATTTTATAATAAAATTGAGAATTGCTAGAATCCTATTAGTAATTTAGAAAGCACTTGTTATCATACAAAATTAGTGACTCTGTCTGTTTAGAGCAAACAAATCGGATGTCTATTGTAGATAAAAAGCTTGCATCATGTTGCTAAGCAGTAAGATTATCATTCAATGGGTTAGTAACCACCACCGTTATTAACTACTGTTCAAAAGAGTTAGTAAGAGTTAAAATTAAAATACCTAACATGCTGTTAGTAGGATGTTAAAAATAGAAAAAAAGATAAATTCAAATACAAAAGGAAAGAAGAAAAAGAATGTCTATTTATATAATATCGATATGGTGCAAAATCTATTTACTAAAGTTATATAGCTTTGTTTTTAAACTTCTTTAACTAAGGTTAGTATGAAAACAAGCTGTTATCGAGTTAGATTCTTGTAATATTCCAGATACAGGCTCAAATTTGTCGTAATCTGTATATTATATGGTGACCAATATGGTTACCAATACTAAGCCTGTCAACGGAACGTAAATTACACGGATTCCCTCTAAAACTTATTAGAATTTTAATTTTTAGATGCCAGGATTTTCCACGTAATAGTTTGGTGAATAAAGGTGATATCAGATATCAAATGACGTTTTTAAAGAGATTTTATATCTATCAAAGGTAATCTATCTTTGTAAGGTGGAAGATGAAAAGGATCAGTGCATAAAAAAGCAAGTAGTACAAAGCGTAAAAGTTTGAGTTGAATTGATTCAAAAAGATATTGAGACCAAACTTGCAGTAAAGTATATTCAAGTGTCGATCTAACGTATGTGATGCATAAATGTTTCGTAATGTATGGGTCAATAAATTATTTTGCCCAGTTAATCAATGCCATTAAATTGTAATCCATTATAACTTCAGTTTGTGATTCAGATTTAGCACCTAGATCGGGAGTCAACTCAGAACGGTTTGAAACTTGGTTCCCAAGATAATAATCAAAGTTAATAAAAGAACTATGAAGATTCTTACTACTAAAGCTAACAACCGGACATTTAGAAATATTTTGAAAATTATGCACAACGACAGATTCAAATTGCCACATCTTCTATTTTCAAAAATTATACGCTCATTTAAATTTTTGAACATACATAGTTATTAATTTTTTTTTTTTTTAAATTTGAATTGTATTTTAATGCTGTTAAATATTTGTAGTAAGTTTTTGTCTCCATGGTAGGTAGGTAGGTAGTAGTGGCTGCGAACAGTACGCCGACACACTTAGACCAGTTAAACTATTAGTGATATTACGAGAACTCACACTTAGACCACTTAGACCATTGTGATATCACGTGCACTTTTCTCGCATATAAGACTACTCGTTGAACCATTTTGAGGTTTTTACAAAGCGGTGGAAATTTTATATTTTAGTCATCTTCAAGGTTACCCAGCAAGTTCAGAAAGAAGGCTCCTAGATGTGTTTTCCTAAAGACCAGGGCAAATACAGAGTAGGTGTTGGACAGTTTCTTCCTATCTACACGTTCTGCAAAAATCGTTTGAGGGAAGTCCAAGTCATGTTTGTCTATAAGACAATGACCCGTAATGACTCCCACCACTGTGCTGATGTCACACCTTTTCAAAGATAGTAGATTAAATGAGAACGTTAGATTCAGCATATGCCAAATTTGTTTGGTTGGCTTGGATATTCAAAAATGGTTAATAAATTAAAGTTGAATATTTTTTTAAGTCAATCAAAAACAAAAACAAAATTAATCAACATCAGTCAACAGTAGAAGTATGTTGCAGTCTAGTCTGCCTGGCCATCTAAAATTTGACGCTTTTATTGCATTTTAGCGAGATTTACAGATCAGCTAGCTATCCAGCTTGTTTTTTTTTTTAAACTTTTCAACATTGATTTGACATTGAGAAAGCCAAGTTAAAGAAATGGAACTCACGTTTTTGTCCAAATAGTCAACTAATTTAATTGTGAGAAAAAGTAGAAGAAATTTTGCTTTCTTAAGTTGCATATAAGAACCACGAAAAAGCGTACACTAGTATTTAATCTGCTTAGAGCTCAGTATTTAAAGTATATAAGGTCAAAAAAAGAAAAGTACATAGTATAAATTATTGTGGGAATATGGAAGATGGAAGGACAACAATGGATGGTTAGTTAAAGAAAACAAATCATAAAAATGCTTCTTATGCCTTGGAAGTATAACCGCAGATTTTGAAAAGTATGTCACTTAGAGTCGGTATATTTATAAAAAAGTACAAGCAGCATCTAACCTCTGATATTAAAATAGGTAAAAAATAGGTTCAATCCAAAATCCAGTATCTAGCAACCACTAACATTAAAAGATGTTAAAAGAAGGTGCGGATATATACTGGAGGCCGAAATCCAGTATATCAGTGGGAAGAATGCGACAAAAAGATTGCACATCTATTCAGAGAATTGTGGAAAAAATAAAATATCTTGCAAAATTACAAGCGTATCTGATAAAACTGCAAAAAATAATGTTGAAACAAAAGAAGTAAAAAATTATTACGAGACTATGTTGATATGAATGGTTACAGATGGAAAGTTTAGAATTTGATTGTGGGTATTATATAATGCGTAAGGATTCTAGTAATGCCATAGATCAGTGGGTCACCCAAAAGGTCGATCTTTCGATTTTTTCAGTCGATCGGCGTAGTAAAAATTAAAAAAAAAGTTTTCTTTTATTTTTTTATTTTTTACCGCCATTTTACCACCAATTTTATAAGAACTTGAAATCATTAGAGGAAATTCAAGATGTGGGTATTTTTGATAGTTTTAATAGTTCGATACCTAATGATAATTTTGTTATAGAAATGAAATAAAACTTTTCTGGATCTGAAACGATCATCAACGCCAGTAGGTACATGAAAAAAATAAAACATCTCATGGTACTTGGGTACCCAAGAGATGTCTTCTCATCAAAATATAAAATAAGAATAGTTCGGTACCTAATGCTTATGTATCATACTATCATACAAGACTACACTAATGATATTGATTCTTCAAAAATAGAAAATGAAATTATAGCCCTTAATTCTGATATTTTTATAAAAGCAAGAGCTTCTGAAAATAGTTATTGGGCGTTGCTACATGAAAATAAATATCTATATTTAAGAGATATTGCTTTACAATTATATGCTGACCACATGCAATCTCCAGCGTCAACATCTAAGGACAAATATTTTCATAAATTCATAAATTCGTATTAAAAATTATTATTTAATATTTATGATTATGAACTGAATAAATTATAAATGTTCCGAAAAATTTACTTTAATTTCTAGTCGATCTTGCATTCTAATTTTCAGGTTGGGTCGATCTTCATCAAGAAAAGTCTGGCCACACCTGCCATAGATTATAGTGGCTGAAAGAGTTTTAAGAAATCCATTTTTCTTTAGTCTTTAAACCGCTTTGGTTGCTATGTATATTACTAATAGATCTTTAGACTTACATTATAGACATTAACTAATTTTTAGTTTGAAAATCAGTGTTCAGTAACTGGACCTTTTTTGGTAGTATCAATTTCTATTTTTATTTTATTTTTACTTATCACCAAATGGTTTAGAAGACTTTAAATCTAAAATCTATGCCCAGTGTAGGTTATGATTACAATTTTGGTTAGTAGTAATAGATTGTTAATACTATATATACCAGATCGGTCAGTAAACCAAGTGTAGATCATATTCAGGAAATATCAATGTCAAAACTTTTGGATGAAAAATAATAATCAACAGAATAAATGCCACATCAGTAAAAACAATATCTATATGGCACAAGATAGCATTGCCTAGTATATACTAAAAATTTGTTAAGGATAACAAATGCAAATGGTTTATCACAGGGAATAAAGTAAATATGTATGTACCTGCTATTGAATGATAGTGTTTGCTGTAATAAACCTTATATTTTCACAATCTCTAATATTACATTCATTTCAATTTATTATTTCATATCAAAAGCATTTTAATATTTAAAAATTTTTTTTCTTAATCTTAATACATTATTTTTGTTGTTGTTATTGTGTCTATCGGAGAATTCGTTTCCAGATTTTTATATTTTTTTCTAAATATGTAACTTATATTTTGTTGGTTTGCACTCATTTTATTACATTCAAAAAACAGAAAATTTCAAATATAAGAAATATCTATTTAGGTGAACATATCGAAACACTAATCAGCAATTATGCCATAATAAATATCTTATTAGTGATTTTTTATAACCATTTTTTGTTAGATTGTAATAACTGATTTTTTTTTGATCGAACTTAATTTTGAAAAATCAGAGTAAAAAAAAAAGGCATAAGCCAGACTGCAACATATTTCTACTGTTGACTGATCTTTTTTTTTTTTTGTTTTTGTTTTTGATTGGCTTAAAAAAATATTCAACTTTAATTTATTAACCATTTTTGAATATATTGAAAAGAAAACTAGACCGAAAACACTTAGAGATTTACGATGCAATAGTTATATACAATATACATATGTGTGTATATGTATAAAAAAACGCAAAATCAAATTATGGTGTTTACTGGGTTTTTGATTGTTTGTTTTTATTTTTATTCGATTTTAGGAATTGACGTGACTATGTACCACCAACCGTTTTAAAACCGGAACAATTTTGGTAAAAACAACATTTTTTTCTTGTTCTTCAAAAGTAGCGATCGCAAATTTTGTTATTTTGTTTTGTTTTTTTTTTTTCTTATTTACTTGTTGCCATCAATAATTTTGACCATGTTGTCAAAGAAAACATCTTAATGGGTTAGTATTTTTATAGTTTGAATTTTCACAATTAAAAATAAACGAAAATAATCGTGTAATTAACCCTTTGGTTGAATCTACTTGTATATCAGAATTTTTGAATTCTATTTCGGTAAGTTTTTGATTTCGATTAAAAGAAATTATACAAGACGATAAGTGAGTTTGTAACTATAGTCAAGTAAATTTTCATTAATCAAAATAACACGTGTATACAGAAGATCGAATTTGAATCTATAAAAAATGTTAATCCGAATTAGTTTGAAGTGAAAATTGGATATTTACCAAATAGTAAAAAAAAAAAAATTTAATAGATTTAAACGAAAAATGTTGAAGTTAAAAGCAAATTCGATTTGTTAAGATACAAGATAAAAATTATGGTTTATTTAAATAAGACTAAAAACGTTTAGGTATTTTTCACTCATTTAATATTTTTTTAATAATATTTATCGATATCGGTAAATATTCCATCATCAGAAGACTGATCAGAGAAGAATCAGTGTGTTTTAATGTGCAAGCCATGGTGGAGATCTTTGGTACCTACACATACACATTAACTATACCACGGAGGACTTGTTTTCTTATTTTTCTGACTTAGAATCCGAATTTGCATCAAAAAGTTCCCTTTCTCTTTCAAAATTTCGATTTCGGCGAATTTCCGGTCTAAAAATCAGTCTTTCCGGAATTTGAAAATATCCAACCAATCGATAAAGTACCCTTGGTTTAGTTAATATATTTTTTGTTTTTAATTTTAAAATAATGACTTTTAGCCCTCTTAATAAAAAGCTGATACGCATGCTCTCGACCAGCCGTTATATTAGAATTTTATTTTGTACTGATAACTCAAAATTTATTATTATTTATTAGTATTTTTTGTAATTGATCAAGGGTTTTTGCTAAATATATTACCCCGAGATTTGCACTGCATACATAACGAAAGAAACGAAAGAGTGAAACATAGTGAAGGAAGTAAATCTGTAATTTTTTATTCAGTATTCTGAATATGTCTGATAAATTAATTCTTTTTGTTACTTGTTTTTGAAATAATTGTTATTCCCAATTTAAGCTTTCATCGATTATAATGCCTAAATATTTGTAGCTAAATATTTGTAACTAGACGAACCATTTCTAAATTGTTGTTGTTCTATTTAATATTCAAGTTTCCATACATTTTTCTTTTAAATAACATATATTTAGTTGCATTAGAGTTGATGGTTAGGATATACTTCTCCCTTCACTATTCTTTTATGAAGATCACTATTTATGTAAATGACTTCTCCTAATTATTCAAGCATAAGTTCTAGATGAACTACAAAAATATAAGATAAATATTTAAAACTTTTGCTGTATGTTTCACTAATTTTATTTGATATCTTGATCGATTTCGGTTATTAGACAATATCAGAAGTCTTTATTTTTTCCACCTAGAGCCTAAAGCATATTCTATAAATATAACACGCAACTGACTTCGATGAGCGAGGAGATATACGATTTATGGAAAAATACATGGTAATAGACATGTAATAGACATATCTACAAAAGTTCAAGAGTAATATTAATAAATTTATTCAAAATGTCCCTACTGATCAAAGGGATATTTTTCTTTCTACAATCCTCAATTAGTCCAAGCTATATATTCGTGTATAAAGATATCGTTTGAAACCTAGTGTTTGGCTTAACTTAAAAAAAAAAAAAAAAAAAAAGCTGAAAGATTTAGATTAAGATATGGTTTGATGTTATATAACAGTGAATCCAGTTATAATGCACTGGAGAGTACCGGCTTAGTGTAAAGAAACATAACGAAAATGTATAGTGGTGGCTAATGTTCAATTTGACCTACAGATTGAAAGAAGAAAAATAAACAAAAATCATAGCATTTATTTTTAACAAATTTTAGTATTGATACAAAGGTACAAGGTAACAATAAAAAGTAAGAACTGCAACGTTAAATTTCAAAATAAAAAAAATTTTTTTTTTTTTCTAATTTGATGATTCAGAATTGAGAATAATTTTTTGTTTTTGTATTACGAGTACAAGAAGATATATAGGCAGCGGCCTCTGTAATAGCTAAAATCTCATTAAAATTTTAAAAAAAATCAAAACTACACATTAACATTACCATATTGAATGAGGTGTTGTTGTTATTGATTTGGATACCATAATTGAATGATTGTATAATTAAACAATTCAATACTATTATTAACTAACTTGATATATCCTATAAGAGAATTGTACTGTATATAGATAATGTGTATGTGAATGGGTAAGGGGCGTTCGTTATAAAGAATTAAATTAGTTTTTTTTTAAATAAATTTAAATTATGAAAGGTGTCTCATCAACATTTTGAACAAACAAATTAATTATTAATTAATGAGAATGAGAATTAGGTTTTGTTTTTGTTTTTAATTAATTTTAAAAATAATTAAATTAGAATTTAGGATAGACTAATTGTTTTAGTTTTTGTTTTGGAAAATTTTATACTTTAGTTGAAACCAAAAATGGTGAATTTTTTTTGTTACTTAAATAAATTAATTTTTTTTTGTTTGCTAGTAATTCTATTTTTTAAATTTCCAATTATTATTGAGTAATTGAAATAGGTTTAATAGTAAATAATTTTTTTTAGATATGTTTAAAAATATTTCTTAGATGTTTATATATGTTGAATTGTAATTTTTTTTTTTAAATGTGCTTTATTTAGTATTTGATACTATTTAAAATTACCATATTATGGTATAAACAAAATAACAATACAAAATGCAAGTCTCATTAATATATAAAACATCATACTATATGATTATTCAATAAACAATAGTAAAAAATATTATTTTAGCCAAAGTTACCAATTTGACATTTAATCAATTCATTTTTATAAACTCAATAGATTTTCGTTTAAATTTAATTGGATTATCTTCAGCTTTGATGTGACTATGATTACTAGGAAGATCGTTGATTATTTCAAGTCCGTTATAACATTAAATTTTTTTTGGTATTCTCTGTTTTAAAGAAGTTCAATCTGAGTAGATATTTCTCAAAAAATGGGTATTTATGTATATGTTGTCCATAAACCAACCAATCACATAAATAACTAGGCTGTGTTCCATTTTAAAAACAAATCCAAGTACATTAAATTTAAATCTTTGCCTAATATTAAGCGATTTCAAAGTTTGCAAATATCTAACATTTTATTTCTTTAAAATTGAAATTCTTTAAAACTTTTGTACCTATATTACCTTCCATATACTTTTCTGATCTGAAGCATTTTGAATCTTATTAATGACAAACTCGTTTTTTGCCATTTGAATTTTGTTCTTGTATATATTTTTCAAATTTTTATATTTATTCCATTCCAACTCTATTATTGGACCTATGTGGACTATTGAGAACAGAATTTCTAAAGTTAAATCGATTATATTTCAAATGTTTGATTACCTTTTTATTATTATGTATATTTAATTATTCTTATTAATTTTAATACATAGGTATATACTCTCATCTTAATCTTCAATTGTCGCAGTGATATTGTTTGAATTATTCGTAATAACAAAATCAATTAAAGTTCAATTTAACTAATGTAAAACTTCGACATTTACATGTTGAGATAGACGACTTTTATGGCGTACAGTACAGCCAATTTTTTTATTTCGTATTTTATGAAAGGGATCGTAAGATCTTATAATGGCGAACAAACCAAGGGGTATTAACAATGTATTCGCAATACTTTCTTTTGGAACGCTTGAATAATTTGAATATGTAGTTGTTTAGTCCAACCCCATATATCATTTTTGTTTCATGGTTTTCAACTTTTATTGTCACTTTCATTTATAAAATTTGCATTTGTGTTAATTTCACCCACCATTTTTAATTATTTCTGCATTCCTAAGCAATTTATTTAATCTCTTTCCGATAATTTTTGGCTACTTGTGCTCAACTGCACTATTCTGTAATTGAAACTGACAGAGTTTATGTAATGGTTTAACCATTTTTTCTCTATATATATTGTCTCTATTTTAAGAGTACGAAGACAACCTTCCGTTGGTTGAGTTCTTATTATATATTTACTAATATGTACATGAAATAAGTTTAACTTGTTTTATTTAATGCAAATATGAACTTCTTGAATAAATTGCTTTTGCCTGTGGCCGTGTTCATCTTTTTATGGTTATATCTTTATTTATATAGTTATATCTTCTAATGGTATACTGAATGCTTACTAGAATATAATAATAAAGAATTGGATGAAATAAGATATTTTCCAACATTTCTATCAAAATTTTGTAAGTAATGAGATTATGGACATTTTTTTCGTTTAATGATTAAGCATTTTCGTTCTGTAACACCTAACTGTTACGTAGGTGAAATTTTTAAACAACGTTTCTCTTCGGCTGGATGTTATAAAATTGTAATTTGTGATTTACGACAAAGTGGTGGACGAAAGTTGATTTACGACTTTTTTCAGGTGGATCAAGTTCAATTCCAATGAAATCTTGCCAAACTTCATTATTTTCCATAGTAAATAATAAAATGATTAAATTCAGCTATAAGTAATAGGCAATTTTGAATACCGTATGCCCCGATTTGCTTACAAATTTGATTTTAGATTAAACCTTTGTTATGCATCGAAAGCATAGATGTCCGCCCCCAATTAGCCAATACTACTGTTTGTATTTCAAATTTAGTTCTATTTTTTTTTCTTCTGAGCTTTGCGTCATACCAAGATATTTTCCAGAATTTTGATATGGTATGACGATATTGTTTATTTTTACTGAAATGTCCGACTCAATTTTTTTTTATTGCGTGGATTTTGCTTCTTAATTCTTCACTTTCTGCACCAAATGGAGATATTGGCTTGTTGCAATTTATTTGGAGCTTCATTTATATTTTTACCAACTGCTAATAAAGCCGTATCGTCTGCAAAATTAGCTACCGTCGCATCTTACCTATCTCTGGAATATAACCTGGTGTATATAGTAAATATAATATGGGACCCAGTATACTCCCTTGTGGCACTCCTGCGTGTATATTGACTAGAGCAGAATCGGTTACGTGACAAAATTTCATAAGAAAAAATTACACATGGACAAAATTTCATATTTAAAAAAATTACACATTTAAATTTTTATAAAAATTTAAAATTTTGTAATGAAAGTACTTTTGAGGTAAGAATACTAATTTTTTATTTGGTTGTACATGGCCTTATTACTTATATTTTATTATGGTCTTATAATTTTAAATTTATTAAATTATTTAATTTTAAGGCTATAAAACAATTCAAGTAGCAGGAAGGTTTCATATGTACTAATTAACAAACGTTTTTATAATTTCTTAAAATTTTTAAAAATACAGAGGTGGCATTGTGTAATTTGAAACATCGTTTTGATTCGACTCTTTACAAAAGGTGGCATTGCATAATTTTGTTTCGACCATTTTTATTTTGTTTCAATCTTTTCAAAATTGGTACGACCTATTTTGGTATTGTGTAAGGTTGAAACGCTACTTTTTTGGCGTTTGATACGACCAAATTTTGGCGATTTTAAAAATAGTTGACGCTTTTAGGTAAGTTTAAAAAAAAACAAATAAATTAATACATGATTTTTATTGGAATATTTATTTCAGAAACGTACAGAAATAAAAATTTCAATAAAATGAAAAATTAAGTAAATTTATAAATGATTTTCTTTCAAGAAGAAACATCTTCAGAATAAAAAAAAGAAAAAAATATTGGTATTATTATTAGCTTCTTTTACTTGTATCTAGTGGCAATTTTTTTAAATTATTTTTTTTCAATATTATTTTGTAGCAGTAGTTGTTGAAATTTGAACGAAACAAATCAAAAATTTAATTGTGTAAAGCGTTTCACTTTTTTTTCGAGCGTTCTCGAAAAAATATATTAACGTTTCAAATTACGTAATGTCATCCAAATTTTGTTTCGACCGAAATGTTTGAAACAAAGTTACAAAATGTCACTCCTGGTAAAATTCTGGATGTTATTAAATAATTAAACATTCTAATTTTTGTTTAAAATCTACCTATTTATTTTTTTATTAATTTATTATTTTTATAAACTTTCTTTTTTATTATGATTTTTATTTTTTGCAGTTCATCTTTTATTATATTTTTCCCAACTTTAGAAAAAGCGTAAATTTAGTAAAAACTATAAAGATTAAAGAATACAAATTTAATTTTTATAGTCGGGTTCTGGTACCGACAGGTAAACGTCGACGGCAAGGTTTTAATACAAAATATATTTAATATATTTTTATAAAAATTTAAATATGTAATTTTTTTGCTTGCTTAATTTGCTTAATTTGAAATATGAGATTTAATAATTAATATGATAAGATCAGTTCGACATATGTTTGAACTTAATAAAGAAAAAAAAAGAGCTCAATAATATAAATAATTAAGAATGTGAACATTGTACGGTTTACAAAGACTGAAGGCCATGTTAGTCAAATGCACGAAATTCAAAGCAGTGCTGGAAATAATAAAGACCGATCGTGATTGTGATGGACAAAAAACGTCACCCAAACTGGAAACAATATAAAACTTTTTGGGGGAGTATGATGGTTTGATTTTGGTTTATAGTAATGAAAACCAAATATCATCCGGAACTGTAGTACTATAAGATGATGATGATAATGATATTTTAATAAATGGATACGGTGGCATTAAAAAATAAAACAAAAATTATTTTTTTCTTTCTTGTAAATTTGAATTCCTTGTATATATTATTTATTTTTATATTTTATATAATACGAATATACGCATATATATATATATATTGTTTAAGTATGTATGTATATAAAAAAATATTTTATCTAGGATTACATTTTCTGTACATTTAATTCTTTTCTTTTTTTTTAATTTATAATTTTAATTTATATTTTTGGAAATAATTTTACAATGCATAATAACTAATTTTTAATATATTAGGTAGATATATTTTTTAATTAAAAAATAATTTGACAATTTTTAAATTTTTAATTAATATTTTTTTTTTATTTACTTTTTTTTATTTTATATGATATTAAAATCTTTAAAATAATGAATCAAAATAAAATACATATATATATATATTTATATATATTTATTTCAAACTAAATATAAAGGTACATTTAAAAATATTTAATATAATGATTAGCATTTCACATAATTATTAAATAAATCATATAGTTTTGTATTATAATATGAATTAGATTAATTTTTTGGAAAGAATTTAATTATCTTAATCAAATTACAATATATAGAGAGATTTGTTCCGAAAAAGAACGGTTTTTGTGTTGTTGTTGTAGAAAATTATTAGAGACAAGTAAGCAATGATGAATTTCATAGTAATGACATTACTTGAGTTCTTGTATGAAGTTCGTGACAGTAAATACACAATGTGAGAAGAATAAGAAGGCAGAAACTATTATCAGAAGCTCATGAAATTACCGTAAATTATGGGCTTAATTTAAAGTTTTAACTGAAATTAAATTTTAAGTACTTTGGTACGTATTGAGCTATACTCAATATGCGGTCTGGCAGATTAACAGTCAAATAAATTAATGTTGAAGAAATATAATAAATCTTTTTTTGGGTTACCATGTATAGAGAGCCGGTACTTCTATAGGTGCAAGTGACGCAATCGAATAGGCGCCCAATTAATCAGATATTAATATTTCATTATACAAAATAACTTTATATCTAACAGATATAAAATGTCTCTGACTTAGTTGACAATTTTGAACGATGCCTACCTCATGTAACACAGATGGATACAAAATATTAATTTTATTTCACAAGGCGAAATTTTTTGAAAACTGATGTATAGCGCGAGATAGAACCGGTTCTGTATGTATGTAGATTTAAATAACATTTTAGATCTGTACAGTTGGGAATTGTTATTCAAATCAGAAATGTAGATATAGCGTAAATAAATACATTTTAAATTTCATGTGAGATGATTTTTTGTTATTTTCGAATATCTATTGGTTAGGTGGACATTATGATTATACAGGAGTGATTAAAAACGTAGAAAATAATTGTTGTAGACTCTAAAACGTATTATAAGAAATAATCAACATTTTATGAGAAAATTAGAGTATATATTTTCGCCCTGTCGTTTTATTCAGTTTGTAAACAATTTCGATATTTATAGCAGCAATAAATGAAACAAGCTCATATGATAAGCCTTTAAGTGAATTCAAAATGCTAGCTAAATATAAGATATTCAGACAAAAAAAATGTATTTAAAAGTCGTAGCGATATACACTCTAACGTAATAATTGAAAAAGTGGTAACTAATAAATCTCAATTTTCTGTTTTATGTGTTTTTGGATACTTTAGACCAAATAGCATCACTTCAATTATATAAATTCTTATATTTTAATCACGAAAACTATTCAAAAACAATAAAAAAAGCATATCTCAATTTTAAATTGAAATTCTAAACAAATTATCAGTATACCATAATTTTTCCTGAAACTTAATGTTTTTGAGTTACCACTTTTTCAATAAGCACAACATTACTAAGAATTATAATTTCAAGGAAAACTGGTCTAATTATTATCATTCTGAAAAATTATCATGACTTTAAATTAAAATGCCTTGATTAACTAGATTACATAATTTTATTTATTTATTGTAGAGTAAACGGAAGAAAATATTACTACCCGCGATATGCAAATTTTCGAATCCAATAAATTGGGAATTGCTGATCGACAGAATATTATACTCATCTTCGTTTTGGAAAGATATAGTATTAGCGAATATGAAGCAAAACCTAAAGTCAGATCTTAAAGTAGAGAAAATCTGCACGTTATTTGAATAAGATTAGTACAATATTGCGTTAGGTCCATGTCGTTTAAGATCTGTAGTAGCATTTGGGAAGTATTTAAATGAGTAGACAAGTACAGTACTTAGTATAAGCAAAGGAATATTTAAAATTAATAAACAACGAATACACATTTGACTCTGAAATTCTGGGAACAAATACTTTTATTTAAAATACTGTATGAAATAAGTTATCTTTAAGATATTTTGTTCTATGTAACTAAACTATAGACATAGTTTAAATTGATTCGATTTATTTATTGATAATACAGTAATGTATTAATTTATATTTGCGTTTATACAAGCTGAGTCGTACATGTTTGTATGTCCCATTATGAAGGGCACTAGCTTCTTAAATGGACAAATTGCGTCTAGCAATAATGGGATTGAGCAATAACAAGTCAGTGAAGCCCTTATTGTATATGTTAATACATATATTTATACATAGGAGATGAAGTATCGACGGATATGAAAAATTTGTATATTTCCAACTTGGGAGAATCTATTCATTACCGCAGTTACTATACGACAGTATTAAGTCAGGCTCAAGATTTGTAACGCCCAGAAAGTCAGTGAGTATATATATCCTCAAATTTTGGTCTCAGTTATAAGTTTGAAAATAATTTAAAACTTCTTATTGTATTTATGCAAATTATATTATATATATATTATTTTTCATATGTATATGAAAAAATATATATTTATTTAGGTATATAAAAAAAAATATATTCGTTAATTACAAATTTTTGTTCTTTTTTAGGTTATAAATAATTTACAAAAGAATAATTTTTTTAATTAAAAAAAAAATTTGGTATTATTGAAATTGAAAAATAAATAAAAAAATAAAATTTCTTTTCTATTTTAATCCAGAAAATAGAATTAGAATTTTTTTAGATTTTTTATTTTTTTTTTATGATCTGATTTTCTTTTGTATATAACATATTTTTGTATACATATATAGTGTTTTTTGTATTCTTTGAAGTGCACTACAAACTCATTTAACTCAATATTCTCACAGATAAGTAATTAATGTAAATTTTTAATTATTAAACAACTTGTACTGTTGCAAATGCACTAAATGTCACTTTCTTTGGATATTCAGGACCAGGTGAACCACGTGTTTTAATAACAGGTTTTAATGGTTGCCGTGGTTTTAATGATACTAAACCAGCTGATGCAGCTAATTCACGTAATTTTTGTGAAAATCCTGTAGATGATGATGAGCTAGAATTAAAATTAAAATTGGAAGAATTTCCAATTCCACCGCTTCCATTCAATTGTGAACCTATTATTTGCTGTTGTTGTTGTTGTTGCTGTGCTGTTAATGAACTACCATGATTTGGTGATGATGTTGAAGCTGGTCTCTGAGATGATGATGTAGAATTATTATTTGAACCAGAATGATGTTGTGATACTGAATTTGTATATCTGAAATTAAAAAAAAAAATAAAGATGTAAACTAAAATTTTTATTATTAAAACAAAAAAAAAAATAAGAATAATATATTTTATAAGATTTATTTAATTTTAATTAGTATTTATATTAAGTTTGAAATTGTATTTAATTTGTAATTTTGTTTTTGTTTTCATTAATTAAATTTTATTTAATTTTATTTTTATTACGAACTATTTTCATTTGATGTTGTATGATACTGTTTAGATACTAGGAGGAGTACTAGTGAATATTTTTTCGTTTATTTTGGTCTTTTATTTTGATAGCTTATATAAATTATTCTAAAGGTTAAGTATTTTTCATTACTTTATTGGTTTTTTTCTTCTTTTAAATAAATTGTAGTTTTTTCTCGTTTTTATTGTAATTGTAGGTTCTCGGGTTAACACTTAAATACCTCTATGAAGGTGACTGTATGGAATAAATCGTTACGTATGGAAAAAAATTAACAACTTTTATATTTCAGTTAATTCAATTTATTGATTTATAAAATTTAGTCAAAGACAATTTCTAAAAGACAAATTTATTCAATATCATTCAAAGACTAAAAAATGTAAAAAAATATAATAAGTAAAGCAAATAGTTATGCAATAATTATGTATTATGAATTTTAAATTTAATTATTTCGAAAGATGCTAATCAGTGTTGAGCATATAAATTTTTAAGATTTGTCTGTACTACAGAATCACGAATATAACCAACCCTTTCATAAATTAACCTTACATAGTTCAATATTTAAATATTCTTAGTTTATTTTGCACTTTGTTCCAAAAATAACAACAATATAACGAATTCATAAAAATTATTTGATTAATATTAGGCTAGTATATTTTTTAAAAAAAATTTTTTATGGAAATATTAACTTTAAGTATTATTCTGATAGATTTGTTTTGTAATTTATGTTTTTTTAGGAAAATATACCAAATTTGTACAATTAATTTTTTTGTATTTTTTCAAAACTAGAACAGATTATCTTTTTTTTATTTTATTTATTTATTTATAATCTCAGAGGAGCTATCAGAGCTCAGTATTTATTAATTTATTCAAGAAAAAAAAATCAAAGTAATTGTAATCGTACAAAAAAATGTAATCGTACATTAAAATTAAGTTTGATTTCGGTAGATCGAAATATATGGAAATATCACCACCACCGCTTTATGATCTTATCACAATAGACTTCATTGGGCTAAGTGTGCCAGTTAATACCCACAATCACTAATACCTACCTAGATCATTTGAACTTGAACATAAATGCAAAGAGATGTATTAGAGTTGATCGGTCGCAAATTGTATATGAAATGTAATGAATAATGTTGAAAACAGCCGAAGTGTATGAAATTCAGTTCTGTTTTAATAATATTATACATAGTAACAATACATACAAATCAATCAGGTAACAACAATCAGTACTCAGGAACTAAATATTTATACGGTCAGTATTCAGTTTTGTTAAACAGTTCATAACGTAGAAATAATAATATTACAGAGATCGTAGAATTTCTTACATAGCAGACGAAATTACAAGAACGGTTGGTCAGAATAATATTTGTCTATATTAATATTTTGTTGATTTAATTTATAATCAAAACTTTGATTGACATCTAACCGAATAGGAGGTGAATACCTTCGAATTATGTTACACTAAAATCTTCTATTCTTCAAAACATATTTTTAAATTTTTGTTGAATTATGTATAAATAATCTTGTTATTAAGTATGAGCGTTAGTTCCTGAAACCGAATTGTTAATTTAGTTTACATAAGATTAGCAATTTTAATAAATTTCTCAAAATTCTTTTAATTAATTTTAATATTTTAGATTCCTTAAAATAGTCATGAATTTTTAAAAATAGGTAAATTTTACCAAAAAACAAATTATTTTCAATTTTAAATATATGTTTTTCATCATTGTCTTATCTATATCTTTTATTCATTATCATTAATAAAAAATTTTACAACATTTTTGTTTACACGCAATTTTAAATGAACTTTATATTGACTATGCATAAAAATGAAAAAAAAATATTTTTTTTTAACTAATAAAAAAATAATAAAATAAATAAGAAAATAAATAATAATAATAAAATAATAACTATAAAAATAAAAATTTGCTAATTAAATATAAATCACTTTTGTTGTTTCACCTTGAAAAGGTGATGTTGCTACCATATGTACCAAATAAAACAAAAAATAAAAATGACAACAACCAAAATTGGTAAGTAGGAGAAATAACTTTTGTTTTCTTAGTTTTATCAAAGATGTCTTGTTAGATTTTTTATTTTTTTTTTATTTTTATTATTGTGAAGATTTCAATTTGCATTTTTTTTTATATAGGTATGAGAGATCTTCTCATATCGCCAAAAAATTTTTTTTGATTATATTTTTATTAATTGTTAATCAAATTTCAACAAAAAAACCGGTCAATATAATTTATTGAAATTGTATGTACAATAGAAGAAATAAAATAAAAAAAAATTTGAAAACTTTTGAAAATTTCGAAATTATTGTTTTTTTTTTTTAATTTTTGGTTTTTTATTTTATTTTTGGATATTAATAACAATAAAAATATGTGTAATTTTATTGAGCAAAAAAAAATGTTGTTTAATATTTTTAGTGTTTTCAATATTCATAATTTTTATATAGTAAAGTCAAATCAGCATATATACGTCCTATAGAATTGCTTTGTGAATTTTAAGGAGTTTTAAAATTGAAATTTCAAAAGTTTGGAGTTATTTCATTTCTTTATATCTTGGGTTGTGGGTAATCCACTACTGGGTGCTAGCTTTGTATGTTATATGCCTTTGGTGTTATTTAGTGGTAAATCACCGATACTTGATAAATCTGTCCAGTTCATAATAATCAGGATCAGATTGGTCTTTAAAATGTTGCGTACAAAAAATTTTGCTTAATTTTTATGTTTCTAGCAACTCTTATAAACATTTGATTTGCTTTTGTTCGTAAGTGGGAAAAAATATCTAAAAATCCAAATATTTACATCAATAGATGCTGGTGAGTTAATATAAAAGTATATAAAATACAGATTTTTAGTCTCAAACAATGGTCAAAATTTTGATAAATATCGAAAAATATACAATAAAAATCAGTTGAATGGAAAGAAAAAAATTTGAATATCCATGACTAAAAATAAGATCCCCTTTATAAAAAAAATATTTTTAGTCCTTTTTTTTTCTAATATTTACTGTTCTTAGTTTTGATTTTTGATACAATATTCTTATTTAAAACGTTTTTATTTATTTTTCTTTATAATATTATCTTTATAGTTTTTATAATTTCTCTCAATGCATTGTGTTCTTAAAATATTTTGCTTTTAAAGTTCACAATAAATCTAGCATTCGTGGTTAATTTTTAGCGAAAGAATTAGAAAAAAATGGCGGCGGTGTCTAATTAAAAAAAAATATTTTTTTAAATACTGAAATTAATAAAGTTATATTATTGAAAGTCAAATTTATTTTTTTTGAAAGTTATTTTTTATGATAAAATTATCACATTTTAAAATTGTTGCTAACAAATAAATAATGTAATTTTTTCGGTTTTTGACATTAAGACATTAATTAGGTTAAATTTAATATATTGAGAAAATACATGTTGAAAATTAGATTAATAAATTTTATTCTTAATACTAATTAAATAATTATTTTGTTTGCGTACTTTAAATTAGTTTTTAAAATTTAAATTTGATTTAAATTTATGTAAATGTTTTTTTACAAAAATTCATTTGTATTTTTTTTATTTTGAGATTTCTAATTATCGTTACTTTGAGGGCTGCAGTTATAGCGATATATAAAATAAATACGGACACATTTTTGTTTTCAATTTACTGTGGGGCTCTGTCTTAGTATCTAATTTTTAATACAAGCAAAGACTGCAAGAACATCCAAATATTCTTGCCAATTAACTGTTGGATACAGTTTAGATACGGCGCAGACTTAAGAAGGCTTTCATAGAAGATTTTTAATTAAAATTTGTTTAATGTAAATCTACACAGGTCTTGTTTTTCAAGTATAATTTAAACATAGTAATAAATTATTATTACAAATATGTAATAAGATTGTACTGTACTATTCTAAAGATTGTCAAACAAAAAACAAAACTCTAACCAATCATTAATCTAATTCAGTTTTTAATGTTCCTCTCACATTTGTAATCTAATCATCTTAAAAGATAAGATTTTAATTTGAATTTGTTATACCCTCAAAATGCTTCACGTGATTTTCTTAGTATTCGTGATTTGTTTAAGGTGCAAAAACAACCTTTTCACAAATAAAAACATCGGGTTTTAAATCATTGTTAATCAGCGATTTTATTATCTTCTACATGCTATCATAACGTAGCAAACATTGTAGCTAGATTTAGCTTGTGAATTGATAAAGCTAACAAGGTATTAAACCATTAATTAAACTATAATCAATAAATGACTCGATAAAATAGCTTCTATATTTATATGTATATATGTATGTATGTATGTAAATGTATTCATGCAGAGCTCTAGAGTATGTATATGTATATTCAACAAATATTACTTAAATCATATTTTTTATAGAAAGTTGATAAACATTTTGCGATGTATTTATTTACTTAGCATTTTAATTTATTTAGATTATTTATTAGAGAAGTGATGAGTCAGTGTTGTTGATCAAAATTTTTAATTTTAAAACTTTTTATGCTAAATTTTATTTATTTGAATTCATGATTTTTAAATGATAATTGAGGGGAATATTTTTTTTTTGTTAAATAAAATTAATTAATTTTTTTTTGGTTTTTCAAATTTATTTTCTTCAAATGGCGCTACATTTCTCTATTTATTTTTATTTATTTTTAACAATTTATAAAATAATTATGATTATAATTTTCTGATTGATTTGGTTTTCTTTAATTCTTCTGATGACTTCTAATAATTTAGTTCGTCAATGATTTTTAATATTTGAGATTTTTTTTACTGAAATGTCCTTCAATTTTGAATTGTGCTCTTCAATTATTTTTTGATAAGCAATTACGATTATTTTATTGAAAATCTTTATTAGTTGGATTTATTACCTTGATTTCATTAAAACCCTTATTAGTTTAGAACATCGGTATTTTAGATCAAGAAATTACTTTAAAATAACGAAAGACTCAAGTGAGAAACTTGGTTTAGTTTTCTGAGTTATTCTCAAGGCGGATAAGATTTTATGTGATGTCATTATTGATTTTAATGGTGGGAAAAGTGAATTTAGAACCCTATATAAAAATGTATAAAATGTTGTGCTGGAACCGGTATAGCTGTACTTTAGTTAGTCTTAGAAACCCCTTTTATTTTCATGTTTTTTTTTTTTCGAAAATTCAGTTTAAAGTACTAACATTTTTCAATTGTTTCAATTCTAATATTTAATTTCAATATTTTGACCTTTGTGATTATTAAGTGGATTAAATTCTGAAATAGATAGGCAGGTAAAATAGGATAGTAGGAAAATAAGTAAATTTATATGACAAATTAAGCTGATGAAGGAAGGTTTCATTTTATATTTTCGGAATAAATGAATTTCTAAAAAAAAATTTATTAAAAAAAAATGTATTAAAAGTTTTTGTTGTGTTTTAAATCGATGTTAGGTTTGTAAATAATTTAAAAATGCTTTCTTCCTTTAGATTAGATATATTGAAGAGAATCACATTCACATTTTCATTGACCTTGATCGCGGGTGATTACTTATAGTTATTTTTTTTGTATATATTAGTCTTTCTATGATGACCGTTGTTTGTTGGAACAAATATTACATTTGAATATTCAATTAAGTTTCACAAAACATTTTTTTTTTTATTAAACAGGGTGCGGTGCGGTTTACAACTATTTTTAAATAATTTTTAGGTTATAGTGCCAATGCAAATTTAATATTCAAAATTCATTGCAAAAATTATGCTTGGGAATCTATTTGGTTTTTTTTCAATATAGAATTTTATTCTCAAAAGTTCTGTAATTATGTAATTCTATGAAAATTTAATTAATTTACGCATAAAGAATGGTTATCACATATGTTTTGTTTTTAATATAAACACAATATAGTAAGCATTTAGTGTAATATCTTTCAGATTTAAACATATAGTAAATTATTTTGTGTTGAAATAAGATTCCTTTATATAATTGCTTATTTTTTGTCATTTTTTTATTGATCAATAACTGAAGATGAGAAAATAAATAAAAGTTATTTTAATCATCATTATAATCAAACAAAAAAACGTTTAAATGATAGTTATTTTTTTTTTTAATTTTTAGTTTTTATAAAAAATTTTCTATAAATTTTGCTCAATAATATGATGAGCTAATTTTTGATCATTTCGTTAATATTTTATTTGAATAACAACAAAAAAATAAAAAAAACTAAATTTAAATTTTATACTCGTGTGATAGATAAAAACTAATTTGCATATTTATCATTAAAAATCTAAAAAGAAATCTAATAAGTTATTTAAAGTCCATTATTTGAATTTAAATAAAAAAACAAAACAAAAAATTGTTAGAAAATAAAAAATAAGACTACCATCAGTGAATTAATCGAGCCGAATATAAAACGAGAAAAAAAAAATAGAAAATAGAAGATCACAGTCCATGTAGATGGAATATTGAACGTGATAAAATTTTAAGAAATCAAAGTGGAAATAATGGTCATCGAATAAACTGAAACACATTAATCGAAAAAATAAAAAAATTCTCAATATAAATATTTAGTCAAGGAGAATCCGAAGCTGAACTTGTAAATGAGAAATCAAGAATATTCAGTTGGAATTAATCCGTTTGAGTTTTGTAATTCAAGAATTCATATACTAGCTATCAAAATTGAGCTTATCCTTTTCTACAGAAATGTTATTTTCATTTTAAATTTAATTATTACAATTAATTTTTATATTTATTTTTGATACGTTAACAGAACGGACTTTTGAAGAAAAAACATATTGTATGCCAGTATGTTTTGATGCTTCACAATCATTCGATAGAGTTGGACATAAAAGTGTAATACATAAAATACGTAAAACCCTACCAGGAAATATTTATAAGATCATGGAGTCATGAAGAAGCATATGGAGATCCAATTTATACCCAATACTAGCAGGTGTTCCTCAAGGAAGAATTCTAGGACCCATCCTGTAGTCGTTATATACTGCCGACATCACGATAAGACCACAGGTCGAAATTGTAGTATTTGCAGATACAGCTCTAATCGCTATAAGCGATTCGCAAAGACAAGCAACAGAGCAAATTCAGGAATGGCGGAATAAAGTAAACAAATGAACCCAAACCTGAAAAATTAAGCTGAACGAACAAAAATCGGTTCACATTACTTACGCATTAAGAAGAAGAGCACCACAATATTATATATATATATATATAAATGATAATCAAGTACCAAATGTGGAAACAGTAAAATAACTTGGACTATACTTTAACTCGCATGTTAACCAGAAGCATCACACTAAACAAAAATTATTGTAAATTAAACAGAATATCAGAGATGTAAGCTAGCTAAAAGGGAGACAGTCGAAGCTCAGCTTATACTCCAAGTTGAAAGTATATAAAAGTATAATCAAACTTATATAAGAACTTAATTAATTATACAGCTCTGACAAAATAAATTTCTTAGAACTATCACGAATGCATATCGCGTGACTATGCTATTAAACACGAAAATCGATTGACTCAACATAGCAACTTTAAGGTGATTAAGGTGGGCTATTAGACAGATCTTATGATATAAGAAGGCTGAAAAGGCTAAAACCGCATGATCTAGTATAATAGAATAAAATATAGGGGAGAAGAAATAAAGATAGTAGTAGTAATTTATCAAAGTAGTAATAATTTATTTAAATATATATAAATAAGATTGTACTATTTAACCTTAAAAAATATATATATTTATTTTAATCTACAACTGTGATCATATAATCGTTTTATTACTTAATATTAGACTCAATTTCGGAAGCTTGCAATTAATTTGTTTGATTTCAAGTTATCTGCTTTACAATATGTTTGAATGTATATCCTTTTCTTGTGCCCTTTGGAAATTTTGCCGATATTTTTTTCTTCGTATCAGTAGCGTGATATTACACAACAATGTCATTGACATTTTGATTTATTGACAATCCGCCTTTATTTACTGCCTGCCAATCACCATTGTTTGTGTTAAATTTTATTAATGTTAAATTAATTGAAATACATGTTACTTAAATATGCTGTTTATTTTTATTTTCATTGATGGCACTAATTCACAATTTTTATTTCATGTTCTTTAATACGTCTTTGCTTGTGAATCGATATGTATGGGAAATTTTGATCTTACGCATATAAAATTATGTTTCGAAGGACTTAGTCTTATTTATGTATTTGTTAAGGGCTTAGTTTTATATATATATTTTTTAAGATCTGTATCTGCTTTTAAGATCAAAGCTGAAACACTATAAAACAACATTGATTTGAAGGATTTAACAAACCTAATTTTAAGTTTGGCATCGTATCTGATAAATATTTTCTTGAGTTTTCAAATTAAAACTGACCATTTCAATTCGACATCTAATTTGATTAGAATATGTTCAATTTTGATTAAATAAATAATCCAGATATTTGAACTTGATTACTCTTTATAATGGTGTACTCTAGATTTTTAGTACCTACTAATTCACTTATTACAATTATGTTAATATTTTTTTTTTTTTCAATGTTTGTATTGTAATAATTAATTATTGTCGAATAATCCACTATTGTATTATTTATTTCAATATCATCAACATTTTGATTTGGTATACTCTTATTATTTTTTGTTTTTGTTCTTTTGGAAAAATACAAATATTTCACTATTTATGGGTCATTAGATTACATACGACATTGGTCTTCTAGTGTTTTGACAATACATTTCGCTGATAACTTTTCTTTGTAATGTTAAGTAGGTATGTGTAAAAATGTTACTATTTAAATATATGTACCACTTCTAATTTAAATAAAAGAACCTATCTCCAGGACAAAATTTGACTATAAAAAAGTACTAAATTTCATCGATTTTGGAACGAACTTATCAAAAGATTAAACGAATATGACGAAATCAAAAGAAGAGTTGTGCTAAATATTAAAACATATTTTTCGGTTCTCTCAATACTGATTTATTATTTATTTATTTATTTATATACAAGTTCATTTTAAAGGGCTTATTACATTAGGGTTGATCAAGCCCAAATGATTTATTATTACCCATACGTTTAATATACACTATCAAATGTATTTAAAGCTTAATGTGAAGACTCTTCTGAGAGAGAGAGTTCAGATAAATCTTAAACTTTTCTGTTTGGTTAGTTGATTACTGGTGTTTAATTGAAAATTTTATAATTTGTATTTTTTATAATAGTTTTTAAATAATTTGTCATCTGTCAAAATGACAATTAGCAAAAAATAAACAAATATGCTAGATTTTACAAATTTTAAATTATACCAAGTAAAAAACTAATTTAATTGTTAATATTTATGACAAATAACTGATAGACAGACAAATGTGTGACAGTAATCACATTACACACCTACCATTAAAAATATTAAAAAATAGAAAATTTAAAAATTTAATCTGTCGATTAATCAATATAATTATGCTGATGAGAACAAGAAAACAAAGAAAAACAAGAGATTCGCATAACATTTTTAAAGTCATATACAATAGTAAGAAAAAAAAAACATTGATAAAATATGAATTCAACAGTGGCGGGAAGAATGTTGATTCTATTCCTATATTTATGTTCATATATGGATATGTAAATTGGCTGTAATATCAATATGAACTATTCTTATGCTAATTATTTTATGTGTGAACCTGTTAAATGCTGTTTTCTTTTTATTTTTTTATTTTTTTTATTTCTATGCTATATCTATGTTATACATATGTATGTATTAAAAGAGTTTTAAAATTATTAATATTTATCAAGTCAAGTCAACATAAGTCAAGACAAGTGACTTACGCTCTTTACCATTGGATTTTCATTCGAATCCGGATGCTTCAGAATTTTGTTATGATATTAAAAAATGAAGTGTCATCTGGTGTCAATTATGTTTTTTCAAATAAATTGAAACTATATTATGAGGTGAAGTAAGCGGGAATGATTGATTGATTTATTGCGAAACGGAAACAAGTTATTTAATGTTCTACTACTTTGTTTATAATAACTTAGGAGGCGTTCTTTATACTTTTTTATTATAAATTTAAATGGTTACTAAAACAGAATATGGTGTAATATATTTACGGTTAGATAACTGATTACAATACATGAGAATTTACAATGATATAAACATTATAATTATATATGATTATGGTAATGTTATTATGATAACAGGATGATGTAGATTATTGTGGAACTCTAATCAAGTTTTTGCTGTTGTTTGTGTTGTCTAGGGATGCATAAATGAGAATGTTTTTTTTTATGACTGTAACCATTAATTATGTTATTTATGAATAAAAAATATTATTTATAATTTGCATTGTTTTTTTTTGTGTGATTTCAATAAATCAATTAATTAAATAAATTATTTCCAGGACATATGATTTTTATGTAGGTCAGGTTATATATATTTTTTTTTATTTTTAAAATTGTCAATTTTTTTTTGCTAAGTAATTACTGTAGACATTAATTAAGATGTAAATAATACATTTTAATTCAGGTGAAATTATTTTGTATTTTTTAGGTCTAATGTTGATTTACTTATCTACTGATTATCTCTGATCGATCTATATACCAAATAAATGTAACGTAAGATTTTTGGAAATAATTTTTTTTTATTTGTTTGAATGTAAAATTTATGAAGGATAATATCAGCGTACAACAATGAAATATGATAAAAGAATTATGATAAAATGCTATCAATTAAAATATTGAATTGTTAAAAGGAACTCTGTCAAAAGTATTTCGATGAACAATATAAGTACATAATTGAAGGTGCACAACGATTTTATAATGAAAGACTTAATAATTTGCTTTATGAAATGTTTTGTAGACGAGAAAAATATTTTAAT
The DNA here is from genome assembly GCA_963942445.1 of Argyra leucocephala. Taxonomy (NCBI): domain Eukaryota; kingdom Metazoa; phylum Arthropoda; class Insecta; order Diptera; family Dolichopodidae; genus Argyra; species Argyra leucocephala. The sequence goes on along the minus strand of OZ012677.1, from coordinate 154,760,194 downwards.
ATGCTTGTGGATATCCAACATCACATATCAAATCAAATAACTTTATACATTTTAAGCATAAGCCAAGAATTGTACCTAAGTTACTCTCACGAACTAGTTCGAAGATGAAAAAGATTTACACTATCAGACCTATCATCAAAATTTATTGATATTTGACAATTATGATATAGTTTAAATCATTTAAGTTTGTAGAAGGGAACGTTATTTTCTATCACCAGATTGATAAAATTAACTGTCATTAATGCAAGTTACAAAAAATACAGTATATAAAGTTAAAATACGTTTTAAATAAAAATAAAAGTATATATAATATAAATAAATAATAATAATAAATTAAAAAGGTTAATTATATAAAAGATTAGATGTCGAATTCTGTAAGCTGCATATAATATACAATAATACGGACATAATCCATCACTGCCGTAGATTTATTAAGCTTATGAAGGAATATACTTCAGGAAAATTAGTCAAAAATTGTTAATTAGGGTAAGTTAAGTTATGTGAAAGTAAGCGTAATAAAGTCTTGTTAACCATGACAGAGCAAAATATCATTTAATATGACCCACATTCGAAAGATAAATATAATGAATTTACATTAATGTAATTATTAATTTTAAATTAAATAATTTTTTATAATTAATATAATTATAAAAAACGCTTATTAATCACTACGCCCTGAATACGGTATATGGAAGGAGAAGAAACACAATTGTAAATTTAATTGAAGTTAATTAGGTTGAGTATAATACTATTACTCTTTTGGGATGTCATTGTAAAAAATGCTTTAGGTTAAAGGTAGATTATCTTCAATTTTTCTTCATGTAGTTATAATTCTTCATTTAGCTATAAACCTGCTAAAACAATTATTTCTTGTAAGTTATATCTTTTTTTCATGTATGTTTGTTTCATTCAACACATAATTTTTTTTAATATATTCGAGTAATCCTACTTATTTTCTTACATATGTAATGTTTTGTTGTTTTTACTATATTATATTTTATTGAATTTCATATTATTATTATACATAGTTAGATTTTTCTTTTACATTTTGTTTATTTTATTGAATTCATTATTTTAGTTCATTAGATTTAAAAGCTTTGTTAAAAGTTATGTTTTGTAACTGAATATTATTAGTTTTATTTAATCTAGTTTGTAAAAAAAAATTATATTTAAAAAAATAAATGAATTCTAAATCTAAATTAATAAAAATTTATATTATTCGAAAAATATATAAAATTGGAAATTAAAAAGAAACTCTTAAAACTAAGTTTCGGAAATAATTTTATTCAATTCTAAAATTCTTATATTAATTTTCAAGTCAATAAATCACTTTATTTGTATTGTCAAAATTGTTGAAAAGTTGTTGTTAATAATTTTAATTTGAAAATAAAATTATTTTTTTTTTTTTCAAACAGTCCTCGTAAATTATTCATTTGAATTGTGGTTATTGCATACATTGTAATAATTTAATTCTTCAATTTTTCAAAACGGTAGTAAAATCAAAGTTGGTATTTATTAATGATCCTTAGAAATGGAAAATTACTGATGAGCTCATATAATCATTTTTAAATAATAATTTTTATGATAGTTTACATATTAAGGAAAGAAATTTATAATTAGATATTACTTAAACCATGGTTCGTAACTTGTAAATATAGTATAGACATATAACTTATTAGTAATAAAATAAATCAATAGAAATACTCTTCTATGCGATTTTAAGCCTCTTGGTAAAACTCCATTATGCAATAATTAAAAATCACTATATGAAATTGAAGTCATTACATAATTTTAAAAATTATAATTTCATAAGAAAATTACTTACAGACTTAATAATTATGTTTTAACTAACTATCTATGTATGTGTATATATTTTCTCAACAATCATATTATGGAAAGAATCATTAAGGAATCATTAAGACTTTGAATAAAATCCTATAAATCATATTTTTTTTTTGCATTAATTTAATACGTTCATTAGGAAAGTAATAAATCTTTAAATTTAATAATAAGTTACTTTACATACACAAAAACCAAAAAAAAAAAAAATAGAAATTCTGATTGAAAATTAATTAGATGTTAGAAAAATAATAATAAAAATTTAAGGAGCAGTTTGAAGTACTTTGTAGCTGCTTCTTAAATGTACAAAAAATAAATAAATAATGTAATATAAACCAGCCATGAAGAGTAATCAAAATTTATGAAAATAAAAAAAAATGCTGAACTTAATGGAGAAGTATTGTTGATGTAGTTGTAATGTGATTTCAAGATACTGATAAAACTCATCGAAAAAAAGAGTCCAAGAGTTAAGGATTAACCAAAGTGAAATTAATTTGGTGTAAAAAACAATAGCGCATAATATCAGCGTACAACAATTAAAGTGTTTGTTTCTGCTGTCAACTGAAACAAATTAGAGACCAATTAAGAAAAAACGTTCTTATAGTGTTCGAGATAGAAAAAACAGAGATAGAAAAAAAACGGATTCGTTACAGTAACATTTCAGATAATTAATGAACTTGCCAATGAACAATTTTTCATTTATACTAGAATGAACCCAGTAATTTATGAGCTTTTCTTAAATTTATTTAAAACTGACTTTATAAAGATATCAATTAAAGAATCAATAGAACATAACCAGTTGAAATGTCGACTGGTTGTAACATAACTGTAATAACATAAAAAATTAGTAGTGGCAGCTAATAAATTAAAATAGGCCTCATTCGCCGTACTTAAATTAACTTTATACTTTTCGTTAAGCTTACGTCAAGCCTTAAGGCTACTAAAGGTTAACCAGTCAATATAAGTTACGCCTCATTAAACTTCATTTGATTTGACACTTTGAAAGAAGCAACAGCATTTTATATTTTATTTATTTGCAATGTTAAGAGATCTCTCTTTGTAATTTGGTGTGTTTTCAATAATTATTTATTTTCCATTTTCCACTTTTCATTTCTCATTTTCATTAATAATTATTTATTTAAGTCATAAATCAAATGTCCTTTCATTCAAACGTCATTTTACTCAAATAACCTACGAAAATGTATCACCTTAAGTACGGCAGTAAGTATTCATAGGAGCGTAGATGAGTTAGACAATTACTTAACCTATCTTAAGTAACAGGACTAATGTCAATTTTCCCTACAGAATGTCCGAATGAAATCACACTTTCTACAGAATGTCCGAATGAAATCACACTTTCTTAAGCCAACTAAAGTTAACCATTTACTTCATACAAAGCCATATATGAATTTTTGAAATGATTATGAAGTTTTAATAATATGTTATGATTATATTGCAAAACTTGATAATTATTTCTAAAACCCATATATGGCGCCGTATGAAGTAAAGGATTAATGAAAAGACTCTGTTGATGAGACTCCCTGATATTTCTGTGTGCAATACAATTGAAATGTAATCGTACATTTCATTAAAATGACTTAAGTCAGCTTAATGCCATTATGGTTAGCCCTTTAAGAAAGCAAAAAGTTGTGAAATCGAGACTTTATGCTGTTGGAAATACTACCTTTCAACATTTAGGAAAATATTTTCAGATGAAAGAACTAGTAAAATCCTAATTGTTAAAAATGGCGCATTAATTTTACATTTAATTTAAAGTAGCTTTGAGATTAAGTTTGTGCAGGCATTATATTTGTATGGTATTTCTTTTACAACTTCAATCAGGTTAAAATACTAACCTTAGACATAAGTAAACTATCATTGACAAAGAAAAAATGTTCTTTCTTTTTATTTTTTTTTTATTTTTTACGGAAGTGGTCCTCATATGTCAAGGCTAACATGTAGGTTTTTAGCCCTTTATACCCCCTGCACTCCTCAAAATAGCCGACCCTTATGATAAAGACTAATGGGTTTTGGGGGTTTTAATAGGTTTTGGGGGGCACTATCAATAATTTGATAAACAGTTGTACATTAAATGAGTTTCGAACCAACAAAAATGTCGTAACAAATTTTGAGCGAATACGCTGGGATACAAAAGACTATGACATCTTGGACAGAAGAAACAGAACTGAATAGAAGAATGTAACTTCAAGTTGTCATAATATTCTTGAATGCATATTGATCAACATAAAATCTATGTTTTCATATATTGGAAAATGTAAACAGAATGTTTATTTATTATATTTTAATTTAGGTTATTAATTAATACAAATAGAAAAACTAGGTTAATAATATATATTAATAGAATGAATTTTCATTAAAACGCCTGCAACATTTAGATTAGACAAATTTTGAATTTTAGATTTTTGTTAACATCAAACAACATCACTATAGGCAATACAAAATGTTCATATAATTTTTAAAATTAATGACAATAATTTTCAATCGTATCTACAAAAGAGATTTTAATTAAAGAGCTCACTGTACCACAATTCAACATGTTGTTCGAATGGGAATAATAGAATAAATCACCTACGCTTTTCTATTTCGGAAATGTTAAATAGGTATAAATTTTCTTAAAAAAAAAAATTAATATGAATATAAAATTAATAAAAACTTTATTTTGTTTTTGTTTTAAATTAATTAAGAATTAAAAGTTTTCAAAATAAGTTGTTGTGGTGTAGTTTTATTGGCTTTTGTTAAAATAAGAAATTAAGAGGAAGTCTTCTATAAATTTTATGAATGAGAGAGAGAGTTATTTTTGCTTGTAAATGGAAATTAAAAAGCACTTTCATTTGATGTTAATACCATAAATGGTTTAATAGAATAAAATAATAAATTTATTTAGTTTATAAAATTTTCGAATAAATTAAATTTCGTTCTGAGGATTCAGAAATCTCTTGTCAAATGTAAAGTTTTTGCCTTTTTAAGAAAAATAGTAGAGTTGATGTGGAAGCTTTAATGTATTTAGTTGAGTGCTATTTTTTTGTTATTTTTTAATTAGCATGTAATACCTCCTAGCTTTTGGACATCTCTACATTTTAAATTGTTTATTTATTTAATTATTTACGAGCTTCATTCAAACAAGATACAATGATTTATTTTCAATTAATTGAAAAGGTAATATTAATTATTCCAAAAATAATAAAGAAAAACAATTAATAATAAAGTTAACAAAAATTTAAAATTTATGTTACAAAATGAAAAACTCTTATATTTCGTCATTCACAATCAAAATGAAAATAGCTTCGATTGAGAAGACAGATCAAAGATTCGTTCATTATTCTTGATTATACCCTACAGTACAGATTTTTTTTAAATTATTGTTTAGTTAGGGAAAAGTTAATGTCGGTTTGTATGTATTACAGAGAGACATCATCCTATATTAATTGGTTCATATTTACCATAATTAGTTCGATGAATTTGCAAATTAAACATATTAGTAGACCTTAGTCTAGAATGCGAATAAAAATTAAGTTGAAGAATTGTCCAATGTTTAATTTCAGAGTATGGAACAGTTTGATAATTTACAATCGAATCACTATGTACTTAATAAAGCTAAATAAATATTTTCTTTGCTGAAAAAAACTTTAATGAAAGTACCTACATACTTTATTTTGATGATGAATATTTAAAATAATAGTTTTCTATGAGACAATGAGTCAAATGTGTTTTCAATATCAACGTAAAAATCTTAGTCAGCAGTAATGCTTTTATTTTCTAATACTAGCATTTTTTTTAAATAATTATTTATTTAAAAGAATTCAAAAACAAAATAAAATTTGTTAAATTCGCAGTCTAAAATATAACAAAATGGAGCATATTTTCTTTAGGTGCATCTGGGTTAAAGTTCACGAATTTTATTTTATCCAAATTACTACTTTTTGTTACTTATTTTAATCCATTTATTATTTTTTTCAGAAAACTTATTGCACTGACCTATTGATGAATTTGCACTTAAAATGAAGGTAGATTTAAAAAAGGACGAATAGAGACTTAAATCTGCATAAATTTTTATATTAATTCTAAATGAAAATAAATAAAATATTTAAAATAAAATTGAGATTGTTGCGCTGACAACTAAAACAAAACTTCTTTACTTTTTTGTGATATTTCGAATTTTTCCTCAACAACTGTAATAGTTTTAGTGGGAATAAATGAAATAGTGCATCAAAAAAGTAGGAGATAATTCATTAATGCTTTCACCAACACTAAAATTATAATCTCATTGACCTAAAGTGTGACAAACCATCTAGATTAATGCGAACCAATTAGATTCATATTCATTTGTTTTATGTTGTTATTGTCTACCTGGGTAGAATATTGAGATTTAAGGTGACATATTAGTAAAACAATAGACAAAATATATAAAGTAATTAAAATATTGTAAGCTTGTGCGCTTCCTCATCTATCTAAAACCGAAAGTAATTTTCCAGCCAGTCATTTCTCTATATGCGTGTCCATTATTTTACAACATTGCTGACACCCACATAAAAAATTTGCAGATAGTACAGAATAAAATTATAAAATGAAAGCTAAATCTACCTTATTATTATTTCAAGAAGAAACACAATCACAAAACAAAAATCGATAATTGCTGATGAAATTGAATTAAGAACTAGAGCCCAGCCTAGTAGCTGAAAATAGCTTAATAATTGTATTTATTTATTTATTTATTTATTTTAACAGTTGATCCTACAGATACATCTGTAGGCCAACTTTATAGGTCCTTTTCCCTTTCGAAATGTGGGCCTTTTTATTAAATTGTATTAATTATTTGGTATATATTTTTGTATATTACATATTTATATTATTTTTTTTTTTATTAGTTATATTATATCTTTATTAATTATTAAATTATATTTGAACCGATGTGGTTGTATTGAAAATTACTTTTTTCAGTAATTTTCACCATTTGAAAAATTTTTCGGTTCTCACGGGGTTTGAACCCGTGCTCCTTCGGTCGTTACATTACTACACTCGAGTGTTTTACCACTCGGCTACCGAGGCCACACCTTAATAATTGTTTTTTGTTATAATTGTAAAACATAGTTTAAATAACAACAATTTGGTAAGTAGTCCTAAGTAGCCTTATTATATATTACTTATAGCCGTAAGTAATGTAAGAAAATTTATAATTTTAAGTTTTATCAAAACCAATAGATTTTTAGATAGAATTTTTCCATTTTTATCTAAAAATCTGCATATTAAAAACAAAATTGTAGAACTTAGAGACAAATAAATTATATTTCAGATGTGTATATATTAATTAATCTCTGTGAAATTAAATGTGCTTATATATATGGGTAAATAAATTATGAATTTAATTGATTTAAGTTGTTGTCAGTAACAGTAACTTAGATTCGTACGTTAAAAGTACAATACTGCAATTTTTACTACATAAAGTGGAACATGTAATATTTTAAAAATATTTATTTATTTATTCATTAATTATTTAGTTATATCATCAATTTGTTTATTGTATTAAATCTTCAAAATATGTAAGTATATCATTTAAGTAGATAAAAATAATGAATAAAAGTTAGAAAAGCACTCCAAATCCGCAAATTCTAATTTCGCTTTGACATGCTATTATGGTGAATGAATGGTACATTATATGCAAAAAACAAATGAACCGTTCGTAATTCAAAAAATAAATAAATATATATTAATGATGATACTTGTAAATGCCCAATTTTAACTTGTGAAGGTGGTAAATATTCTTTAAGCGTAGTAGAGGGACTATTTAGGCAAATAAATATTTATTCAATGTTAGAAATCGCGAATTTGAATTGAATTGAAATAAAACAAAACTAAAGATAAAAATCTTATAATTTACTTTAAAAACAAAATCTAATAATATGCTAAACATAACCTAAAATTCAATTTAAAATTTTTTTTTGTTTTAAATTTTAAAACAAAATCAAATAGTAAAATATTTTTTTCCCATTAAGTATGCCACAACTAATTTCTGAATTTCTATTCTAAAATTTGAATTAAGAATTACAGTTTTTATATTTTTTTATTTTTATTTAACATTAATTTTCTTTTTAAAATTTTAATTTTTTATTTGCTGACATATTCTCGGTCTAGTTTAAAACAACGATTGACCTAATCATCTATCTATTTAGTTTTATTTTGTTTTTTTGTTTTTTTTACAACAAAAATTACTTTTAAATAAAATGTCATTCAAAAAATTGAAAGAAAAATTTGACAAAATATCAAAGGAGAATAAAAAATTTTCATTATGAACTTTTTTATGTCATTTTTGTTTTAGTTTTTTGTTTTTATCTAATTTTAACATTTTTGTACTTTCTTAATTCTCTCCCGTTCTCTTATTTTAATTTTTAATATATTTACCTAATTCGAAAGTAAATTTATTTAAATATAACTGATCTAAATTAGTTAGTAGATAACTACATGGAATTCTTTCAATTTCAAAATAATCTTTTGGAAAAAAGACAATTTACCAGAAACGCATCAGATCACGTATACAACAATAAAAAAAATTTACTATTCAAAATGTCAAAGTAGATAAACAAATAATTTACTTATCATTTTATGAATTTTAAATAGAAAACATGATGGTAAATTGGTAACCTTTATAAAATCCATAAAGTTAATAAAGCAACAGCCACAGCAACAGCAACAATAGCAATAACAACAAAAATAAGAGAAAATAAGAATAGAAAACGCAACACTGTCACAGTTTCCAAGCAAGAAAAAAACAAAAAAAGAAATGAAAATCAAAATTAGTATGTCAGTAATTTGCATAATCACTTGCACTATTTTACTGTTGTTTATTTCATTATCATGACAGTAATTGTAGTTATAGTGTCTGTTAACAAAAAAAAAAGCAAAAATGTTTGGCTTTTTATTTTGTTAAATAAAGCACAGGGGTAGTATGAGAACGAAACTGTGTATTAGGGATTCGAAATTAGTTAAATTCGCATTAAGTAAAAACAAAAAATTGTATTGTAAACATTGTCTAGCTAGATGATTGATTTTCTAACTTTTAATTCGAAGGTTTGAAGATGCAAGTATTTTTACAAATATGAATTCATTAAATGAAGAAGAGGTATTTGAAACTATTGTCGGGCTCCTAACAATCTTGTATTTGCAATATGTCCTAATTAGGACAATAAACCAATAGATTTGACTATAACATTACAGGACATGCGGGTGGAGCATCCAATGATGATCGAAATTAACATTTTAACATTTGTAACATAAAAAAATAACGTTACATCTATATATATCATTTATACATTAAACAAGTCTGAATTCAAATTCTTCTATGAAAGCCTTCTTGAATCTTCTTTGAATTGTCTCCAGTAATCGTTTGGTTATTATATAATAATATGGTTAATTAATAATATTGTCGATAACATACCAAGGAGCATGCACTACCATTCGTAAAGTTTTTGATTGGAAGCTCTGTGTTCGATTGATGTTGAGGCTGAGCCCCACAATTGTATGCCATTTGTCTAAATGGGCTTGGTAATTTCTTTGCATAGAAGCAACTTGTTTTGTAGTGTAAGTTGGAATTTTGGCCCATTAAGCCAGTATAGAGATCTTAGCTAAAGGCAAATTGCTTTTTTTATGCTTCTATATGTTTTTGCGAAGTAGGACGTCGGTTTAGGTGTATTCCGAGTTATTTTACTTCGTCGGTTTGTGAAATTTGAACTCCAACAACTACGAAAGGAGGGCAGGTTTCCTTGCGGAGAGTGAAATGAAATAATGGCTCGAAATCATATTCAATGCAGCAAAACAATGCACTAAATGCAAAACAAGATATATGTATGTCACTATGTATGTATGGGTATGTATGTATGTGTGTATATGTAATGTATGTGTATATATTTATATAAAAGTAAGTATGGATATGTATATCAGAGTTTTCATACCATAATTAACTAATCTGGGAATAACGTAATTAGACATAATTATTTTATTGAACTGCACTGTTTAAAACGATTTCAACTTTAACTTAAATTATCATTTTTATGGTATTTTTTATCTAGTTGTGCTGAATTTTCAAAGTTGATTCTGAAAATCATTTACATATATTATTTATTATGAGTATGGTACTCATTTAGACATATATTATGCATATGTAATTATTGTGAAGGTGTAAGATAACATTTTCAGATCTATTTTTTTTTATTTTTAAATGCATTTATTTTTGATTATTTACTTTTAAAAGAACAGGCATTACTCTCTATTTATTTTTTTCATAAATTTTTAAAATTCTATTATAAAAAGAAACCAATAAAAACAACAGAAAAATTGGTTACAAACCAAGTCAGTAAAGTTTTCTCATAATTATGTATTCAATTAATGTTTTTCACCTAGTTTCTTTCATCTTCGTAAATATTTTGACTGCTTTTCGTATTCTTAAATTATTTTTAATTTAAATTGAATTGCAAATTATTATAAAAATAGAAAGATAGAGAGTGAGAGAGATTGCTAGAGAGAGAGTGTGGTGAACATGTGTGACGAAAGTTTATTTTGAATTAATTTATTCTAAGTTGATGCTTCAAATCAAATAGACATCATTATGAACAATAAATTGAAAATTTCAATTTAATATTTTTATTATTTTAAAGATAAGGTTAATTAAAAAAAACGAAAACCATAGTTAAAATATAAAAAAAATGTTAAATATAAATTTTATAGAGATTTGTTGTTATTTGATTCAAGAATCAAATCAAACTAAATTTGATTTGATTCTTGAATCAAATAAAAATCAATACAAGACATAGGACTTTAGGTTCAATATATTCTATGTCAATGATTGAGAGTGATTTCTCCAGTTTTTTGGATAAAAAATTGTTAAAAATATTTCCATATTTGGGCCATAGGGGGTTGAAGAAAATCGCCACCAGATTTCCAGAGTATATTCACCACAACTCCAGAGATAGACAATCTGTAGCAACATTTTCTACTTTTGTTAAAAATTAATAAAAGTGGTTTAAAATAAGTAAAAATAGATTTCGAATAATATCTACCTAAGCTTTAAATATTGATGTCAAAACTGCAATAGTTGTGAAAACCATTGATTATCTCAAAAAATTTCGCTTAATTGCAACAATTTTGATTTCAGACTTGTCGTTTCTCAGGTGAGTTCTATCTGAATTTTAAATATTTTAGTAACTTCAATATTTTTGACTAATTAAATAAAATTATGTTACAAAATTTTGGTGACATAGCTCAGTTTTTATTTTTGTAATATGATTATCTGATATACTAAGAGGTAAAGACCTACAAAAGTATGAGTGTGTTTTTACGTGTATACTCGTCAGACACAAATATAAACATACTGAAATACTACTGAATTTATGGTGAATTCATTTCTTAAAAAAAAATCTGCATTTTTAAATACAACATTTTTACAGTTTTGTCTTCAAAACACAGAATGCCGCACTCTTTTAGTTTCTACATTACATGAGTTCACCATTAGATTAATTTAACTGAAAACTGATAAGTCCGACATGAAACTTTTGTATCGCAAAATTGTAGGCAGTTTTTCATTTTGAATGTGACAAATTGTACCATACCCAATTTATTTTAAATAATGGAACTGATTTGAATTCTGAAATAGGACTATTCAATCTTATTGTACAATAATTACGAAGTTTTTTTTTAGAACTTTGACCACCAGATTGTTTTTATTTTTTTATTTAGATTTGATTTAATTGTAAAGGCTTCCTGCTATAGTGACACAAACAAGTAACTCAATTCATGTATTTTTATTTTATTTAAAATAAGTAATTAATTCCAAATGATGAAAATTATATTGTTTTTGACACTTTATTCAGTATAATAAAATTAAAATACTAAAAGTAGTGTCATCATCATTATGTAAAAGCAGTATTTTTTTACAATAATTTTTCATTTCAAAAGTTAAAATTTTCATTCGGATGCACACAGTTTTTGTTTTCGTTTTATTTTTCGTATAGAAATCTGAATTCATGTAAATGCGCATTAGGTGTCAAATATCCCTGACATAACATTGAAATATCACCATATATCATTCGTACACTGTATATATTTAAAGTATATATCTACATAGTATGTAAGTGTATAGATGTAATTTCTAGGGTTGACATTTGTCTCACTTTTTGTGTTATTCGTTGCAATTTTAAACATTGTATAAGATGACATTTTTAAATGTAATTTCTAAAGAATTAAATTTCATGGAAGATTTTTAATTTAAATGAATAATAATTGTTATATTATTCATATTTGGAAATTGGTGTCGTCAAATAAGATTTATAAATTGTATTAACATTTTGTTTTTTATTTACAATGTTTTCATTTCGTAATTTGTATGCTATGTTATGATGCATGGTGTCACAATTTTTTTTTATTTTTATATATATGTATTTGTAAATTTGTTAATTTTAGAGTACTATAATGAAATAGGTGTTGAAATTCAGGACAACAACCCTAATATAAACAATATGTTATAACAATTAAGAATGCTCGTAAAAGGCTGTAGGACACAATATTGCTGTTAACCTCATATAACTTGAATTTTCAAGTAGTCCATTAGCTTATTTACTTATTTACTTTACAGCGGAATAAGCATAAACAGAAATCAACATCAACAGAACAGAATCGACAACAGAAATAACATCGATCAACAGAAATAACATCGATCAACAGAAATAAATACCCTTACAAAGCACTGGGTTTTCTAAACAACTGAGTTCAAAGCTCAAAAAGCCAAAATTTATGACTTTATGGTCAAATTTATTGTGAGTCTCACGAAGGGTTTTAGGAGAAAATATATAACGCCAAATTATATCAGCTGTTTAACGTCAAGAACCTAATAAAAAACTCAAACAAAGATGCTAGCCATTAAATTCACTAGAGCGGATAAAAGAAAATAGCTAAATATTTTTTTAACACTCCAGCTGAAATATGTTCGAATTTAAATCCAGGTGAGCGCGTTGTCAGGAGAGACTACACCTTGGTTGAGAATACAGTTCTGAAATTATTAAAAGCTATTCATGACCAAAAAAGAGAAGTAACGTAATACTTTATAATGCTTTCAAATGACAGGTTTGGGTAACTGCCATACAACTCAACTCCTAACACCCATTAGGATTATTTCAAACACTAAACTAGTAAATTTAGAAACGTTCTAAAAAATAAACAAACCCGTCTTTTATCATTTTGCAAAATTCGGACTGGTTCAGGTGACTTTACAATTATATCAGAAATATTTAAAAAACAAAGGGTGCTGAAGACCTGAGTTGAGTTTTTTTTTTGAAAAATAAACAAACACGTTTTTTAACGTTTTTTTAAATTCGGATTTGTTTGCAGTTATCATATCGCTCCCAGCACCCATTAGGAATATTTAATAAACTAGAAATGTTATAAACCTGAACATTTTCTATTAGACACCTTCTCAAAAATAAAGTCTTTACTGTTTTCCAATATTCGAACTCGTTTCGATAGCTGATATATAACTTCCAGCCCCCATCAAGAATATTTCAAAAACTAAAGGTGTTACAGTCCTGATAATCAGTAACCAGGTACTCTCTCAAAAATAAACGAATATATCCTTTACCGTTTCCCGAAATTTTGACTAGCTCAGGAGAACTTGTGGTGAAAGTAGTAATTCTTATATTTTCCCGGAACTTACTTTAGCTATCTGAAGACTTAAATGGTAAAATTGAAATAGTGACAATACAGTCACCAAAAAAAGAAAATGAAGCTACAGTTATGCTTCTATGAAATTTCAGTCAGCGATAGCTGTACAAACCACATTGATAATAAAGTACAAATATAGAAGTATTGCATGCTTATGTTATGGAATCACAAATTGAAACAAATTCAAACATACTACAGATTTTTTATTAGACCCACTTATTAGATATTTATTAGATATTTAAACACATCTGTTATGGAATTTTTAGAATATTTTTTTAAAATTAAATTTGGTTCATAAATAAAACTTTATTGAAGTAAATTTTACCGATTTTATGTTGGACCCCGGCTTTGCTAATATTGATAGGTTAAAGTATATGATTAAAAGACAACTTAGTGTGTTCTTAAGTTTAAAAAAATAATAATTTTAAATTAAAATTAAAAATAAATGTTGCCAATAAATATATTTTTAACACTTGAAGCTAAAATAGAAAGTTAGTCAAATCTTCAAATTTTACAGCCTAAGTTTGCCTCAGTCAGCCTAAGTGGGATTATAATTTAGTTTAGTGTAATTCAGTTATAATTTAATGTAATTGTGAATACTTCTACACTATAATATAAAAAATATTTTAACATTTTTAACATTTCAATAAAATGTCACGAAATTTAATTTGTTATTGGAATTTAAAATAAAATTGACATCTTACACCATCTACAAAATCGTCACTAAAAACAAATCTTTCATAGTGGTCTGCTGGTTATATATGAAATTTTTACAATTTTTTTTGTAATAAAATTCACTATTGAGAAAAATACCAAATGCGCATGATTAGTCTTTTTATTTAGTTTTATGTGCAAATATGCCTAACGATTCCGGCTAGATTTCGGCTGAAAATAAAATCTAAAAATTGTGTTGAAAAAGTTATGTAAACCTATAAAGTCTATTGAAAATTTTAAGGACATATTATATAAAATGCAAAAATTTCATATAGAACTAAGAAAGAGAAGATATATTTGCGATACATCTAAGAATAAAAGACAATATTGAAGATAAATGTGGGCAGGAAACCAGTAGTCCATAATTGAAATTATTTCAAATTGGATTGGCGTAAAAATAATTAAAAATTTGGTTCATACAAAATTTATTAATGCGAATATGTCTTTTGAACATTAGGGACTTTGAATTAATCTAATAATTATCATTAAATAATAATCTTCTTACAATTTGACAATTAAAAATTATTGAAAATTTTGAAAAAAAAAAAACCTGATTGCTCGTAAAAAAATATTCCCATGAGATGTAGAGGTATGCAACTGTTATGTAAATAAAGAATTTTAATAGCGGGCAAATACATTAATTAAATATTATGTATAATTTTAATTAACTAGCAGTACACTTGAGAATAAATCATTCGGTAAAATTTTTTTCATACATTTTTTATTTTTATGAAAATTTTATATGAAATTTTTCGAAATAAAATAATTTTTTTTTTTTTTATGATATAAAATAAAAATTAATTTTACTATCTTTAATTATAAAATAAAATTTTTCAATGCAATTAGCAAACAACATGATTAATTTTATATTTTTAATATTTTAAAGTTGAAATTTAATTGGTAATTAAGGTAAGTTAAATTTTAAAGAAATTTTTAATACCATAAAAAGATATTTCAAATTTGAAATTTCGTTTATGATTAATTTTCGAAAATATATACGGGGAAAATAAAAAAAATAAAAAAAGTAAATCAATTAATTAGGATTGTGACTGATATCTTCAGTTTTTCAACTATGTATATATAAACGATTAGATTATCATAGCTGGACAAGAGCCTTGGGTGGAATAAATACAACTATATGTAAACTTACGATAAAAGGTATTTACTTGTTAATTGGTCATAAAAAGATGATCGTGGGTTAGACATACAACTATAAAGCTAGGATAATAAACCATTTTGTATTGAATGTAACAAGCTATAGCTCAGAAAGAATCGAAAAAAGGTAAAAGCTACCTCAGTATTGATTGCAAATTATGAATATTTTTTCCGATTTTATTATAGCTCTAAGAAACATTAGTTTAGTCATAAATTTTTTTTTAAATTTAAAATTTCATTGATTTCGTTCCGAGTTTCTTATATTAACAATTTTGCGTATAAATTTAAAAAAATTAAACAATATTAATTTTACTGACATATTTTTGTACTCTGGGCTTAGAAAAATACAGTTATCAATAATATGTAGCTAACTGATTAAATGAAAGAAAGAATGAAAAAATGAATGAAGATAAATATAAAATAAAAATCTTTATGTTGATTTAGAAATCGCCATTGAATCCCATCTCATCATCGATAAAATAAAGGAAATACAACTTGCATTTAAAATAAATTAGAATAAAGGATTCAATTGACTGACACAATTGTCATAGCTTTGACAAAAAAGATTTAACTTAATTCTTTATTTACTTCCAACATCGATGACTAATTAATTAATTAACATTACAGATCAAATAGATGTTGAAATACGACATAGGAAATGACGACTCTGAAGAAACCTAACAACAATATCACGAAACAATATCTCGAATGGAATCCTCAGAGTATACGTCCCGTCGAAAGACCGAGAAAAATATGGAGGAGCACAGTCTAAACCGAAGCAAGTACTGATTAAAGAACGTGGCTACAATTGAAGAGGTGAGCTGCATATAGGAGCCGATTAAAAGACTTAATTTTCAACCTATGTCTAACGAATGGGGTTACATTACTATGATGATGATGATGAAAGATCAAAATACTTAAGCAGTTTTTTAAATTAGACTTTTTTCAACTTATTTTTTTTTTTATTTTGAAAAAATATCAGGTTATGGAAAGACAAGTTCGAATGCTGGAATAACTTTATGACACCAAAAATATCATTTGGGCTTATTATCGTGGCATTCAATGATTTTTATATCAAAACACATTGGTAATGTTCGAATCACTTAATGACACTAAAAATTTTGTGTCGAAACAATAAAATAGCCTTGCTGTGTCAATACTCAATAAAAATAAACAGTCAATAGATTTATATCCTAATCCAAATCTTTATCCTAAATAGAAATCAATACAAATTCTAATTTTGATAATAATTAATTAAACATATAAATTATTTTCCACTTTTATCCTAGAGTTGACTCAAAATATTTTTTTTGCTTTTAAAGGAACACGTTAAATTCAAACTATAATTCTCACAATTCTAAATGTGATATGAGTTTCATAAACTTAAATAAAAAAAAAATAAAAATTAAACATATATAGGAAAATGTTAACTCTCAAATCACAAATGATTTCAATATTATTATTTTGAACATTTATTTTTTATTTACAAAAAATTTTAAATTGGAATTTAGACTACATAGTTTTTAATTCTTAAAAAAATATTTTATAAAAAGCACAAAAAAGAACAAAAAAAATAAAAAAAAAATAAAATTGAAATAAAAGTCTTCGTGGGAACCAGAAACCAAATTCATAAATAATACACATTTACTGTAACTTATAACTGCTCACTTACGCTCTTTAATTTTCTTTTAATATTTTTTTTCTTTTTATTTTTTAAATTCCAATTACGGGCCAGGTCATAATAATCGTTTAAAACGTCATTAAATTTTGTTGTTATCATCGTTTAATTATGTTTTATATGAAAATATATATGTATATATATATCTAATAAATAGACTAGTTTCTTGTATTCTGTCATTTGAAATTTATAGTCTTAGTTTTCATCATAGACATTTAAAATGAACCCATCTAATTACACCTAAAATAAAATAATAATTGTACTAGTGCGCAGGTTGATGTGGGACCTTGGTGGTACTATAAATGAATGGTACATTAGGTTATTAGAAGATTATTGTGAATTGGGATGCTTAACATTTTTTTCATATTTTCAAAAATTTAAGTTTTGAATTTCGATTTCTTTTTAGGTTATTCTTATATAGATATATTTTTGTTGTTGTTATTCTTGTTGTATTTTTTTCTTGTGACATTTATTATCAAATGACAATTTTTTAACGTTCATTAAAATTGTAACAAAATTCCGTTGTTAAATGTTATTTTTTGTTTTTTTTTTTTGATTTTATGTGATGATAGGTTATAAAAACATAACCTACAAATAAAAATAAATTAAAGAAAAAAAAAACAAATAAATAAAATAACAGGGGAAATTAAACGGTCAAGAGGAGAAAGTAAAAACGAAAAAAAAAAACAAAAATGTCACGTGTAATTAAAAATGAGAAGAGAAGAACTGAGATAAACGGATGAATATGAAATATGATGACAAGAATTTTGATCAATTTTTTGACATTTAATGATTTAATTAAACAAAAAATGTTTGAATTAATATAGAAGAAAGAGTTACTGTCATCGGCCTATGTTCCACGAAGAATGCTAACGTCATGGTTAACATTTGTTTTATACCACTTTGTCTACAAAAATCCTCTTTGGAAATGAATGAATCGTTAACAACAGTTCAGAATAAACTTTAGGATTTGATATTAAAAGTTCAGTTAAGTTTACAATAGTAAACTATATTACTATATAGGATTAAACAAACAAATTAAATTAAGTCGCATTTGCTTTGAGAATTAGCATATATTCATATTTAATATTAAATGTAATTTATTTTGCTAGGTACTAGGTTAATTTGAATAGACAATGAACGGCAATGGTTAGTTATAGCACTCTTTTGAACACCTTCATTTTGAGAGCTGAAATACCAGTAATAAAGTATCAGCGTGGAAGTAATTCGCTTAATTGAAAATCAGTAATCAGAATAATTTCCTTCAATTGAAATGATCTACACAAATTTAAGACGTCTATACCAAACCATTATTCTGTAATTGTTCTACTTTCATTTTATTTATTTTTTCACAGGTATAAAAGGTCTCCCCCCCCTAATGTTTTTGGCTATTTATAAGAAAAAAGATAATAAAACTGTGTCTGGTCCAGAATTTTGAATTTTCAAGTTGTGTAGTGTTTCAAAGTACTATTTAAGTATAAAGTTGGTACAGATTTACACATTAAATAAACAATTTCAGTTAAAACGTAAAGTAACAGTAAAAACTTATTATAAAGTTATTGTTAAATAATGTTATATTTTTATGTTCTATTATAATAACTGTTATGGATTCAAGTAATACCTGGATTTTGGTGTTGAATTAGATCTGAAGTTAATAAATTTGTTTGCATACAATAATGTGTACCTACTTACAAAAGTAAACATTGTTAAACCAGTCAAATACTTTTGACTTAATCTAGATCGCTGAAAGTAGGTTACTAAGAATAAGATTTTATTATATGATTTTGTAAAAAAGAGTTCAATATCATGTTAATTAGTGGGTTGCTAACATAATCCGAAATTACAAAACCAGGGAAGTACAAAATCCGGAAAATCGAAATCCAAAATTTGTCAATCCGGGAAAAATCTGAAAAATAATTTTTTTGCTACCACAATTATTTTCCTGATTTTGTTCGTATTTTATTTTAATTTTGCTTCTGTTTTTATTAATCTACTTTTCTTTAAAGGTTTTGTTAATTATCATAACTGGGTTGGTAACATTAAATTAAAAGAAATTAAAAAATGAAAGAAAAAAATTAATGCGATGCTAAAATTGTATTGAAAAAATCAGGCAACAAATTATCTTAGTTTCTGAACTTCTATATTATAATTTTACTATGGTATTACTAAAATTAGTAAAGGTATTATTGCAGTACAAGGGAAATTCCCTTTCTATTCAAATTCGCAAAGACATATTCTTTTATGCGTGTTTACGGAAACAATAAACAATACTAAAAAGTAGTGATAGACGTTATCAAAGTAAATTCCTTCATTTAACTAAGAACTTCAGGATTTTGTACTTCTTGAATTTTGAAATTCCGAATTTAATTTTCCGGGCTTTGTACTTTTTGAATTTTCAATTTCCGGATTTTTTATTTTCCGTGTTTTGATTTTACCATTTTCAATTTTTCAAAAACAAACATAATTTCAAAAATTCTATACCAATAACTATAAAGCAGTCTTATCTTATCACTTCAGACTCTTGGACTTTAAACATCAATTAACATAATCACTAATATATTTAATTAACAAAATTAATTTAATTCGATTTTTATAGTCGAAATTATTTACCTCTAATTCTTCTAAATCCAAACGTCCCAATAATATTTAAACATACTTCAAAACAAGATAAATTATTAACAAAAAAAAAAAAAGAAAAACATATTCTTGGCGCTAAATATAAAGTACATTTCTCATTTCAATCACATAAAATATACCCGTTTAAAAAAACCTAAAAAATGGTTATAAAAACTTTACCGCACGAGTTAAAAAGTCTGATAACCGATCACGGTAACGTAATTTACAAAAGAAAAAAACGAAAACGAAAATTATTTTGTAAATTAAAACAAAAAAAAATACAAAAAATACGTCAACGGTCCAATAAATCTTCAGAAATGTAATGGACCACAAAGTACGTAAATCTTATGTGATTTAATAGAAAATAAATAAAAAAAAAAGAAAAACAAAATAAAAACAACAAAAATTAATAATAATAATAATAATGAAAGAGTAAGAAAAATCCGGAAAAGGTAATAAGTAAAGGTAGAAATTTTAAGAAACGGTATTACAGACATTATTATTGTAAATACAAAATTAAACAGTTTAAAGGTGAATCTTAAATGAAAATGAAATGAAGAAATAAAAACAAAAAAAAAAAAAATGTCCAGTGTAGTTGCGCTATCGAAAAGAAAACTTCACTTCACTTTTTTAACTGAAATCTTAAGATGAGATTATTGTTTTTTTTTTGTTGTTTTTTTTATAAGTTATAAATAATTATTTTATGGGCAATCATATGGAATATTAATTGTCTTTAATATTTTTGTATTGTAATTGTTTTGATACGCCTACTATGGAATATTAATATGATTATGTAGGTACTTTTCGTAAACATCAACAATTTGAAGAACGTTTGTCGAAGACTTTTACATTTTATTTTAGTATCATTGATCTTTCATCAATTATTTGAACTTGTTATTGACGTTTATTTAATTTTTTTTTGTAAATTAAAGTTTGAAAAGACATTTAAAAAAATTAGTGGGCATTACAAGTATATTAAATAATTTAAACAATTATTGTTTTAAAAGGAATAACATTATTAAAAACATTTTAAAAAAGAAAATTGCTGAAGATACTAGTAGTAGAACGTATATAGTGAACATTTATATAAAGAAAAACAGAAAATATGAAATTCCCTTAAATCTCAGTATACTTAAATAAAATACAAGATTCTAATTAAGTTCTTATTTAACGAACACCAATTGAAAAATATTTACATTAATTCCATTTTAGCCTGTTTTAAGAACACCGAACAATACAGCAAAAACGAAAACAAAAAAGTTTGACTTTCCTTGCAGTAGCAATAAAACGAATGCTTTGTTGCGTTGAATTCTGCAAAAAATGTATGGTCAAACAGTTTCAAATTTTTGATTGACGTCCTAAAAACGTTATTGAATTTTGAATTTTGATTATTATCGTGTTTTTAAAAGTACCACATTTACTAAATTCTTTGTGGTGATTCTTTAGCATTGAACAGATTTTGACCTCGTTTAACATTCAGTACCAGGCTTTATTTCATCCTGAATGTAAATATTGTAGAATAATACTAATACCCAGAAATATATTTTCTCAAGAAAATGTTGTTTTTAAAGGAGTTAAGTTAACTTGTTTTTACAAAAAATCTGCTACAAAATTATTCAGTACTGAAAATGTAAGTACATGAGAATATAAATTTCTGTTAGAATATTAGTTTATTATTTGTGAATGGGCATCAGTGGGCATCAGATATATTTGAAATAAGTCATAACAAAATATCTAAAAAATAAAACTAACGAAAATCATTTAACTAGCATTAATCATGCAAAATTTTAAATTTTAATTCAAAACAGTTTGAACAATTACAAACATCACAGCTGTAACAATAAAAAACTTGATAACTCCATTAAAAACGATGTAAATGTTCAAGTTAGATTGAAAATAACTTAACTAATTTGAATTGGAAATTTCTATATACCTTCTATACATCCATTCATAGGTCGAAATGAGAATTCAGGCATTTACAATGAATTTTTTTTTTTTTTTGGCTGTCTCTTTAAGCTTCCATGGGTCAGTATTAAGCTATTATAGGTCATTACTTCAGCCAGAATACTTCTGCCAACTTTTAAATAATCCAATTGAATACAATAATTATTATTTTGACAAATAAAACTATATTTTGCATTAAATGTCACTCTAACGTTGTAAATAATTACCAACAATGAAATAAGTAATACCTCTACCTGTGCTTTTTCATTGGATGATAAAGAATTCACTCTTACAGTAACTTAGGTAGAATCACCTAATTTACAAAGTCTAATATATTATCTAAAATGTATCACAAAATACCTACAGTAACACTATATAACTACAAAAGTCGCCAACAATTTTTCAAACTCCCCAATATCTTTTAATAATTCAGAAGGTGTAGTTAATCTTATTAAAGAAAGCCCTTTATAATTTTCATTTAAAAAAAAATTGTTTTTCATTTTTAATTTCACTTCCATAATGTTGAGCTAAGGGTCAATAAAAAGTCATAAAATTGAAGTGATTATTTGAAAAACTTAGTTAAAAACAAAATAAACAATAAAAAAAAAATAAAAACATAAAATAACGGAATTTAAGTAAAAGTATGAAAAATCGTTTATCATCGTTTTCTGATCAAAAATTGTTTTTTTTAGTGAAACAAAAATACAACAACACTGATTTTAGAGTCATAGACTTTTACACAGTGCTTAAGAATTACTAGACATTTTTTTTTGTTTTGACACAAACTTAAATTCATTCATACTTTTAAATATACATAGCAATTCCCTAATATTCAAAAAAAGAAAAACAAAATAAAGTTTTAAAGGGGTAAAAGTAAATTGTCTAAACAAGAGATTAAATCATGGGTTTTTTTTTTTATTTTAGTAAAATTATTTTATTTTGAATTTTTTGACAGGAGGACTATTAGAATAAACACACAAGACAGTGTGTAAAGATGGACAGTAGATGGAAAATAATAATTTGATAATTTTCTGATAACAAAAATACAAAAAAAAATAAACGTAATAATCATGTTAAATGAAATGTTAAGCTTTTGCTTTTGTTTAATAATAAAATGAAAATTTTCAGAAAACTCTCTGGGAAAATTTTTTATAATTGGGGTCAAAAAATTATTAAAGGAGAATTTAAAGAAGAAAATGTTCGCAAAAATCTCTTGTTTTATTTATTTTTTTGTTTTTTTTATGAAATTTTTTAAATTGTCTCAGTGATGTAAATAATATGATTGTTAAACTATCACTGTCTCTCTATATATAGTAATATAGCATTTAGAAAATAACGAGAAAATTAAGTTGCAATTTTTGGTATATTGATATAGTCATGATAAGTCGTTTTTTTATTTTGTAATTTAATGTTGAAATGTTTTTTTGTTTTTGTAAGTTTTGTAAGTTTCAGTGAATAGGAAATTAGGAGAGAGAAATTATGAGAAAATCTAAAGAATCAGATTAAACGTCTTAAGTGTAAATATCTAGGAGATTTGATTACAAAATTTATTAAAAAATAAAACAAAACAAAATATCAAATCTAGGAGTTTCTAAAATTAATCAGGAAATTTGATAATAAATGGTAGGTTGGTGTATTCTTCTGCTAAGAGTGAAAACTACTGTGAAAATCTAATTTTAAGATATTTATTATTTTTGTGTGGTGAAAATTTAAAATTAATTTTTGTACTTAATGAAAGTTTATTCAAAATATTATTATTAAATTCGTTCCTTTCCGAACAAATAATAAATTTTTAAATTAGATTTAACGGGAAGTTTTTCTTGGCCTACAAATTTTGCTACAAAACTGTCGGGATGTTCATATGAATATTTTTCTCTGTTTCATTGAAAAAGCTTTTGACAGCAGTCAGCATAATAAACTTATGGAGTCTTTAGTAGGATGAATATATTTCAAAAGGATATTCAGGGTAAAAAGAACTTGTATCGGAACCAACAAGCCTATGTAGTTTCAGAAAAATTCATCAAAAAGATGTTGAAATTAAAGGAGGAGTACGACAAGGTTGCCTTTACTTTTTAATTTGCACTCCGAAGCAATATTTAAGGGAAAAATGCAAAACACAAATATTGAAGTAAAAATAAATAGTGTTAATATCAACAACACACGATACGCAGATAATTCAACATTAATTGCCGATAATATAACTGATCTCCCACAACTTTTAAATTCGATAAACGATCACAGCAAACTTTTCGAATTAAATATAGTAATAGGTAATTAATATAGCAAAAGCGGCTTAAATATATAGTAATGTCATAAGTAAAACTTAATGTATGGTTATTTCTAGGACCAACAAATTAAACAACATAACATCAACCATAAATAAGACCATAATTGAACGAGTCTCCAATTTCAAATATCTATTGGATGTTGGCTAAATGAAAACTGAAATTCAGATATGGAAATAAAATACCAAATAGAATAATGATCGTAGCAGTTTTGTATAATATAAAAAAAATCTATGTAACTGTGATATCAATCTCGAAAAAAAAATCCGGTTCGTTAAATGCTGCGTGTGGTCGATACTCCTCTATGATATGAAAGTGTGGACACTGAAAATAACGACCATCAATAAGCTTGAATCATTTGAAATGTGGATATACCATAGAATACTGAAGATATCATGGCTAGATCGAGTGAACAATAGTGAGGTTCTAAGTTGAATAGGTAGAGCCCGTGAGTTGTTATTAACAGTTAATAAACGTAAGAAAAACTACTTATCTGGATCATACGATAGGAAACTAGGAAAAGACAAATATCATATTCTACAACAGTATTTACAAGGTAAAATTGAAGGCAGAACACGTGTTGGCAGAAAACAAATGTCATGACTAAGAAACATCAGGCAATGGACGGGCCTCCAAGCGATTAGTGCAGTATAGAAACAGTTTCAAAAATTTGATTTCAGACATTAATAAGTGGATATGCAGTTGAAAAAGAAGAAATTAGATTCAAGTTAAGCTCAAGATTTGTTATACATTGCTGACTTTGCTTTTGTGGTATTGTTGTACATCTTAGCTGTACTATATTACACGGAAAAATTCATATAAATTAGTTCTTAAAATTTCAAATTTGCCAAAAACTACTCAAATTTCACCAACATTGTTTCCGTGTAGAATCAAACAATAGTTATAAGAGTGGTCCTATAGAAATGTATAAAAAAAAGGTTCGATTTTAGAAAACGGACCTAGTAACACAAAAAAACACATTCAAATTTGGGAAGCCACAATAATAACTGCACCTTTTTCTTTACCTCCTGAATGGTGCGGAAGAAGAGGATTCCGGAGAATGATGTTGTTGTTTAACTCAATTTGTTTGTGTAAGAAACAATTTTTCGATTTATTGAATTTTTTCGATCTTTTTAGCAAAAAAAAAAAAATATTTTTGAACCAGACTTAACGTAATACACCTAATATTTGATTACATTTCTTAGAATTCACTTTTTTGTGCAGTTTCACAAGAAGTTCGGTTTTTTTTGTAATTACAACACCGTCTTGAGACGGGCGTTACAACTAGTAGCTTATAATATAAAAGAAGAAATTTCTTCTACCAATTAATTTTCATACAATAATAAACTTTAATTTAAGTTGTGCGGTTTGAAATTTTTTTCTTCAAATGTCCAAATCACATTAAAAAATTGTAAAAAAAAAGTTAAAAAATGTAAATAAATAAATTTCATTTTTCAAATTAAGTTTTGCAGAGCATAATGTGCAGATTCATGGATTTAAAAATGTTATAAATAACTTTAATGAAAATAGTGTTTCGCTCACCAACACAATACTAGAATTCATTAGTAGGTAAAATAGTGTTGAACTAGCTTATCCACTCTTAGTTTAATGCTGATTAGTTCCACATCTCATAATATATAGATTCAAAATAAATCCACATGTGAGTTATAAAAATTAAGCAAAATTTTAACTTGTTATTTTATATTTCCACTTGATGGTCTGTTATTGGTAAATTTGTACGAAATTAATAAATTTGCCATATCAAATAATATAGTAAAATGTAATCTCCAATTTTTATTAAAATATTTTTACTTTTTTATTATTACATAACTCTTCTGAATTTAAAATTAGTTTTTATCAAAATTTTAATTAATATTCGAAATTGTTTAAACATATTAAAAAATTGTAATCGCAATCACTTCAGAAGAAATTATTACATATTGCATATTTATTATTTATTAATAAATTTCAAAATATTTAAAAATTTCGTTTTCATAAATTAAAAACTAAAATAAAATTCAAATTTATAGAATTGCATAAAAAAACTTGTGAAAAATTTCAAAATTATCATGCCACGAGTTATTTTACGCTATGTTACACTCTTTAATTAAATAAAATTTCCAGAATTTACATGGTGACAATATTACACATGAAATAGATAAAAAAAAAAAAAAAATACTATACCTATGGCAAAATTTATTTAAAATTTTTATTAATTTACATATCTTTTCTATTAATAATATTTGCACCTTAGTTAAATTTTAAATTGACACAATACACATTCACACGTACACAGATTTTCTTTCATTGTTTTTTTTTTAACTTCAGGAAAAATTAGTCAATTTCAACTGAAAAAACTAATAAATTTTTTAAAATAGAAATTTTCGGGGCATTAATAAAAAAAACAGAAAAATTCTAATTGCAATAAGTTATTTAATGTACAGTAAGTGTCAAAAATCAAGAACATATATAGTAAAAAGTTTCTAATTTTAGTTCGGGTAATAGATTTAATACGAAGTGAAAAATAAATTCAAATCCGAGTTTGGTTTTTAAGAATATGTAGAGCTTAGTGGGCTTCGGTAGCTCAAAGACTCGATTAGATGCCACAGATTCATTTTGGTAAGTATCGATGACATCGGAAATGTATCCAAAAAATATCAACCGATACAATGCACATACAAATACAATATGTCAAATTTTTTGAACTGACAACATTGTGTTGTGTTGATAATGTACTTTCTTTACAATTCCGATCACTCTAAACACATTGTCTCTGAAATAAACGTTAAATCAAATGTCGAATATTTTAATATGAACAATTTTGTAAATTTTTGTTTTTTTTGTTTTTTTGAAGAAAATTCTTCTTTGTGTCTTACCCTTATGATTTATGAAACAATCTTTCTTCCATGAGTCTATTTCCTATTAAAATTAAAGTAAATTAAAATAAAAAAAAACATCTTTAAATTTATTTTTAAAACATGAACTTTTTCATGAAATGATTCAGCAGAGTACAACTCAAGTCTTTGGGCTTATACCTACCTTGTAAGAATTTATACTTATTTCGAAGGAAATAAATGAAATAAAATAAAATACAATGTCTACTTTGAAATGAAAAATATACAAAGCTATTGTTCGAAACGGCTAAATGAACGGCTACCTGTTGTATGTTGCTGGGGCAATTTCAGTTCAGGTAACTTAACTAAATTAAAAACAATAAATTGAAAAAAAAAACTGAAAAATCTTTAAGATAGAAAAATTAATTTTTTGCCCCTAATTTGTTAATGGTATATCGAAACTGTTTGAAGCATGAGAAATTTGAAACTTTTTATATTGTGTTGCTATGACAAATTTGACATTTTAAATATATATTTGAGATTTTAATGCGGTGTATTCAAAACTCTAATTGACGCTTTTATGTTGTTGACCGTACTCTATTTGGGTCATAGGATTTTTTCTTGAATTAATAAATTTTCGCATAATAGATGATTATTTTACTGTTGGCATTCTACCTATTGTCGTTAAGGACAGCTTATCGTCTAGTTGAAAATTTTAATTAGAGTTTACACATTGTATTTTTTTTAATTTGAATTTGAGCTTTCGTTTTGTATTTTTTTCTTCTCTCTTACCAATTAGGCTGTAGAACATGTGTATGAATAAATTGACTTAATACTATAATTAGAATAAAGTTCAAATGCTAATTAATCCTATTTTAATTATGCAACTAAAATGTTTATTTGAAAATAATGTTTTTTGACACTTACTGTATATATTACTAATATTATATATAAATAGTCATAAAATGCAATATTTTTTAAGTTATTGTTGTAATTTGAGTTATTGGGATTTAATCAATTTACTCACTATACTCGTATGTATATATATATAATTAATTAAAATCTAATTACATATTGTTACCAATTACAGTATTTATTTTCTATACAGTAAATTATTTTGAAAAAAAAATTATTTTTAAAATACTATTTACTGAGTTTGAATGCATATGCCTTCTCCAATGGTATGTAAAATGATAGCCCAATTTTTAAAATTTTTCTAGACTATAATTACATCTAGAGACTATAGAAAATTCAGAGCTTCAATACATGTTAAAATAAATATAATTAATACAAGAATAAGCTTTGAATTAAAATTTGTGCTCTAAAAATTTTTTCAAATCTAAATCGTCTAATAAAAAAAAATATATATAGTAAAAAACAAAACGAAAATTGAATCCAAATTGAAATTTTTAAGAAACTGGTATTTATATTGATTATGCAATTTAATTTTTTTTATGTATTTATACGTGTAGGTACGTTTTATTATTTGAATGCATGCTTTGAATTTTATAAGTGCATTTATTTTATATACTATATAATAAACTTTAATATTGAGTATATTTACCCCTTCACCTACACACCGAATACACATTTCATAACAATACGGATTAATTATGAGTATTATATACCATATCGATGATGAATGAAAATTTTTGTACTGGTTATTATGTATAAATTATAAAGAATGGTGGTGATATAATAGCATAGTTGATGGCCATTAGAGCATTTGATGCTACTTGTATTAAAGTTACTCATCCAACACCACCCCGCTCGAAATAAATTGTCAATATTAATTAACTGTATTATTGGTTTGTTTAATAATTAAATTACATACATATAGCAGCTGGTTATTGACTTGGTTACATACTTTTCTGTGTCTTCATAATTTTAGTATAGGAATTTAATTGTTTAATACATATATATGAAAATCAATTAACGCTATTATTCTGTTATAATGTAAAAATTATTGATAGATAGATTTTTATGTTTGTAAGTATAATAAAGTGTTATCGTTGTGTAATAAATTAATTGTAGTAGATAGTTTTCTAAAGTTATTTTATTTTCTTTTGTGGTTTGCGTGGTTAAATTAAATTTCTTTACTTTACACAGGCATAAGAAAATATTAAAAACATTATCGTAATGATTCTGAGACATCTATGATATTATAACATACCTCGAATTTCGATGAAATGTTGTTTAGTTTTAGTAGTATCGTAAAATTAATGATAGCTAATCAACACATGATTGCTAAATGAAGTGGAAAATGATATAATGTGAATAATATTGCGCTGTAATTAGAAATAGGTTTTATGTTGCGTTCTGAAAATTGATTAAATATAAAATAACGGGTATAATATAACCCAATTTCAAATTTATACGAAAATTATATTAAATTTCATTTTTAACATATTAATTTTAAATTTAAAAGTTTTAAATATTTTAATAATAAATATTTTAATTTTAGCTAAAAAAGTTAAGATAAAAGAGAATTTTTGTGTGATTTATATGTAGGTACTAATTCTATATATATATATATTTTGCACGTATAGGTTTATATGTATTTATATTTTAACCTTAAAAAAACTATGTTGCTAAAATTCATCGCAATGTTTATGCCATAATTTTTGTAATTAAAACAAAAATGTGTATTATCAAAAAATTTTATTATTTAAATATACAGGATAATGAAATAAACAACTAGTTTTGCTAGAAAAGGTATACAACCTATAACAATTCATAAATTCATTATTAAAGAGGCTTGTAGCGATATTGATTAGCTTATCAGCGGTTACAAACAATATTGATTACCAGAAACTAGGTAAACTTACGATTGGCTAGGTAGACTTACGAGGCTTCCCGAGACCTATGGTCTTAATTAATAGAGTCTAGTATACATAACAACTTGTATTTAATACGAGAAAACTTCCAATAGGCAATATATATACTAATGGGTGACGTTTTACCTAATAAAAATGTATAACGTCAGTTTGTATACAGATAATTCTCGTACTTGTTACAGTCGTGATGTACAATATTTCATTCAACGATATGTTGCATGCTTTTTTCTATTGCCAAAATAAGAACTAAGTTTAGATGGTTGATTAGAATCTTTTTAGATACTTCTTTGATCCCTATTTCAAGTGTATATAGCAATTATCTACTTGATTGAACTTATAACTGTAACAAATCTATTATACAAATTCAACCATACAATAATAGGTCCAATTGAGATACAAAATTTATATTTAAAATAGGTTCAGTTGTGTTTGTACAAAAATCTCTATAAGTTCACAGGTGGCCCAGTAGTCTTGTGGCAATTATAGACTAACTAACAAACTAACTAATTACATGCATATATATATTATGATTCATCTAATCATTATGAAATATGTATAGTAATCAAAGAACACTCTACCATATAGCACTTCATCTTTATCCTCATCTTCTTCTTCTTCCTCTACTTATTTTTTTTTTCAACTTGTATACTGTTATTGATGCTGTTATTGTGTTTTGTATTGTTCTGTTTATGTCTGTTATTGTTAACTATATGGTATCTGATATATGTCGTGTGATATGGTATTAGCACGTGAAAATATTGTTGAGAGTAATATAATAATTGTATCTAGATTAAAGCATATTTTTTTGTTTTTTTTTATTTTAATTTTTTTTATATTTTAGTAAGTTATAGAAAATTTTCTTTTTGCATTTTCTTTGAGCACAATAACCTATGAGATTTTAGAGCTCTATTTATGTTTTTCTAAATTCATACATATACATACATTATCTATATATAAAAAACTATGAAATAATAAAAAAAAGAGAAAAATAAGAAAATAAAAACAGGAAGGAATCATCGAATACCTAAGCTTTATATTTATTTCAGATTCATAACAAGTTCAACACAGCAGGTTACAATTTCTATTGTATGTATGTATAATATGTTTGTAGATATTACAGATGATAAGATACTGTTCAATGCACTTGCTTTCTTGCTTAGCAAGATGCATTAACATTGTACATACATATCTATATATATATATACATACATTAGTATAAGATACAGTAGAGAGAAAAAGTAAATGAATAAATTAAATATAAAAAAAATAACTGTAAATTATTAATTTTCATAAATTCTATACGATTGGTAACGTTCATGCGTTCAGATGTAATTTTGTATCACACATATAGCTTTTTCTTTTTTTATGATTTTGTATTCATTCACGATATTTTCGCATGATATTTTACAGAATTTAAATACAAAATGCAAGTGTATCCGTCGTTGTCATTCTGGCAAATATAAACCAAAGGTTTTCATTATGATATACGAAATCACATATATTCATAGTCTAAACTAATAATCGATAATCATTTAAAATCATTAGGTCTTAATCACATTATTTTTCAGGTTGAAAAAATAATAATAAATGGTTACGATTAGTTTTCAAAGAAAATAGAGCTGTTGATGGGTTTAGAGAGTAAATATTTAAGTTTTCCAAAACGCCTTTTCAAAGATTTTCACCTTCAAAGAGAAAGAAGATCATCCTTATCCTTTATATTTTACATTTTTTTGCTTCTTTATACAGTCTTGCCTGGAAATGCGTCAGATAGTAAAAATATCATGATTTTCTGTTTGTTCATTTCAGCAGTAAAAAGGTCTTTATTGTTTTCTGTTTTGTCAATAATTCAGACTTTGCAGACTCTGAATTGGATTTTACTATACATACAATTGAATACTCAAAGATTTGTTTCTTTTATTATTATTTATATTATTGCTTTTATTATGTTGCTGTAATGGTTTGATATTCCAAATACCCGCAGAAGCTATATTTACATTAATTTTTTTTGCCATCTGCATCATGAAACCTCTGCCATTTTGGATATTTCGTGATATTTTAGAGTTTTACTTGGAAGAAGGAGTATATATTTTCTAAAACAAATTTAAATCCAATATACGGACCGAAGATTATACAAAAATTGTTAAAAGGATTGAAATGTCAAATTGATGGTGTGTGATGATCTGTTTTAAACATTAATTTTGTATCCTTTTCAGAAATTTGTGAATTCAAAAGACTGCATCAATATCTATTAGAATGTCTAAATACAGGTTGGAGATATGAGAGAGTAGTTTTTATTTTAGTTGTCATTACGTAAAAATGTTTTTTTGGGATCTAATTTCTGCTTCATGCAAACTATCAGAGCGACAGAATCAGAATTCTATGACCAATCAATGGTTGATGGACCAAAAATTAAGTAAGTATGTAAGTAAATACTGCTCTTCTCCAGTCTCCAAAAGTAATTCATTCATTTTCATTTGTTACTCTATGCAAAGAAAATTTTCAAATTTAATAAATAAAAAAAAAATAAAATTTCCTGAAAAACTCTATTTTTCAATTGTTTTTTTTTTTGTTTGGTTTTTATTCTTGTTTTTTGTTTTATATGAAGATGAAGTGCACAATCCAATTTAATTTCTATATATAAAAGTCTTAAATAAAATGCATATAAATCAAAAGTGCATTAGGTTTGCGTATAATTATCGTTTGGTTATTGTTGTTGCTGTTGTTGATATTAGAGTTACTATTACAATGTGCAAGTTAGTTAATATAGTTATATACATCTTATGTATATTATGTATAGTATAATAGAGAAAATTCATTGAATTTCCGGAAAATTAAAACAACATTAAAGATTGTTAGAGTTTGATTAAAACTATAGAAAAATAAAATGAAAATAAAAAAATATGGGAGAAGAATTTCTTTCTGGATATTCAATTTATTTGAGTGATTTTTATCAAAAAAAATAAAAACGAAAACAATAAAAAGAAAACAAAAATTTGGAATTTTTTAATGTAATTCACGAACATCACAATGTAGGAAGGTAAACAATTCTTTTATTTTGAAATACATTTATAACAGTAACTAGTGTCGGATGATCTTGAAAAATTTATAAATATATTTATATATATACCATTAATATGTATAAAATTTATAAAAATTTATTATATATTAATAGTCGTCTATTCTTGAATGAAACCATCTTTTGACATTACAGATGAATATCCATGTGTAGTAAAAAAGTCTACAAAATGGAAGGAGCTGGTAAAAATTTAAAATTTTTAAGTTACCATTTTTAATTAAAAAATATTTTTTTTTTTAAATTTTGATATTAATTGTAAAACAACAAAATATCTTAGACAAATGTGTTTGTGCAATTAGAATGAATTTTAGTACCTTTGAATTAAAAAATCAGTAATATACGATGAAGTTAGTAACTCAGATTTGAAATTAATCTAGATCATAAAATATTTGCTAATAACTTATATATATTTTTTAAATTTATTTATTTACTTAGTAAAGCGACAAATTGTACAAATAAGATTTAAGTAATTTAAAGTTATAAAGTTTTATGGTGTGATGTTAATTTATAAAGACGGTTAATTTAATGAAAATTGATTTCTAACGAAAATGATTTTCCACACAATTAAAAATTTATTATTTTTATTAATGGTTAAAGAAATTAATATAAGACTTTTAGATCTAAGTGAATACATTGCGAACTTTTTCTTTAATTATTTTCTTTTGTAATTGAATGTTTTATTAAGTAACACAATCTGGTTCAAATAAAAGTTATAAAATTATGTATTATTTAAGTAATGCATTACTCAAAGCTACAATTGAACGTGTTTTTCTCAGTTTAAAATAAAAATAAATGTATTAATTTTTATCTTAGAACAAGAGTAATCCAATTTTAATAATAATGACAATATAAATTACTGTAACGGATAGTTTTGCAGTAATATGTTATTTAAGTAAGGTGTTACTTACAATAGTACAAATAATGAGAAATCAATTAATCACCACTAGTATTAGGTGTAATGCCACTTCAAAATGATAGTACAATTAAAATAAAGTAATGCATTATTTTATTGAATACTTTTAAATTACTTTACATAATTTTGTATTACATGGTGTGTCAATAACGCATTTATTATTGAATCACTTTTGAATTTTGCATAACTTTGTATGCAAAACGAATAAATAAATATAAATAAATATAGTATTACTTGACATTAATTTTAACTACCATGTATTATTATTATTTAAAACTTAATTGTTTTGGCATTTTAATATTACATTAAAGTATTGTTAAAACAATTAAATGTAATGCAAAATAATATAACGTAATGCAAGTTGTAGGTATTAACACATAATTCAGAGAGATAATGTATTAATTTAATAGTAATGTCTTAGCTTTGAAGTAGTTTAATCATTTATCAAGTATTTCTTTAATGGTAATTAATTAGTTTCCGCATTATTTGTAATGTTATTTAAATGGTAATAATAATGCATTATTTTTCGGCTCTGATTCAAAACTTGGAATGAACCATAAGTAAGGAATATTAATAGATAATAAATAAGTAATACTTATTTAATCTTATTTTAAAATAAGTAGATCATTAGAAAGCAAAATGAAATTAAATTTAAAAAAATTATTAATTCAAAAAAGAAATTTATTTAAAAAATTTTAATACTGTTCAAAATTATAGAAATTCTATTCAACATTTCATTTTATTACATAATCTTTCAAAATTAATACAAATTGAATTACTGCACTCAATTTTTATAATTTCGAAACTTGTTTTTTCTATAAAACGTCATTTCAAAATTCACTTTTCATATTTAGTAATTATTTTGTAATGTAGATAAATATACTTCAATACGTACACGTATATGTATATATATTTTTAGAGTAGAGCATAGAAATTTTATTTGCCATCATTCAAACGCAATTATTGCAAATTTTTAGATTGTAAGTAATAAGCTAATAATTTTTTTATTTTTTAAAGTGTACAAACTTGTAGAAAATTTATTAGCAAAAATTATTTTTGCATTTTCGAATAGGAAGCATATTTACTGAAATAGTGCAACCAGATGATTTCAGTAATACCAGAAATAGTCTCAGTTGGAAGCAAGTCCTTCTATTTGTTTACTTGCCTATATATATCTAAGTACTTATTTACTAAAATCACATCTCTTATTCCGACTATAGCTTAAGGTATATATTTATAATGTAGTTCAATTACCACTATAACAATATACTTATAAAGTAGTTTATTTGCTTCGTTTCATTATTAACTAGTATAAATAGTCTGAAAGTCCCACTGTAGTTATTTTCGAACCCTTTCTAATTCTTGAACTCCGATCTCTCTTTTGACAAACCATTATGGTGAAAAAATAATCCTAGTGATTTTTGATTAATTATCACTCAACATTTTGTACTTCAGTTCAACTTTTTAACTGAATCTCGATTAAAATACTCTGGTTATTTTCTGACTATCTTTGAATAGCTCTAATGTGTAAAATCATATCAAAATTTTATATTCATGTTCGGCTTTTCATAAGAGTACGCCAGATACCTAATTTGTGGTTTGTTTGTGACTGAGAATTCCAGCTTACCACCAATCTATGTAAAATATGTCCTGGCAATCAATGATCAACTCTTTTTGTTCTCATTAAAGTTTTAGGAAACAACAATAATAAATCTGCTGTAAAATTTTTATCTGTTAAAAAATCACATTGGCTTTTTTTAATAATTTAGGATTTAAAAACTAAAACAAGTATAATCAATAATTAATATACGCGACATTGGAAAGAACAAATATGGTAAAGATGAAGAAAATTTTGCGAAAAATTAGATTACATTAACAATTATTGCTAAAATTTAATTTAAAAAATAAAAAACAAATGTAAGAAAATGGTTTTTGTAATATTCAATTTATTTAAATGAACGTGATTAAAAACAAAATCATAAAAAAAACGTAATGTAATTTTGCGCTCAAATATCCCTCATACTCAGAACCCTAATATGTAGACTGATTGTATTATATTTTGCAGATAACAATGTTAACGACCTCCATCACTTCGAAACGGTTTAACGAATAAAATATATTCGGAGAAATTTTATTCAATGGTATTAAGATTAATCTATTAGGCTTAAGTGTGCTGGCTTGACAACCACCGTTATCTATGAGTATCAGAGTTCAAGAATATAAACAATATAGTTTTTATTTAAAATATTTATAACAGTAACTGGTGTCGTTTAGATATACCTTAAAATGGGATAAGTAACAAGTATACTTCTAGAAAATATATAGTATTAAATTTGTTTATTGCATAGGGTTTATTCCTTTGAGTTGAATGAACGTTTTCTGCAATTTTGAAATATTTTTATTATTTTTATTTATAAATATGACATTTAATACATTCTTGTATTAAATATCATTTTTGTAATAACATTTTCTTGTTTTTTCTATTTTCTTCTTGTCTGTCTATAATTCAACTTTTTCTAGTCTTTAATACAAAAAATCAAAAATTACAATAATGTAAATAATAGTTATTAAATAATAGTCATATTAATGATATCAAAAAATTTCAACTGTTTTATTTTTTATTCCGGAAATTTAACTGAACCGTTCAAAAACTTGATTGTTACATTACTGCACTATACAAAATAAAACAAAATGTCTTTGGGAAATTTTTAACTCTATAAAAAATAATTCTATTTGTTTTGATTCATTTTGGACAAGACTGATTAATTGTCGCAATTTTTAATTCGGAATTGACAATAAAAATAATAATTTTAAATATAATAAGAGTTTCCTACATTAAATTTTTTTTTTTTAATAAACCTAGGTACCTAATTTTAAACGAATTAAAATTTCCGGATTATAAAATAAAATTTTTAAATTGTTATTTTGCTAATTTTTCTTTTTAAAATATTTTGATTGTGATTTTTATTTTTTTAATTACAATCAAATTAAATTTTGCAAATAAAAAAAATTATAATTTGAATCTTGTTAAAAAAAATCAATTATATTTAAGATTAGACTTCCTTTAATTGTAATTTGCATTCTAATTTATTATAAAGTTGTTATAAAAGTGATAGCCGAATGTTGATAATGCATATTAACTGCTTATTAACCTCTTGGTTGTTTGATCTTATGACCACGTGGATCTTGGAATATAATCGAAATTTTTTGCAAAATAAGCTGGAAATGTCAAATGCTTTATAAATCTCTAAATCTCAAAAAATTTCAAATGTTTAATAATTGTTGACTTTTTTAAGTCATTTTATTTTGTCACATTTTTTGTAACGAAAAATAAGATACATAAATAAATTGCTTTGAGACACAATTAAATAACAAAATCTTTGTTTGAATGTTTAATAAATTGCTGACCAAATAAAAGTGTTTAAGTATGATTCCGATTTAAGCGTTTTACAAATATTTGCAAGAAAAAATTAGCCATAACAATAAGAAGGCAGTTCATGATTTGCTTCTACAAACTTTTCAAAATGTATAGATAATTATACAAATAATCAAAATTAAAAACTAACTAAAAAAACACTTTAATTAAAATAAAAAAATAAAATCTAAAATCTCTTGAAAAATTAATTTTTTGTCATCTCTTCAACTAACTAGAAATATTTGTCTTAGGAATATAGCAAAAGTTGTTACACTAAACACACCGGGTAAGAATCCCAAAAATTATAAGCCAATACAACCGCAATGCGTGCGCGATTGCATTCAATTATGGCTCTTTAGAGATTAACCAAATAGTAACCAAAAAAAACAAAAAATGAATATTTTGTTTTCTTATATATTTGTTGTTGTTATCATTATTTTTAATGGTTAAATATTTACATATGATCAATTTCAGAGCAAATACTACATATTTATGGTGTTGTATGGTATAGGCACAAAATAAGGTATTTCTATACCTTTACTTATTTTACTTTATTACTTTTCTTTTTTTATTACTTTCCAATAAATTTTCACACAGCTTTCTGTCAAGATTTTGATTAACTACAAAATAATAAAGTGAAAAAACGATAGCTAGCTTTTACCTGAAAATCAATTTCGGCTCAGACATAAACGTAGCACTATACATGCTATAAACAAATTAATTTCTGACATAATATGCTGATACATAAATAAAACTGAAGGAGTATTTGGATTGATGGTTTGATATATAAATTATTAAAGTACCAATTACCAAACCATTTAATAAGACTATGGATATTATATCAGACAACGAATTCAGAAGAGCCAATAACTTTCTATTATTGAAAAAAAATTTGTGATTAAAAATGGATTGCAACATGGCACCGTTAATTCACCGATTCTGTTCTCATTATATTTGATAGAATTGTTGGTATTATGGAAAACGGGTGGATCAAATATTTGCGAATATATTGATTTTACAATTTTAAAGGTTCCAATTATTCTATAGCATTTGTCGATAATCGAATTATTTATGCCACCGGCAATTGAGTCTCGCAAATATCAACAAATGTTCAGAAACAGTTCAATCTTGCCATTGATTATTGCAAGGCATGGTTCCTTAAAATTAACATAAGTTAAATGTGAAGTAATTCCATTTTAAAACATTATTGATAAAACCAAAACAGTATCAGTAAAATTTTTTGCAAGAATTAAAAGCTTTGAACGACACCATAATTGAATGGGAAAAATCAAATCAAAATCAAATACTTAGGCGTTGCTTTGAATTAATATCTAAATTACATTGATAATGTTAAAATAAATTTTGGAAAAGGGGACAAAAACGGTTATGATGGTGTTCTAAAAAATGTTCTATAATAAAATTGTCGATGAGATGGTAAATATTTTTGCATATCTTTATAAATTCTGGCCAGATCTATTATTTCATATGATGGATCCATTTTGTTCAACATAAGTGCAAATCTGATGGAAAAATTAGAAAATTTGAATGAAAATGCATAAGCGTAAATCTACACAGAAAATTCAAAACGAACTGCAAACATTTTTGTTTCAACAAATTATTGCAGCGAACAATATCATAAGATTCGATAATTTTTTAATAAAAGCTATTCGTGATCATTTCAATAGATATCTGACTACAATGGAAAATGGTTTTTAAGTATATTAAAAATTAGCCAAATATTAAAAATGGGGTTTATATCATTCGAATATTTTATTTATTTGGTGCTAAATGGTACATCCAAAGCCATGAGCACGTTGTTGTATTATATCACTATAATAGATGAAACACATACAAATGCATAAAATATAATCCTCTCATAATAGAGGCAAATTCACTTAAATATGACATGTGTACCCCAGAAAAGGATAAAACAATAATAAAAACCATTTTGGTTTTGGTTAAACAATTAATATAAATAGATTAGAATAGGCTTAAGATAATTTGATTACGCTTAGGTATAATTTTATTGGGTAAAATTGGTACATGTGTGCACTCAAAAGGTTAGAAAAAAAAGATAGTTGATGGAAACTGGCAGAAGGTATGAACAACAAGATTTCAGAATTACAAAACGTCAAAAATATTTAATAAAATACCAGTTCTAAATTACAAGATATTAAGAATATTAAGCAGGACTATGAACTATGGACTATTCAAAATGTCAGAAGGGTATATTCATAAAAAAAATTAATAATAATAAAATAAAATTATAATTATTACCAAATAATAAACTCTCATAAAATTAAAGAAGAAGCAGTGTAATCAGTGTAGGTGAAAGATTCCTAGTCCGTGAATTGAAGAAGTCAATTCGCCATACGAGACAGTACTGGTAATACAGTGCACAAATACTTAAAAAAAATCACTAACACTATCACTATGGTTTGACTGTCTTGTCCACCCCACTATTTTCTAACCAATAATTTCGGATATTAATTTGACATTTTGTGTAATTGCAAAGGCGACTGTAAAAGTTTTGGGGTAGAAAAAAAAAAATAAATAAAAAAAACTTGCCTTAATTTTTTTAAAAATTGTAAAGTTTTTGTTTTTTTTTATAAAATAAAAATATACGTGCCTATTAGGCATATAATTTTTTCTGTCGGCTCCGAATAATTTGAGATGACAACACTAATTATTATTACAATTATCACGAACCGACTGAAAAATACGACTCAATCGTCATTTACAACAATTCATATGTGAGAAATTAAAAATATTATAAACTGTCATCACAATAAAATGCTACCTACGTCACACAGACAGAAA
This sequence comes from Argyra leucocephala, assembly GCA_963942445.1. NCBI lineage: Eukaryota > Metazoa > Arthropoda > Insecta > Diptera > Dolichopodidae > Argyra > Argyra leucocephala. The sequence goes on along the minus strand of OZ012677.1, from coordinate 154,720,347 downwards.
TTTGATTTTTCGTATACAGAAAAAAGTAAAAATAGTGACTGTCTCATGTGGCCGCTTTACTGTTAAATTAATGCCAGCAAACACTAATAAAAAATATGCCCAATTAAGATGTAAAAGAATATTACAGAATGTTTTGACCACAAATCTGAATCAAATGAAAATAAAATCTTTCAATTCTTGGTGTCAACTATTGAAGAAGACGAGCTTAGGATAAATACATATCGTGTCGTTTATTTTAAACCTAATCAAAATCTGTTCATAATTATAGGGCCATCGAAGCTAAGAAAGTAGGTACCACTAATTAAAAAAATAAACTATTTTTTTTTGCTAAAATCCGATTCAAAAATTAAATATTGCCCCAAATAACCATACACAAAACAATAAAAATGAAACCCATAATAGTAAAAAAAATTTCCGTGCCCCAAAAAAGGCTATACGTTCCTTTGAATTCTTCAAATTAAATTTATTGGAAAGTAATAAAAAAAGAAAAGTAATAAAGTAAAAAAAGTAAAGGTATAGAAATACCTTATTTTGTGCCTATACCATACCACACCATAAATATGTAGTATTTGGTCATAAAGTGATCATATGTAAATATTTAACCATTAAAAATAATGACAACAACAACAGCAACAACAACAACAACAACAAATATATAAGAAAACAAAATATTAATTTTTTGTTTTTTTTGGTTACTATTTGGTTAATCTCTAAAGAGTCATAATTGAATGCAATCGCGCACGCATTGCGGTTGTTTTTGTTTTCTTTATTTAATCCGACCAACCTCTTAAAATCTATTTTCACCTGTTGATACCTTTTTAGGTCAGTGGTTTCTATTTTCTTTTTTTTTTTTCTTCTTCAAATGATTCTGACTTTTTTTTTGTTATTTTTTTTTTTTTTGTTCAATTTTCTTCTGTAAATCTCAAAAAAAAAACAAAAATTAACTTGGGAATGATGGCGGCTGTTGACTGTTTGTTTGGTTGCATGCGTATTTGCACACATTATATATAGGTATATAACGTTAATATAATATGGTTTGGTGTGGTAGTAATAAAAAAATTAGAAGAAAATAAAGGTGCGCGTACGTAAACATTTCATTGAAAGAAGAGTTTTAAATTAAAAACAACAACAACAAAAATTTCATTCAATGTATCAAATTGACAAAGAAGATAATCTTGACCAGTCGATTGTCTAGTAAATAAAGTTAAGTTTACTAACTTGAATGAATATTTAATGAAGCTTGCGTTCAGTTAATATAAAAAAATAAATGTATATATATTTGGTCTATGTGTGATGTTTAAATTATGATAAGTTAAATATAAAAAAAATAAATGTTAAATTGTTATTAAGATTGTGGTTGGTTAAGCAGAAGCCGGTTATAGCTAGTTTTCTTTTTTTTTGTGATCTAAACATTATTAAAAAACATTATCATACTATCAAATTTGTAAATTGAAGAGACATTACTGATGAATATAGAAATTAATAAATTATTAATTAGATATTAATTTTAATAATTATTTGACTAATATTAGTTAAAAAGAAAATTGAAAATTCATAAATGAAAAAATGGATGTGTATGATGTGGCTAAAAATAGTTTGTGCAGTTTTTGGGTGCAGTTTTGTTGGATTTTTTTTAAAATTTCAATTAAAGAAAATTAAAATTGTTTTGTATTTTTCTGATCCAAAATTTTTGTATAAACCTGGGAACAGAGCGGGGGAATATTAAGAAATTGTTTCGTGATTCTACTTGTCTCATGTACAATATTGAAACGTCTCAAGAACCATCTGAAAAGCATATAATCAAAGAGGAAATCAAAAAAGCCGTAGGACCAGACGAGACTCCGTCAAAAATAATTAAACTGATCAATGATGAAAACCTCATTGTACTCCAAAAAATTTTCAACAATATTTATAATACCGGAAATTTCCAACAAGATTGTCTAAATTCAACATTTGTCACCCTTCCAAAAAAAGCTAATGTCAAAAAATGCGATGGCCAACGATTAATAAGTTTAATGAGCCATGCACTCAAAATCTTCCGAAAGTGTTACATAATCGTATATACACAAATTGTGAGTTGCACATGGGGAGAACGCAATTTGGATTCAAACAAAGAACTGGAACTAGAGAAGAACTTTTTAATATTCAAGTACGAGTAGAAAATTGTCGTGATGTTCATAAAGATGTAAGTAAGAAATTGTGGATTTTGAAAAGGCGTTTGATAAGGTCAACCATCAAAAACTTATGGAGGTATTAAATAGAATTGGCGTAGATAAAAATATCGTAACATAATGTGTATAAATGGCTTATAATGGTAACAAACAACAGCTCATATAAAAATAAATATTGTGCTGACACAAAGCATTGATATTTAAAAAGCGGTTCGACAAGGCTGTATTTACTCCTTTTTACTGTTTACCACCTATAGGCTAAAGCCATTTTTCAAGAAGCAGTGAACGATTTAAATGCAGGTATGTATAAGTAAATATGACACATACATAAGTAATATCAGATATGCAGATGATACTGTTTTTATAACAGACAACCTAAGCGATTTACAACATACAGTTGATAAAGTCAACCATCACAGCGAATTTTTCAACTTAAAAATAAATATCTAAAAAACTAAATTAATGATCGTAAGTAGAAAGAGAACACTTTACAGTACAGCAGCAATTAAAATAAATAACCGTTCAGTTAAGAGAGTCTTCACATACAAATATCTAGGCTGGTTACACGAGGATTGGAGGTGCGAAAAGGAAATTAGATGCCGAATTGAAACAGCAAGAAATGCATTTTTTAAAAATTTTTTGCTGTTTTGAAATGAACTTAGGTCATCGCTTACGATTCGTTAAATGCTATGTTTGGTCTATACTCCTATATAGTGCAGAAACATCGACCTTAAAATTAAGAGAACTCAACAAATTTGAAGGCATCAGAAACATTAGGGACTTAATCCATTCAGCAACGGATCGAAACATCTATGAGGATATCGTTGTCAATATCATATAACCGCTGACATCTAATTATGGATAGACAATATGGATAGCAATATGGATAGCGATATTCTTTATTGAATTTGTTTTTTACTTTTTTTTAAAGGTTTAAAACTCTTTTATTTATTTTTATTTATTTATGCACCATCTCTTGAGAGAATAACCTTTCCATTGAGATCCTATTGCTGTATTGCTGTAGAATGTAATTCCGTATGGTCCCAGGTTCAATTTCTGATGAAGCAAAAAATAAAAATGCTTTATATATGTTTATCGACCTGGTCCAGTACTCATTGTCATTAGGATAAAATAAATGACAGCAAATAATTGAGAGGAGCTATTCAATTTAAGAAGACTTAGTTCCTGACAATATAGCAGCAGTTTTCCACGTTTAGAGAGTTGATAAACAAGCCAGGAATTTGGCAAATAAATGTTCGAAAAACGTTGTAGATATTGTAGTATAAAATTGCAGTACCGTACTTAATTTTAAACACTTACTGCCAAGAACATAAAAAAACAAAACTGTTCGGAGCATGTATTTGTAAACTAGGATCCGTACTGAATAGAGTTTAACTGATATTTTCGACGGGTGTAAGTTATTAATATTGTTTGAATATAGTTATTAATTTTAGTGAATACTTGCGTAAATGATCTAAGTGTAATTAAAACCAATTATCTAGGCCTAAGAAATGGAACTCAAATATGGTTACGTATACATTATTCAGTTTCACTGGAGGTCAGCTACATTTTCTTATTGTGCATGTTACATGAATTGATTTCGTTTACGTTTCTTTTTCCATTTTATTCGTTACAACTGTTTGAGTTTGAATATTAGATCTAAAATAGTTAATCTATCGGAATAAAGTGGGGATGCAGTTGTGATAATATACAAATATGATTTCGGTATTTGCTAAATTTTCTTTTATCTTTTTTTACCGCATTTATGAGGAAAGGGCTTCATCATTGGTATTCTGAGAGTGTGCATTAGCTCCAATCATCATTATTTTAACAAAATAAGTGATTACTGATTATTCTTCTGTTGCTTTTCTACTTAGTGTCGCTTACATCACCGATCGTCTAGTAAAGGAGTGGAAATTAATTTCTCAGGAGATTTGAATCCTTGTATGCTATATCGTAAATTGTTAGATTGACATTTTCTGCCATTCTACGGATTAGAGTGTAGAGAAATAGTATTTGATAGTGTTGATGTCAAAAAACTTTTTTTATTAAAATTTGCAGAAAAATATAGACATGGAGTAGAGGCTGTAATGTTTTGGTCCAGGAACTTTGAAATTATAGCTCTATTGTATTGTTAAATTTGTGTTATCTAATAGTATTTGATGATTCAGGATTTAAATTTTTCAATTTCAACTTCACATAATAATTAGGAAATTTTTTTTTTTTTTTTAATTATACCAATTGAAAAAATATTTTGTTAGATTTGACTCTCTATTTTCTAAATAATACATATAGGTATAGTCTTAATTTTGTGTTTCTTAATTTACTTTTTTTTTTTTTTTTGAAATATGTATATATATATACATATTAAAAATTTCACCTCATCAACATCAAGAGAGCAAAAAACATTATTTGTTTAATATTTCTAAAATTTCTTTATTATCTTATCATCGTGAAAAATATCGCCAATTTTAAATTCAAACAAAATCAAAACGGAAACAAAAATTGAAATTTTATTCAGGGATGATTCATAGAAGCTTAAATTGTATTAATTTAAAGTTCATCGCTGTTCGTTGACATGACGTTCACAAAAACAAAAAACATAATAAATTAATTGAAATATAATCAAAATTAATACAAAATCCGCAATCGCAAATTTATGAAAAAAAAAATAATATTAAAATTATAAAAATAAGTTGTTGATCATCAGGTCAACTTTAGAGGGCCGGAGAAAAGAAGGATATAAGTTAGTTGGGAGCTGATGGAGACAATTCCATGTATATATAGAAATGATGGGACAGTGTCAGCACTATTGATACTTATCTAGTTCTATTTAACAAGTCTCCTTCCTGTTCCCAACGTATGGAGTTAAAGGACAAGGACGACGTTTAAACAAATACGGTCTAAAATTTTTTTACATAATTTGTATCATAGCAAGATACCTGAAGGATTTTAAAAAACACGTAGGCAAACATTTTTTTAGCTATTTTTCTATTCCATTTGAAAGTATATCTAAAGCTTTGTATCCATTATGATGATTCTGAGACTATACCTCAATTTATTATTTTTGTTATTGTTTTTTACAAAGTAGTTGTCATAAAGTAAGCTCAGTACTGTTATTTTTGTAAATATTTTATTTCGTGGGAATTTTTTTTTAAAGTCACAAACGTAGCATCAAATCTTTAACGACATTTTTTTTTCCAAATATGCATCTTAATTCTTTCAATGCGAATTTAATTCAAATTTCACGTCTTCTAATAAAAAAAAAACAACAACAACAAAACTGAGACGAAAGAGAAATTTTCTTCTCATTTGAATGTTTTTAAACTTAAATCTTGGTTTTTTTTTTGTTTTGTTTGTTTTTTGTGTTTTGTTAACTAAATTGTTAACATTTAATAAAAAAATACATAAAAAATAAATATTTGAAAACAATATCTGTAAATAATTGCAACTAATTTGAAATAAAAAGAAATAAAATAATTCTTATTAATGCGATTGTCAGCCTTTGCGTGATCGTGTATAAATATTCATAAATAAATTTGTTGTTGTTGTTGTGCTTTTTTTTTTTTAATTTAAATTTTTCAAAGTTAAGTTTAAATTGAGTTTTATTTTATACGTCTTATAAGATTGATTAAAGATTAGTGTGCATAAGGGAAGTATATTGTAGGGTGTACATCTGTAATTCGGTTTTAAGTTGACTTGACATGATATTGAAAACGGATAGAACAGCTGGATAGAAGAATAGTAGTCAAAATTCGGCATGAATTGCAAAATCTCATGTTTAGTTATTTTTTTTAACGAAAGAGTGGAAATCACGAAGTACACTGAATGTGAGCTCTTCTTAACCTATCCCAAAATAATCAAACTTTTAAAATTATCAATTAACAAAGATCAATTAAGGCATTTTTTTTTGAATATTCATGTATATTTGCATACATATAATATATTTTTTTGTAGACAGCAGTAAATAATCAAAAGAGATCTCAGGGACTGTGTTCAACCGGGTAGAGGACTGTTTGAAGGACTTTTAACGCACTAAAAACACCTATCAATATTGTAATATTAAAACTAGTCTAAAAGACTAACCCCATTAGTTTACTTTTGTTCTAAGAAACTAAGACCCCTCTTGTCAAAATTCTATAAGGTTTTAATAGATCAAAGATTTTAATCTAACTCAAGTGGTTTTGTTCGTTTTAGTTGGTTAATAAAGTTTTGATTGTTAATTAACCTATAGAAGCTTCGGCATTGACTTGTTAGATCAAACGAGGAGTTTTATGCCATGGTGAATGAGATTCTCAAATCTCGATTAATTTCGGCATTGTAAACATACCATGGAGAACATATATTCTTAGTACCTTCCGCATATGTATATTGAAGCATTTTATGGAAACTTATTACAGAGTGAATTTCGATTTATACCATCAATGCATGAGTAGAGAACCTTATTTGATAAACTAAAAGGAGCATGCGGGTTAGTATATGAACAAGCATAAGGTAGTCAATAGTAACTGCTTGTGATACAAAAATATTTATGTAGAATTTAAGTAATCAGAAATAAATTAATAAGAGTTTATAATTGTTTATAAATATTTATTTTATTGTTATTAAATCTTTATATGTATTTTGAATGATGAATATATATTTTTAAAAATAGAAATTATTGGAATATAATAGAATAATTTTTGTTAAGTGTCTAATTATGTCGTTAGTTACAGCACACGAAATTTACTGTCATCCATTCTCATTGTTAAATTCATATACATTAGTACCCATGATACTCATTTCTGTAGCTCCATTCAGACTAAAGAACCAATACTTATAATTTATTAATACTCTATAGTTATTTTAAAAGGAGTCTTCAGTGAATTACAGTGGCTCACAATGAAACCTTTATAGTTATACGATTTACCTCAGTTTAGTTTAATAATAAATTGTATTTAATTATGTTTCCAATCCTGACACTATAGGGGCCAATCATGAAAGTCTACAGACATTAGAGGTTTTCTAATAAAAAAAGGCAACAAAAATAAGTCACGCAAGTCATGAAAGTCTACTGAATAAAATTAACTTGACTATAAAAATGCTGCCATTGTAGGAAAAATTTTCATTGTCAAAAAACAAATAAAATTGGTTGAGTTATTAAGGTGGATCATAATTGACCAATATTTCAAATCCTAAAAATTTTCTTGGCTCTAAAAAGGTAGATAGCTTTTTGAATTTTTATGTAAGAAAAAAATAGATTGCTGCAAAGAATTCGCTAAATTTCTATTTCGAAAATTTATTTTATAGACAAAAAAACAACAATTCAACCGTCAAAACCATCTGTTGAAAAAAAATATTTTATTTTTATATACATACATTTTTTTATCGAAAAATTGTAAAAAAAAAGCTGTCGGTATAAAGAAACTGTCCCCGATATTTTAAAAATATACTTTATCAAATATCCCCAATTTTTGTAAAAATATCGCTAGTAAATGATATTTACTGTTCTCGTCATACGCATTGAGCTCTCATATAAAATAAAATCATTTCATGTTATCTCACTTTTTAGAGCGAATAAAATTTTTAAGATTTTAAAATATTGGTCAATTAAAATCAACTTTTAGGTATATTTTAATGATTTATACTTTAATATTATAAATGTTGATTTGATATTTTACTTATAATTAGAAATAGTTTTTCTTTCAGTTTTAATATTATAAATTGTGTTTTATATGCGTATACTTTTTTTTTCAAAATTTTTGTTAAATTTTGTTTATTTAAATAATAATTTTGGACTAGTTTTTCCAGCTGCCTTGTGTTGCTAAAAATTTATGTTTTATTAATTATGATAAATTTTATAGAATTAACAAAAAATATTCTTAATCCTTCAAAGTCAACAGGATAATTGTGGATGACTTGAAATTGTCAACCCAGCTGACTTATAACAACCCAGCAGTTTTCTAAAACTGAAAAAAGTCCAAAGATTCAAAACAGTAACTGTACATGTCAATTAGTATTATAGAGTAATACAAAACATCAAATACACAAAAAAAAATACTATTTGAAAACAATTGACGGTTGCACCGATATTTCACGGTTCAATAATTTTTTTTTTATAAAACAATGGTTTTATAAAACCAATTGTATGGAAATTTTATAGTGTGTAAGTGTAGTCGAACGTTTACAATTGATGTACCATTTTTTATCTTTTTAAAAATATACTTTTATCATTTTTGTGATTTATCATAAAGCTTACAAATTATTTTTTATATAATTTTTAAGACATGGAGTAATAACATAGCAAATTGAAATGTTTAATTTAAACATTTGAGAGATGCTTTAATAAAAAAAGTGAAATATATTAGGACATAAATCAAAGAAAAACCCCTTTTTTCCAACAACAAACGACAACAAACTCCCAACTAAAATCGCACCTAAAGGAATAAGAAGATATTTAACCATACACATATGTATTGTTGATCGGATATATACTTAAAGAAATAATATAGCAACAAAATTTTTTAGAGAGGGAATTTGGAGACCTCGATAGAAAAGTTAAAAAATATTGGGTAAAGTACAGACAGATAAAGATTTTGTTTGAAAACGTATTGGCCATTAGCCAACACGAGAACTTCGTTCAGCAGTGAATTCTACAGATTGAGTCATTTTTAATTTTTTTTTTTATCAAGAATAAAAATTAGAGGATTAAGACATTTTCAGCAGTCATCCACTTTCTTTTTTTTTTGCCTCATGCCATACTTAAAATACCACTATGTAAAAAAATCGAATACAAATTGCATATGGTATCGTTTTTAGATATATATACATTGATTGTTCTGATATTGTTACAACACAAATTTGTACAATATTTCTATTGTGTTTTTGATGCTTAATTTCATATATAAAAGCAAATATTAAATTATTTGTTTTTTAAATAAATAATAAAAAAATAAGAAAAAAATATTTTTCTAAAATATATTCATTCATAAATAAATTTTGAATTTCTGTAGAATTGGTTTAATGAAGAAATGTGAACATTAGAAGAAATTTTATGTAGTAGAAAATTTTGCAAAAAGTAGCTTAGCATTGAATTGTAACTGATTACTTACACAAACTACAAGCAACATACTAGAGGAAACAGAATTAGGTTCTTTAAAATTGAACGTAGTATACGAGTTGGAAATATTTGAATATTTTAAGGTTGTTATAACACCACAATACAAAATAATGTGTGTTGTATATTATAAACTATATCTCTGATACTGATTACAGGATTTATATTTAGTTTAGCTGGCTGGCAATTTTCGTATATATATCAAATGAATATTTGGTTAAAGTGTGATATGGAGTTAGAAATCTGATAAAATAATAAACTTCTACGATATTCTCATTATCTATTTTAATCCAATAAAATTTGCATTTAATACAGTTCGATAATAATATGGATACCCATAACAAAAAGTAGTCCCTAGTTGTCGTTATAGGAAAATTTTTACGTATGTAAGCATGTTCTTCACATTGTTCTCTCTTATAGTCAATTCTTTCTTTTTGAATTCTCTTTAGCCAAAAAATGTTCGTTGTGTGGTATTTTTTGTAATGTTTCGAGTGATTTGCACGAAATTTTGGTATTTGTAGAATTGACTAGATACTGTATAAGTAATTTTGTATAATAGCCAATATCACTCGAAACATGATACAAAGCTGCTCCGTAAATTTTTATTGCAACTCAGCGGATTGCTATTGTTATTAAGTAGACCCCACATTGCTACTCATTAAATTTCTACTGCTACTCTCTAGGGTTTCTACTACTATTCAATAGATTTATATTGCTACTCAGTAGGTTTCCCATTAGACTTCTATTGCTACTCAGTAGATTTCATTTGCTACTCAGTAAATTTCGATTGCTACTCAGTAAATTTCTACTGCTACTCAGTATTGCAGATTGTATTTCTACACATATGATTGTTTTTGAATATTGTATGTATTGTTATGTATTTAAGTGTTTATTTTATATTTATTCTGCAGTATTACCAATTTCTATTTACATTTTAATTTTTGTCAATTTTCTTTTTGTACAGTTAATTTTATATTCAATTTTTGATTTTACTCGGCCCTTAATCCTAAGTAGACAACAAAATGAATTCATATCATTTTTTTTTTTCATTAGATTCTGTTGAATTGAATTTATTTGACATAATATTATATTTTATACGTACTACCACTACGTAGTACATGTAATACAATCATTTACTATATTTCATGTAATCCTATCCTTAGTGAAGCGTGGTTCACGATCTGCAGAGATCATATTACTGAGTGCATGCAGATCGTGATTTGTTGTTTTTTTTTTGTTTTTTAAGATTTACTTTTATTGTACAACAATAATTATTGATGATGTGAGATATCATCGATTTGTTTTTGTTATCTCGTCTCTGTTACAATTCAAATTGAAATGCCAATGAACTCCTCTCGTCAATATTTTAAAAAGTGAAATAAAAAAAAAATCATAAATTTCACCATCAATCATATTTTTTTTTTTTTTTTTTGTTTTTTATTTAGATTTCATTTCAATTTCATTTCATTTTCTTTACAACCATGTTACCACAATATTTTGATTTAAGTACCCAGCAGTATTGTTTTTTTTTTACATTTTGTTTTTTTTTTTATTATGTATTCATTTGAGCCCATTTGCTTGCATATTATTGAACTTTAGATTAAGATGTAAAGTTTTATGTGGATGTTTGTATGTTTGTGAATGAAAATTTATCATTTTGTTGTACTTTAATTTCCGCGAAATTATAGAGTTGTATTGTACAACAGGAGGATCATGGTAGTGCATTGTTTTTGATTTATAGTTCTGAACGAAGTTTAGGGTTTCTTTAATATTTTTTTGATATTTCTGTTGAAGTAATTGCAACCCATTCAGAATTGTTTAATGCCACTTTAATGCAAGTTAAATTTTTCTTTGTAGGTAAAACCTTTTGGTGAGTCAAAATAAAGTCAAAATAAATTAACCAAAGAGTTTGTTTAGTATACAATATATTAAACAATTTGATGTTGTATTACAGGACTGTAAATATCCAAAATTGTTATTTTAATTTTCATACCTTATTTGTACCAATTTCCCTTAGATAGGCAAGTATGAGTATGTGTGTTTTAACTAATGATTTATAACATTGAGAAATGAAAGGAATTTGATTTCAATGAGAAATATTGAAAACAAATAATCGAGATATGAAAATTTAACAAAAAATGGAGTACGATGTATATCTGAAAATATTGCACATTATTGAACTGTAAAAAAAAGAGATTATTTGTGGTCATAGTTTGGGATCTAAAAATTCTATAATCAATCTATTGTCGCCCTAGTTCATATTATAAATTTTTTATGATAAAAGAAAATATGAATATTGGTGAGACAAATTATATATGTATATATTTTTACAGTATAATATTAAATTGTAATATATATGGTTACATCGAAAATGCAGTTTTTGAGTTTTAACTACAATCTAGTATGTTCCATAATGAATTATATTAAATGTAAATAAATTCAAAATGCTTGCATACTGCTTTAATTCGCAGAAAACAAAACATAATACGAGTATTAACATTTTAGAATTAATTATCTTGTATATAGTATGTTATGAAAAATACTACATGGTAGTGAAAACTCTAATACTGCATATTCGATGTCACCCATATCTTCATAAATGTCTTTAAAAATACATAAGTAATTTTGATTATATCTATAAGATTATAAGATAAGATATTAGACCTATAAGATATATCTTTCTTTTTATGGTACATAGTACAGTATTACACTGTGGTTGCAAATACTGAATGCCAAGTGCTTCACCTCATACCAAATTCTATAAATAACATATGAAAATATTCCGGCTCAAATTCCCAAGGCAGCTTTAATATTAACAGCAGGATTTATTCCTGTCGAATAATAAATGTTAAATTTAATTAAATTAAAAATATGAAGGTATTAAAACTCTCCTTTCGTAAAGCAATTCTTAAGGTACTCGTGTTGCATACTGTTCCATCCGCCACTATTATATCGGTTGACAATGTACAATAGGAATATTAAACAATACCAAATTCTTTAATGTAATGGAAGCAGATTAAACTTCTTGTTTCGTAAAACAATTTGTGAGGTACTGATGGTGCATAGATCCACCACTATTATATCGGTTGACAATATACAGGAATATTAAAGCATTTAGAATTTATTGAAGATACTGGAATGATGGAAATAGTGATATTAAATAAGTCCCTGCAAGCCGTTATAAAAAACATACATACAACAAATAGATCTAGCCTTCCGATTGATGACTTAGGATCTTTTATACAGTAAAGAACAGTAAAACTATTTTTCTACATTTTTATTACCTATACGATGTATTCACGTTTTTTTCTACTCCGAATTACGATTTATAATTAATTATATATGTATGTACTGAAGCTCTACTGTATTATGCTTTCTTCAATTTGTAGTTATAATAATTCTTTAGGTGATCGATTTGATGATCGTTGATCATAATTTTTTTGTTTAGAGAAATGAGATTAATTTTTTTTTTTTTTTAAATTATCATTTGAATTTGAATGATTATCATCATCATTATTATTATTACAATCATTTATTACGATTATAATAATTTTAAAGTTCATTTCTCAGTTGGAAGAATTAAAAACAAAAAAATTTTATTGGAAAATAGATATTTTGACCGGTCGATGATGGTGATGACACATTCAAATGAAAGCATCACGATATATACACAAAAAAATGGTGTTATTTTTTGTTTTTGTTTGATATATAATGGATGCTGGCTTAAGGTATATAAAAATTTTGCACGTACATATATATATATTATAGGATGATGGGCGTTATGTTGATTGCCACTAATATCATCAGATTCCCTGCTGTCATTGCAACCGCCTTTATTGCTATAATTACAAGTTGCTTTTGCTTTCATTAATCAGAAACAACCAAAATAGTAAAAAAAAAAGCTTTTACAACAATCGTAGTACAGATTTTGGTAATATAATATTAAACTTTTTACATCTAACAGTACTGTACAAAAATATGTTAACATGTTAAATTAAACATGATTTTTGTTAAAAAATAAATTTTGTGTCTTTTAAGTCGATACAAGTGGAGCATATTAGGGTTCTCAAATCAGGAATTTCTCATTCAGCTCTCCACATTAAAGCTGCTTTTTTTTTAACACACTACTCAAATACTGGGAAAATATTTTTTTATATAAATTTATCGTAGGTTTGGATAAGGAGGTAGGATCAAAATTCTTGAAGGAAGTTTTAGCATTGCAAAAATAACGAGAAGAGTTAGAATAAATGAATTTAGGAATATAAAAATTTTCTGAACCACTATTTATTGAATTTGATGTTGGGACAAAATAACATAGGATAAGATTACATAAGACAAAATTAATATGTCATTGTCACATCTTTCATATGCATTTTTCTCTTATGAAATTATGTCATATAAGCATTGAATGTGACTTTGAGGCATGACAGGGCTAAAGATAATTTAATTTTGCTCTCATTGGTATTATTTATTTTGTACAGTACTGTAAGTATTTTTGTTTTGAGGCTCTATACAGAAGAACGATTCATGTAATAAACAAAAAGAGGAAAACCAATAACAGAATTATGTTGAATTAAGTGTTGAACTTATTAATAAAAGTTGTAGAAGAAAAACAAAAATGCGGCAGCTTAAAGCGTTACTATTATTGATTGTTATATTTTTGGGGGATTTTGAATTGTAATATTATTTTAATAATCTAAAATACTGCTGTAACCCATCTATAGATAAATTTTAGTGTTCGTTAAATTTATAATAATAATTTCAAATTATCGTTAAATTTTTCAGTTTAGTTATGTTATAGCAGTTTTCTTTTCCACTAATTTTCATTCATCATGTTATTTTTTTTTCTTTTTATTTTTTATTTTTAATTAAAGAAAAGTTCATTTTCAAAATCAATGATGATTTATTTTATAAAGAAGATGATTTTTTTGTAAAAAAAAATTTTTTATTGGGATATTTTAAGTATCTCTAGTTAAGTGAAAGCAATTATTTGAAAAAAAAGAAATGAAAAACTAAAAACAATAGTTTGGATAATAATTTTTGCAGCTATTTTGGAACATTATTAAATCAAATATGTGTGTTATGTCATATAGACTATAAAGTATATAAAAGCTTAAACCTATACCTACTTTATTTTATGTAATAATTGGTTTGAAGTTTTTATAATTATTTGAAGATAATTGATTGGTGTTTTGTATTTTAGTTGAATTAAAAATTAATGTGATTTTATAGGTCTTATGATATAAAAAGGTAGATAACACACGTGTATTGTAATAACAATTTTGTTTTTGGTTTGCCAGAGAAACATGCATTTTAATTATACAGAATTTATATACAAATCCACCTTTGTCAACTTTTAGGCTTATCACATGTACTTGGCTGACAATACTTTTGTTAATCTGTTAAAATGCTTTTTTACAAATTTCAATTTTAGATGTAAAGATTGCTTAAAGAGTGATATATCGGAATGGGCGATAACATTGAAAATTTATTAGAATCGGTTTTTGAAAGAATTTCAATATTGAAGAACATTGTACGAACTTATGCTATTTTTGAATAAATAAATTGAATATAAAGGATGTGACAATTCGACACTTGTATTTCATTTAAAACTATTCTAAAGTGTGGGTGACTTCCAAAATGCAATATAAAAAGTTTTAATACATGTTTAAATATAGTTCTAATACAGTTTAAATTTTTTAGAACCACTTCATTGTAAAATGCACAATACAAATTTTGCTACAATTTTGGAATACCATTTTGACAATATAAATACACACATACATTTTGACGTTTAAATTATAATTTTGTGTTTTTGTAATATAAATTTCAATACCTTTTGTTTATCTTTCGATAATTTTACTTTTGGTTTATCTTTCGTTACATGAAAATTAATATTGCCAGATCTAGGCCAGCATTTATTTTCATTTAAACATATTGTTCCGCCGAAAATGCTATAATTTAATTAATTCTGGTAACTTTATCTATGACATATATACAAGATGTAGTCTAAATTTTTGCGTCACACACTCTGCTCTTATTTTACATTTATAGTACGTATTTTAAACATTTTGGAATATTGTACAAAGTCAAGAGCTTTTGATAAACATTTTTGAAGATGCTACATTGTAAGTTTTACGGTTTTACTTCATTTTGGTAGTCACGGTATTTATTATTTTGATATAATATAAATAATTATATATTGATATCTTTATTTATAATAAGTTTAATTTTAAGATTTTTGTCTAGTTTTATTGAAAAGGACACAAAAAAAATTGAGTTTTTGTTAAAAGTTCAAATTTTTAGAATTTTTATACTTACTAGAATAATTGATTTTCAATGTATATTAAATGTATATAAATTATATCATAAATTTCATGTCTTACCTGAAAAATAAAAACAAAAAATAAAATTTAATAAATTAAATAAAAACAATTAACTGTTTAAGAATAATTTAAAATGTTATAATTATACCAATTTAAAAGTATAAATTTGTGTAAATAAATTATTTATTTTATTTTAGCTTCAGTTAAGTCCATAAAATATGAATTAAAATAGTTTAGATTACCTAGTGACGAGACACGTGGAAGTTATTTACTGCAAGTAGAGTACACATTATGTCAAAAACAAAAACCGTTACAATCGAAATGGCTCGTTTACGTGAACGATAACTTCTAAAAAAAGTCAAATTTCAAGATTTAGACATCATAAATATGAGCAAATATTAAAATACATTTTTGAAAAATTGGTTATTTTTTAATAGAAGTTCATTAAAAAAAAGTGATTTGAAAAATTCATTTTATTTTTAAAAAGAAATTAAAAATTAAAGAAAAACAAAAAAAAATATTCAATTTAAGAGCTACTTTTTTTCATTTTCATTCATTTTTCTTTTCTATGAATTATTTGTAAGTTTACTGACTTGAAAAAAATTATGTCAATATAGAGCGGATATTTTATAAATTGTATATGTGTAAGTAAAAATGTTTGAATGTAGTTTTTAAAAAAAACTTATTCTTTAGCGTTACAGTAAAATTTGTATAATTGTCAAAAATAGTCGAATATTTTCTTTTTATTAAATATGTATGTTAACCACAGATTATTAGTATAATTAAAATATTTATTAAAATTAAAAGGAAAATATTTTACTATTTTCAACAATGTTTGAATGCATTTACACTTTGAGAAAATACAAATAACTTTCATGTCGAAGCATCAGGTTAGATTAAGTATAATAGTAAAAGTGTTACATAGACATCCTATTTCTATCACACCGCAAAATTTATAAAAAAACTATTTATAAAATTTATATTTAAGAAATCGTTGTAAATTATTTTTATAGCCACAACTGGAACGACGACCACGAGCACATTCAAATTTACGTCCTTTTGATCTAACATATGGTCTAGTGTGTGAATGTGGTACACCAGGAGCTTTACCAAAATGTCTACATAATTCTCTAGCAGTACGTCTACTTTGCATCAATAAAGTTTTCTTTCTAGTAGGTGACTTAAGAGCGAGTTGATAAAAAGTCAAAGTTGTTCTGAAAATATTTTCAGTTGTTCTGAAAATTACTGAAAAGCGAGATAGAAACTTGAAGTTGGTTTTCTCGTTCAATTTTTCAAAGTCTATGAAAGTTGAATTAGGCATAAAAGACCGATTGTAAAAATATTCATGGAAAATAATCTAATATGATCGTTATAAATTTTCCAAGTTTAATCAACTTGGAGATGATTTCAGTTTCCCACTAAATTTTTTTTTTTTCACATGTTATTAAACAGCAATATACTAGGGTATAAAAATATAATTAAACTAATATGTAATTAGATATAATAACTGTAATTGTGGATATCAACTCTAATTTGAAGATGCCACAACAATTCTTTGTGTATTTTTATAAGGGAATTTTTTTTTATTAGTATCTATGAAGAAGCAATTTGTTACCGTAATAAATATATATAACGGCAGATTGAATTAGCATCAAAATCAATTGGCGAGTTGGATCAATTTAATGGATTAATGGATGATGTAAGGACTTAAAGGTGTTCAAAAAACGGCGTATATTGACAACAGAATGTTTGATTATTGCTAGAATAGGTTATTGTAAATATACTTGCATATATTTTTATTTTTGCCACATTTTTTTCATGATCTTATTTGGTGTATGTTCATGATATCCGGTGCTACTAATGTAAGAAAAAGGTGCTCAGATGTGTACTAATCTAAGATTCTGATTATCTTTAAGATTGAACTGAATTTTCTTTTGTATTCTATTATATAACATATTATATCATAGATTAATTTATTTATAAATATAATTATTTTTAAATTTCTTAACTTTACAAAATTCAGAATTTACAGCTAAACTGCTTTAATAATCTTAAGTAAAAATGTAATGTTTAAGATAATAAAAAAAATAAAAATTTAGAAAAAACTCTTTTAATAACTTGTATAAGCTGTAATATTATTTAGAAAAATCAACTCGTTCCATTAACCAAAAATAAAAGTTATTTATATCTGATCTCAAGTGTTGACAGTTAATGTCAATACAGTAAAAGTGTAATAAAGGACACAGTTAAATGATATGGGTAGTAAAACACATATTCATTGTGATTAATTATTACGACTTAATTATCTTATTAACTTTAAGCTATAAATATTTTTTTTTTGTAAAGCATTGGATATTCATCAAATCAGTATTTTTGATGGTTAGCTTTGATAACTGAACTTAAAATACAATCTTTATTTTATTAAATTGTTGACTTTAGCACACTTTCTATTATAAACAAATAAGTTTAATCATCAAAATAACAAATTTTAATATCATCATAACATATGTGTATCTACAGATATAATTTAAATATACGCTCACACCTTCTCTAAGCATCACCTTTATTTTTATGCAAAATTTAAATTTCATTATCACTTTAAAAACGATTAGCGTATTTATTTCCGACTTTCATTTTCACTTTCATTTAGAAAAATAAACATAACAAAATTAAAAAAAAAAATTGTTTATTTTTTTTTGTAATTCAAAGCAATTAAAAATTAAAAAAAAAAAAAAACAAAATATTAAATGAATGAAGAAGTCAATTTTCAATTGGGTCTCGAAATGTTAAATGTTAAAATTTACAGAAAAAAAACCAAGGACGTATATTTTGTTGACATTTCCTGTTTTGTAAAGTTTTTTAAAAGTCTCTAACCGATTGTACGATCATTAAGGCTAAGCACAGACATGCAATTTTTCCCTTTGTAACTGGTTTTATTTGTGCGAGCTTTCATATAAACTAATGGAACACAAATGCGTAATCAAACAGTTGTAAAATTAAAAATTGCATGTCTGCGCCTACCCTTATATTGTAGTCTTAAATTTGCTTTTATGTTTTTTTTTTGTTTTGTACAATTTCAGTTTGAAAGGGTCTAAATTTGTAAACGAAATTATATCTAAGTATTTCTAGTTGTTTTTTATTAGCACTTATCGTACTATTTACTTGACAAGTTAATTGAAGTCTACACTCTGTGAGAAGCGGCTGAACAAAATTCTGAGTACATAATAAAATTGTCAATTTCTGATTGAAGTGTGGATTCTGAAGTGTGGAAAACTGTTATATCTTTTACTTGATATAAAAATTATCTTTTTAGTACTTGTCATTTAAAAATTATTCCTAATGAAATAAACATAGTTTATGCTTAAATAATATGCTTATGCAGACGATGTTGTCATAATAACCAAAATCTTTCACCCATTGAAAATATTTTTGTAAAATAAATGAAAACAAGACAAAACATTATGAAGATGTCAAGAGAATGATAGCCAAACAACATCAGAACAAGTAAACATAAATTCGAAAGTGTTAATAACTTATCTTATCTATGTGTACACATGAATAATGAAAACAATATTCACATTTGCATACAAATTCGGCTTTAATCAGAGAAGATATGCTATTATGCTAACACTTAAAACTATTTAATGAAAATGTACAAAACTTTAGTACGTCCCGCTAATAGCGTACAGTACTGAAATATTGACCATGACAGGCTATGATATAAGCCAACTACGAATCATTGAAACTATAATTTAACGCGAATTTAAAGCTACTGAAAGATTACAGATATAAAATGATAACAAATGTAAAACTTCTCAGCCTTATAAAAGTAGACAATATTGTAGGCAAATGCCAAAAATCCAAAAATTAAATGGATCAAATAAAAAATTATAATTTCAGAAGAAAGCCTATAGAAGTCCATATTTGAGGCAGGATCATATACAGGGCATTATACAGAGGCGCCCAGAAGTTGTATAAGTAGCTTGGAAGAAAATTTAAAAAGACTGGGAAGATTTGCAACTGGAAAGAAAGCCAAACCTTGAATTAGGTTAAATAAGGCTAACTCAGGACTGCAGTACAAATAGATGATGAAAAATATAGTTTAGATCTAGGGCAGCATAACATATTATTTTGAGAGAACTAGAATTTAAAATTTCAATAAATTGCCATCTGAAATCAACTTTATCTATTCATTAACGTCTACCAAACTAATTTTCATCAGAATGCTTTCTGACAGACAATTGGTTTTTTTTTATTAAATCTAATAGATTTTCGGCAAATTTTTATGACAAATGTATACAATTTTGAATAGTGTATTTTGAATAGTAGGTGTTGTAAGGGTACATTTCAATAAATTTACTCCCAGGGTTTACATTATATAGGATAAGTGGTAAACCTAGATGGAAGGTCTGCTATTGAGAAACGTCTTAAGCTTCTGTGTTGACTACCTGGTTATCCACGCAGTTTTTCCACCAGTGAATTTGGGTGATTTTCCAACCGGTTCCAATATCTTTTGGTTGTAGCAGTTATTTGCTCTTTCACAGATTTCACTTGCAACTTATTTCTTATGACTGGGTTTCGAATATACCAAGGCGCACATTCATGATTACTCTAAGTACCTTTGCTTGCAAACGTTCAATAATTTCAATGTTTGAATTGCTTGTCGCACCCTACAGCTCGATACCGTAAGTCCATATTAGCTTCAGTATAATTTCGTTTCCATTCTATTTTCTTACAACAGTTTTCCATCTTTGCAAACTTAGATCTAGAAATCTATTAAAACTATACTAACTTTGAATATTACATTGAGATTCTTAATGGCCTCCTATGTATCATAAATTTTATTAAATCTTAAAATTTCTTTCATTCTTTAATTCACTAAAAACATTTTCAATGTCAGATGAAGCAGAACAGATTCAGTAAACGAATTTTATTTAAAATTCCATCAGCATTAAATTGCCAACATTATTATAAAACACCCTTACTTTTCTCCACAAATTAAATTTTACCTTAAAAATCGAAAGTGAAATGAAGAAAAATTTTTGTGGTTTTATAAAAATAAAAAAAAAAAAACATAAAAACAACAAAAAAAATCAAAGTTCAAAAAAGGAGAAGTTCACGTTTGTTATTGTGTTTTTTGTTTTTGTTTTTTTTTTTTTGTTTTCTTAAACTGTACCATAGTGTATTGACATTGGGTGGCGCTATAGTTTTTAAATAGTGATTGTGGTAGTAGCAGTAAATCAGTAACAGTAGTAGAAAACAAAAAATCAATTTAATGAATCAATTGCTTTTATGATAATAGTGTTGATAAATAAAAAATTAAATTAAGTAAAAAAATTTAAATACAAAATTACAATTTCAATTTTGATGTGTAATGAAAGAGAAATATCAGCAGTGCTTGCTATTTGTATATGACAATTAAAAATTATTAACAACAGCATTTTATAGTGATCATCATGTTGTTAACATAAAACATGATAATGAATATTATTTGCTTCATCATTCAAATAATGATGTTGATTATGATTCAACAGTTTTAGATTTATTACAATGATAAGTTATTGACGATGCAGTGTTGTTGTTGTTTTTGTTTATTTTTTTATACAGAAGCTTAGTTTTTTAAAATTTTCGTTTTGCTTATTAAGTGATAGACATCGCTTTTCAGTGGAATAAAGGACGGAAGCTAACTGCTTCTATTGTTTTTTATCTTCTGTGAGTCTCGTCTATCTTTATTTTACACTCTAATTTATTCGAGTATTAGAGTGTTCACTTCGACTAAGACCGTCATTACCCAAGTTTTTTTGGTTTTCTGATTCGATATTCATCTTGAAAATTCCATTTGAAACATTGTTTCAAAATTTTATTGTCTATTTACAGTCAAAGTATTTCTGTATTTCTACGTTTATAAGATTGTGTTTTTTTTATTTTGACACAGAGCGCTGATCGCAATGGTTTGTGGTTAAGAAGTTCTTAAATCGAACATTTGAAGTTTTTTGATGTTAGCGGAAATTTTTCATAAAAAAGGATCGATTTTATTTTTGACTTGAATATTTTTATTTTTATTGTACCAGAGACAAGTTATTGGACTACTTTGCTTTGGACAATTAAATGTGTGTGATATTCGAATTGTGCACCTAATTTTACCTAGGATGTATTCATCTAGACACAACACTCCAGTGTCACATTGGTCACATATACAAATTTAAGTATATATATATGGCAACACATTTTATGTATATGGCAACACACATACATACATACATCGATTATATATGGTTTCTTAGCTCTCAATTTAATTTTTCGATGTTCTTAATACTAAATAAAATATTTGTACGTATAGATTAAATGATTATAACCCGTATTATAACGTATTTTTTAATAGTTTTGAATTGATCATTTTTAAACAGAAGCCAGTATTCAACGTGATTTCAACCTTTTAAGCGTTTGTCAACATCAACAGTAGTCAATGAAATTTTTATTTCGATTAGTACCTTAGTATAATGCTCCCAATTAATCGTTCTGAATATACGATTGTATTAAAATCGTATTTTCTTGGTTTTTACAATTTCACAATTTACTAATTGTAAAATGAAAAGCTGATTATTATAATCATCAGATTTATTTGATGTCTGTATAGCGTACTTCTAATAGTTATCTGCCTATTGTCTCCTACTTACTTGTATTTTAAGACTGAATACTAGAACCTTGTGTTAAGCCGGTTATATTAAGTAATCCGATTATATTGGAACAATGTTCACAAAATCAAAACAATTATTTTTTTTAAATTATTTATACGTTAAGTATCCTATAGTTAACAAAAATAACGGTTCTTTTTCAATTCTTTTTTTTATATAAAAATTAAGTTTAGGACCTTTTGTAATTGAAACTTTCTTAAACGTGTTGATATATAAAGAAACGACTCACAAAAAACAAAAAAATAAAACTTTTTTTTTTTTTGTTTTTTTCATTTTTGTTGTTCATGAGAGAAAGTAAGTCGGTTTTAAGTCGGTGTTTATGGGTTCAGTTTTCATTTCAGTATTTTTCTGGTTTAATATTTTTATCTTTAAGATTTTCAATTTCTTTTGTATATAGATATATATATATATATACATATATAATACTTATATCGTTAATGTTAACTGAATTGATTAAAAGTCCATGAAAAAACCATATTTTGTTCCTTTCAATAAACTCAAAAAGTAAAGTGAAATAAGTAAAAAAAAAAAAAAATATATTTTCGTCTCTGATTACATTCTTCTGAGATGAAGAAAAACCACTTTAAATTGGTTTTCCTTGGACACATATTTCTTTTTTTTTTTTTTTTAGTTTTGTTAATAAGTAATGTGTTAAGCGAGCGAGAGGTATTAAGTTAAAACTTGCTGACTTGACTGACTGCTGATGATAGTTTTTATTGTTGTTTTCTGTTTTTGTTTTTCTTCTGTATTTGTTTTATGCATTTTGGAGCGGCTGAGCGGCTACTTTATACGCTCTAAATGTTATTATTTTGTTTGTTTGTTGTTTTGTTTGTTGTTTTTTTTTTGGTGATCATTGCAAACCCTGAGACAAAATATCTCATATACAATTTACAGTCTATCATTCCATTGCATTGAATATCATTGTTTTGTTGGGTAGCAGGGTAGCAATAACAGTTCGTATTTATTTATATCAAGTAAATGATACTTAATGTAGTTATAAGATGTTTTTAAGTAATGAAAGGCTATTGCTCTCTTTTCAATGTTGTAAAATGGATTAAATTATCAGTATAAAGTTATCAGCGAAGAAAAAAAAAACGACAAAATATTTTTCCTCGATTATTGTTTTTTGAAACAAAATTTTGTAGGTGGAACCTGATCATTTTGTTTCATTTTTGTATTTCGATTTCAGATATAGTTAGTTTTTATTAATATTGATGATTAAGTCGTGGATGACTTAAATAAAAGAATGTTATTAATAAATTTTTTATTTTTTATTCATTTAACTCTAATTGTTCGCTCTATTCTTGTCCATTATAGAAGTTAGCCATTATGGATAAAAATAATCGTAAGACTCTATTAAACCACTAAAGTAAATTATTCAACTCTCTATAAATTTTTTTTTTGTATAAACCTTATTTGTTATTAAAACCTCCATATTCCAGAATATTTATAAATATTTCTATGGCAGATTGTGCACTAGGAGGGATTTTAGAGCTGGTTTCAAAATCAGAATTATACGCGTCTTTTATAGAATATTTATATATATATAAATATGCGAAGTTTTGGATATGCGAATTAGGAGGAAATTTTGAGATGGATTCAAAATCAGCATAGCCATAGGTGTATGTAGGAAATAGCCAGAATATGTATGCATATGTGTACATTTATGAAAAATTTAGGATAATTATTTTTAAAAAGGAAATGAAGCCATATGGCTTTGTTTCGCAATTATATGCGAAATAAAGCCATACCTGAAAAAATGAGCGATATGACTTTATTTCTCATTCAAAAGAGAAATAAACCCATTATGGCTTTATTACGTGTGGCGTTATTTTACGGTGTCGTCATTTCTATTCATTATTTGGATTTATTGAAAAAAAAATTTCAATGCGGTATTTTATATTTTTGTTATGAGCGCGGGTTAGTTTTGAGCCTGTTTAGATCGTTAAACCACTTTCTGAACAATTTAAATATGACCCAAGTGTCTTTGTGAACCAAATCATTACATGATTTTTCTATAACAAGATGAAACATGAATGAAGGTTCTTAGAGCGTAAAATTCAATTGTTGTATTCAAGTCAGCATTTAATTTTCTGCAAGGAGCTTGATAACTTGATACAAACTCGTAACATGAATTAAATGTTGCATATTATTCGAATCTCATTTTGAATTTTTTCTAAGAAGTTTGTTAGATATTTTTGATGTTTTGTCTTAACTTTCTTCATTTCAAATCTTAACTTTCTAAATTATTAAATGTATAGAATTCAATCAGACTGAAATCATTGTCTTTCAAGTCAATTTCGATTTTAGTCATTGCTTTTTAAAATTGAGCTTAAATTAAAATCTAGTTTCTTATGATATTCTGAATTAAACTTTACAAAATACCATCATAGCTTAAGTTTGAATGATAATGTATTATTGATTATATTACTGTATTCAATGAATATTTACTGAATTCGAAAGTTGTATTAAACCTTGCGATGATTATATTATATTCGATTTTTTAAGACTGCATTCTTTTACAGTGGTTGTCGTTGAAATTACAAAAAAAAAATAATATTACAAATTAAATCTTTGGTTATATTTATATAGAGATATGTAAGACTATGGTTCATAAACTTTATTAAGTGGATTAAGAATTTTAGAACAGATATATGGCGAATATAGTATTGCTATTTATTTTTTATACAAAATTTACAAGATTTTTGGTGATGTCAAGGTTATGTTTGCATTACTGCAAAAATCACTGAATTTTGATATTAAATTTGTTGTTCAATTGATAGCACTGGCAGCTAGTGAAATAGTTCAATTAATTTAAATTTTAATTACTATAAAATAATAATAATAGTTTAATTAAATTTGTATCATATAATCCGAGAGGGATATTATTTCACATTGTAAGTTTTTATCAGAATATTAAATTTTTAATTTGAATGAACATATTTTTATAGAGCAGTTGCAATTTCATATGGTAAACTTCTAGATTTTATTTATTTGATAATGTATTGTAACATCGGAAATATCGTAAAAAATACTGCAACTCCATACAATATAAAAATAGCACAAATGTAAAACTTATGAGTTTAACCACATTGTAACGAAAACACAAAGTGTTTTGTTTACAATTCTGATCACTTTCAACACAAATGTATCTGAAATTATTGTCAAATTATATGTTTTTTGACATTTAAAATATGATCATATGTTTTTTTACCGATTATTAATGCAAAATAAATGTAGACAACTTTCGAAAATATTTTTTCTTTAATGATTGAAGCTTGATTCGTGCTGAAAACTCACCGTGAGGAGTTTGAAAAAACTGTCGCGAATATATATATGGTCAAATGAATTTCCGATCATGAGTGATAATGTCGAATATTTTTTTTTACATTTCAGATCAGGACACATTTTGTTGGCGACGTTGTTGATACATTTCCCATGTCAAGGTTCTTTTAACTTAACGAAGTTTTTTTTTATAAAATGATTGTATCTCATTCCTGAAATGAATCTTTTGATTAAATTAAATTTTCTCTGCTGATTCGTAGTGTTTTAAACTGATTTGACACTGATGTACTATTCTAAAATAGCTGGGACAGTAAATTTAAATTACCTTGATTTCAGTTTCAGGTTATGATGATAATTGGAGATAATTTACTTACTTACTTACTTACTTGCTGGGCGGTACAGATCTTGAAGGAACTACCTTAAAGTTATATGAGCCGACAGTGATGTTGTGTCCTGATGTTGTGGAGATAATTTAGTTATTTTATGATCTTGATAGTAACTTAGTTTGAATTACCTTTAAGTGCGGTACTGTATATTTTACTACAATATTGTAAGCAAATATTTATCAAATTACTGTGGATTATCATTAAATGTAGAAAACTACTGTTATTGTCTAAGCTTTCTTAAATAGCGTAGTTCCATTTTAAGTTGTCACCAGATTATAATCTCAATTATTTTTTGTCATTTATTTTATTCAAATGGCAAAGTGTACTGGGCCAGGTCAAAAAACCAACAATAAAGCATTTTTTTTGCGTCGTCGGGAATCGAACCTGGGACCTTTTGGTTGAAATTATTAACCTAAGTTAATTTTTAGTTTTTAAATCATCGCAAAATCATTGCTTCAGTCGACACTAGAATTTAATTAGTTTCATTTTATTGTATAAGACTTAGTGAGTTCTATAAAAGAAAACGTAAATGTGAATCAAAAGTACAGAATATGTACTACAGAAAATGTGTGCTACGACAGATGTGCTCGTGCTCGTGTAATATTATGGTAAATGTGTTAACGTTTCCAAGGTAATTTTTCGTGTTATTGAAAACTTACAGTATGCAATTTTGCTCTGGTAGCTTAAACACTGGGTTTAATTCGGTTTTAGTAAAGTAAAATTAGTTTTTTATTTTTATTATTTCTATAATAACGCTTACATCTTTAAAAATTTGCCGAAGAGAATCTGCAATTTGCCTTTTTATTTTTTACGGGTACTTTCTTCTTGAAAACTCATTTGTAATACGCTCAGGCAGAAATCATTTTTCTTCATTAATTATTTAAACACTCAAACCAGTGTTACGTTGTTTATTTATATATTTATTTATTTCAAATAACTCAAAAAATCAGCAATTAGTAAAGATTTGAAATTTCTAACTGATTTATCAAGCCTTTGGCATTTTCAGCTCATTTCGAAAAATAATTCGCAATAATTTCATTCACATGTTCTCTATATTACCAAACCATATTTCCATATTATCAAAAGGTGGAAACACATATACCTATGGCGAAATAGCAATACGGTTTTTATAATAGGCCTCACTATTTGTCAAATTTGAAAAATTGATATTTTGATAGAAATATTTTATCGACATTCTGCTATACACTACTTAAGTCCTTGTTTTGTTAGAAGTTCATTTTAAAACAGTTATTTTTTCGATTTGGTATTTTAATTGTAATACAATTTTTATTTTTGATCAGTCGGAGTAGATTAAGATCATTTATGTATGTACTAAGTTCATATTATATTTATAGCAATGTTAGTATCATATTTTTGTTGTTGTTTTTAATTTTTTTGTCAGTTAAATTAAATAAAAAAAAATATTATTATTCTCAAGAAATCATTTCATATTCCCAATTCCCACACCATATTTAACAATTTTCAGAAAGTAATTTTTATCATATGTAGTTAGTTCTTGTTGTTGTTTTTGTTGTTGTTGTTGTTGTCAGAGACTTTATAATAGAAATTACTTTTTTTCAATGATCATTTAATATTTTTTTTTTTAATTTCCATCAATAGATGACTTACCCATAATATGTTAAATAAAATAACAATTTGAACATGTTTCACATGTTTTAAAAAAATAAAAATCAATGAAAATTCAAAATAAAAATTCCAAAATAGAGTGAAATTCTCTCCATGGGAAAATACAAATTTTCATCTAATGAATTTTTGAGAAAAATTTCTATACAATAGTTAAAAACAACAATAATGATAATAATAATAATAGTAATTGTTTCATTTAAAATACAATATATTAAATTCATTGTTTTAATGTTAAATGTTTTTTTTTTGTTTGGAATCCATTTATGGAAAATTTAGAATTCTTGAACTTGTCAGTTTGCAGAAAATTTAGAAAATTGGAGCTTGTCACTTAAAAATTGAAAAAAAGAAAAACAAAAAAAAATGTTTGTTAATTCAATAATTTTGTAGTTCGAATTTAAAAAGTTTAATTCTTTAATAAATTGACTATGTATAAATTATGTGAATTTCGAAATTAAATAATTAAAAATGTTTTTTTGATCTTGATTTTGTTATTGAAATTTTTTTTATTGCAGAAACTTGCAATAAGTTTTTAGACTTTAATACCTAACGCAGATATAGATACCTGTAGTTGGATGTACAGAATGTGGGATATTCTGATTTAGATTAAATTTAAACTGTTGATGACGTTAATTTTAAAAGAGAATGTTAAGGTGGACTTCGATAAAGATAAAACTACAAATAGAAGATTCCAGGATCTCTAAAAGTAATATAAATTACAGGAACGAAAATTAAGATTGTATATCATGAGGTAAAACAGTTATTGTTCCATTGGTTTTGATTATTTCAAAAGGTCTAGGAATGAGCAGAGTATTAAAGCAAAACGGATAAGTTGAATTAAAAATGATACAAGAAAAGCAATTTATAAGATGAAACAATCTAGGATAAAACAAATTAGAGACTTAGAATTAGTGTAAACGAATCTAACTAAAATTCGGAATAAATTTGAGGGAAAAAAATGAGAAACAGAGTTTAGTGGACCTTTTTAATGGGTTATTTTTTTTAATTAACTGTTAGTTTTAATATTCCCAACATACTAATATATTTTATTTTTTTTTCTATTAATAGATGTTGTGTGGATTAGAACGGTGGATTAGAATGTTCCTCTAATTTTGTTTTGTTAATTTCGATCATTGATATTTTTTTCAGTGGAATTTATCACTTCTATCACTATAGACTACAAAAATTACGGTTGTCAAATGGGGCGATAAACTAACATTTTGGTATCATATTTTTTCGAATAATTTCACCTAGACAAAAATTTAGTACGAAAATGTTGACATGGTGAGAGAAAATTATCGTATTTGAAATCGTGTTCAATTATTAGGCGGCAGCTAAAGTTTTTAAATAATTTCATGCTAGTTTTAAAAAATGAAATTATATTATTAAAAATAAATTGTTATTAAGTAAACAAAAATTAAAATATTTAAATGGTTGTTTGTTGTTGTACCTAAATATAATAATAATAAAATTTGAACCTTTATTAATAAATAAATACAATTATGTAGGTATTGTTAAATTTTTTTTATATTATTTAATTTTTTAATGTTTTAGTTTAACTTGGCTTAATTCAAAAATTCCAATACAAAATGTAAACAAATAACGCATAGAGACACTGACATTTAAAAATTTGTACCAAGTTGTCGGTTCAATTTAGTCACTTTGTCTACCAATTTCATACCTAAGTGACACGATTGTACTTATGTGAATCGCATCGCCTAGCTTATTAATTATAGGGATGTATGTCTCAATATGGATGTTAGAGTTTCTCTACTACCATAGAATATTTAGTTATAATTTTAATTCATTTCTGAAGCAATTCAACTATTAATTTAATAATGGAATAAAATTGTGACTCTAGAACGAGTTTATATCTTAAAAAGTAAGAACATGTATAATTTACTAGTTTTATTTTTAATTATTTTTGATTATTTTTTTAGTGACATCACTATATTTAATCTGTAAATTAAAAATAGTACGTTACAAATATCTGAACCATTTTACAACCGATTTACATTATTATTCTTGTAAATGATAAAAGATATTTAAAAGGAGACGTAGCGAAATTAAATATTTTTTCAAAGCATTTTAATTTTCAATTAGAGATTTTAATTTTAAACTCCATAAGTATACACATACATTTTAACATAGAAATATTTTAATTTATCAAATTGTAGCAACTTTGCCATGTACAGAGTTTCAATGTTTTATCGCTGGAATTAAATTTAAATTTAATTTTTTTTTGTTTAAATAAATTTTTACATATGCGGTTCTCGTCTAACAAAAATCAATAAAAAAGAATTATATATGTATGTGGTGCCAAGAATAAATTGAAATGATGGAAAACAATTTATAATGAAATTGAATACGATTTTTTTTATCAAACTTGCTCGAATTCAGTGCCGATTAGTACGATTGGATTGGGAGGGAAAGGAATAATAATAAATAATAATTTGATAACAGTTACATTTTTTGTTCAAACAGAAGTTTCTAGAATTGGCAATATTTGAGTAATACAATTTCCTAGAATAATCATTTAAGCGATTCTTGAACTTTAGTATGCATAGTTATTGACCGATAGTTAGAAGCATTACCGATTTAACATTTTTTCTTGATATTATTTTTGAATTATAAAGAACTTTCCACAATGATGAGTTTATTCATGTTTTATGTTCTTAATTGAATTCCGCGGCATACTTACTATTCTTTTAATCATACTACCATTGTTATTTAAACTGAATATATTTTAAAATTTCTATTCAAAAATCAAAGGTCTGTTAAAAGAACTTTTTTCTGTTATTTTCAAATTACCGCTTTATAGTATTTTTTTAAAATTTTCATAAAATCCAGTTATCAAAATCAAATTAAATTTTATATAAATAAAAATAATCTCTATATAAAATAAAATAGCAACAAGAACAACAACAAAAAAAATAATTTTTAATTTTTCTTGCATTTGCGTAACAAATAATTCTTGAATTTATTTTTTATTCACTTTGTATAGAATTTTTCCAAGAATATAAATCATAAAATTGAATTTGCCTACATGTGTGGATGCACTTTAAAAATTATAAACACCCATAAAACTGGATTTACGGGGTTCGAAAAATAATAATTTTATAATTTCTATAAAATGATATGAAGACTCATAATATAGTGATGATGATGACCATCAGTGTCATTTCACCTTTATATCTGATAGCATTGTGTTAGTAAAAACTTCAAAAACCGCAAGGCATTATTTTTCCGGTAATGAAAATCATTTTTCTTTTTAACAACGATTATGAGCTTTTTGTTGTCTTTTTTTTTGTTTTTGCGAAGTATTGAGAAAGCTTTTGAGGTTACAAAAATTGTTTTTCTCAAACTGACTTCTTTACTATTTACTATATTTGAGATAATTTTTAAACTATTTTGTTTACTGTTGTTTACTGTAACAACTGAACGTTGAGTATTTTATGTTGTCCAAGATAAATTTATTTGTTCGGTTCTATTCACCTGTAAATGTCAAAAACATTGTTGTTTCTATTTCATGCTTGTCAATACATGTACACGTTTCAAACAATTTCGGAAAATTATCAAAAAAAAAAAACTTATAATACAAAGCTCTAAGCCTCTGCGTAAAAGCCGTTAACATACTCATCTCATATTTCGGCCGATTGTAAATGTATTTTTTATGTATATCACCTTGGTAACTACATTTAATTTTATCAAGCGATCCGAATCATTCTGCAATCAGCTACAGTGAAGTAAAATTGATAGAAAACAATTGAAAAAGTTCCAGATTTGAGTCTAGACCATGAGTCATAAGAAATAATCAAGGAAGAATCTACTTTATAATTCTATCCCAAATCATTTATAGCAAACCGCACATCGAATCTGGTGAAAATTTCATGTTATATCAATGAAAGAATGAACGAATCGGAAGTTAAGTCTTTCTTAAGCTCCAATAGATTTGAAGACAACGTTTATAAAATGTAAGTAAAGTAAGTAGGTACCTATCATAAAAAAAATAATTCCAATTGTCCAATAACATAAATTTGATTTTCAGGTTTTTAGTTAAGGTGTTTGAACAAAATAATAATATAAAATGTAGTTCAACCACAATTTCAAAATTTCTAATAGACTCACATATCCGATTATTGATGATATTATATTCCAAATCCAGTATTTAGGACTAACTTTGTCAATATAACAAATATAATATTAAAATAATATTAAAATAGATATAAACAGTTTAGGATATGAAATAAAAATCCAGTCAATTTAATATAAAATAAAAGAAAATTTTATAAAATATTTTCAAAAATGATTAAATGACTAACAAATACGGAGAAGACAATAAGTTCATATAATCGTGTTCGTTTGTTTTATTTATATTTATTTTATTCAACTTTTTTTTGTTTTCCATTTTCTTTTGCATTATTCTATACTTTTTCTTATATGTTACGCGCACATAGAAATGTTCTCAATTAAAATTTCACGGTTGGAATTTATTATATAGAATATTACAAAAGTGCTGCTGCGCTTACATACAAGTATAATATGTGTACACCGGTAACTAATAAGTGAAGTTTATTAAAATTAAAATAAAAAAATATATAAAATAAGAATAAAAAATAGTTGAAACAAATAAAAAACTTGTATACCTTCAGATTATATAATTTTAGAAAACTGTTATACATATTTTAAAATTGCATCATAATAATTAAATTAACCATATCTAGTATGTGAATATTAGTGTTAATTAGTAATTGATTCCTTTGATTTAATTTTTCCAAGCCGAAATACTTTTTTATACTAGGATTAGGAAAGAAAGCCGATTTGATATTATTTTCATTGGTTTAATTTTTCTAAATCGGAATATTTTCTTATATGTACTAGAATTAAGGCTTCCTTCTTGGACAACAGATGAATAAGTAATTTTAATATGAACTTAATGAAAATAGGAAATTAGTATGAATGTCGGGATAATTATTGTTAATAGAACTGAACTTAACAATATTTTTATTTTAACTATTTGTTGTTGGAAAATTATTGTTTTTTTTTTTATTCCAAAATTTGTGCCAATCAGTTAGTTTTACAATATTCTTAAACTATATTCTAAAATTGACTTCTCACGATGTAGCAGAAACCACTCGTGTTTAATAAAAAGTTTTGTGGTTAGTAAGTTTTATTTTGGACACACAAATACATCTTCCTCATATACTGATTCGTTTCCGATATATTCCCTATAAGTCAGTGGCATTTAATGGATAAAATTACTAAAAATAAAATATTTTTGTAATTAAAGAGGTATATACATCATATACATATTTTTAATCAAAACCATATGATTACTACAAATGACCAAAATATAGAAAACAATCATTTGAGACAGTTACTTAAAAAAATCAATAGAATTTCCTTTAATTATATACACAAATAATAAGATGTTGAATGACACAAAATGGATATATTTTATTTAAAAGTTTTAATATTATAAAACAAAATAGAAATTTTTTCAACTCATATGCGCATTATGGTTGTGTACACAACTTATTTATATATTAAGTAAGAGTTAATTAAGGAGAAGCGAGACAAAAGGAAAAGGTAGACGAACCTGCGCAGGCTCTTAAATGCTTGTCTATTATAATTATAAATTATAATAAAAGTAAAGACAAACTACCAGGGCTATCGGCTTTATGTTAAAATAATAATATCGATTTGACATGTATTTGTGAAATCTCTGATATATTATTAAAAATTTAGAAATCTTAGATTTAGTGCCATAAACAGAATTAGTTAAGTATGAGCTCTATCAAAGCTTAAACAAGCTTAAAAAGAAATAAACAAAAATAAAATTAGAAATCTGAGAGGTACGAGCTATATATAATGTATTCGTACTATTAATAAAAATTGTTAGTTTCTGGCAATTCTGATATTACAATTCAAATAAACATATGTATAGTATTTCCATTCCTCACAGTTCTGTGCAATTCGGTTTATCTGAAATGGTGATTTTTTTTTTTTTTTTTTTTAATTAATATCAATGTGTAAATGACGACTTTACAATTTAGCTGTAGTTAATGTTGAATATTCAAGCTCAGTGATAATTTTATTTTCCTTGAAAAATACTACATAATTAAATACACATAAGTTTGTATGTATAATGTACATATTAAAATAGGACTTATTAAACAAACAAAAATAGTAATGTTTTCTAAAATAGTTCCTAATTAATGTTTATTTGAAAAAAAAAAAAAGAATTTCCTAAGAATATTTTTCTCTCATTTTTGTTTTTTGTTTTTTTTTTTAATTCTAATAAAGAAATAGGAATTAAGTAAAAATTTTCATCGTTAACCTAATTACCAAGAATAAATATTTTTATTAATAAACTGCTAATTTTTTATTGGAATTTTGTCCTCAATCCTATTTTTAGTGTTATGGTATTTCCATTAGTCATAATTAACTTTTTTTTTTAATTTACCTTAAAGTGAATGTTTTATTATTGTTATCTAAATTTAATTCAAAGACAGTTACTTGTTTAATATTTTTTAATTTTGTGCTAGAACAAAATATAAAGTAATAATTTAACAAATCAAAATGTAAGTCTTTATTAAATTTATTTCAGAAGACAATGATGATGGTGGAATAACCGAAATCGACTACGATATTTAATCAAATAGTGAAACATATCAAAACTCTAGGATCTTCATTTAATCTTTATTAAATTAAGTTCAAAATTGAAAAATATGTTTGATATTTGATGAAAGCTATGTTCGTAGTAAAGAACTTAATTATAATTTCTAATCATATTTTTAATAAATAATTTCATATTAATTTCGAATTAATTATTTTTTTTACATAAAAAATTACAACAGTATAACGTTTTAAATAACGTTTTTCATCCATGCTTTTAGTTCGTATGTTCCATTTCATAAAACTATAGATAATTAGAACGAAAATAAAATATCGATACCATAAACATATAAAAATTCTGCATAAAATGAAACAAAACCAGTAGGTAAATTTTAGAAATAAAATAAATTTAACAGTACAAGCCTGATGTGTATATGCAAGGACATAATAACATAATACCATATCATACCAATGCTAATGCAGCAAGATATTTTCGTATACATCTGGGTCTTCAATTAAAGTGGAAGGAAAAAATACTTGTAATAGACAAGTAATGAAGTCAATTTTGACATATAGCATCCAGCTATAGAGTCGTGCTAATAAAAGCGATATAAATTAATATGCAATTTTTCTTCAATCAAAATTGTTATCGTGAGTGAATCATGATGTATACACTATACAGAACGTCGGCCAACATAGAATATGAATGACTACAGTTAATAATGATGTTGAATGTGGAGAATAAAATCATAAATTTTGTTCAGAAACAGAAAAAACAATTTCAATATTATAAAAATATTGTAGCATTTAAACTTTTAGATAAATTAAATAATTTTGAAAGGAGGTGGAGGGAGGGTATATCAATCTTATATAAATATAATAATAGAAAGCAAAATAACAAGACTGAATTAAACAAAAAGAGAAACGCCAACGAGTTAACTCTTGTTTTACATTTAATAAATAATATTAATAATAATAATTATTTGTTTAAAAAGCTCACATCCCGAAAGGGGAAGGGACCTGAAGTTGACTTCCAAATGCAGGTGCAGATATCCAGTCAATTGATCAATAAATAAACAAATAAATATGGAAATATCTTATAATGGAAATAGTTCCATTAATCTTACAACTATTTTACAATACTAAAACTTAACTTCAAAATTTCGATGGAAATAGTTACGAAGGACAAGTACGAGGGACAAGACATACATAGAATACACTATGAAAAATTAATCTAATTAACTTTTAATAGTGTAAAGAACAATTCCTGATTAGTTAAAATATCTAGGTACAATTAACAAAAAAAAAATATTAATAAACTTTAAAATACATAGATAAGAAAAAAGAAAAATCACCAATCAGAAAATATCGGAAAATCCGAATAAAAACAAAAATAACAAAAAAATGCATGAAATAAACAATTTTTTTTTACATATTTTGATTCCACAACTGCAAAAATAATTATTGTCAAAATGCAATGAAAAATAATTTATTCAATATTTTTGCGTGCAAACCGGATGTGATATTTTTTTATAATATTTCAGGTCCATTAAAATAGTTTCGCAGAAGGTATGTATATTACGGAGATTGATGCATATTTCTGAGCTAATTTTCTTAGCTTAGTATGAAAGTAGATATGAACTGACCAATAATTTCGCAGACCAGTCATTAAATATAGCTTGAATTAATTTACAGAGACATTGTATTAATACAGCCTGAATTTTTGTTATTTATATTTTTTAACTAATTATAAAAATATTTCTTGAAACTAACCATATTTTTAAAATTTACAAATTTTAATTTAAAATAAAAAAAATTTTTGAATTTAAAAAAATAAAACTTGATTTAAATTTATCCATATAAAACTATTTTTTAAAATAATCTATAATTATAATTGACAAGCATTTAAGGTCCTGCGCAGTAGACACCTTTTTATTTTATTTCGATTATCCTACTCCTTAATGAACTTTTAATATATATAATATATAAGACTGTATATAAAACAAAAATGCGCACACAGTTGAACATTTTGTACACATGCGATCTTATTATTCAGAAAATACATTATGCATATGTGAGAACTTTTTAAAATAATAAACAAAAGCAAACAATTCAGTTATTATAATTTATATTATATACTTGCAAATGAATCTACGTACATATGCCAAAAAAAAAATATAAAAAAGCAAAAACAAAAAAAATCAGTTGAGTTCAAATGACTAGCAAATTTATTTTTATATATTAGAGTTAGAGTACCTATCTATAATTATAATTGACAAGCATTTAACGTCCTGCGCAGTAGACACCTTTTTATTTTGTTTCGATTCTCCTAATCCGTAATTAACTTCTAATATATGTAATACATTAGGTTGCATATAAAACAATAATGCGCACACAATTGAAAATTTTGTACTCATCTGATTTTATTATTCAGAAAATACATTATGCATATGTGAGAACTTTTTAAAATAATAAACAAAAGCAAACAAATCAGTTACTAAAAATTACATATGGACTTGCAAATGAATCTATGTACATATGCAAAAAAAAAGAAAAAAACAAATTCATCTAAAATAAAAAATATAAAAACAAATAAAAAAAAATTACGTGAATTCTTCATTTTTATCTTTTTAAGTAACTGCTTCTAAATTTTGGTTATTTGTAGTAATAATATAGTTTTTATGAAAATAATGTATTATGTAGGTATATATATACATACCTCTTTGATGACAAAATTTTTTATTTTTAGTAATTTTATCCACTAAATGCCACTTACTATAGGGAATATATCGGAAACGAAGCAGTATATGAGGGACGTGTATTTATGTGTCCTAAATAAAACTTACTAACCACAAAACTTTTTATTAAACACGAGTGGTTTCGGCTATATCGTACAGAGTCTATGTCAGTACGTAAATTACTGTTTTTTTAAAAACTTTAAATTTGATTTCAACTTGAAATATAATTACTCAACAGGGGCCCTTAGTAAAAATTCTAATTTAATACTTATAAAACAAAAAACTTAATTCAGGTTTTAAATGTAAAAAAATAAATACGAAGAAAAAATTTATGAAAAATGTCATTGAAAAGAAGAAAGAAAAAGAACAAAAAAAAAATAAATAAAAAGTACCAATGATAATAAAAAGAATCATAAATATAACATATGCTTACACGATTAACAGTTAGAAATTTTTTTTTTTTATTATTATAACGTAAGCATAATAAAATGCTTTATTATCATCATCGTCATCATCATCATCTATATCAGTTATATCTTTGGACACAGTTTAAGATATTACTTGAATATATTGTTTTAATTTTTTTTTTTGTAAAATAATTTTTTGCTGGGCTTAAATTAATTAATTTTATTTTATTAATTATATTTTATATTAAACTTTTAATATATTTACGATATTATATTTATAAATTTTATTTATATAAGTAATAATATATTGAAGAAAGATTTGCTCCAAACTTCAATTTATGTTTAATTTCAATTTTATTATATATGGAGAACGAAATAACATCTTTCGAACTCTAAAAAGCGATGTCGATTAAAAATTGAAAGCTGTTGAAGTTTAAATATGGTATAATTTAAGCCCTTCAAAACCCATAGCTATCTAATATCCTATACAAATTAAAGTCCATCATTATCAAATATCCTTTTCAATAATATAAATATCAGAAAACCTAATCGTTGGAATGGATATAAATCACAAACTTTTATGGCAAGACAACATTTTTACAGAAGGTATTCTTAATCAGAAGTATCTCAGTATCTCTTATTCTGTATCTCACTCACTCCTACTTTCATAAAAATTCCACCCTCACCCTTGGAATTATTTTATTTTCCGGATCTCGAAATAATTTAGGTGAGTGTGAGTGGAAATGTGATTGGAAAGAGATGTCAAAAAAGGTTTGTAAATGAATATTGAATAGAATAGAGTCAATATACATATCAACCAATTCAACATGTGAATTTGATTCTACTCTCAGTCAATGCATGTGTATTTAATGACAGATGTATATCTAATAAAATATTTACAAATATTCAAATGTAGACAATAAAAAATTTCAATAATAAAATTATGTTATAACTATAACTATAAGAAAAAATAAAATTATATTATAAATAGAAGTTATATGCATCTCCATAATCCTTTTTTTCAGGCTTCATTTTGTCACCAAAATACAAAAGCGAGTCATCAGAATTATTAATGATAGAGATGTTACAGAACACTGTTACACATCGTTAAGTCATCGTCGACATCTAGAGCCAGCCACTCTGTTTTATAATTATCTCTCTGTTCTAATAATATTCACCGGAACCTTATCCCTTCGTTTCTTTCGTAAGAGCTTAAGATTAGAATACATACTAAATAATTTATTATTATTATGAGGAAATGAAATGTATTAAATATAGAAGGAAGCAAGCAGCAAATTAATACAAGTATTTATTTAATAAATTAAAAGTTTTTATTAGATAAATAATCAAATCAATTCTACAATTTACTATAGTTGCGACAATTTCAAAACAAATTAAATCACTTCCTGAACTTTTAAGTCACTTTTATGAAGTAAAAATTTCTTTACATTATAAAATAAATTTTTTCGTTCCTATAATTTATTTGAACAGTTTAACTCACGAAGTCGTTTATATTATTTTTAAATACATATAATAAGATAATAATAAATAAATTTTGTAAATAATTATATATTTCAATTATATAAATTTTATATCGTAATGAAATTGAATACTAAAAAAAAAAAAAACAAAATCAACAACAAAATTATTTTCTTTGTAAAATCTCACATTAATACTGAGGAATAATAACAAACTTATAATTTAAAAATTCCAATTTGAAATTATTAAATTCCATTTTTAACCTATTATCTTCTATTCATTTCAATTTAACAATTTAATTTCTTATTATTAATTAAATATTTTATTATACAGTAAGAAAAAAAAAACATAATTTGTTAATAAAATAATTTTGTAGTAAATCAACTACAAAATAAAAAAAAACTCCTACTTTTCTTTATGGACCTGCCCTTTTGTTAAAACTATATTAAACTTTGTAATATATACTTTCAATTTCTATAAAAAAACAAAAAATAACCGGAAAAGTTAAACTATCAATTACTTTACTACCTATTTATAATCAATTACATAGATTAATATTCTTTAATTAATGTAATGGGTAAAAGTATTCAACAAAATAAAATTGAATTTCCTTATTATGTATATTTTCTGTTTTTCTTCTTATTAAATCATTACTATTATTTTTTTTCTCTAAATAACACTTTACCTTTTCATGAAATAACTGTAATTTTTTAGAAAAGGAATACAGAAAAAAAATAAAACAAAAAATGGTAATTCAAATCAGTGAGTCAGTGATGAAATTTTTGTCATCTGTTATGATGGAGCATATTTACTACAATGGTAATAATTGTGCGTATAAGTAAAGCAAATATATTTTGTGTGTAAATATAATAAAGTTAGTATTGTATAAAAGTGAGTTGTATCGATATAAAAACGAGTTAAATTTTAATGGTTTGTTAATGAGCATGGTAGAAATAAAATAAAAATTATGGAATGTAATGGCTGTATTTTATATAAAAATAATAACAAGAACGTGGTGGATTATTAGTTTATATATTGGTTATTTTATTTTCTATAATATTGATGGTGAATCTGCTGATTACAATCATATCAATCTGCTATTTTGCACTTTGAGCATAGCTCGTGGGGTATTGATACACTCAATAGTATACCCTTCAGTACTTAGCAAAAGTACAAAAGCGAACCATCAGAATTATTAATGATAGAGCTGTTACAAAACACCGTTACACATCATTCATTTCTTTTTTATCATTTCTTACATGTAAAAAACATTTAATTGGACTCATTCAATAATTTCTATAATTGAAATTGCAGTTTATAACTCCCAACTCTTCATGTTCGATTAGAATTTTTTATAAGTGCATTTTTGTAGAAAAAAATTGGTTCACAACTACAAGTTTTAAACATAGAATAAAGAAACAAAAGAACTTGGATTAAACCATTATATATACCCCGGACGAGATCAGGATTCTACATTAGGATTCTACATAATAAAAAAAAAATAAAATACAATGTTTCCAGCCTTGAAATTTTAATATATTAACCTGGGCTTCTTCATATTTCATCTAGACAGAATTTAAATCTTTCTTTTTAGACAGAATTTAAATCCTTTAAAGACCACTTTAAGTGATTGTGAGATATAATAAAATGCTCTTATACTGGGTACTCTTATAATTGTAATATCGATTGAAAATCCAAAAGCATTGATCCATAATTTCTGTTTAATTGTGTAACAACAAAAATGTTTTTCTTGCGTCCGAAAGACTTGATATAACTATCACGGCCAGTCTATTTAAAACTAACTATTTGAAAAATTTAAGGTAGGTTTTAGCTAGCTAACTTTTTAAGATTTTAAAAATTTTGTTGGCTCTAAAAAGGAAGATAACATATTGAATTTTTAAGTTAGCAAAAAAATAGCTTGCTGTCAAGAATTCTCTGAATTTCTATTTGGAAAATTTATTTTATATATAAAAAAACATTGTTAAAACGTCAAAATCAAATACTTTATTTTTATATACATAAATACATTTACTTAAAATTTTGTTAAAAAAGTGTTGCCGCAGTAGTCTCTATATTACCCTATATTTTAAAAATATACTTTATCCAAGTATAATCCCAACTCCTAAATACAAAATAACATTTACTGCTCTTGTTGTACGCATTGAATTCTTATATAAAATAATGTCATGTTACCACCCGTTTTAGAACCAACAAAATATTTAAAATCTTCAAATGTTGGCCAGCTAAAACCTACCTTTAATATTAAAACTTCCTATAATTTATAAACTCATAAACATACATTCATGTTGTCCTTTGCCTCCAAAAGACTAAAATAACATTTCATTTACGATTTACTATATTAAATGTATGTATAGCGAAATTAAAAAAGGCCAATTAAATCATATTAAATTGCTATGCAAAATAATTTACACTGTTTTTAGCAATTCTGTAATTTACAAAATATCAAGAAAATGTAAAAAACAAAATATATTTTACTCTATTTTTGTTTTGTAGTTAATCTACTACATTTTTAAATAGTTCAATATACTCCCACTTATTTCAGTAAATTTTAATTTATAATAATTATAATACTATTTAAAGAAAATTAATTATAATTAAAATTTTGAAAATGAAATCCGATTAAAATGACTAAGCAAGTAAAATACTTTCTAACTTTTATACTATTTTCAGTCTAAGAATTGAAGGTTTAAAGATCACTTTTATAATAATAAAAACAACAAAATAAAAACAATTTTTTTATTTTTATTTTCCTTACTGAGATCAATTTTGTTTGATTTCATATTTAGCTTCATCTAAATATATCCATATAAAAATTTAAGTATAATTGAGGTAGTCTCCTACGAAACTCTCGTAAATTTAAATTGAAAATTAGAAAAGAAAAAAAATAAATAGATTAAATCACAATAGGGGAATTGCCATAAATCTATATGTATATATGGTTACATATTTTCGTATTAACAGTCAATTCAAATGAATGAGAAAGTGAAAAAAAAATATGTATGTATATAAAAACAAAATCATAAACTTCAAAATGATTTAAATTTATTTGAAATTAGTTTAATTTAAATTAATATCATAAATGTATCATGCTGGGTATGAAGTAGACGTGAAATGCAATTTAAAATTGTTTTTGATTGAGAGAGAACTGATTATTCATATGAGTTAATTCTGAAAATTTTATGAGTTCTAATTTGATTTCCTGTAGACCATTGATTTGCGTCGGTCTTGTTTTATGATTTATTTGTATAGATATGGCTCTATTATCTATAAGTAGTCACCATGATCAGATTACACATATTATTCGTAAAATTTAATATCAACTTCGTTTTTTCTATATAAATGGATTTTGAAACAAAATATTGTTTTCTCTTTGGCTATACAACAGGAGATGGGATCTTGATACAAACATACGATATAATATTAATCGAAGCACATAAAAAAGTTATATCAACATTTTAAATGCCGTGCCGTGTCTCAAAACTAAATTGAAAATAATTTATAAAAATCATGAAAAAACAATTATTATTTAGATATGAGTATTGTAGTAATCCTTCGAAACGTTTGATAAATTAGATGAGTTTTCTTACTTTAAATTGTGAAATAGTTGATTAAATCTCATAATTTAATCATCATTTAAACTTTGATTAGCACTCTCTTAATTCTTAAAATAACTTGGGAGAAGGTGTGGACGGAAAGGTGTTGTTGACATTAAAAACAGACGATTTGTAGGTGTAGGTAGCACCTTCTTTACTTGTAGGTGAGGAATGAAGGAGCAATGGAGCAAATTAATCAGTTAACTGCATATTTAGTTTGTAATGCTTGCACTACTGTGTCAGCCGGTTTTTCTTCTGAAGAAGAATTGATGTGTGATACAGTTTTGCCTTAGAGAGTTACATACTTTTTCAGGTATATGAAAATATAAGTGTAGCAAATGCTGAGAAGTCTTCCAAAAAACATTTAGCATCATATTGTTGCCGGTACTTCAGCGGGTACACTGCAATTTAATGTTGTTGCTTACTGTTCAGATATTTCTAGCTTTATGGTCAATTCAAAAGTCAACCCGAAATTTTAAGGTATTTCATTATATCTCTAATTCATTTTAACGCATATGCTCTTTAGTCTATATCTAGCTTTAAATAGTTTTGTGAAAAATTTGTTCGGAAATCAAAAAAATAATGCTTGACCTAAAAGGCTTAAAACTAAAAATAATTTCACAAAAACTGAAGAATGCCACAAAAATTTTTCAATATGAGTTAATAGTCGTATTAGAGAGTCGCATTAGAGACTCTGCTTCACCTAGGGCTCCTTCATCTCTTTATACAAAAAGAAGCAATGGTTCATATCTAAAAATGAATTACTGTTGATGATCCACAAATTAAAAAATTGGTACACCCAGAACTAGTTCATGTACTCCAGAAGGATGATACGCTTTCGATAGCATTATCCGACTACTGCTTGCCAAAAAATAATTTTGAGAACACTTTTAATGCTAGGCAGAGAGACGTGGGAAACTCGCCCACCCTCTTTCGACAAAAGATTTTTAGCATGGTATACTAAAGGTTCCAAGAAAATAAATGGAGTAGGATCGAGAGTATATGGAAAAAGCCTCAAGGTCCATATTCATTCAAGCCTCGACTCTACAAACACAGTTTTTCAAGCCGAAGTACTTGCTATAGAAATCTGTGTGGGAGCGAATTTAAGAAGAAATTACAAAAAATGTAAAATCTACATTTTCTCGGATAGTAAAGCAGCCATACTGGCTATTAATTCATATACCATCACATTAAATCTAGTATTGGATTGTTTAGAAATGCTCAAAACCCTGGCAAAAACAAATAAAGTAACAATAATGTGGGTATCAAGCAATTCCGGCATTGCAGAAAATGAAGCTGCAGATTATCTAGTTCGAAAAACATCGGACACGTCTTTCATAGGGCCAAGTTCGTTCTGTGGGATTCTTCTGGGCACAGCTAAAATGCAATTAAAATGTAGCAAAAAGCTGAGTATTTTTGGGCCAACGTTCCTGGAAATCATCATTAAAAAATGCTCATGTCTGAACGCTCGCTCAAGAAAACCAAAACTCTTCTAAGCTTCAACAGGAAACAGATACGTATCTTGTCAGGGATAATAACAGATCACTGCCTAATAAAGAAACACTTTTATAAAATTGGTCTAACCGAAAACAACCTATATGTAGAATACGTGAAATAGAAGGAGAATATATAGAACATCTGTTCTGTGACTGCGAAGGGCTCACCCGTAGTAGACTTTGCCACTTGGGAACAGCATAAATTTCAACAACAAAATTTCTCTTACGTAATAGATAAGAGCATTTCTTTTACAAATGCATTTAACCTTTTTATACATAGTATACATTTACGATATGCTGAGCTCGTAAATTCCAAAGCAATAAATAATATCAGTAAAGGTATGATTAAGTATTATAGTGTAATTAATTGTAAATATTTTTACGTAAATTAATTGATTACGTTTTTATTAGAACTAGGTTAAAATTTAGTATATTATAAGAAACGAAATTTAGAAAATAAAATCAATTATTAATTTTACTCTCAAGTAGAGTAGTACAAGCAAAAAAAATGTTGTATTTAACCTGCAAGTTACAACACTCTTG
The DNA here is from genome assembly GCA_963942445.1 of Argyra leucocephala. Classification (NCBI taxonomy): domain Eukaryota; kingdom Metazoa; phylum Arthropoda; class Insecta; order Diptera; family Dolichopodidae; genus Argyra; species Argyra leucocephala. The sequence goes on along the minus strand of OZ012677.1, from coordinate 154,675,849 downwards.
AAGATAATAAGGATTTTTTTGCCTCTGCCATACTAGTCTACAATGGCTTTAGCTTTGGACACTAGTATTCTCCGATAAGAGTGTATACTTTAAGGAAACATACTACAGAACAGGAAAAGAACGAGCATAGTAAAATAAACTCATATTACAACCAAGTACAGAACAAACTTATATTACAACCAAGTTTATTACAATCACAATAAGCCCATTTGCAGATACGGCGATATAGGGACTGAATCTCTCCCGAAATTCAAAATCTAATCTTAATCTAATAGTCATGTTGAGGTTAATATTTTTGAATATCTAATATGAAGAACAAAAATTAAATTTAATTTTGGCTATCCTATAGTTTTAATCTACATAAAAATTTCATTAAAACTAAAATCATGATTATAATACAAACACTAAAACTGTTAATTACATTTTTCATTTTCATCCATAACACTGACGGTAAATTTCAATTTCTACCATTTTTGAATTACATATTTCAAAACTGACTAACTTACAACAGTAATAAAAATCTAATCGATTTCTATTCGAATTAAAATTTACAATCATCCGTTCATAAAATGAAAATTATCTTTACCGGAAATTATTTAGTTATTAATTTTTAAGAAAATAAAAATTAAAAATCTACTTTAATGAAATAATTAATCATTAAATTTTTATAATTTGAATTATTTTTGGAATGGTGATTGTAATTTTCGATTGGCACTATCCAGAGGACTACCTATTATTTAAAACAAAAATATAAAAATTTCAAATTTATTGATTCGATTAAAGATTTTAATTTGAATCATAATTAGGTTCAAAATGTTAATTAAAAATCGAAAAAAAAATAATATTTTTTAAAAAATTTGATTGAATACATACAGGTTAGAGAGGTCGGTTAGTCAGGCTTAGTGATGTAATTTAGATGATTAAATTTTTAAAGAAATTTCTTTGTTGTGAATTTGTGATAAGAAAGAAATGTGTGCAATTTCAATAAGTTAGATTATATAAATATGAAGTAGACTTGTTTTTTAATAAAATAAATTTTACTGAGTAAAGATAAAAAATATTGAAGTAAAATATGGGCGTAATTTAATTGTGTTATCACTTCAATTTATCCTCCTAGATATAAATTGTAAGTTTCAAGAAATTAAATTTATTCATTTTATTTACAAATAAAGAAAGATAATAAAATGCAGAACCTATAATTAACAAGTGGGGGAATTTATTTATTTCTGAAAATATATAAATTTCATATTCTAAATTAAAAAAAAATGGAAAGTGGAAATTTCGCGTTGTTTTATAACTCACATATAGATTTATTTTAATTTATATAATATGAGTTATGCAACTAATCAGAATCAAACTAGGAACTGTCTAGATGTTGGTAAATTGTGGTTCTCTATTAAAGCTACGATGGATTGCTATATATTCATGGTATCAGGTTCTATAATGTATTGTGTATTGATTCTCTATTATGCTAATTAATATGTTTTAAAAAGCTGCTCTAGTGTCTTCTGGCAAACGAACTAGCACTTAATTATACCTTTCTGATACCACGACTCGAGTGCATTATATGTTGTTGTTGGTTGTTATAGATAGGGGATCATTCTCTCATTTTTAAATTCCCCAGGGACTCAGTACTAGAGCCACCTCGCTGATTAGATCTCCGATTTTGCGATTTTTTTGTGCGATAAAACCTATATTGTTGGGGAAAGCCTCACCTAAGGTTCTAAGAGTGTCTGTCTTATTTTTTTTGCAGCTGCGACAATGAGGATTGAACGGAATTTCTAGCTTGGCAGCGTGGCTTCCTATCGGCCAATGACCTGTACTGATGGCTTCTACTCTTGATATATCAGTACGAAACCTAAGAGTAGTTTTGTTTTGTTGATGTTATACGATGGCCATATTTTCCTAGAAATCTCAAAGGTATTTTCCACTAAGTCTATGCCACTTTTCATTCACTTTGGCCAGAAAATATGAATGGATGCGCTCATTGACGACTTTCATTGGAGAGTTAATATCCTCCTCAACGGTCTTGTTAAGATTGGATCCTTGTCTGGGTAGTTCATCGGCACTCTTATTCCTATCTATGTTACTGTCTATCTATCTAATCGGCTATATACGCTTTCAATTGCCTTTCGGCATTGTTCCACATAGTGTCCGATACCAAGCTTTGATAGCCGCTTGACTATCCATAAAGATGGTTGTTTTTGTTTTTGTTGTATGATTATGATTAAGAGTTTAAAGGTCTTACCTAATAGCAAGTAGTTCTGCTTGAAAGACACTAGTATATTTAAGGAGATCATAAGACCTTAATATTTTTAGATCTAGTGAGAAAATTCCTGAACCTATTCCGTAGTTCATTTTCGATCCATCAGTGAAAATTACTATATCATTTTTCCTTTTTTCAATCGGCCCTAGCAGGAAAGGACCTTAGCCTTTTTGTTGAAGTTCAGTTTATTATTAGATATAATCGATTGTGTCTGAAAGCAGTTCATTTGGAAACTGGCCTATGACATTACCGTGTCCATATGGTCTGGAGTACTAAACCCCAGTTTTCCTTAGTTTGACTACACTACAGAATACTCATACATAATAATAAACATATTATTGACATACTAAAACTATTAAATTCAAGGGCAGAAATCTCAAGAGTATAGCTCAAGTAATTTTTACTCTTTATACATACAAAGAAAGCTAAATAGTTGAAATTGTGGAATTAGTAATTTTACAGAATTTCTAATAGAATCAACAATAGTGTCATCAATAGTGTTATTTTCCCCCAAAGAATCTAACTCTGTTATTTGCTAATCACTTGACTTGGTTTGTTATCGGTACATGTAGACTTCTTGTAAATTTATACGTAATCTTCTTTCAAAGTTCTTTCATATATACTACCAAGTTCAACCTTTAATTTACCTTCTAAGGAGAGAAAAAAATTCTTGTGATACTAAAAAAATGCTTAAAATAACTATACTTATAATTTTCAATAAGATGTCATCTGATTCTGTACAACCACATTTTTCGTTACACTTCATAAAAACTAACTATACTTTAACTAAAAAAAAAAAAAAAACTACAAAAATTTATAATTGAGTTCTACTTAATACAATCTCGATAAACAAAATTTCCAATTCCAATATAGTAGGTATGTTAATAACAAAAAAAAAAATGTACATATATATTTTAGTTAAGTTGCATTCCAACACGACTTTACACCCCAAATCAAAAAAAGCTGGAAAATATTTCTCTTATAAAAACTAATCTAAAATTCTACACCAAAAAAAAACAAAACTAGAACAAAAACCAAAAAAATAAAATAAAAACTGAATCAATCGCAATCTCAACAACACATTCACAATAATTATTTATACAATCGAACACATTCATCACATGGAGAATAAAAAAAAAACTTATAGATACAATTTAGAAACGGTTATTTAATTCTATATATACCATCAGTTTTTTTTATACACATACAAGTAATAACCAAAATGACTATACACCCCGACCAAACGACCGACCGCACTGTAGCGTGATTCAATTGAACCGATACTTAATTTAGGACATTTCGTAGAGTATCTTGTAATTAAAATTAATCAATTAACTTCTATTTTACTTTTTAATATAGGTAATTTTTACACTTTATGATCACGTTATAATTTTAACTAAATAAATAAAACAAAAATAAAATAAAAAAAAATGAAATAAAGCTAATCAAGAAAACAAGAAAAAAAAAATGAAAATAAAAAAAAAATTCCAAAGATTCGTTCAATTGACTCTAATTTAGAAAGAAAAATCATCCACCGTGTATGTATGACTCAACTAGTATGCAAGCATGTGTGTTTATGTATTGAAAAAATAAGGAAGTGAAATTTTTATTTTTATTTTGAAATAATTTTTTCCCAATTGTAAAAATATTTGTTTTGGATTTTTGGGTTGTTTTGACCATTTTTGGTCTTTGGTTAGTATGCTGGTACAAGTCTCTTGGATCGTTTTTGATCTTTGTCGCTTTTGAAATTTGGGTTTTGACCATTTTTGGTCTTTGGTTAATATGCTAGTACAAGTCTTTGGGTCAAAGTGTAGGTCATCGAATTTCTAAATTCTTTTATTATAGATAAAGATGTAAGCAAATATGAAAAGCTTAGCAGTATTTCATTTTTATTTTTGAGGGTTAGAAAGATTTTCCAATCGAATATCATAATTCAAGTTGATAATACGTAATGTAATGTACCCAATTTCAATGAAATGCCTTGGAAAATTATTCAATTTATCTCTTGTGAAAGAATTTTGTGGAAGGGAACTAGCATGGGGGAAATTTAAAATTTGTTGACTGTAACCCCTTAATTTGAAATGGAAATTTTTTTTAAATTTGTGAATACAGTTATGTGAATACATACAATTGTGTATCTAGTCATGGTTGCACAATCGTTGCACAATAAATATGATTGTTTTCTGCTAAAAGCTATAAGATTCATAGATACCTGTAACTATATGAAAATGTATACTGAAACTGATAATGTACCCACTAGAAAAAAGACAGAATTCAAAAAATTCGATAATCAATATATCACACAACCATGTACCAATGTTAACATGCAAACAGATGGCAACTTTTAATACCATGAATTAATTTTTTTTTTTCCAAAATAATCACCTGTATTATAAATTTATCACAGATTTCTTTATTTGAATCCGAGTAAATGTAAAAAATTAAATTATACTAAAAAATTCTTAAGTAGATGCAATCTCTACTATACTTATTATTATTATTCTTCTTCTAGAAAGTGCATAGTTTTACAAGTGTTTTTTAGTGTTCATGTTTTTTATTTCCTAAAATTTTTGAATTTCTATACACATATGTATGTATTCACCGACTAAGGGAAGAGAAGGAACTATTTAATTATATATGTGATTGCTGCTGGTTTTACTACTGTTATTACTATCATGATAATGTTGATGATAGTGATAATAAATGTTGGAATATTGAAATTGCAGTGGAAGAGGAGTAGCAGAATATTTTCGTGTTATAAAGAGATTTTTATTTTTGTTTGTTTTTTTTTTTTAAATTGTATTTCAAGTCAAGCGTACAACTGAACATTAAAGATAATATTAACGGTTCTTTTTTGATTTTTATATTTTTTGTTTTGTTTTAGCTCTAAAGTTTTTTTATTATCATTACGGGTAATGTCTTGGTAATTAATTAATAGGAAAAGCAAAAAGAAGAAGAAAAATAAAAAAAAAATTAAACATTTTTTTATTTTTGTTTTTTTTTTTTATTCAACGGTTTTTAATTACAAATATATGTTTTACAATATAAGGTATAGTATATAAATATGTCGTGATACTATGGGTAACAAATTAAAAAAAAAAGAAAGGAAAAAATATTTACATTAATACGGAAAACAATAAAGCACGAGTAGTTATGTGATCATCGTTCATTGATTGGACCCTAATTATAGTGAAATTCTTGACCAGAAATCTATATGAAGTCATATTATTAGTAAGTTGATTGGATATGTAATTTTGAAAATCAAAGATGTTATACATAGTTATAACTGTAAAATGCAGCAATTGCAAATTGTGTAATAATGAAAAAATTTTTGTGATAATATGTGGTTTTTCAATATTTAAAATATACTATTTATAACCAATCTAGATTTGTGATTTTAAGTAGAGTGTAAAACAAATGTTTAGCGGTTTCAAATGAACTGTAAATTAATAAAAAAAAATATTTTCAGTTTCGTAAAACGTTCGAATTTTCGCACATTATATGTATCAACAAATTGACACTACTAATCAATGTCTATTTATTTGATCCAATAATACAGGTCTATTTATTTGATTTAGATAATCCATTAATATCTGAGTCCATTAATATCTTTTTTAATATTTATTTTTAGTATATATTTTACAAAATATAAAATAAGCCTTCTGATAAACAACGTTTTATGTAGAGAGCATAAAGAAGATTGTTTTTTGATAATATAAACAAACTCATATCAATGAATTAGAAGTATTATCAACTTTAAAACTGTTCTGGCAGTATTATCATTTCTTGACAACTATATATACACATATACATATCCACATCTCTACCTGTTCTATCATTTTTTAAATATTGATTTTCTTTAACATTACATATTTTTTCTATAGAACTTTACACTACTATTTATATTGTTAAATTAAGGGCATCTATATAGCATTTTAGAAAGGTTTCAAAATTCCAGAAAATAATTTTTAAAAATGTTTACGGTTATTGAAAATGTATATGGATACAATATTGTAAAATTTATTAAGGCACAAAGAATAAGATGGATAGGACATGTGGTAAGGATGAATGAACAAAGGATGCCAAAAAAATCTTTTAGACCGTATAATACTAGAGTAAGAGGTAGACCAAGATCAAGATGGTTGAACGAAATCGAAGACAACTGTCGAGAGAGCAGAATGGATGAAATCGTAAACAAGGTTCAGGCTCACCCTGATCCTGAGCTGATAATAATTTAAAAAACTAAAATACTATAAAAGATCTTTGCATTTAATTGGAACTCATTTTCAAAAGGACTTATTAACTCGTTAATGTCATATGGACTTACACACATCCTCGTAATTAATATCCTTAGTATTTTTTATGTAGAAATTTAAGAAAAAGTAATTCGAGAGCTTGTCTGGATCTGCTCATTTCCTGTAGTAGTCCCCAATTCCAAGCATAAGGCTGGCAGCACATTAGGCAAAATCACCGTTCAACTAACGTTTCAACTCAATAAGGCTGCGGACATATTAGGCAGAATCTTCGTTCAACTAACTTTTTCACTCAATCGGTTCAGTTAGTATCAATTACATTACATAGAAGTGTTAATGTGCATATTTCGTGGCATAAAAGCTTTATTTATGCATGCGTGTGACAGTGTGCGATAGATTTTCAGATTTCTGGCTTGACATTGATATAAACTGAACCGTACATTTTTTCTGCTAATTAGTTTTTGGAAATTATATTTTATATCAACTTATGAAATTATTTTTTATTATTATAATAGAAATTAGAAAATTGTAATAATGTAGAAAATGTAAAGTATATATTATTGTCGAGTCTTTTGTTAAATTTTTTTTTATAAAATTATATTTGAAATTAATATTCATTACCTAACAGTTCTATTTTGATTGGCATATAATTCTACCGGCATAGTTCTGATCTATTCTACTAAAAACCGAGCGACATAGCAGAAAAACATATTGCAATAATGTCGCTAGTCTAAATGTGACTTATCAATGTGTATATATACATACATATTTCACATAATAATATTTGTTATTGATATTTATATTTGAAATTTTAATAGTAATAATTTTCAAAAAGATAATTAATTAAACAATTTTAATTCATTCTACTATCTCAGTTCAGGATATTCCATAGAAGTCCTTAAAAATGCAGTTATAATTAAGTTATTCAATTAATTCAATCAATTTCATGAACTTGATTTTAAAAATATAAAATTATATACTTAATTTTAATTTCATTAGTAAATTAATTTTAAATTTCAATCAATTGATGTCAATCAATTGTCAATAAATTCATTCAATTAAATCAAATTGAATGTTAAGACAATATAAATTTCATTCAATTTACTTTCAAATAAAATGAATTTCCTGTTTGATTTTCTCATATAAAAAAATAACCTTAATTTCTTTTATTTTTATTTAATTAGTTCAATTTAATCATTATTATTATTATTGTTGTTATTATTTTTTAGTCCTTGGTTATGAAAGATGTGTAAAATGACTGACAAGAATTCATATTACATTTATTAAAATTCTAAAAATATGTAGTTATGTTCTTCAATTCAGTTCAAGGTTTATTTTAATTTTTTTGTTTTAATCAATAATTTACATTACAACAAACTTAAATTTGCTTTTGCTTTTGCTTTTTTTTTCTTTTATAAATTATTTCTCCATAAATTAATATTTCAAAAAGCCAAAAAATTTTGGAAAAAAAATAACATCTATTATTCTCAATAATAGTTAAACAAATTACACCAATTTACCAAAATAAGATCTATTCAATATAGAAAATGATGATGATGATGGGAATAAAATGATTATGATAATGATGCATATTATGATATTTATTATTATGGGAACATAAAATTTTAGATGGAAAATAATGGGTTTCTTTTTAATTAAAAATTCCCTTTTATGGTTTCGTTGTCATAAATTCCAAAGTTAACACTTTAATAAAAAAAACGAAATTGTAATTTTGAATTGTTTGACAGTTTTTATTTTGAAGTTTGTTGAAGCAAATATGCAATTTTTTTATTTTTTTTGTACTATATATATTATATGTGGGAACAACATACAACCAGTGCCACCATTATTTACACATTGAAAATAATTTACCCATTTCAGAATTAACTTCAAATAATATGTGACAAGATTTACTGACTTTGTGACGTCTTAACTGTAAATAAATTCGATAAGCATTATTAAATCGAAATCAAATTGGCAACCGTTATTTTTTGACAGTTTCTCTTAAAAAATTTTATTTATATAAAATTTATACTTTAAATGAAAATGTAGCCAATACTTTCACTTAAAGAGTTGAAGCTTTGGTAACCGGTTATGCAACTAAATAGCAGTACATAACATATATGAACTATATATGATATATAAATATAGTGGAAGTAGTGTATCGAAAAGTGGGATGCAAGCCGCGATATAAATCAAAATTTGTGGATGAACATAAGGGGGATATATTTCCACCTCTTTATGAGTTATTGGGTTATATTTTCATTGGCTCAGTAGCATCGGAAAATTTTATAATACAAGTATTCACCTGGTCTTCGAAATTTGAGGAAGTTTTATAAAAAATCGTAATCAATATATCGTTATATGAATTGTTTTCCATCATTTCAATTTATCGTGGATACTATGGTTTTTTATTGAGTTATTTTAAACCTCAACCTCATACGTAATAATTTATTTGAAAAAATAAAAATAAAAATTAAGTCTGGGGTATTCTTGCGACATATTGATAAATTAAAACTTTTGTATATCAAAATGGCTCATACATAGATAGGGTGAAATTTTAAATTAAAGTTTCTAATTGAAAATTTATTTGAAATTTCATTGAAAAAATATTTGAATTCTTCACGCCTCCTTTTAAATATCTATCATTTATAATAATGGAAATCCGGTCTTTGAAATGGTTCAGTTGGATTGTAGCTATTTTAATTTATAGATTCAATATAATGATAAGACAAAAGTACGGATTATTTATTTATTTATTCAGTGTGTCTGCAAATAAATCTGCGAGCTAACTTCAGGTCCTTTTTCCTTTCGAAATGTGGACCTATAAGTACGAATTTTTAAAGCTTTTTTTAGTTTTCTCCTAATGAATTATTAACTGTTGTTTTAATTGACAACGAATTTAGATTGTTAGATTTAGAATCTGCAATATGTTAAACTCCAATACCATTAACTGTTTATCAATAAAATACTATTTCATAATCTATTTATTAAAAAAAATAAGGATTATTCAAAACGCTACTTAGAACCCATTATCAATTATTATTTTAGCAAAGCGAAAGATAATATCGCAAGTTGAATCAGCTTTCTATGAAATAAAGTAACATTTAGAGTATTTTTGTATATAGCTTATCATACATCTTTTATTAGTACATATACTAGCGACTTAACCTAAAAATTGTCTGCAAAATATAAAAAAAAACATGTAGAAATTCAGCCCATTAGGTTGATAACATTTTTTTGTTACTAAGTTAAAATAATGACATATATACAGATATTGACTCGGTATGAACAATTTAAGAAATTGAAAAAATTTCATTTAAATTTATAATCTGTAACAGAACTATGGCGATAATACACTAAAACCTATAGATGAGTAGACGACCTATATAATACATATTACATCATATATTATGCATAAAGAGAAGATATTTACGAAATTTTCTATATTAATTTCTACAATCTTTGATAAATAATTCGCAATCTCATCTAATTATTGTAAATTTGCAAATACAAAAAGGAAAAAAAAATAAAATAACTCTATTGATAAAAATATGAGTTAAGTTAACACTAGATTTAACTACTATTGTATTACGTATTATTGTGTCTAAAAAAAATGCTTACGTTAAATTCCAAATCTACTACATGTGATGAATATTTGCACCATCACTTGATTGAGACCTAAAATTCACAATCAAACATTTTGTTTTTTGTCTTCATTGTTTTGTTGGGCATCTCTTTGAAATCGCATAACAAACAACTTTGGTGGTGGGTTAAAAAAACATGCGGTTTTTTTTTCTTTATTCAACACACTGTTGTGTTGTTACCTAATCTATAATTCTGTTTTTTTTTTGCAGCAATTTGTCGGCATTATTTTCTTTTTCTTATTATTTATTTTCTTTTATTTTAGTTTATTTGGGAGATATTTGTTGTTGTTGTTGCTGTTGTTGGTATATCTTTTGTTTACTTTTACGCTTGTACTTGTAATAGAGATTAACTTGGATAATGTTGATGACCTTTACCGCCAACTCAATAATGATACTAACGATTGTCATTAACGCATTTCAACAAATCTTGCAATCTTTGGTATCCAATTATAGGTTTTGTTTTATGGATGAGCAGAGATTTTTTTTTATGTTATTAGTTATTTTTTTATTGTTATTGTTGTTTTTTTTAGGATTTATTAGCTAATTTTATAATGATTAGACAATGCAAATTAAGTAGTTTGATTGAAATTTGTGGACTTGAAATAATTTTAATTTAATACTATTTGTTACAGTAGAGAGCGCATCTTATTAAATTATTGATTTTTGTAAAATTATTGAGTAAAAATAAATGTTCATTGCTTTATTAGAATTGTGTTCAGATTGATTGGAGGAGCTACACGCTCTTCACTACAGGTTAATATATTAAAGCAATTATATTGATTATAGGATTTGTTTTTAGTTATGTAATATTTAATTTGTATTAAATATATATCGAATTTACTTTCACTATAATATTTTTATTAATTTGCAGATATCAATATTTGGGAGGCATTTATACTTAAACGTTGATGAAGTCAGTAACTTAATTTCGAAATATTTATATTTGCTGAATAAAAATAAAAGCAGATGTGTGAAAGTACGAATAAGTTTGACGTCAAATTCTAAAAATATTTGATTATAGAATATTTTACTTCATTTACGTTGAGTTGCTTTAAAAGGTCAATTATATGATTGTTGCTTGGCTTCTTTTTAATATGACTTTGTTTCAAGTATAAATATAAAGCAGTGCTTTTAAATCAACTTAAATTTTTATTAGAGTCACTATTTTTCATCACGTGATTAAAACAAATAGATTTAAATGAATCATTATAGGTGTATATTGCTTTATTGGTACGAGCAAAGAAAAGTACAATCGAGTTGGTAAGCCCGGATTAAAATTCTGCGGACTATAAAAGTCTACTGTTAATTCTGCTTAAAGAGAGATGCAATAATTGATGCCAGATATAATGGAAATAGTAGAATGTTCAGATAATTTTTTAAAATCTGAATGATTTTAAGAATTCGAATTATAACCGCGAAATCATAATAGTTTCGAGTTATTCTGAAACCATACGGTTTCAAATGGAATAAAAAAAAACAAAAAAATAAAAATACATTCAAGGATTAAAAAAACTCATTCTTTAGCTCGGAAATAAGACGACTATGACGAGAGAAGAATACGATTATTGTACGTGTATACGATATTATGATAGTACGTATACGATGAACACGATATTAGAACCCTATGTTTTATTTTTGGAGCTGGAATAGTGGAAACCTCTGAAGAATAATTGTACGAATAGAATTAGAGTATTCAGCATTTCTTACTGGGGATGATCAAATTTAAAATGTTGTAGTTAAATCCCACGCTTTTATTATAACTGTTTTTTTTTATAATTGTACCAATTACAATTGAAGGGTTTGGAACCTGGTTAGATCTTCTTATATTTAGAGATTTCCAATATAGCATTTCTATTTCCCGAATTAATAATAGAAAAATTTGAATACTACACTGAAGTCAAACAAGACACTAAGGTGGAATCAAACCTACAATCTTACAATAGCGTAATAATATAAAAATAATATTGATATAATGTTGCATTACAGATAATTCGTGGATAGTTGCAAATGCATTCAAAACACCGTATTATTTTCAAAGCTGTTTACTGCAGTTGATTGACGTCCATAAATAGTAATTTGTTTGCTAAAGTTTTCTCGCTGGTCAGATTTATTAAAATTGCATCAGTTGAGAAAATAGAATTTTTTTTTCTAAATTGAATCCAAGTTCGACCAACAATATTTAAAATTTTTATCAAAATGAAATCAATAAGAAAACTGTTACTTTTACATTATAAAACTGTGCCTGCTTAATAGAAAAAGCTTACAGAAGTCATTGATATATTGACAGGATAAATTTTATATAATTAACATGGAAAACGTTTGGGACTTTTCATCACGAATAATTTATTATGGGCTTTGTGATTGCCTTAATGAATAAAAGGACAGCGTACATATTCTCTTACAGAAGTTGAGTCTGATATGATTCAGATTTAGATGTTTTCAGCGTTGTATGTTTGATTGCTTGAGAGATTTAACTCAGATAACTACTTTAGATATCTGTACATTTTTTTGTTTTTGTTATATATTATAACCAAAACAATAAAACAATATAGGTTGTGAACCTTTGAGTACTTGTGTACCAGTAGCTCTATTTGAAGCAGATAAAGGAACAAGAAAAGTTTTGTGGGAAAGGGCAAACAATGTTGTTAATATTCGTCTTAAACCTCTGGAAAACATAAATAAAAAATCTTTCTATTCGATTAGGACGCGATTATAAATTCGAGATGTTCTAACTATTTCCATAACCGAACTTAAATCATTTCTAAATTTCCACTGTGAAAGGGTGGGTATGTACTTGATGAACTACGGATATGAGTTTAAATTTGAAATAAATCATGATCCATTTGTACTTGAAGGACTCACAAATAGTGAATCTACTATAATAACAGTAACTGATTAGCTATAAGTAGAGAACCAGTCCTTTAATTATATTACCTAACTAACTATAATATTCGGATAAAATTTTATCGAATTTAAATTCACCGTTATATTTTTATTTTAACCTGCATTTTTTTATTATAATCCAAAAATTGCATATTTTTGTTTTGTCTATTTTTGCCTTCTATTTGCTCCAATTGTGAAAGAAAAAATTAAATGAACAAACTTATTATTATCTAGGTCTTTAACCATCTTTAACCATAACCAACCATACTAATTCATAACATTTTACATTAAAAGTTGACAAATTTGTGTAATAATTTATTAAAATATACGTATTTACTATTGCGTTTTACGATTTTAGGATAAGCATTAAATTATTCTACTAATTTTTAATTAATATTAAAAAAAAAACCCAACATAAAATATTGGTCAGCGTGTGAGTTATGCAATCGAATTTAACGAAAAATGAATTAATTAATTGGCGAATGGTTGAAGTTGTAAAGCTACAAACACATGCATCTCAACGCGTTTTCAAATTGATATTGAAAGATCGATTGATACGTAGATAATATATATAGGTAAGAATGTGTGTACAGTACATATAAAGAGTTAATAAAACACGAGAAAAAATTCCAAAAATAAAAACCTAATTGGAAATGAAGAAGATACCTAAAATTTTTAATGCTTTTTGTTTTTTTATTATTGTTGTTGTTGTTGTGGAGCTGTTGTTTTTGTTGCACGAAAAGATGCCAAATTATTAGTTTTTATTTTTTTGTTGTTATTTAATATTTTGTATTGAATTACGTGGTAGATTACCACAAAAAAAGAGGTTATGTTGCAATTGTATCTGGTTTTTTTAATTTTAATTTTTATTTTTAGTTTTTGTAACCGATTATTAATAATAAATAAAACGACAATATGTAATTTCTTTTGTTTAAATCACTATTTGTCGTTGTTGTTATTATTATATTTGAAGAATTTATAAAATTTTGAAATTGGAACGCAACGTGGATGCATAGATGGTTTTTATTTTAAAGAAATTAAATTTTAAATTTTTTAACCAATTGAAAAGAAATTTGAAAGGAAAATTAAGTTCAAACTGTTACATTTAAGATATTTAATTTAATGTAGAAAGGTACTTATATAAATATGACAATAATTGTATGTAGTTATGTAGATTAAAATGTGGATTTATGTACAGTAATTTGGGTACAGAACTTTTTCGTACATTAATCACGTATTGCAATTTTTTTACAGTCCTGTAATCCAATACGTATGGCATAGGACGGATATAAAGTCGTTCCATCGTCTCCTATCTGCGGCTAACATTTTCAATTGCTGTGACGGTCTTTGGCCGGCACTTGTTTCGGATAAAACTGTTCTCCATGTTTTTCTCGGCCTTCCGAGGTGACGTTTACCATGACGATTCCATTCAAAACATTGTTTCCATTGCAACCCCATTTGCTTGTCGGATTTCCATATCTATTTTTCTTTGATTCGTTTTTGGCCACAGCGTTATATTAGAAATGGTTTATGACCCACGTATGTTTAGGGTGATACAGAAGCGCATCTATTGATACGCTTGCAATTTCCTGGTGATGACAAGACGACAGATTTAAACTTTAATTGAAATTGAATTATTTTAGTGCGCAGAGATATTATGGTGTTTGTTACCATATTTGTGAGAGTATCCCGAAAGGAGTACGGGCTCTGGTTCGAAATCGTTTTAATATCGACATCGCCAGATTCATCTGATGATATGAATTTTAAGAAAACTGAGAGTAATGTGAATAATTTTTTAATAGTATTTAATTTAATTTAAATTTCTGATGTGAACTAATTAAATGTGAACAATTACTATTATTATCAGGATATAGGTCTTCTTAAAGGAAATAGTTCGATTGTACTTCAATTATTAACAAATTATATTTCATTAATAAAAGAAAATTACAATTAAAAATCATTGCCTTTTTTATCCATTCACAGAGATTATCCAGTCAGGGGACATAACTACTATACCTTTAATATAAAAAAATGTTTTAATTCTACTTCTACTTTGATGATACAATCTACTTTAATTGTCACAAATAATCATTTATAACTCATTGCATAACTCATTTTTTATTAGGTTAAGTCATACTGTAAGAGTCAGAATCATATAAAAAAGGCAATAAGCATTTTTAAAACAAAAGGAAGTGTAACAATAGTTGTATATGTGAGTATATAAAAACTGAATAGAAAATGATGAGGTTAAATTTTGAATATGACAAATTACAAAAATTGATGGTTATAAATTCTTTGGAACAATACTAAATATAATTAAATTGTTTAGTTACAAAATAGAGCAACTACTGAATTTGCATATTAAAAATTTACATCTTTGAGATTCTAACTAAATTGAATTTTCATTCTTTGAATCTTCAAAATACGAAATGAATAAATAGAAAATGATATCCAGAATTAAATTCAATAATGCAGCTTATTATTACGAAACTAGAATATCCTTACAGCTGTCTTGGCGAGCATTTCAGTTAACTGGTGCTATTTTTTAATTCAGTGGTGTTGCGCTATTCAAGGTGTTTTTGTAGAGTATTAGTTTTTGCAAGATATGTAATTCAAACCTTACTGAGCAACATTTCTTTTATCATTTAATCTTTCAGTCCAATAATTTATAGATGGTTAGAGCTAATTTTTTGATTTTTATTGGTTCACATAAATTATAATCTTTGCATTACTCTAATGCTCTACAGTAATCATATTAACTTTAAATAAAGAAAAAATAATGAAAACAAAAATGTAGTCGATTGAAACTTCTTTAAATTGCACTTTGTAAGACATTTTTTGTACAACTGTAACAAACTATAAACTAGATGGCATGGGGTGTTGATTATAATTCCAAGTATATAATATGTGTTAGTATCGGATGATAAGAGTTTTAAAAGACACTGGTTCAGTGTTTAAGTGTTGTTTGAATTAAATAATGTCATAACCATTGTTAGAAGATGATCAGATCAAAATAAATTGATAAGTCAGATATAATTAAAATATTTTAAAAAGTGTTACTACATTTTCATTCTTAAATTTACTGTTTCAAAATTTAGATGATTGGTTTTAAAATAACTATATTATATCTTTTAATTGTATTTTTTGCATAATTAAATTAAATTTATTATAATTTTTACATATTTAAACATGGCTGCATTATATTTGTTAAAATCTGATTAGTGTAACCCATGTTTTATTTTTATAGATTTGTCAAATATAACTCGATCAATTTTACGCACATGCATATGAATTTAAATGTATTATACCAATATCCCATGTATATACCTTCTGTTTAGATGTCCTGTATACATTTTTATACTATAACTGATTCTAATATGTATTGTCAGTTTTTATTACCTAATATATTAAGAAATTAAATAATATGAACAATATTCAGCGATGGTAAGGCAAAGGAACCAAAGGCCACCACACAACTTGCCTATACAACATCGATACAACAAATAGATACATTCAAGGGTATCATATACTAACAATATCACTTGACAACAGGTTATAATTGTCCGCAAATACATAAAGTCCAGTTAGAGTAGAAGAATAAAATCCAGTCAAAGAAGAAAAAGAAAAAGAATAAGTTTATCTAATTATTGGTCCTATTTCAGTGATTAATGCTTTTGGAGCTTTCTATTTAAATATATGTAGTTAAAATTGATAAAGAAATATGTTAAAACTTTAATTGGTATTTTAATCGGAACATCAATTTTATTATTCATATCTCCAAATTTATTTTTCATGTCTATTTTCATAATCTATTCATGTATGTTGTATTTTTGACAAAATAAAAAAAAAAAAAATTAATGATGCATCACATAATGTAATATTATTAATCTTACATTAACATTATTATGCTTAACGAATGAATCTTGTATCAATATTCAAAATTTTTACATTTTGGTTTTTAAAAGAAGAGTAAGTACCGTTCATCATAATCAGTCACAATAATTTTTGATTTTATTGCATATAAATAAATTTCTTGTTAAATAAATAGGTAGTTTGTTGGACCATGAAAATAATAAAAAATAAAAGTCTTTTATTTCATATCTAATTTTTAAATCAAAATCAAAATATTTTGAGATATGTGCAATTATAATTTGAAATTTAAAAAATATTGCATAATAAATTATTATTGTTTTCGGTTAAATGAATTAATTTTGATAAATTTCAATATCGAAGATGATATACGAGTACATAATAATAAATGTATACATAAATAACATACATAATAATTACAATATATTCTTTGATGGGAATTATTGATAAACATTTATAATATAAAATTATATAAAAAAATTATTGAATCGAATTTATTTGGAAAAATTTTTGAATCTTCATTAAAGTAATTATTAATTTTTATAATATGTGAAAGAATAATAATGAATTTTGTAATTATTTATATGGTTTTGGATTTATTTAAAGGTCAATAAATAATAGAGGTCGAATTTTGATGAAATAATTTTTATTTTAGACATTTTGAACTTTTAATTTGGATTTATGGAACCTGTGTTGAATAATTGTATAATTTTGCAAAAAACTAAAATTTGTAGTTTTGGTTTGTGATTTATTTTTTAGATCTCAATCTTAAAATAATTAAATCATATTGTTAGAGGTTAAGAGACTTACTTACAGGATAATTTATAATATAACACTGTATAATATAACACTGTATTCCGTATTGTAACAACTCTATTCAATGTTGTGTGTCATACTTATACTTATAACATTTTTGTAGCAAGCTTATTTAATGTATTTAAAATATAATATATAATACAAAGTTAAGAAAAAAAAAACATAAATTGCTATACATTATATCTAATTCTAAACTCAATTGACGTCGATAAACATCATATAAGATCAATGGACGTCGAACTGTTGTAATGAATGTAAGTGCTGTGACAAGAAAATTGTTTATTAAAATAAAAAAATTTGTGAATAATTAAGTCAGCTGGAAACGATTTGTTATTGACCTATTCACTTTGAGTACAACATGACTTATTGATGATAATGATGATTATATTTTTAACATATAGCGATATTAATTTTGATCGAATAAATTGTAATTTTTTCTTCACCTATGCTTCTTTGTTTCATAATATTTTTCGAATATATTTTTTTAAAAATATTCGTATTTTGTTTTCTGTTTTGCAAAGCTGATCTTCGAAAGTCAATGGACAAATTTGATCATAGTGAAGTTTAATAATAATTAAATAAGTAATTACTTAATTTTAAAATTATTTTCAGTAATTGTTTCGTTCATAATAACACCACTCATCAGTAGGTACTTGTTGTGTTAGACTACCTTTATAACTTTTGATTTTAATTTTGATTGATTTTATAACTTACTAAAAGATGTCAATAATACATCTGTGAGTTATAAAAATCAACCAAAATTTTATTGTAAAATGCATTTTTACAAAATAAATTTATATAATTATAAACTTTTAAATTTTCCACATCGTTTTTAATAAAAACTTAATTTTACTCAAATAAAACAGATTTGAAATTTTTTTTGAAAAATCTAACCATGTATTGTGTAATCGACTGATTTGATATTTGTCTTAAAAATTTGTGTGGAGCCCCTTAACCAAACCAGTACATAAGTTAGCAACACCTATCAAAAAAGTACGTAACATAATGTAACAGCATGTTATACGACTATAACCACACATCTTAAACGAAAGTATTGAATTGTAGTATAGAGTTAGAATAGATTACGTTAGGGGTTAATAAACTACGGTTTTTTATTTAATGTGGATGTTAACATACTCTTTATCATAGACAAATTTCTGATTGTATATAGAAAGAAAATTGTTGTACGTAATAAAATTATCTAGATTAGCCTTAGTGACAATATAAAAGTTTAATGCAAAAGTTATTTTACAAAACAAAATTAAAATAAGTTGAGACATGTATTTACTAATATTATGTATGAAGATGATGTTGTTTAACATTATTTAAAACTATGTATAAAATAGGAAAATTATGAAACAAACTATACACTATCATTGCATATGCTGGGCAGATTGTCTTTCTCAGCAGAAATTATTATTATTATTCTCAGCAGAAATTATTCATATTCTCAGCAGAAATTATTATTAAATAATTTGAAACATTTCAGAATAAGAATAAATTCAAAAAAAATTAAATATGAAAAAATAAGAACAGAAGTAGTCATAATAACAAAATTATCATAACTTCAAAGTGTTTTGCTATAAGAACTTAAAACAATGTACAACCTTGTATACGAGATAAATTGATTGTAGCCAATAATGATATTAAACTGCTGTGCTATAGCGTACAGAATTAAAATAAAAAATAGTTGAAAGCTAGTATATTATGAATAAAAAATATGGATTTGAACAAAAAATTGAGAAAACCAATTTTGACAGTATTTCAGAGAAATAATAATGAATGTAAAACGTATATAAATATATGGCGGTAGACATTGAAAAATTAGAAGCTTGTAAAAATTAATGTAATAAAATAATATTCTAGTTTTCTTTTCACTAAATTTATTATAAAATATCTTGATCTATTTACATCGAAGTTACAACAGAAATATAATAATTTATAAATTGATTACTCTTTTCAAAATAAAGATTGTACTAGGGGCCTCTGTTGAGTAATTATAATTCAACTTATAATTAAAAAAAAAAAACTAGTTTACGTACTGACATAGACTTCTCACGATAAGGCACAAACAACTAATGTTTAATATAAAACTTTGAGGTTAGTAAGTTTTATTTTGGACACATAAATACACTTCCCTCATATACTGATTCGTTTCCGATATATTCCCTATAGCTAGTGGCATTTAATGGATAAAATTACTAAAAATAAAATATTTTTGTAATTAAAGAGGTATATACATTATACATATTTTTAACCAAAACCATATGATTACTACAAATGACCAAAATATAGAAAACAATAATTCGAGACAGTTACTTAAAAAAATTAATAGAATAAATTTCCTTTAATTATGTATAAAAATAATAAGATGCTGAATGACACAAAATGGATATATTTTATTTAAAAGTTTGAATATTATAAAACAAAATAGAAATTTTTTAAATCCGTATGCGCATTTCTGTTGTATATACAACTTATTTATATATTAAGAGTTCATTAAGCAGAAGCGAAATAAGGTGAGAAGGTGCTTACTGCGCATGTCCTTAAATGGTTGTCTATTATAATTATAGATAGCTACTTTAACTCTACTATGTAAAGATGAAATTGCCCGTCCTATGAAGAATTCAACTGATTTTTTTTTGTTTTTGTTTTTTTATATTTTTTATTTGAGATGAATTTGTTTTTTTGTTTTAATTTGGCATATGTACATAGAGTAAGTTGCAAGTACATATGTAGATTATAATAACTGACTTTTGTTTATTATTGTAATAAGATCTCCCATATGCATAATGTATTTTCTGAATAATAAAATCATATGAGTAAAATATTTTCAACTGTGTGTGCATTTTTGTTTTATATACAACTTATTTATTATATTAGAAGTTCATTGAGGAGAAGCGAGATAAAATGAAAAGGTGTCTACTGCGCAGGTTTCTAAATGCTTGTCAATTATAAAGATTGTATTATGAGATGCCATGAAATAATAAAGAAAAATAACAAAGAATAATATATGTGGTAAATAAAAACCTAAAAACAAGATAAAAACCAGAGTATAGTGAACACAGGAAATTAAAGAACCCGAAGAAAATAATAATAATATTTATTATGTGTATAATTTAACAAATTCATCTTAGTGTCTAAATTTAACTATAATTTTACATAATTTAATAATTATTTAACAAATAATCGATGGAAACAGATGGAATTGATGGAATTATTTAACAAAATAATGAAAAAAGAAAATATGTATAAAATATCGGTTATTTAATAATAAAAACAAAACAGATATTAGAATTTATACTACAGAGCTTAAAGTTTTCAATATCAGAGTGATCGTAAGAGAATAGCCATATCTTGATATTTTTAAAACATCGACGTATCATATATTCATAAGTAGACAATAGAATAATAAGGCAATAGAAGAGACAATAGAAGACAATAAAAGTGGCTGAAATCTGTTAAAGATAACCAATTTATTATAGTATGTACGTCCACAACATCATAAGCCGTATTGTAGTTTAGATTTAAATAAACTATTATAAACTGAAATTAAAATTTCCGGGAACAGTACAGACTTAGGTGATACATTTCAACTTTGTTGAAACAAATTTTTAAATAGAAAGTATATATGTTCATTCCAACTTAGTTTTGTATCCAGAAAAATTCCTAGATGCTTCGAACTATCTACTGTTTCAGTCATAAAACAGTCTTTTGTACAATTTAAGTTTTAATAACATAAATCGTGACACAAGAACGCTAAAGATTTAAAAGTGACAATCTGAAGCAGCCAATCGTAACAATTGGAAATAATTTGTGAAGAAGGTCAAAGCAAACCTCTAACGATAAAAGACAAAATAAAATGATTTCAAACTGTCATAGAAACTTAAATTTGTCGGTAAAGAATTTTCTAACCGTTTACACTTAGATAATTTAAATTTTATTTTTTTGTCTTTTAATTAGCATTTTTTTTTTTTAATTTTAATATCTTAATAAGTCAATCATAATGTTTTGTGTTTTATTTTTAAGGAACATTTTTATACTAATTGTTATACAAAGGTTGCTTCATTGAATAATGATATGCTTGCGTTTTCACAATTATTATAAAATTTTATTTAATATTTAATAGTATTTATTTACCCAGTTAATTTGAATTATTATCAAAGTTTAAATTAGTCTTTAGGTGCATAATTGAGTAGAATAAAAACTTGAAATAAATTCTGAGTTCAAATTAAAAAAAAATCCAATTAAAAAATATTTTATTTTATATATATACTGGCATACTAGTTATATTGCACACACAATATATCAATCAGATTCGTAATTTATAAATGCTAACAGACACAAAATCATTGTGCCTATTACAATTAAGAGCACAATTTAATAAAAAAAACGTAAAACTTAAAACGCAAATTTTTCTAGCAAATAAATTAAAAATTTTTAATATTAAAAAAAATTGCAACTTTTTAAATACGAATCTAAATTTATAAATATAAAATTTAACATTAATTCTTTTGAATAAGAAAAAACGGGATCAAATTAATTCATGCTCATAATCTGACATTAAAAATGTACTATAATTTTTGTTATTGCTATTGTATGGTGGTTTACTTAATTGTTACATTAAATTATATATATATATATTTTTAAATTAAAAAAATAAAGGAAAATAAAAAAATCGGACCATTAAAACGGCTTAATTAATTTAATTCTCTTTAAAAAAAAATATTTTCTGAATTACGTTCGTTATTTTGATTTACTTTTTTTTTTTGATTTGCTTTCATCTCGTTATGCTTACAAAACTACTCTAATTATATACCTCTTTAATAACTATTAACATAATCATCTTTTAAAGTCTATTAAAAAGTTGTATTTTACTTTGTTTTGTTTTTTTTGTCTGAAGTTTAGCAAAATAAAATATTTTATAAAAAAAATTTAAGAATGATGTAAATTTTAGTTGACCCGAACAACCATAATCTTGCGCCAGTGTTCTATTATTAATGGATCGTATGTATGGATTAATTCATAACACTTTGAAAGTTTTAAAACTCAATCTGTGTCTGAATAGAGTGAAATAATTTGCAAAATCGATGCCCCGCTATTTCCAATGCCGATTATTTACTGTTCAATTTTAATTCTATATATCATATGTATGTTAAATCGCATCGATGTTGACATCGATGTTGAAATAAAGCGTTATCAAAACCCAGTGAGTATTCACTTGTTATTTTCGTCGAATTTATGGTCCTGTTTCTGACGAATGAATTTAAAGTATTATATCCTCGTCAAATTATATCGCTGTGTAACACCTAGACAAAAAAAAAACAAACGAAGACGCCTTCATTTAGGATAGAATTTGCTTGTAATCGCACTCAATGCAGCACAATAAAACCTAGAAACTGCAGAAAAATTGCCATCGTCATTTCCCAGTCAATAGAAAGTACACGCGTTCATCCAATTTCAAAAAGAGGTGACAAAAGCGATCTCATGAGTTATAGACTTATATCTATTGTTTCGATTCTCTCCAAAGTTTTGGAAAGCATAATTAATAAGAGACTTTCGAGATATCTTGAGAGAAAAAGCATAATCTCAAATAGACAATATGGTTTTAGATCGCATCAGCCTACCGGTGACATGTTGACATGATGATCTGCCTTTACGAAAACTTTCTTATCATCTTACTTAATTCTGATGATGCTAATATTGGTGCTTTAGATATTTAAAAAGTATGGTATACCTCAGGAATCAACAAAATATTTGGGTTTGCACTAAGACCTGGATATTAACATAGCAATAATATGTGGTAAATTAAAGTAGAAACTTAAAAAGGTTAGTATGTAGCTTGTATTAAGCTGATAGGGAGATATTTCAATTTGATTCTAGAATTTAAAATTACGGTTTATAAATGCATATCATTATGGCTTTATTGTTTTGAACTTTAGGATGTCACTAGAAAAACGTAAATGTATGTTGTATGGTTCATTTTACTTTAGTCAGACATTAGGCTTAAGCGATATATTTAATACACGATTGCACGCCTTGGACTATTGGAGGAGCTAGCAATTTGGACTACTATGTTGTACTTGCTTTTTTGAAAATGTTTTCATGATTTTCATCATTCTTACATTGGCTCATGAACATACACAATTGGCTCATGAGCTATTGGCTCAAGAACATAAAGGTTTTCAATAAATCTAAATTCACTTAACTTGATTTTACATAAATACATACCCATTTTCTAAGTTTAATTCTCAACTACAATTTTATTTCCTATTCTCAGTTCTTTATTGGAAAATATGTTTACCAAGTAGGTACATGTATTTTTGGGTGTAAATAATTTGTGTGCCAGATGAAAATCTGTTTTGTGAACTCCCATATATATAAATCATATTAATGGGTTAATAAATTATTATATTTAATAGCTGTGCTCTCTTCAACCGGTTCACAATCTAAGTCAATACTTTAATATGAAAATACAATAACAATTCAAAACCCAGATATTTATCTGGTTTTTATACAGGTCTTAAATATTTAGTAGTTATATTTGTTATTGCTTGCGTAGTTTTTCAATAGAAAAAAATTATTCATATCATTAATCTACATTGTTCTTTTGAATTTAATAAAACCTAGACCTTGAACCGTATGAAAAGAACACAGCTAATATAATTCTTACTGGTCTTATAAACGTTATATAAATTCCATATTAATCTTCAGAACATTGTTTTTTTTATTTCTACAAATTATTCATAAAATCATAATCATTACCATGATCTTATAATCTAATTTAAAGAGTTTATTTTGAACGCCACATTTATTCTTGTATCATATCACCAATACATACAAACCATATGGCGCAGTTTTCATCAAATATTAATCCGAGTATATTTCGTGAGGAAATAAATTTCATTAAAAAATTTGTTAACATTATTATAGAAATAAAAAAGTAAAGTAATCGACTCGATTGAAAATTTTATAATCAATTCTTTTCTTAAAGAAACAAATAAAAACAAAAATAACAAAAAAATAAACAAAAACCTTTAAGTACATCCGAAAATATTTTAACTACAAAATGGGATAATAATCACTTTTGGCTGTTGGGCTTTCTTTTGAAATTTTGATGTTTGATGTAATTTTTTTGTTGTTTTCAGTTGGTACTACTGCTGGATTATAACAATGTATATTAATTTTTAGTTAGTTTTTTTTTATTTTTTTATTTTTATACTAAATTTTAGTTAGTTTTATTTTTTTTTTAGTTAAACTTTTGAGTATTTATTTAGTGTAGACATAAACTAACAATTAAATGTTACTGGGTTGTTCAATCTATGTTCAATTATGAATTTATTACTTAATTTGTTAGTAAAAAACTAAAAATATGTATTATAAGTAAGTATGTTGTAAAATAGTAGTTGAGAATGTGTTACTAGGTTAACTGGCATGTAGTTATAAAATATGCAATATGCTGTATATATATATATATATATATATAGCTTAAAGAGTACAAAAAAAAAATAGTAATTAATAATAGCCTGGTGGTATTTGAGGGAAATGACCAACTATTATTATTAGTATTTTTTATAATAATTTTGAAGTAAATGTGGTATTGACTTTGGAAATTGATGAAAAACAAAAAAAAAAAAAAACAAAAAAAAAGTTAAAATAAAAATTAAAGAAATTACGAAGACTAACTGAGAAAATTGCATATATGAGCACTTTATACATTCAAGGACGGAATTTTTATAGTTTTATAGGAAATTACGAGTGTGGTGAAACGCTATTGCAGATATAATTACGTTGTGAATTTAGAATTATAATTATTTTATAATGTGTTCATAAATGATTTACAAATTAAAGATGTGCATATAAACATATCACAGGGTCAGAGTTGCTAAAAGAAATTGTAAATGGCATTAATAAGGGTTTAAAAATGTAATTAGTGATCTATAATCATTTATATATACAAAAAGTTATATTATTTAAAACTAGAGTTGGTTGATTATAATTCAAGTCAAAGCACAAATTTAAAGTTTTCAAAAGAGTAGATATTTTTATAGACTGATATAGACTTTTCGTTACAAGGAAGATACACTCATGTTTTAATGTAAAGATTTTAAATTTGTATGAATTATTAAAATAACATACATTCTTATATATATACATTGGTTCAAAATAATTTTGTTTGTTTAAAAATTGATTTTTTCAATGTCCAAATCCACCGCTAACTTTTATTTTAAGATCTTATTTTTAAATCCATTTTTGGTAAAATTTATTTTACATTTCAGAAATGGAGGTAGCGGGGAAGCTGTTAGAAAACTCAAAATAAATAATTTAAATCGTTGTCTATTAAATATTATTTTTTTTTCGTTTTTTAAATTTATTTTTTCGGTTTAAAATAATTTTTTATTGTTTTTTTTTTTTAATCTATTTTATTAATTTTAATTCTTTTCTATTTTGACTTTTTTTAAATATTATTTCTTTCATTTTTTAAATTTATTTTTTCTTTCATTTTAAAAACTAAATTCTTCTGCCGATATCTACAAACTACCCTTATGTTTGATTTTATTTTATGAGTTAATTTTTACTTTTTTTGATGTGGCTTTTCTTTAGACAATGGAATGCTCCTAACACTATTTTAATCAAAATTTTGAATCTTGTCTTAAGTATTGTAATAATTTATTTTTTTATATTGGAAATGATATTTCATATTTTGTTCATCGTTTATTCTATATCATTATTAAGTATTAATTTTGATAATTTAATACAATATTTGGTTTTTATTTTTTATTTTTGTTAATATTTTGGAATTGTTTCAATACTTTAAATAAAAATTTTTTTTTTTTAATACTTATATTGTACATATTTAACTAGGTTTAAGATTGGATGGAAATAAAGAACTATTATCATTATTATTATTAACTGCTGATGTCAAAATAATGAACTAACTATTGGTAAAATGTTGTAAAATTGATCAAATATATAATAAAATATGAACACAATTTCTTCACATTTTATCATTTAGGTTAGGCGACAATTAAACGACTTTGATTGACACACAGATGTAAATATAGTATTTTTGCAAATTTACAACACGGAAATATAAGTAGCTTCAATCATTTATTTGATTATCGATTTTAATTGAAATATGTCAAATCACTGTATTTCATATCGAACAAAAAAAATTATAAATTTTTTTATTATCTTGATTGATTTAAAATAATATTAACAAATTTAAATTATAATTATACAATCCCATTTATTTGAAAAAATTATATATCCACACCTTTTTCACTTTCACCCAAAATGTCATTAAATCTCAATAAATAATAATAAAAAATATACTTCTAATAATAATTAATCGTATTAAAATTTATTTAACATCTTCACTTTAAACTCATTACAATCCCTGTCAAAATTTACGTTACTATTATGCCAAGAAAATAATTTTATTATGTGTTGTTTTTAATTTTAAATATCAAAAAAAAGTCACCGACCTCAATTACGAGCATATTAAATTTTTTTTAACCAACGGCATTTAACAACATTTTACTCAAAAACAAAATCACTTCTTAGTATTCCTCTATTATACGCCATTATTATTACCATTATTATTATCATTATTACTACCATTATTATTACCAAAATTATTTATTTCAATATGTACATATGTATGTAATCATAATAATATGAAAATCGAATAATTCAAATTTAAATCATTCGAGGGTTTTTATTTTTTTGATAATAATTTGCCATTTAATTTACCAAAAAATATTGAATTATAAGAAAACTTGATGATAGCTTTGAAAATATAAAATAAAAAATCGCATAACAATTATAATCCTCAAAAATATTAGAATTTGGAATGATTATGCAAAAAATTTAATTTAAACAATTTGTGGTGGCTATGATTATATAGTGTTTTAGAAAAATATAATTTTCAGCAGCAGCAGCAGTATCTAATCATTTACAAGATAAAAATCACCTTAAAACATAAAAATAATAAAAATCGATTACAAATCGATTTGGATCAAATTATCTTTCGTTAAATGTTATGCTATATAATTCCATGTCGTATAAATGTATAAACACAAATTTTATTAGCTGGCTTTGAAATATGTTATGTCATATTGAAATATAATATTATATAATTACTTTTAAGTTTCTAATAGTATGTAATTTTTGATCGAAATATATAATAGGGTTGTTGACAGCTTATTAGTTTTTACTTGTTAATTTAAATTGGACTTGTAATCATTTTTTAAGCAACTGCGGTTAATATTTACAAGAACATTTGGAATCGATTTGGATTGAAATATATTTGAATACCTTCAACTCGGAACTTTAGTTAGACTATGACTAGTCTTGACTATATATTGACTATAATTTAATACTTATCCTAGTATGAATACACATGTTATAACATTACATTTTACAATTTTTGGAATTTGAATTATAATTAATATATTTATATATGCGTAAAAATATAGAAAACCTCCACCCAGTTTTATTTTTTCAACCAAATTCACGTTTTTAGTACATAATTACAAATGTAATTGTAATTACTAAAAATAATTACTTAGTACTTTTTCTCTAATGAGTAGTGGTTGTAAAAATTTGATAAAAGATAAAATTTTGACATCCAACAATTTATATGTTAAAAATTGTTTTAAATTTTCATCAAACCATTAAATATTATTATATTTTGAACATTTTTTTATTTAATGTTGTTATTAACATTATTAGATACTATTATTATTATGATTAAATTATATCTTGCGATAGTTGATAAGCAAAGCCAACCAGATTAAAATAGAACACCATATAGAGATGTTTAGTGGAAGCCCTGTCCTGCCAAGAAATGCAAGGAAAACCTAGAAACAGAGGCTTTAACATTATTTAGAAATATTATCTGTCATCAAGAAATTGTTGTATTTTTTTTATTCTGATGGGACTTCCATTTCGCCAGTATTAATTCTATCAATAAGATTATGTGAAAGTTGACCGTCAATAGTACAACCAACACTCTGAGCAGTTCCTAAAACTTCCTTAACTCCACCAGAAAGTTCGCGAGCCATATATTGTGGTCTCAATGTTCTTGCATTTGTCAAAATATCGTCAAAAGATATATTACCATTATGTTTAATATTTTTACCCTTCTTTCTGTGTCGTGGTGGCTCTTTTAAGGCTTTGATTATAAGTGAAGCCGCCGAAGGTACTACAGTAATTTAAGCCTGCCGATTTTGAATAGCCAACCATACTGTAATTTTTAAACCTTTGCAATCGAATGTAGCTTTAGCAATATCATCGTCTACGTTTTTTAAAGACAAACCAATGTTCCTCCTACTTATTCTCCAACACAGCAGAGATACACTATTTTAATTTCAGTTGGATTACATTTTGGTGGCTTCACTATTATATCCTCACAAGATAGTTTTGAGAGGAAAAGGTCTTTATTAGTTGCCTCAATAATATTCAATAGGTCAATTTATAGAACATAGGATGTTGTGAAAAATTGATGTTAACTTCTAATATATAACAGTTTATAATGTAAACAAAAACAACAACGACAAAGTTATTAATGAAACTAAAAAATAAAAAAAAATTGTAAAATTCTAATTGAAGTCTTGAACAACTTTTTTAATTTATATTTTAGAACACATCCTATAATTGACATAACTAACTGTTTAATATTTTCTAATCTAATTTTATTTTACAATTTGTAAAATATTAAAAAAAAAGACAAAAAAATTTAAACTAAAAAATAAAATAAAAAATTAAAAAAGAATTTTTGTTCACTTGAAAATTGTTGACTTGATTTAAGTGCTTAATCGATTGTATCGAAAGAGAAAATTTAAATTGAAACAATTAAGTTGCGTAATACTTTCACTCTTTATTGTATATGTGTATAAAAATGTATAAGTGATTTATTAATCGACTTATTTCTTAAATATTTTAAAATTTTTGTAATAACCTAAGTACCTTCAATCGAAAATTATTATTAGATACTTACAAATATTTGAAAATGCTTAAAAAGAACGAACTGTTAAAACTTTTTACACTAAGCAATATTGAAAATTGTAATCGATAGGACTATTAACATAAGTTATTAGTGTTTTAAATAAATTATGACAACATATATAATTATTGTTAAGTATTATAATTAAAAAACTTTTAAGTTTTCAATATTTTTCAATAATTTCAAATTATTTTTTAAAGAAAAAAAATAAAACAAACAGAAAAAAAAATTAGTTTAAAAGGTGACTAATTGTGATTTAGAGATTAGTATTAATGTGGGTTTTCAGTTAAAAAATATTTAACTAAATAGCACCTACTTGTAATTAAAACCAATTTTATATTTTCTAAATTGATTAATACGTTATTGATTTTAACTTTTTCACTAACTACGTTTCATATACCCGGTAAGAAACTTTGAGTGAAGCGTGTTCCATTTTATTTACTTTCATTTCATATATTAAGAAAATAGCGTAAAATATTTTTTTATTTCATCATAATTCGGTAGTGGAAGGGTTTAGTTGAATTTTTCAATAGAAAATTTAATATAAATAAAATTAAAATTTTTAAAATAAAATTTATCTAATTAAAAAACTTAAGTAATCTGACACCATTTAGTGACACAAATAATCACCTATCTCTTGAATCTGAGTGTGGTTTAGTTTTTAATTAATTGATTATAATTATTTTGTTGTAGACATGTAATATCATAAAATTTTAATCAATTCAATACAATTTAAATCGAAATATTAACCGATAGCCTATATATAGTGGTTACTGATATTTATTAATTAATAATTTAAAAGGTAATTATATAAAATTAATTATAATTGAAATTATTAATTAAGAATATATATAATTAAGAAAATAAAATTAAAAAGAAGGAAATTTTGGTTATTATAAAAACTTGTTTTCTAACGTCAGAATAAAATTTTTGCATAATAGTGTAAATAGTCGAATATTTTCCTTTTAATTTTACTGATATGCTTTTCATACAGACACGCGTATTTCGTCTACTACTTTCAGACTTCTTAAGTGTTTTGTAACGCTGAAGAAACCTACAACTCTTTTGTATACACATTATTTTTTGCTAATCTCTTCTGAACGTGTAAAAGATTTACAATAAACCACAGAGAGACATAGAATGGTTAGGAGAACTCTAATTGTATACACATTGTTTTTACTAATCCAATACATACTACATATCTTCTGAACGTATACATGGGTTACAATAAAACAATAAAATGAGAGAATGAAACTAATTTGTAAATTTAAATTTTTAACCCTTTTACTATCTATGTATGTCCATTATATAGTGGATAAAATTTTAAGCAAAGATTGTAGCATTTTTTTTTATGTCATTTCACATAAATAGAAAATAGAGTAAACATTTTTTACATTAAATTTATTACATCATAATACATGAGTGAAAGGGTTAAAAAATTTGTATTATTTTGGTGTAATTATATTTTTTGTAAGCTTAACAATATAACTATAAGGAATGAAACTAAAATAAAAAAAAAAACAAAAATTCAGAACGTCAAAGTAAATATGGGCATCGATATTTATTATAATACCACTCTTCAACAGTGCAATTTAAGCACTACGCAAAAAATATAAAATTCCAAAAGTTTTAAAATGATATAATTTAGCATGCCAATACAACTTATAGACCACTTTGAAACATTATACTATTCAAATATTTTACAAACAAACTCATTTGCCGAGAGATAAAATCTTTTGAGCATTCTAGTAATTTAGAACAGAATTTAGATGAAAGAATAAAAACGATTAAATTTATTTGAACATGCTAGTAGGTATATTCTAAAACTGTATAATTCACGTTGATGAAACAGTTTAATACTAATGAAAAAAATAAAATCTATCATAGCTTATATAGAATAACCATAATTTATTTAATATCTTGGTTTACCTGTATATTATTATATAAGGCTCTTTTTTATTTCGTGATGTGAGTCTATTATTGTTTTTTGTCATTCATTTTATTCCAATGACAATTAAAGAGTACTGGACCAAGCTGGAAAATGCAAAAAGCTTACATCGGGTATTGAACCTAGTACCATTCGGTGGAAAAGAAGGCAATTTTTAGCTTCTGTAGCTACTACTACCAGCTCATAAAGAACACTAATTATTTACACATAGATTACTATTCAATGAATTGGTATCACAATGAACGTTACTGGGCTAAGTGTGTCAACATACTGCCGAAAGCCATTATTACCTACGTTTCTATTCAAAAATGATATGGTCATTATAAAGGTCTCAAATATTCAATTACTTAAAATAAATTAAAACAATATACTATTGAAAACAGAAATTCAAATGCATTGCAATAGAAAAAAATTACATACAAAAATTAGCAAAACTAAAATAAAGTTCATCATTATTTAATTAAAAAAAATTAAATGAAAATCATATGCATTGAAATACATACTAGATCTGGATAAAACTGAAACTAGTGTTAACTTTATTTTTACTTTTAATTACGTCAAATAAAAAAAAATTATTATAATAATTTTAATTATAGTAAATAAAAAAATAAATAAATAATATTTATAATAGATTTGAATCGACTGAATTCTAATTAATATATTTATAAGGCTTAGGAATTAATATTCATTTATTTTTTTATTATGTTCAGAAGAGTACGGGTATATATTTTCATTTGTGAAAATACAACTTGAATAAACGGTAAAACTGTTAATTCACCATTTTTAAAACTTAATATAAACTTTTTTATGTCAATACAGTTATGGTTTATATTTTTTTTATTTTATGTTTTTTTTTGCATTATTTCACATTTTGTGTAGTTAAGTAATTATTAAAAGTAAATAAAAATACCATAAATAAATTATTAAATATTAGAATTATTCATTGAAATGCTTTTAGTCATAGTTAAAAGCAGTAAATTATAGTTTATTTGATATTTGTAAGTTTTTTATTCTTCTTATTATTATTATAATAATAAAAAGAGAGCTTTTATGTTTATGTTTAAAGTACAGTTCATAGAGTACAGGTTTTTTTTTTATTTTTTTTTTTAAACATAGTTTTAACAAAACAGGTGAAGGTAAATTATGTCAGTATCCAGTACGCACAGAATTGATATGTGCATTAATATAATATAGTTGATAGTTGGAGATGCGAAGCGGTGATAATGTGAAAGCATTAGGAAACAAGTATATCTGCCTATGTATTTATATATATATATGACATATTCAAGGTTAATTTTTGTATGATTATATTGTATTAATTCTATTAGTAAGTATTTTTATGAATTTGAATAGATGTAAATTAAAATATTATGATAAATTATAGGGAAGAATATTTTAAGGTTCATTTCATTTTTATGTAATAATAATAATTATTATTATTGATATTTTAATTTTTGGCTGTCAATTGAAATTTTCATTTTCATGGTTGATGTCTTATTCACTTTGAAATTACTTTTTACAATGATGATGATGAGAAAATATTATTTAATTTGTAAAGTTATGCACCTATATTGAATAAATATAAAAAAAAAAATTAAATAAATTTGGATTGTAGTGGAAAATTTGTTTGCACTTTTTTTTTGTTTAATTCAAGTTTAATTTTAATTTGCATGTTTTTTCGTTAGATGTGAAAAAATATGCAGTATATATGTAAACAAACAAAAAACTGAAATTGATCAATTTATAACAAGATTATTGTTGTGAAATATGTAGGTACCTTGTTAAAATAATACTGGTTAGGTCAATGTAATAATTGATAAATTAGTTAAGTAATACATTGTTTTGAGTATTTGTTAGTTAAATTTAATAAATAATTAAATAGTTAATTAAGCAAGTTAGCTGAACTCAAAAACCTAAGTTAAAAAAAATAAAAGAAATAAAAAATACTATAACTAACAAAAGAAAGGAAAAACAATTTTGGAATTTGGAGTCTAGTGGAAATTAAAGTGCCAACAAATTATTAATATTAGAATCCGAATTGATCGACTATAATCCCCTATTCAGAATAATATTTCGAATTGTATTGATTAGATTTGCATCGGATTGGATATAATTTGCATTTCACTATTACAAAGTTCTATTACAATATTCTGGTACAAATGCTAGGTAAACTATTTTGTCCTTATATCCATAATGTACTCTGTTTAATCCTTAACTATACACCAATGCAAGTGTATAAGTAAAGCTAATTCTTATTTAGGATTCATTAAGTTAATGATCTATTTGAATTTAATTTCTTAAAAGCTTCTTTAAAACTCGTATAGCTCTCTAATAGGTGAGCTAATTATAGCTCCATCATTATTGTTTTGAGATTAACCTTTTTGAATCGTTCAGCGAAATTACGAGTTGCATTCAAGATTTTTCGTATGAACGTAGATTGCCATTTCAACTTTATTCCCAGCATTTCTCACTAATTTACAAAGTTCATAATAATTTACAAAATGTTCACAATCGTGACATGAAAAATGCAGTATTAGAGTTTTAATTGCAATGTAGTATTTTCCATAATGTATTATATGCATAATTGATTCTAAAATGCTTATGTTGTGTTTTTTTAAGCATAGTTCAAGTAAGTATACAAGTATTTTAAAACTATTTATATTGCATAGTTCGTTATGTACTAGATTGTAGCCAAAATTCTAATACTGCATTTGCGATACTAAATCTGTGTGATGGAAATGATTGGAAAACCAATCTGAACCAATTTGGGTTTATTAAAAAGTTTTTTTTCATTCAGTTTTCATATTATAGGAATATAACGGTTATGAGAACGCTTTGCAAAGTGAAGTATATAATAAACTGTATTCTACTAATAAACGTCTTATGTGCTTGCTCTAAGCATAAATATTTAAATCTCTAAATCTCTTGAGACCTATGTGATCGCCAGGATCTTCATTATTTTAATCAAATATAGAACCGGTTGAACAAGGAAATAAAACATTAAATATAAAATGCAAATTATTCATTTGATTATTATTTAAAATAAAATTTGATTGATTTAATAGATTTTTTTTCTATGTTAAAACTTGAAATTTTCGTACAGGAAATGGCAATAAATTTTTAGATAAAATTATTTTATTGATTTTTAAAAATATTCATAGATTAACCATCATATATGATTATTTTCCAAAAAACAAAAAAAAAAAAGAAATGTATATTATGAAAACTTGATTATGATTTATATCTTATTGAATTTCCTCATAAATTCCACATTATTCCCATATGTATCGATCTTCTCATATTATATGTATGTTAATAGATTAAATCGATTTTATATAACGTTTTTATTTTTTATTACAAATTGTTAATTTTTTAAGTTCAAATATCTTAATTTACATATTGGTGAATATCTAACTATATAATTAAATCTATAATTTAAATCACAAAATTTCTAAAAAGAAAAAAAAAAATAATGACAGACTAAATTTCATATTCGACCGACTAAATTTTATATTCTAAAATTGTAATTCAATACCCAATAAATAAAATTCAAATATAAATTTCATACACACATGGGTTTGAAGGGTACACCTATATAAGAGAATCTCAGGGTGCGTGTGAAGCTTTGAAATATACTTTCTTTCTATTTATGTAGAATTTGAAAAGATGTATCTTTTATACATATATAAAAATATATATTTTGGGTATATATATATATACATATATATTAATCAAGTTAAGTCGTCAATAATTAAAAATTCTCCATAAATAATGTTAATTTTTACGCTTTAAACTATATATATTATTAGTACCTAAATTATGATAAAAATTATTAAATTTTTCGGTTTCGTTTAATTTTTTGGAAACATCTTAATTTACAACAATTTTTGAGTAATTCATTGGAAAAAAATAGAACTCGACATGAGTTGATTTTACCTTGGTAAATTTAAAACCACAAAAAAAAAATATAATAATAAAAACATCTACAACACAAACGCAGCAGGAAACTTACATTAATAAAACTAAATATAATAAAACTGTGTTGTACATTTTTAACAAATTAATAGAATAAGAAAGCTTTACTAATTTTAAAAAAAGTAGGTATAAAAATTTAAAAAATATTTTTTTTGTTTTTAATTCTTTCTTCTTTTCTGTGATTTCTTAATTATTTGATTTGAAAAAAATGATTTTTGTTTTTTTTTTTTCGATTTTATTTAATTAATTTTAATTGATTTACAACATCATTAGTTTCATTTACAAATGCTGTGATATTATTTATTTACTTTTTAATTTTTAATAAATTTATTCTAAAGTGCAGAGTGTGTTATAAAATTCAATTTTATATTTTATTGTCACAGCCAGAATCTGTATAATGTTTTGAGTTGAATCCACTTAGATTGAAAGCTACTCTGACGAAAACACCTCTTGTTCAATAAAATTAAAAATTAAATTGTTAAAACAAAAATTCAAAATATTGCAGACTAAAAAGGCTGCATGATTGACAGGCAGAAAATCTTGATTAGCTTAGGATTGTATTCGACTGGATTTAAAGTTAATCTAGGAGAATTATTTGGTCAATAAAATTGAGTAGTGAAAACTAGGATTTAAAAAAATTATTAACTGCAAATTGATTGTCTGATTGAGAGGCAGAAAATCCTAATTAACATTTGGTATAATCATAATTTGGTGTAAAGAGATGTCTCTAACAAGGACTAGAGGTATGGAGAAGTGTTGGACATATATCTAATAGGTGCTAGCCATATATCTAATAGCCACAATAAAATTGGTACTCAGGTCTCATTTTAGAATATCATTTAATTAAGTTTTAACAGTTAATATGCAATTAAAGTGGAAGATTTATGTAAAAATTATAAAAAAATAATTGAACTGAAAATATCATAAATTGTATTAATTTCTTGATATAAATTCGAAAATTTCAAAATTATATTTTATAGACAATAAAATATTGATGTAGAATGATAGTTTAAAACCGGCCTGAATATATGGTATTCAAACCAACCAACACTTAAGTATATAATGTTACAAACCATCACCTAAATCAAAATTTGACTAGTGATATTGGTATTATTCTGGATCACAGATTCAACTTCAAAGCACATTTCAATTCCATAATTAATAAAACTAAGTTTATGTTAGGATTTATAATTTGCTGAGCCAAAGATTTTACAAATCGTACACTCATACATCACATATGTTAGACCAACACTGGAATATGCTTGGCAAGTCTGGTCTCCATATCATAATGTTGATATTTTACGTATTGAAGCAATTCAGAGTTAATTTTTACGTTTTGCACTACGTACTTTTTCATGGTCTGTTCAGCTTCCTCCTTACAAAGATTGTTTTTAATAGACCTGATATCTCTCTTAACAACCAACAAAGTCGTCACGTCGATTGGTGGTTGGCATTACGTTTATACACCAAATTATTGTTGGAATTAGCTTAGCATCTAAAATTAGGAATTTAATAATTGTTAACTGTTTAATATTGCTAACCATAGTACTGACTACGATAAATTTGAGCCTTTGTCTAGAATATTACATAAATCTAACTTGAGAGCAGCATATTTTGAAACTAACCTTAGTAAAATAAGCTTAACGATTCAGCTGTATAATCGATAAATAGTTTTATTGTAATTTATATTTGGGCTTTTTTTTACTTTCTTTTTAACATTCTACTAACTACAGCATTTTAGCCAAAGGCTTTAGATGCTAGTGCTTGACTAATATAAGAAAAATGTAAATTTATTTTATCATTTTTTTTCTTTAAATAAATAAATAACCACAGCATGTTAGCTATTTATTTTTATCTCTTACTAACATTAGTTACTAATGGTGATGTATATTAATTCACTGGATGATGATCTCGCTTAGCAACATTATACAAGCTTTTGTCTAAAATAGAGGTCTCATTTGTCTGCTCTAAGCAATATCTGACAGTATTAAAAACAATTATTTGATACCAAAACAGAAGAGAATTAAACCTTTAAAATTAATCTCATAAAAATCTAAAGTAAATGTTAAAGTTAAATGTGTTCTATAAAATGAAGGTTTAATATTTATTTATTAAATTTTGGTATCTACAACTTTTGTTTTGTAAAATTAAAGTCAAATCCTAAGTTGACCGCTGGGTGACCTTTAGATATTATTTTTTTTTTCTAGTGTTAAATTATTGGCTTAAATTAAATTAAGACCGGTATTATTATTAATAGATATTATTAAAAAAAAAATATATATATATATATATATAATTTGGAGCTTTTAAAGTTTAATATGAAACTAGATTATAGAATATATTAGGATAATTAGCAACTGATGATGATGATTATGATGATGATAATAACATGATTATTCAATTTTATCAATTTCAAATAAAAATTCAGTAGAATCTTATAGTAATCAGTTATTAATGTTACTACTCACATTCGAGTAGTTCCTCTCTAAAATATAAAGTTATAAAAATTAACAGATATCATCCCGAATTTCATTTTTATATTCTTTGGCTTATAATTTTTCAATTAAACTAATATACCTATCCAGTGATGGAGATAGTATAAATAATCTCCCATATAAAACTGACGAAATATTATCATAAAAGTAAAAATAAAAAAAAATTAGCCTTCCGTTTTTTTCTTTTTATTAAATTTGAATCTTTTTTATTTTTTTTTTTAACTCGAAAAAGCTTTTATCCAATATTCTTGTTCAATTTTAACCGGAAAATATTTTAATAAAAAATACAAGAACAACAAAAATTCAATTTTTATCTTGGTGGTGAACAAGTTTATTAGTTTTTTTGTTCTGTTGTAATTTTGTTGTTTTGTTTTTTTTTTTTTTTAATTTAAAAAAAATTATCTTGATTGCGCCGATTATAACTGTTCTTTACCTATATGTAACAATGTCGCTGAAGATAAGAATAACCAAGCATTTGAAGAAAATCGAAAGAAATAAAAATAAATAAAAAATTAACAGTTTTAAAGGAAAATTTTTTAATTAAATCATTTTTATTTTTCCAAAAAAATTATTTTTCTTCTATAAATATTTTGGATGGTCAGATTTCGGAGACAGGTTCTTTTAGAGTAGTTGCAACTGGTTTAGTGACTTTTAAATTTTTTTTTATTATTTATATTTTAATATGTTTTGATCATTTATTTTTTTAATTTTTGTTGTTAAGTGTACATACAGTTCGGCGGACCGTCAATACCAAACTTCTTGTTTTTTTATTTTTTTTTTTTTTTTGTTTGAAAATCTAGAAATCTTAACTCATAAATTTCATATGAACTTGTGACTTGTCAGTAATATTAATTTATACTGAACATTAATGTTTAAAAAATTAAAATGAATACTAGTTTGGGGTAGGGTGGTCTGTAATTCAATTTTAAAAAAATAATAGATTATTGAATTTTTTTTTGGAACAAGTAAATTCTTTAACAATTTTTTATTACACTGTGCAACAAAACAAGCTTCTTCGTTTATTTTAAGTTCACGAGAGGTATCTTCGAGTTATGAGGTTAATCAGATTACTTCAAAGTACATATC
Source organism: Argyra leucocephala (assembly GCA_963942445.1). Classification (NCBI taxonomy): domain Eukaryota; kingdom Metazoa; phylum Arthropoda; class Insecta; order Diptera; family Dolichopodidae; genus Argyra; species Argyra leucocephala. The sequence goes on along the minus strand of OZ012677.1, from coordinate 154,636,600 downwards.
TGAAATTTACTATTTATGTGCTCAATTTTCTATTATACTCGTATAATTGCAACTTAGTTATTATAAAACTGGAACTGCAATAACTAGAGCTAAAAGTAGTAACCATCGTGGTAATTAAATAATGACTAAGCGGTGGCAAGCAGAGTCTTTGTGAAGCAATGGAAACTATATGAAGCTGGTCTGAGATAGCCAGGACAATAAAACTGTAAACATTCGAATTCTGCATCGAACCAGTTTTTTTATATATTATTTTTATTAGTCATCTCTGGATTGCAAAAGTTGACGTATTGGACGTATTTTACGTCCCAATGGCGGAATATTGGTTAAGGTTTTCAACTAGCAATAATCGCAGCTCGGTAAAATAGCATTAGTTAAGATATCTCCTCTGCAAGACGCTTTCTTATATGGAAGTGATTTCTGACTCATAATTGAGTATCATATCACAGAAGTTACAGGTATAAAATAAATATTTTTAGAGTACGATATTCTGGCTTAGAAAATTGATAAAAATAGAACTCTGGTATACAATAAAAAGACAAGTTATATATATATATATATATATATAGTCATAAACAATATAGAAAACATTGGTGAGCTAATTGCAACGTATTGGAAGAGACCAGATTAATTGATATAAAAAACATTTGAATAAATTCCACAAAAAAAAAGCAAAGTTGTTCGGCCTAAAAACAACTGAAAAGAGCTTTGAAAAATAAATGGAAAGAATGTACGAAAATCAAAGAGGTTTCTTAAAATAGAGGTTTTTAGGTGGAACTTTGTAGAAGCCCTTCCGAATCAGGATTTCGACCGAAACCTAAAAAAATTAAGCTGAAATTTAACAATTTTATTTTCAGAGGATGAATGAATATAGTCTGAAAATTGAATTAGAGTATATTTTTAAATTTTCTTCCATAGTTATGTACTTTTATTTCTATTTATTATGTCATAGGTTAATTGCTTCATTAAACCTTATTTTAAACTTTAATTATTTTATAACTGATTATTAACCCTGTCGGGAGTCATATTCATTTGTCAGTTCAAAAATTAAAATTATAAACCCAAATTAACATGTTTTGGCTTATACATTACACCCTAACAGTATACTACCATTCTTAATTTAATATATTTATTTTCATCAAATATTTAAACACCCTGTATATTTTATACTAAACTTAACTTGAAACTATAAATTTAAATTTTTATTATTTATTTTGTTGAATAAATTTAAAAAAAAATTATGGATATAAAAAAAAAAGGATTCAAAAATTTATTTTTTTTTACTTACCGTCTAGGTTGTCTTGGAATCGATTGTGTCCAACAACCAATTGGTGCTTGTAATGATTGTTTTGTATTGTGTCGACTTGACATATAGTTAAGACCACCATTTTGTGATGGCCAAATTTTTAAACTACCTTCGGCTGGATAAAATGTATAAAGGCTATTCGTTGATGCTAATAATCGATTATTTTTCAAATCAACTAAATTACTATTATTTGTTGTTAATGTTGATGGTGTTGTTATAGCTATTGTTGTTGGTAATGTTGTATTTATTAAAGATGATGATATAGCAGCAGTTGATGTAGATGATGACGCCGCCACTAAACTACCAATACTATTTAAATTTCCTATTGTTGTTGGTGTTGTATTACCATTATGAATTGTATTGTTGTTGTTGTTATTGTTACTATTATTATTATTATTCGAAGATGATAATGATGATACTGATGATGTACCTATTAATGTATTACGATTCGAATATTTATTATTTAACATCAGTGTATCTGGTTGTATATTTGATATATTTGATGTTGATGTTGAAGTTGAAGTTGATCCTATTACAGATAAATTATTAGAATTAAAGTGATGTATTGAACTTGATGTTAATTTTATAGATCCTAAAGATTCATTATTAAATTGATAATGATTGTTATTATAATGATGATGATAATGATGATGTAAATGATGATTATGATAATTTTTTAATAAAGATGATTGATAATCGTTTATTAAAATTGTATTGTTTACTAAAATTGAACCTGTTCGAGAGTGATTATGTAATTGCAATTATGAAGAGATGAAAGGATTTTATAAGATTATGTATATAATATATGATTACATATTATGTAATCCATGTATTTAATGTTGGTATATTGTAATTGTAGTATTAAAAGGAAAAAAGTTAAGAAATTATATAAAAAAAAGTGGAAGTTTTATTATTAAACGGATCAAAAATAGATTTTTGTTGTTGAAGTTCTTTATTTGTGTTTAAAGACAATATGATAGAAAGTTATAAATTTATGACACTATAATATATAGGTTGGTGGAACAGAGTTTTGCAGAAGTTTTGAAAATATAATTAGTATAGGTAATCTGGATGTTGATGACTTGACTCTAGAGTCAACATGTAACTTTGAGGAAGTCAACTTTGCTCATAAAGATATTTATATATTGATTGGAATAGCTCATATTATATGAAGCTGCTAGGTTACTGAAACGAGACATATCTGGACATATTGGAATGGGTTTGATGATGTAAATTTAATATAATTATTATGGTTCTATTGTTATGTTTTTGGCATAGTTATAATTAATTTGACCTATAGAATGCGGTTTTTTACATAATTTGGAATAAGCTTTATTGTTATGTTCATCTAATTATCAAAAGATCAATAGAAATTAACAAATTTAATGAATCTGTTTTTAATCAGAATTTCAGTTTCAGATTAACACATAGTCATCAATAAAGATCACTAGTTAATAGGAATCCAATGCAGGGTTTTATTTATTTTTGTTTTCTTTGTTAGTAACTTAGGCAGAATTACGTTTTCGTACATTAAATATGGTATCGAACAATGAGTGTATTACGGAACATCAAGTACGGTACTGAACATTAAGTACGAAAATTTTCATTACACAAATTGGATTTTCCAGTTTTTATTTATCGATTTTCGGCTGTATAGACTAATTGTGAAAAATGTGGCAAACTAATATGTACTGTTATTAGCGTACACTTGTCCTATTTCAATTTATTATCAAATTATACGTTCAAAAAATATTTTTTATTTATACATTAATAAAAAAATTATTTTTAGAAATAATAAAAGAATGAAAAATAATTCACCCCATACTCTCGCGGTGTTCACACCCGAAATATTCTCATGAGGGGAGCATTACTATTATACCATATCGTACTCAATTATTTGCTATGTCAGCTGCAATTCTCTAAATGGGAACAAAATTCTTTAGAAAGGTATTTTTCATATCCTCTGCTTTAGCAGTGGCATTAATATATGTAAAACATGTTCCCACAATTTATCTCAGAGAGAAGAGAAGAAGAAGAATTAACTTTCGAGTCATGCAGGTTCGCTTTAGTTACCTCAAGAAGTGATTGGAATTACAAAATTTGACATAATTGAAGAAATCGTTAAAGAAAAAAATGTTTTTGAGCAAATATTATTTCAAGACAAAGTAATTTATGAGTAAGGCTTGAATTTAGTTAATAAACTTAATTTTAACTTATTATTATAATTAATTTGTAAATTGAAAAAAAACGGTACAAATATCTGAACCATTTCAAAACCGATTCCAATTATTAGTCTTTTAACTGATAGATATTTAAAAGGAGACATAGCGAAACTATATATTTTTTCAAAATTTGAAATTTCACCATGTATAAATTATTTTAATATACATAAATTTTAATTTACCAAAATCTCGCAACTCACCCATTCCCAGAATTAAATTTAAATTTAAGTTTGTTTTTTCAAATAAATTATTAGGTATGTGGTTGTTGTCTAAGTTAAATCAATAAAAAGAAATATAGTACCAAGAATAGATTGAAGTGATGGAAAATACTTGATAATGAAATTGAGTACGATTTTTGACAAAATTTATTTGGATATCAAGGAGCGGCTGAATACTAGTTGAGCCTTAAACTTGAAATTCATCCATTTGATAAATATTCGTACTAACAAATTAATATCAACGTAGCTTTACAGCTTCGTGCATTTACTCCCTAAGAATTTATTTCCGAAATAAGAAGAAAATAAAATTTTGTCGTTCTACTTTAACTGTCCGTAAGCAAAAACAGGGTTTCAATAAATGAGTAGCGAAATTTTGTAGTTGACTTAAAAAAAGAATTGATAATTGAAACGCTACCTTCCTAATTTTTAATTTGACTAATTTTTTTAAATTCAAACTGTCTCAACTCACTAACTAAAATCCATTTTTTTCTGACGGCAGGGTCACGACATAGCCAAGCGTTTTAAAAAATTATTTTTAATTAATATTTGAAAAATAAATTGCGTTTCAATCCTGCTCTGTAAAATATTATTTGGATCAATTTGTATTAGTAATTATTTAGAAATGCAATTTTTTTGGCCATAATTTAATTTTTTGATATTGTTGTATCATTTTAATTTTTGGATCATATTTTCATATGAAATATTGCCCTACATTTTTTTTAACCTTTTTTTATTCTGTTTTGGAACCTAAATTCACGAGACCGAATTTTATTTCTAACGTTATTGCTTTATTATTTACTTTAAAGTGACTATTTTTCACACTGATTAACAAACCGAGTAATTTCAGGATAAAATTAAAATTTATTGATAGAAGCTTTGCGCCCTGAATCAGTGGTTTCGAATAAGAATTCTAACTTAATCAGTATCACATCGAATAACTGAAAAATTAATTAGAATAAGAATTTCACGGTTACGTAGTTTTTTTATTCACATATTTTTCGTTCTTATGTAAAGATATTTTTTACTTTAAAGAAAACAATTAATTTAAATTTTATTGTCAATTAAGATTTAACAATTGAGAATAAAATTTAAATCAATTTTCTTGATTTTTTATTTATTTAATTTAAATTGACATTTAAATCTTAACAAATCAACACCATCAAATATTGAAAGTTGTTTATTGAAATCTCTTCTCTTGAAATTTCCCATAAAATTTCATTTTCTCCAAATAAAGCCGGCTTTTAATAGGTTAATTTAATTCAGAAAAAAAAAATGTTTTTATTTTCGAAATCTTTAGAGTTGCATTAGTAAATTCATATAATAATGACCTAACACATATAGCTAGAGGATGAAATCATTTTATTTGATGATGATAATAAAAAAAATATTTTTTTTTAAAATTTTGATGTGTAGGAGTGTGGTTGTTGGAATGTTTTATTAAGCCATTTTAATTAAAGGTTTCTATTGTTTTTATTGGTATTTAATTAAAATTTAAAAAGAAAAGGTTTGAATACATTTTTTGTAGATTCTTTAGGAAGAGACTTGAAGACTTAAATGATCATTCTAGAGTACATTTCATTAATAAATTATATGTTTCTGATAATACTATTAGATTTCGCTTGTAGTTCAAACTACATACGATTATTGAAAATAAATGTAAAATTATTTGGGTAATTTTTTGTACATAATTAGAAATGCAATCTTTATATCTTTATATATATAAATGCAATTTAATTTTTAGACATTTTATATAATTTTATTTTTGGAACATATTAATTTCCTGTGAAATATTGCCCTAAATTTTTTAGTCTTTTTTCATTTTGTTTTGGCACGTATACTCACGAGACCGAATTTACAGAGTTGTTTCCTATGTATATATATACTTCTGACTATGTTCCTATAGTCATCCACCTAAAATATAATTCCACTAATATTATTTTCAATTATCATTCTGGTGGGGCTATGTATTTTAGTGTAGTCTGTTTTTGTTTACGAGCAGGCTTATGAATAAATAAAGTAATTTGAAAAATGATTCTGAAAAAAAAAGTTTCTGCAAAGAAAATTCGTCATATACTTTACAATCCAAACAAGTCGCAAAAAACCCATTTTTTAATTTATGTGGCATATCATGATTCTGTTATAATTTCGAAAGGTATACTGGCATGAAAAATGATTCAATAAATGAACCTGACTTGCGGACAAGTTCAAATGTTGTAATAAGACTTATGAGACATGTGCCTACAAATCAAAACTACAAATTATATTTTGATAATAACTACACATCTTTAATGGCTTTTTCAAAGCATATAAAAATATTCGCTTTAGGAACCACATCGAGAAATCGAATACCGAACTGCAAATTTCCCTCTGAATCAATGGAATACTTATGTCAAATTGATAATACTTATGTCGCTGTAATATCAGTTATTTGGAAAAATATTAAAAATGTCATACGTCTTTCAATCATATCAGGCGTTAACTCTATTTCTACGATAACCAGATATAGGAAGCAAAAGCAATATATTGAAGTATCTTGTCCAAATGTAATACACGATGTGTATAATTAATCAAATGGGTGGAGTTGACTTATTAGACAGTCATATTGGCCGACATAAAATTTCAATGAAATCTAAAACTTTTTTACCACTTACTCAATTTGTACCTTGTAAATGCTTGAATTGTCTAGAGAAATACCAATAAAAGTAACGTACGCAGTGTGTAAAATTCCTGATTGAAGTGGCTACACTTTTCTGTCCAAATGTAAAATTTTTCTTTGCTTCAACAAAATGAAAAAATGCTTTGCTAATTAAGTATCATAATTAAATAAAAATAATTATTTCTTTTGATTTTATGATATATAATAATATGATCTTATTGCGCCTTTTTTCATAAATGCCTTGTTGCATAAATGCAATATAGTAAAAAATGTCCTCCGGAATCCCCAAAAACCAAAAATTAAAATTTTAAATTTATTTCAAATCAAAAACTGTTTTTTGGACCAAAAATAAAAAATCATGCATTTAAGGATTAATAATCAAATATTTTCTATTGCAACAGTGAGAACACACTACATATTTAATAGGACTTGTAATAGAACAACAACAGAAAATCTGCTGGAAGAGTTAATTATCAAGTTCTATAAATCATAGTGTTGAACTAAAAACAACTTGGAGGAAACTTGTAGCAAACGAACAAGGTCTGCACTTAATAATTCTCAGAAATGTTATTCTAGTGTTAACCTAAAAACAATTTGGAGAAAATTTGGAGCAATTGATGAAAGTGTGCTCTAAATAATTCTAAGAAATGTTATTGGAAAAAAAATTGTTACAAAAAAAATGAGTTATTTTTTTTTTTTTTGTAATTATGAATAAAAATATAATCTGTCAAAAATGTTGTGAAAAATTATTTTTATTTTAACATAAAAAAAAATTACTCAACAGATCTCCTTAGAGTTCCCATTGGAATTTACTGTTGTTGCTCTGATACAAGTCTTTTCATTAAAAAATACAAACATTGATTTTTGAGCAAACTTTATAAATTTTAAATTTAAGAGACATCAGTCAGTTCTTGTTTCATTGCAATTGTAACAGACCATACACTGTAATCATACATTTAATTACATTTTTTTTTTTGATTTTTTCTTTTTTTTATTGGAGCGGTTTTTGTAATTGAAGTGTATTTGAAAAATGTTAAAATATATTCACAATTCAATACTTCGTTTGTAATTTTCGAATAAATGTAATGACTGTTGAATATAAGTACTCATAAATATATTTTTAATGTGTTCATATGTATCGCATGCATGCAATTAGGCAATTTGTACTTTTCTCTGTAACATATCATAAGTCTAACATAATTTGTCTCACATAAGTTCTTCTGTGGTATTAAAGTACATACGGTATTTGAATGATGAAGAATAAAAAAGATAAGTAAATAATTAGCAGTTAATATTCAATTTCTGACGACGTCACGAACTCTTTCTTTTAGTAACACTTAGAGACATTTAAAATAAAAATAAAATTTTAGGATAATAGGTTTACAGTAATTAATAATGGTGTATTAATGTAATGGTGGTGGCGACAATTTCGGCTAATTTAAGAACATCTCGAAAACTGACGTTGATAAGATTGAAATGTAAGCCAGCAAATTTATGAGCTTTTTTTATCCAAATAAAAGTTAATAAATCGTTCACAGATTGATTTTAAATTTTAAAGAGATCATAGCGACCTTATTAAGCAAAAAAGTAAATAAACTGAAGATTAAAATTTTCATAAATTCAGGGCGTAAAAAGAAGGAAAATTAACACTGAAATGCAGTCAATTTGCATCCCAAAAAGATAATTTTAGATCTTTATCCATGTAGGTATTCTCCATCTCTATATTTACTCCATTATCTCCATTTGTTATACTTCATACTATAATCTTTAAAAATACACGATAGTTATTATAATTTTACAAATATAAATTTAACTAAGAAATAAACGACATTCCGAAAACAAAACATCTCATAGTCAGGCGAATTGAAATATTTTTTGCATGTTTTTCCTTCGGAATTGATTTTTTTTTTCTTCTCACAAATCTAATAGTGATATTCATACAATTAAGTCTGACGCATTAGATGACTTTAGAATTAAAGTGAAGAAGTTGTACGCAATCAATCTCCTCAATCATTAAAATGTACAGTTAAACAAGGTAAATGTACCTGGTAATAGATGTTAAAATTTTGTAGCCCGTAGAGCGCATTGAATTTCAATGAAAAAATTAAAAGGCAATGCAACACAAAAAAAAAAAAAAACTAACAACAAGGATGGTAAAAACACAGTTTCAAATGAAAAAAAAAAAAATTTAGAAGAGAAGTGTGCAATGAGATGAAAATGAAGATGAAAATGAATACTAAATAAAAAGAAGGTATACTTATAACTATATAGTATTAAATTTCTTATTTAATTACCATTTGTATTTGTTCCAATGTTTCCTAATTGTGTTGTTGCTGTTGTTGCTGCTGCTGCTGCTGCCGCTGAAGAAGACATTAAAATAGGCGGTGATGGTGCACGCATCTTTAATCGACGATATCCACGATTATTATGATATAATGACGATGAATATGATGATGCTGATGCTGTACCATTAAATGGTGTTGATCCAGTTCCATTAATAACAATCGCTGATGATGATAATGATGATGGAGATTTTGTTGATGATTTAAAACAACTACCAACGTTAGCACGATAATGATTTGGATTCTTTTGATAGTGTTGTTGTTGTATATATTTTTTATTTGTTATACCTCCGCTACTATTACCACTAATATTACCACCACTATTACTATTATTAATACCGCCTCCAATACATATTGCAGTTCCTGCTGATAATGATGATGTTGTTGATGATTTTAATTTCAGTGCATTTGGATTATAATTATTTATTGTATTGCTGCCATTATTGATTACCGAAGAAATAACATTATTACTATTTGAATTGTTCGTTTTAACAACACCATCCGGTGATGAAATTATAATACGTTGTGGTGGTCCAGCACGTGGTATTGAAACTTTTGAACTTGAATCAATAATTAAGCAATTTGCTGAACGATTTGATCTTTGTTGATGATGTTGTTGCTGTTGTTGTTGCTGTTGTTGTTGTTGTTTTGAAGAATCATTTTGACGTCTTGTAATTTGTGTATGTTGTACACCATCTCGATCAGTTAATTGAAGAACATCAAATGCTCCTGATTCTGATGAAATAATTTTTGTTGATCCCGATTTTGTTGTTGTTATTTTTGTTGTTGATGGAACAGTTACTTGTTGATAATTTTGTTTAGAATTTTTTGCAGTTACAGTGGGTGATGATGTTGTACTAGATGATGATGATGCTGTTGATTGCTCAGAATCGGTAGATACACGATCTGGATCACTTTCGAAACCTTCATCAAGTGATCTAGTTGGACTTAAAATTGGTTTTGAACGTTGATCTGAATTTTTATCCATTTTGATTTATTACAGTTTTTTTTTCTGATTTTAATAAATTATTTAATATATTTTATTATATAATTAATATAAATTCACTTTTTTAGATTTTTAATACGGTGGCACTGTTTATTGAAAATTTTCATAATATTTTAAATCACTATTAAATTCAGTATATTCTTTTTTATTTAGTTTATTTTTTTTTTTTTTTGGAAATAATTTCAATCTATAGTACTTTGCAATTGAAAATTTATTTTCTGTAATTACAATTTAAATATTTAGATGTAAATTTTGTAATTAAAGATTTTTAGCTATGTTAATTTCAAAGTGCATTGAATTTAATGTAAAAAATTGGTGGTAGTCGGTGAATATGTTGAAAACTTTGAAATAATAATGTAATCACTTAAAATTCAAATTAGAAAAATATCGCAATTGTGAATCGAATAATAGAAGATTGATTCGAGTTCATTAATGTAAGCATTTCGAATTAAAAAAGTAGTGATTTGAGATGTATTGAAATTTTAAGATAAATAATAATTTCATTAAAAAACAGAAATCTTTAGAAATAAAAGGACTAATGTAAAATTTTTTCGATGGTTTAAGATGAATACATGGTACAATTGCCATATTACTTCAATTGACTCAATTATCAATAATTAGGGAAACCGATTGAGATTTATTTGAATTAGGTAAATTTAAATTTGATTTAGTCTATCTAGCATGATGTATTTAGAAATCAATGATAAATATATAATGATGAAAGCAAAGTGTTCAAAGATTAATTTTAAAATTAAATTTGGGATTTTATGTAATGATTTACATTTCTTAATTTATAAAATTTGAAAAGTTCTGACAACAGTATTTATTCAAGAATTTATTTAGTTGAGATGCACTCAAATGCAATTTTATTTGATTGAGTTATGCTGGACATGAATAGTAGTATTACATAATATTTTTTCTTCTTTATTTTTGTACCTTTTCTTCTTTATTTTTGTACCTGAAAAAGGATAATTTTATGCCAGTCAAACAAGGGTATAACAATCTCATGATTTTTCTATAAATAAATAGCCAATATTAATATCATGACTTGCTTCTTTGAATTTGGTATAAGTTTAGAATTTAGAGAAGAGATACAGGTTTTTAAAGAGTTTCATAAAATATCCTAAAGGGCCTTAAAACACCACATGTAACTGAAAACTGTACAATTTTGAACCAAATTTTTAAAATTGTCCAACTAAAAATTATAATTTTTAAATATTTAAATCACGTTCACTCTTAGTTACAGAAAAAATAATTTTTTTTAAGAATTTCAGTTTTTTTTTTTGCTTCTATTTTGATCAAAACACTTTTATTAATTTTTTTCAATTGAAAAATAAAAATTATGAAATTTTTAAAAACACTTTTGATTTTGATTTCAAAATCAAATTTTTAATAATATTTTATGGAAAAAAAAACAGTATTCTTTTTTCATAACAAAAAAAATAAAAAAAACAACTTTTACCATATTAAGACGCAAAACATATATATATATATATAAATAAATAAAGAAAAATTTCCTTTTTTAAACACAGGTGATTTTCACTTCTTTTGAAAACCCGAAACGACAATTTCTTTAAAAAGAAAGAAAAAAAAGTGATCAAAAACAAAAATAATCGCGATTTTTCTCGCTTTAAAAGTCGGAATTTGTTGTTTTTGTTTTTTTTTATAAATTTTGTTTATTCCTTTTTTTTTATAAATTTTTCAAATTAAAATTCAATAAAAGAACACGAAAATTTAAAAATCAAAAACAAAAATAAAAAAAATAGTTCGATTATTAACCGCTTTACGATAACCATTCAATTCGACCGGTGAAACTAAACTAATTTAAAATCTGGAAAAAAAAGTATAAACTCTTTACAAAAGATAGAAAATCATCTTATTTATTTTTGTCTCATTTTCTCTTCAATAATGCATGTACAATAATATACAGACATAAATTTAATCATATTTTATATTTCTATTTACAGACACCTGAAATTTTACTTGTGATTTTTAAAATGCATTTCTCAAAATTTATATGTAGAGCTGAGCTTGAATAAAGCTTAACAAATTTTATTCACCATACTAATAATAACAAGAAGAAAAAATCATTATATTGCTGAGGTAACGGTAAGGTAATACCAAAGCAAAACAACGAATAGGTTGAGAATACACTACTTTGATTATTAAATTTTAATATAACCAGCACTCAACACTCAGAGGCAGTATTTGATATCTTGTTTTCATTATTTTTATAGTTGTTTGTTTGTTTGTTTGTAAAATGCAAAAAAAAAAAACAGCGAACAGAGAGATTGAAAATGAAAGAAAAATAAAATCCATTCATATATTCACTTCACTCTAATGTAGTAAGTGTATTTCTGATGTGGTGTGGTGAAATTTATTTAGCTGTAAAAATAAAATTTTCCAATTTTTTGAATGAATTTCCTTTTAAAAGAGAAGAGAATTTGTGAGAGTAAATTTCAGTTCACATTTTTTTTTATTATTGTTGTTAAAAGAAGAAAAGTTTATATTAAAGCTTATCTTAAGAAATACATTTTATATACCGTTTCTTATCACACTGCAATATCGTCCAAAAAGAGAAAAATAGACGAAGTGAGTACAATATGCAGCGGTTATATTGAATTATAATTTTTATTTGTTTGTTTTTCTTGTTTATAAAATTCTGTTTTTTTTTTTTTGTTTTTTTTAATTTTATTTGACTGGGCTTGCAATGCAACAGCAGGTGGAAAGTTGTTTTTTGGAATTTGCAACTGTTTTTTTTTTCAATTATTGCATATGCAGGTAGATAGGTAGTTGTTTTTTTTTCTTAATGCTTTGCTTGTTTAGTTGAAGATGAATGAGAGAATCAAAACAGAGAGAAAAAAAAATTAAAAGAGAGAAAATAATTAATTTATTTTTTGCTTATTATGATTTTCTTTTCTACTGATTTATGAATGAAAATACTTTTATTACTTAGAGGTTATATTATTATTTGTATTGCAATGCAAGTCGATGGAAATTCTATTGATCTATTAGGTAAGATTCTTGTTTTGAAATATGTACATAATACTATTAATACATTTGTATGTATTTAAAGATATATGTTGAAATAATTGTGAATGAAATGTTTAGAACGGTATTTTAAAGAGAAGATAAACATTAAAAAATTATTTTGAAGATTTTTGAATATTATTATATTTAATAGAAAATTGTAATATCGATGGGTTTTTTATAGATTTACTTTATTGGGAGGATAATTTAAAAATGTAATTAAATATCAAGCTGAAATATATAAAATGATATATTTCATTAATGAAAATTACTGAGTGTCAGTAAAAGTTAAAAAATTTGTATTTTTAATAACCGTTATATTTTTCTTGCTAGCATCGTCTTCAAAGAAAGATTCAAGGTTTTTCAATTAATTATATATTATTACTAAATTAGACTTAATTTCTTAATTTAAATCATGTATAAGTTAAATTATGTTCAATTTTAAGTCTTTATACACAAAATAGCGAATTGGAAGTGATAAAAATTTTGGTGACTGAACGTTTTTAAATTTTTGTTAATACTTTATAGGTATATTATTTTTACATACACACGTGTTAGGTACAATAGAGTTGCAGCAAATTTGAATAATTGGTTTGCCGAATAATTTTTTTTGAATGGTATATTTTCACCTTTGGTTTTTGTATCACCCTAAAATAAAAATAACAGTAAATGTACCATAAACAATCGAAACATGCATCAAAATCATTTCCAGTGATAATTTTATTAGTGATCGCCGGCTTAAGTGTTACTAGTACTACTATCTTATACGTCATCATAAAAAAGAACACAGCTTGTACTCATTTGTATTTGTTTTTTATTTTGTATTTTGATTGTTTATTTTAATTTGTATTTTAAAAGATAATATTAAATATGTTTATAAAATTTATTAGCACAAAAAAACAGTATAATAATTTAAATCTACTTTTAAAAATAATTAATTTTCATGTGTTAGGTTAGCAACGACTTTTCCACAGCGAATAAATTTATTCGCGAATCGTGATCACCCTTACGCGAACGTTCGACTAGCATATTCGCTTCAACTCATATTCAATTCGTGAATCATGATAAGGATATTAATCTGCTATAGAAAATTGCATCAGATTGAAAGCAAATGCACGTCACGTTTTTGTTTTTGTTTTTACTAATAATAAAATAAATTTAAAATAAAATTTAATTTACTTAGAAATAGCATGTTGCTGGTAGATCTGAGTCTAGTCCGATATTATTTAAAAAATTAGATAGACTATTAATATAAAGCTAGTTTTAATGATTACTATTCTTGGTTAAAATTGTACATTGACTGGATAATTTTCTAAAATCAATATTGTTATCTAGTTTTATCTAGTATTTCAAGATAGAAGTTTTAAACCGAGGAAAGGCAATCTTTTTTTTTCAGAATTATTCTTCGTCGAATCTCTTACATTGATATTGTGATCTCTTACATTTGGCAAAACTCAGGTGACAAATATCTATTTCGGCTAAGTTTTCTTATCAAAAAACTCCCAATGCAAAAAAACAATGTACGAATTTCTACTTAACAAACTTGCAATTCGCAAATATCCATTTATCAAAAATTTTTAAAAAAATATTTCTTTAGCGGAAACTTTTTAAATTAATGCGTTAATACTATTGCAAATTTGTTGTTTGTGTTGTCAACAATAATAGAGTACCGTATTCTAGTATGAATAAAATCAAGTGAAAAACGTGCAAAAACAGAGTTTCAATAAATGAGTACAGGTGGTTTTGGGCGGCAATTTAATGGGTAGCCGCTCCTGGATGCATAAAAAGAATAATATCTTCTTTATCCAGAGTTGGGATCCGCTATTTATGTATGTATATATGACAGATTCCGAATTTGGAGTAATTTTAATGCTGTCTATGAAGAATTATACGCGTTTTCAGAATTATTTATGGTATTTGATGTTATTTTAAAATTTTAGGAGATAGCAGAGATGGGAACTAATCCATTATTTTGATAACATTATAATTAACATAGAATGTAGAAAATAATGCATTAGTTTTTCATAATGTATTAAAAATAATTTTTTGAGTTATTAGTAATGCATAATATTAAAAAAAAATGCATTATTAAAAATAATTCAAATTACTTGAATTATTTTGAAATATTGTTTTAATTTAAAAGTAATTCAATTAATTTAAATAATTTTTGGTAATGCATTATAATATGTAGTGCATTATTTTTGAATATATTTTAATGCATATTAATATAAGGCATTATTTTGAAAATATAACTCAAAATAGTTATTTTAATGGATTATAAAGAAATTAATGCATTGATTCTAATTAATAACTACGAAAAATAATGCATTATAACTCAAAAAACCCATCTCTGGGGGATAGATTCTCTTCTGAAATTCACAATCTATTTATCTATATGAAAATTAGTTTCAAATTATAGT
This sequence comes from Argyra leucocephala, assembly GCA_963942445.1. NCBI lineage: Eukaryota > Metazoa > Arthropoda > Insecta > Diptera > Dolichopodidae > Argyra > Argyra leucocephala. Next base: position 154,621,403 of record OZ012677.1, on the reverse strand, counting down.
TTAGTTCCTGAAATATCTCATAATTGTCAAAAGTGATATTTTTTACCAATGAGTTATGAAAACTCCTTTTTTTATTTTACATTTTTAACCTTGAGAGCCAGTAATCCGGATTTTTGTTTTCAATCTAATTAAAAGCTTCTACAATTGACTATAATTCTGTTTTGTTTATGATTTTAATTTTGTTCCCTATATTTTTAGAGACAGAACAGATTTCAAAAATATAGGGTTGATTTGTGTTTTCTTACAAATCATAGCAGTATTTCTTGCAATATCAAGTTGAAGGAATCAAAAAACCCATAAAAGCAGCAAGGTTATTAACAATTTTGAAGAGAATAAAATTTAGAAAAGCAGTGCAAATTTATTATTCTTCCTGAATAAATCCCATGAAACAAAGTAGTAATTTCTATCTCAAATTATCAAAATATTAACAGTTACTCATATATGAGTAGTTACAATATAAAACAAAGGATACAATATGAACTTATAAATCACTCGTATATACACAATAAATTATTTTTACACCATTTAATTGATTTGTTGGAATTTTATATTTTTCTGATTTCTAATGCATGTGATGAACGGTTTTTCACTGTGATTATTAAATATATATATATATATATATATATAATATTTTCAATCTTCAAATACCCATGAAATTCACGCAAATTCAATTTAAAGAAAAGCAAATAGAATTGAAAAAAATAAAAGAAAAATTAAAAATAAATTAAGCTAAAAATCTTCTTCATCATATCAATATCCATCATCACTAACTTTTTAATCAACATAATGATAATCATAAAAATAAATTTCGAAATTCTAAATACAAAATATCTTCTTTGCCTCATATATGTACTTTATTTACTTTTTTTTCCCATTTCTAATAGTTGCAACTCTAACTGACTGAAAATTGTTTATACTGTAAGAGAGCAATTATTTGTTGCTGCGATGCACTGCCACTATATTAATTCTATTTACAAAATATTATGTGTATAATGTTTGCTATATCGTGAATAAATGCTATACGATGATGATAGTTGTAGTATAAGAATAACCTAGGTTAAAAGAGAAAAAAAAAAACAAAAAACGGAAATGATATGAAAACGTTCGACGCGTGCATTCTTTCAAAAAATTTAAATGGAAATAAACCGTTGCGGTCGATGCGGTATTTGATAATTGTTAGTCTTTAATTCGTCATTCATTTAATTTCATTTTACTTATAATAATATAGTGTATATCAAAATGTACATTTTAAAATGCTACCACTTTTTTGGATTTGTACAATAAATCCAAATTAATTTGAAAAAATTATTAGTTAACAAAATTGAATTGGTTAAGTGGGATCTGTTTCGTCATTTTTGTGAGCGAATTAAGATAATCTTCATGTATAGAAAGATTTTAATATTTAACATTTTTGCTTTAGAATGTAATGAGAATTTAGACTTAGTTTTTAGTGATTAGCTTTAGAAAGATAAAACCAATGCCATCATCAGTACTGCTTCATATTCATCTTAGCTAATATTACTGAAATAGAAGAAAAAAAACTGTGCTGTAGTATATTGCAATTGCCCTGTACCATCGCATTGAAATGTTTAATTTAAGCTAATTATTGATCTAAAAGCGAAATTTTATCAAATCACAATTTAATTCAAGATGCAGATACATTTTGTTTCTTATTCAATGTTAAAATGTTAGCAATTTTAATGTTCCGAAAACAAAATATTGTTCTGAAGAACTTTAAAAATCTGAATCCAAGTAATTGTAAAATGTCTCGCAATTATTGTAATCGCTTCATGCTTTTTTGTAAAATTTTGTCTATAGATTTTTACTTCATTATCATTTCATCTAGTTATATTTTGTTAATGTCATTAAATAAAATTTTTGTAGGTTCATTATTATTGGTGAAGTAAATGATTTGATTGAAAATTTATTTAGTAATTTGTTATTTAGATTTCCTGAAGAAAATTGCAATTAAAATACATAAATTTAAAAACCATAATTGGGTGGATTTGAAAAGAGTTGTACCTACATTCTTAGGCAAACTTTTGGCATCATTGTATCCTAGTTTATATTGGCTTTAATTCATTTTAATATTGTTTGTATAAATAGTTGGATCCAACATTTTTGTCTCTAATATAAACGCTGGAAATTAAAGGGGATAGTAAAGTATAGAACGCTAAGAAATTAGTACAGGATTATGTACAGAACGATCAACTTACTTGTTTCAATTAATTTAAAATTAATATACTGTAATTATTTTTAATATAGCACATAACTACAACACTAAATACACTATAACTAACTATATAAGATGAGTAGGTATATAACATACATACATACATTTTTAAATATGTAACTTCTTTCCATGCTATTTTTTGCTAACAAAATAAATAATTTTTTTTGGTCTAAATTAATTTTGACTTTATTTCCTTCTTCAGTTTTACATAATATGCAATCATAGTAATATCAAAGAAATAGAAATGCATAGTTAAAAGTACATGTAAATATACTGTTGTAATTCACTATTTATCTATCTGTCTCTTTTCATTGCTTTAATTGAAAGAATTAGAGAAAGTGCTATTGAACTTAAAAGAGTTACGATCGTATAATGATGATAATGATGACAATGATATGATAGTAATAATGATCATCAATGTTATTGATGGAAGAAAATAATTTAATTTACTTTAGGAATTTTAATATTTTGCAAAAATTGTGTTTCTCTTTTTGCCTTTAAATTTCTATATAAAATAAAATGAATGTTGTTGGTATTATTTTGATATTTTATGTTTAATCACCTCTGAGAGCATAGTTTTCTTATTGATCGGATTCATTATGATTCCGAGACTGTGTCTCAGTTTCTTGATATCAATATTTTTTTTTAAAAGTAGCGAGGGATAGTGGGTCTACTATTGTAATGTTCTAATCTTATCATCTTGTACAAAATAAAAATTATACTTTTACGTGATTTGGACTCATGCTGTTCATATCGTTGAATTGTAATTTTTTTCATTGTTCGCCATTTAGACTATATAGATTTTAATATGGTATAGCATAATCGGTAAGATGGCAAAAAAAGGCATTCTAACGATGTGGAAAGTGTGGGTTAAAATCCACTGGGAAATAAATAAATCGTCTCTTATCTTCTGCACTTCTATGATAGATGACGCAAGCGACACCAAATGAAAAGTCTAATTATTAGAACTACACTTTGTTAAAATAATGATGATTAAAAATTTAAAGAATAATCTCATAACTACAATATCGGAGTTATGCCGCAAATATATACTCCGAAGTCGGGTTATAAAAACTGTGTAGATATTAATTTAATATCCTGGAAAAAAGGTTAAAACGCATCATTTTATTTACAATTTTTTTCAGAACTGGGGTTTTGTATATTTTTGTATAAAGTTTGGACTTTTTAGAATTATAAAATTTTCATAAGTCTGATTCAGTACTAATAGAAACTAGGAAATTGGAAAAAAATGTAGAAGTGAATTTAAATTTTTTTAAAAGTCCGTTAACCAGATCATTCTCTATTAATACCCTATTAAGTTCATATCTCACTGAAAAATAAATTTTTTTTAACTCATGTGTCGCTTGTTGTATACTGTGGACATTTTTAAAAAGTATTTTTTTTTTTAAGTATTTAAAGTTTTAGCTCACTTCCAATTTCATACAATTTTTTAACCAAGTATCTGTTGAAAATATAGTTAAGAAATGTTAGGGTGTTGGTAAGTAAATGCATTTCGATTTAGAGAGTTAAAATGCTCTTCCCAATTAAAATAAATGTGCACAATTAAATGTTAATAGCTCTAAAAGTACTTAGTCTTTAAAAGATTAGATATTTTTAATTATATTCTCGACATTTTTTGTAGTTTGCGCAAAATTTCGGATATGGCAAAAAAAATTGGTCATCAATATTATATTCGAATTAATATAAATGTAAAAACACAATCTTTCGGAGCTTATTTTAGAAAATTACGAGATTCGTTCAACAATATTAATTACAGAAAAATAAAGATAAGTAAAGATGAGTTTTGTAATCGATTACAATTTGTACCTAAATAATCAGACTCTTAAGCTCCTTTGAGCAATTTTTATTTTAACCTCTAAAAAACAAACTACTTTAAATCTTGTAATCCCAATGAATTTTAGAAAAATCACATTTCACAAATCTTATATGAAAGTTTAATTTCAGGCATTAACACAATCGTAAGAGTGATACGAGTTATAACGAACATGCCAGAAGATTTTTAATCCTGACAAACGCCTTTTTTTAGAAAATATAGAGATGAGGAACCGAAATTTTTTTTTACACTTTCTCTGCACCTGATCCGCTCTTTTTTTATAAAAGGAAACTTCGTCTTGGATCATTCTTAACACGCTGGGTGACCCTGCCGGTTTTAATATTCAAGACCTCCACCGTTTATAAAACCCTGAAATTGATTTAACGCGTGAACTCAGACAAAGAAAGTTCTGTGGTACCACAACAAATCTAATGGTCCAAGTGTGGCGGTGCATAACAACAACCTCTGCTTCTTATACCTGCATACCATAATTTTAGAACTTTTAGCTTAAAATTCTAACATATAGCAGTGTATTTTTTTGATAACTTTTATATTAGATTTAATTGTTTTATATAAAAGTATAATATTTTTTTTTTTTTAATTAAATTAATATTTTGTATATATCTCTCTTATTAGAAATTAAGAGTTGAAATTATTTCAATTTAATGTCGGTAAAAATTTGAGCAAAATTTTTATTTACTTTCGAAAACTTTTCGAGTTCAACATTTAATGCTATTATTATACAATTTTTTCAATTAAATAATATTAAATAAAAAAGATAATAAAATAGAAATAAACACAGAAGAAAAATTAAGACAACAAAAATAATAAAAACAACATGATCAAGAATAACATAAAAAAAAAAAATACATATTATGAAAAAAAATGTTCCGGGATAATTTTCAAGAATTTTCTTTTGGAATTTTCTACAAAACACGTTAAATACGAATTCGATTGGTAGTTATATATTATACTTGTTGATAGTGTATATTTTGCTACCGGTTTGTTGTCCATTTTACTTTACTAGCTATTATACAACATCATAAAACATTGCAATAATTTTAAGTTCATTTACTTTGGTTCTGGTTAAATTTAAACAATTATTATTAAATAATATTGTTTTAGAAAATATTTATTTCATAATATTGAAATTAAAAAAAATTTTAATCATAAAATTGTGATATATTATAGGAGATCAGAAAATATCAATGTTAATCAAATGAAGCAAGTGTAGAACAGCCTGTACCATTGATAGCGTAGTGTTGATGTAACGACCCAAATTTTTTTTATTTCAACTCAAAACTATAAATAATTTGACCAAATAAAATTGAATAGTAAATAGGTACGAGGGGCTGCCTAAGTCAGCACACTTAGACCATAGAAATTCACTGTGTTACCATCGAATTCTATTTGCTAAAGTCAATTTCAGATTTTTACAAAACGATGGAGGCGATTAATTTAGATCAGCCAGTGGCTCTAGAAAGTAAACTCATAGATCTTTTGCGAAATAATATAGGGAAATTGCAAAGAAGGTGTAGGATTGTTCGTTTTAGTGGTTTCTTCATCTTAGCAAATATTGCAGAAATCATTTAAGTGAGCCCCAAGTCTTTTAGGATGCTTACGTACAGGCAGTGTGCTGTGATAACTCCTACCGTACTGATATGTAATGCGCTGTTAGTGATAGTAGCTTAAGAAACCAACAATGACCAACCGTACTAATAAAGAAGGGTAATCGAACATAGCTAAGTTTAAAATTAGTATTTTGGAAAAAACTATAAATTGGTACACTCTTCTGTAAACTTTACCTGAAAAACGGCAAGTCTGATATGAAAGTTGTGTATGAAAAGTTGTAGGGGATGATGTAACGCATCAACACAATAAAAAAATTAACTAGTTTTTTTTCGAGATAATCAACGTTTTTTACAAAATGATCAGTTGTTAAAAGCAAAATTTTAAGTTTGTGCAGCTATTATTCGAAAACGGTAAGTCTGATACTCATCCAACGCATACCGCTAATTAGGTGTATTAATTTACAAAAAAAAAGTTATGAAGAAGATGTTGCTCTAGTTTCAATATCTTCGGAGCTGCAGTTGATAATACTTAGACACAAATTTTCTAATCCGATTTTCTTAACCCTCTGTAGCTCAACTTAAATTTAAAGATAAAAACCTTCTAGAACAATTACACCCTTCACCCCTTTAAATATTTTTGCTCTAAATCGGACCACCCGGTATTTATAAAAGTATTCCTAGAACTGAGGAGAGAAGAATATCTAAACCAGAACTTTTGTTTAGTCTACTTTATGACTTCATTTAAGAGTGTTGGATTTCAGTATAGCACGATCTTATTACGATTTTAAAGTTGTGTTTTAAATTTTGAAAAAAATAAGTTTTCACAGAGTAGTTCGTTAATCATGTATTAGTGAAATATACAAACATTTTCTTGGAAGGGTAGATAGGTTTCTGGGATTTATTTCAGGTTTCTTTTACTACTTGTTTTTTTACTACACATAAATTTAAAAAGAACAAAATAAGGAATGGTTGTTGACTTAATTTAATATATTAATAATGTTTTTACTTTAATTTCCTTAACCACACTTTTCACGTTTATTTCATCAAATTTACTTTTTTTTGCTTAACGTTTTACTTAAAATTTATTCAGTAAAAATTTATTTATTAAAGTTTACAAGAAGTCTTATTATATTTTTTTTTGTCTTATTCTGTCAATTCAATCTTTGTTTTTTAACTTAACAATAATGAAATATATTTTGGTGTTTGGGACTTGTTGAATTAGCACAATACTAAATGTTGATGTAAAATGCGAACTCCTATAAAAAAAATTGGCCAGTTACTATTAGCCAGGTGGTCATGAAAAATAGAAAAGCTGGACACTTGGTGATAGGAGCAACTGAAGAAGATCACGAAACTGATCTCCTAGACGTTGCAAAAACCAACTACAAGCCCTGTATCGAAGAAGCACCGCAGAGTCAAAACATATGATAAAATACAGGCAAACCTGGAAAGAGCATGTTTTACATTGACATTATAGAAAAAGAAAAATAATAACAGTCATTACGCCCTGAATAGGGTAAATTAGAAGTAGAAGAAGAAAAATTATGACATTATTTCTAAAGTTTCATTTTCATATTGATAAAACACCAAGACATGTCTCTGAATTTAAATTTAAATTTGTATTTTCAATTTTATTCGGAGAAGTTCATGCTAATAAACTTTAGTTATAATAATTAATTAATTGACGAAATCGATATGGTATAACGGTCCTGGGTTCAAATTTCACTCAAGGCATGGAGGTTTAATTGAATGTTTTTTCTTTATTATATTAGTCATAAAAAAATAACGGCATAAAATGTTTTTTAAATATAGTTTCATAATAATTTAAATACAATGAAACTATGATATTTCAAAAGACCTAATTTCAGATAATAAGTTCATTATATTTAATTGGTTGATGTACCATAAAATTGGTAAATAAATATACATAGGTATACAGTAGTAACATACCTGCTATACGAAACTGTACCTGAAATTACTGGCAATATTAGAAACTAAGTTGGGGTAAGGGATTGGTAGATAAAAGTGGATATTCAAATTACTTCTGAAAAATCAATTAACCCTAATTGTGCCCTTTTGATGCAGCAATATCAGCAATCCATTTGTTGTTACTATTTGTTTTTTCATATACGTAGAGTCAACCTACGAAACAACTTCAACCAAAATTCCTGTCAAATTTTATTTCGACTACGAGTTCAGCTTTAAATTATATTTTATTTTTTTTTTATTTACGATTTTGCTTTACTAATTTTATTAATGTTGGTCTTATTAGCGATATTAGTAAAAATAAAATAACTTATTGAAAATAGTTGAATATTTTATTCTGAATCTTAATCTGGAAATGATTATCACACAGATGGGCGTATTTCATTTACTACTCTTGCAAACTTCTTCAACGTTTTGTTAACTCGACTTACTCATTAAAAACTAAGTAAAATTATGTGAATTTATATAAGTATTGTCTTGTGGGTCGTAAATCCATTGATATTCTCCTTTTCTTTGTATCGTAAATAATTTATTATATAATTTTTTTTATTAATTATTGGAATTGTTAAGTCATCAACAGCTCTTTCAGCCCTGATTTCGTCTCTCATATCCGACCCTGATCAAAAAATAACCCCCTAATCAATAATATAAATAAAAGTGAATTTATTAGATCAATTAATTTTATAGTACCTATACTATACTTATGATATAATAAATTTCCTTTTCAAAATTTTGATTGTCATTAAATTAGTGATTTTTATTGGATTATAAAAAAATTTCGCCATATTTTATTTTAAATTTATTTCAATCATAAAAATACTATTTTTTTTTCCAGAATAACAGTCCATAAAAATTTTCAAAGCCCTCCTATAATCAAAATCTTTATTTAGCAAATATATATAAACAATTTATCTAATTCATAAAATTTAAAACTAGTTTTTCATTTCTTTAATTAACGTAATTTAAAAATAAAAAAAAATATATTCGGGTCTTAATTTCACACATTCTTCAGATACGCATCGTGAGAAATTAAAATTCTAAATTTTAGGGTGGATTCAGGCGGTCAGTTTTACTTTGAAAATATCATTTTAAAGTTTATTCTATAAAATTTACGATTATTGAAATTTGTTCAAGGTCATTTGAATAATTTAAATCCAGTTTTTTATTTAAAATTCTTAACCAATAAATCATTCATTCATTAAAGATGTCGCAGTTTCTAAGATGTAACTAAGATGGGTTTTAAACAAAAGATTTCTTTTTAAAAGGTATATTAAAATTATTTAAAAGGTGTGTTTATAAATGGTGACAATTGCGTTAATTTCCGATTTGATTACAAAAAAAAAAAATAATTAAAATATTTTGTAATAATTTAAAATAATTATGAACACGTTTGTTAATTTGTTAGACATGTTAAGAGGTTTTTAAAATCGTTTAAAAGTAGAAAAGAAACCGGATTTTTATAATTGGAAATGTAAAATACTGACAGTAAAGTATTATTAAATTACACTTACTAAATCAACAAAGTAGATTATTCAGAACATTAAGCAGTCTAAATATAAATATAAATCCAGCTGACTATATAGTAAATTGTCATCAATATAGTAATTGATTATATAGATGACCAACATAGAACAGATAGCGCGCGAAATCAAAGCTTAGATTGCGGTTGAACTATTTCTTAAGATGCTAATTTTTTTTTTTGGTTGTCTGAACATAATTAAAGGTCTTAACGGTTTCCCCTAACTAGCATATTTAGGAAGACATTAAGATATTGATTGATATAGACTCTTAGATTCTCTGAGAAGATTCCTATATTTTTCTGCTTTACCAAATCAAACTTACAATCTACCCTAGAGGGAGAACTACTGTACAAAGGAACTGTTTACTATAAAATCTAGAAAAGTAAAATCCTCTACTTCTGCTTGACTCAAGACCTTGTTTTTGCTTTGTGAAGAAAATGTGTTAAAAATTAAAATTCACATTACAAAATTATTTTGAAAAAAGATGAGTATTCTAATATTTACAATTTATTTAATGAAAAATTTTCTTTTGATCAAAGAGTTTTATATTTTTCATGATTTGAAATTTCTGCATTTTGTTTTTGATCTCGTAGTGAGAGGTGGTACTCTACAATAAGTCGCTTCTATATGTCTGTTATACTGGGTGTTGCAGACCATGCGTATCAGCTCTTTAAGAGAGGAAGGAGCCGTTATTTTAAAATTAAAAAAATAATATATTAACTAAATTTAGGGTGCTCTATCGATTGGTGATATTTTTAACTTCCAGGAAGGACCGTAAGTAGCTTTTAACACCAAAAATCGCCGAAATTGGCCTAAATCGAGATTTTCAAATGGAAAAGGGTACTTTTTTATGCAAATTTGGATTCTATGACAAAAAATAAGAAACTTATGTTAAATGATTTTTTTTGTTTTCTCATTTTTCACTTTTCTTTAAAATTAATAAAACAAAAATCCCCCATATTTTCCTTTGGTAAACCAAAATTAATAATGATCATTTTTATAAATAAATTTGTTTTTCATATTAGCATATTTTTTATCTCAGTTTTGGGTACCTACAAAATTTAAATTAAAAAAAAAAAAGTTGGTTGGTGGTCCAGAGTGAGTGGTCCAGAGCATGCGAAAAAAAATAAGACAAAAGTTTCGTAGAATCTGAATTTGCATCAAAAAGTACCCCTTCCCATTTGAAAATCTTGATTTAGACCAATTTCAGCGATTTTTGGTCTTGAAAAAGTGATTTGCGGAAAATATCACCAATCGATAGAGCACCCTCGATTTAGATAATAAATTTTTTATTTAATTTTAAAATAACGGCTCCTTTCCCTCTTAAAAAGATGATAGTCATGCTCAACACCCGGTATATCAGTCCAATTAACTTTTCATAGTTAGAAAATAATATTATAAGCACATTGGCTGATGAGACATATCAACTATCTGGTCAATGGCTGATACAAATAAATAATACACCACAGAAGCGTATATATGTCAAACTACTCATTGCAAAGCTAGCTTATAACAAACTCAATGCTGAATCAGATAATTGAAAATGCAAACTCAACGAAAATAGGTTAGTGCTTGTTAGCTTTACAAAAAACAAAATCAAATTCAATACATTCCAACGGGATGAAATTTATATTTCTTAACACAGCCAAGTAGCTTAGTCTGACTTTAGGTACAAAATTCTACTGACAAGCTACATTTGAAAAAAGAAAAGAATTACAACTAAAATTGGAAACGTTTGATATAAAACAGTTCATACTGTTCAACTAGCAATAAACTTATTTTATACAATGAAGTTTTGAAATCAGTATAGATTTTTAGATGTTCAGATACTTCAAAACAGAGTATCAAAAAAAATAATAAATTATCTTTGGTCTTTCAATCTTGGATCAATGTTTCGGATCATCATATAGAATTCTACAAATAACAGTGAATTCTACAAATAACAGCATTTTTTTTTCTTTTTTATTATAACACATCTGCCTTACAAAAATATAGAATATAGAACCTTTTTTTATATATATTATAATATAACGTCATAATAATAACTTAACAAGTAAAGATAACATAGGTGAAAACTACTCAATATAGCTTTTGATGATATCCGATGACGTTATACTATACTCAGCTAGCAATAATATTTATAATACACAATTAAAAGTTCAAAAACAATTTAACCTTATAGTTGATTATTGTAAAGTATGGTTACTAAAACTAAACGTAGACAATAATGTTAAACTATTCTTTTCAGAAACACTGTTAATAAAGTCAACTACAAAAAATACTGGAAAATATTTGACAACAAGAACTAGAAATAATGTAAAATTAAGTAAAAAAAAAATATATATCTAGGTGTGAATTTACATTAATACTTAAATTATATTTTACATGTTCGAAACACTATTTCCAAAGCAACAAAAGCGTTAATGGCTTTGAAAACTTTGAAAAGACTCTTCTACAACAATAAAATCAGCAATAGAGTCAAAATAATCGTATATCAAGTATTTATTAGGCCAAATATTTCATACGCTCGACCAATATGTTTTAACAAAAGCTTCAGCTTATTGGAAAGAAAAAATAAAATTTGAATGAAAATGAATAAAAGCTTGTACAAACCTAAACAGAAACCTGAGACTGATCACAAACATTTCTACTTAAATAAATATTTGTACCGTACAGCTAAAATACATATAGATTCAATAATTTTCTTTAAAACTAATCGGAAAACACTTTAACAGAGTTTTAAACACAAAAGAAAATGGTTTAATATCTAACATATATTATATGTTATGAAGATAATGAAGAGTACATTAAAAATTGTTTAAAAACGGGTTTGATAGCGCCCGAACATTTTATTTTCTAGATTACAAAGGTTATTATTATACTGGGCGGACTACATGTGAGACAATTAAACATGATCCTGATAATATTGAGATTCGTTATTTAAAATATGATAGGTTCATTCATAAGGATGAACATATCAACCGACATTATTGGTGGCTGAATAATATCTGACTTCGAAACATTCGAAATTTTTTGTATTTGTATTTTGCTTCTTATTATTTTTTTATTTTTACTTATGTTAGTTTGGGTTTTAATTTTAGTATAAATTTTATTATTAATCTAACATATACATTATTTTAGTTTTTACCAAATTTTATAAATTATCAATATTAAATATATAATAAATAAAATATAAATAAATAAAAAAATCAAACTTATAACAGTAATGTTTATGAATACTGTAGTGTGAGACGAGAAGAAAATTAAAATTAAATAATTGAAAAATTATAAGAGGTAGGGCAAAATTAATTGCACACTCAATAAATCTTAACATTTTTTGCTTTTTTTTTCTAAGGACGGAACGACTGTATATTTAAATTTTAGTTGTATTAAAGATTAGGAACCATTTTTTGTAATTTTTTTTTATAGATTAACTATTTAGTTTTATTTAAGAATTATGTAAAATATTATTTAACATTAAAAAAAACATTTCATTTGAGAAAATTATTTTCAAACGTTACTTTAAACGTTAGATATGCGTTATTAACGATATTATGAAGAGAAAATAAACAGCAATAACAAAATGTCATTCATACTAAATTCTGAATACGAATTAGTTATGAACTTACAAAAATAGGTTTTACCGCAGTGAAATGTTGTGAAAATCATAAGAATTCCTAAACAAGATAATTTAAAAATTAAAAACACAGTTTAAAATTAAATCAAAAATAAATTACTAAAAAATAAAATTTAAATTAAAAAATACAAACTAAAACAATATTATTTTAAGATGATATATTTTAATACGGTATTACTTACATTAAGAATAGTTCAACCATATAAATTTTCTTTTTGCCGCCATTTTTTACGTTAATTTAAATAAAACAAACCACACTCAATCACAATAAGTCACATACTAAATTGTCAATTGAACATTAAGAGTTAAGGATTCTGTGCTAATTGCTGAGAATGTATTTTGAGAGCATAGTAGTAAAGTAGGAAATATGAGTCCAGGGTTGCCAGATTGGGCTACTTGTAGCCAATTGGGCTACATTTTTCTTGATTTGGCTACCAAAATTCTTAAATTGGCTACTTCTTAATTTTGGGCTAGATTGGGCTACATTTGTTTAAAAATTTTAAGTTTTCATTTGTCTTTAAAATTTATTACATAAATGATATAAATGAATTTTTCAAAAGTCAATAAATAAATATTTCAAAATTTGTATCGAGTACATACTCAAGTTCCAGCTCTATTTTATTAATACTATGTACCAGCACTAAAACTTAATATGTCTTAACTTAATATGTCAAATTGTCAACGGTGAAGTAAGAATTCATAATTTAAATTTAATTATTATTACGTTATAAAACAATAGATTTACAAGGAATATTTATTTGAGAATTAAAAATATGGGAAAGTGGGGAAAGTATGAAAAAAAATACAGAAAAGAATGGAAGAATCTTCCAGAATTTTGAAATGTGTGAAATGTGTGAAAGAATGAAATTGAAATTTTAATTAAATGGTTGTTAATAAAAATCATTAAAACTGTTTCAAATAATAGTATAAATAATGATATTAATGTAAGTTTGGAAAGTATTTATGACGACGATAACTTAAAATTTCCTGAAGAAATCGATCTTGGTTTGAATTTCAAAACAAATTAGAGGAAATTGAACTAGAAAAATCTTGCCTTTTGAACATCAAAAAAATAATATTAAAATTTATACTAAAAGAAATAAATAAACGACTTTCTGATAATACTAATATTTTAAAAAAAAAAAATTACTTTGCACCAGCAATTTGTTTAAACCAAATACTTGTATTGTATAGCAGTTCGACTTCTAAAGATATTTTGATACTTGAAGATCAGTGGAATAAACTTTTATGGTTCGATTGTACTACAGTGTTTTCCCCTAACGAAATACCAACAAATTCTACAGAATTTTGGATTCATGTATCGCAAGCGACAAATGCAATAGGCGAGCCTAGATTCCACAAATTATCAAAGTGTGCACTAAATTTACTTTCTCTACCAGTAAGTAAGGCTATTGTAGAAAAAGCATTTTCTTTTATGAATGCAATAAAAACTAAACCCCGGAATAAAATGCAAATTGAATGTTTGAATACTCTAATGAGAATTCCAATAAATAAAACAATAGACAAAAATTATTGCCGTAATAATTTTTCACCTTCACAAAAAATGCTAAGTATGTTCAATTCGAAAATTTATGAAAATACTGCAGAGACTGATACAGAAGACTTAACAAATTTAATTATAGAATTTAATGATAATAATGCAATATCTCTTTAAGTTTATATTTTTTTTTTTATTTGTTTGTTTCCTCATGTGAATTTTTATATGAATTTGTAATGTATTATAAATGAATTTCTTATTTTTAATTTATTTTTGTTAAAATGAAATTGTTATAAAAAAAATTTGTTTGTTTTTATTTATTTTCAATATTTTTTAATATCGGCTACTTTGGGCTACTTTTGCTTAAAATTTAGGCTACTTGCCTGAGTAAAAATCTGGCAACCCTGAATATGACAACAAAATTACAGTTTTTAAAATGATTATACGATTATACTAACCTACTGTTGATTGTGGGAGAATGGAAAAACATGCAAACAAAGGGATAAGACTAGTGCTACCGTTTCATGATTTGCAAGGGGAGTACCGTGTAAATATACATTTTTTTTTAAAATAACTATTCATAAAACGACTTAAATTTTGTGTAATTTGAGATTTTATCAAAATTCGTATTAAACCATAAAATCAAATTACATTGCATGTTTATTGTTTTTATTTTACTTTTATAATAATCAATATATACTCAAATAAAATAATTTAAATTCAGTATTTTTTAATATAAAAATAAAAAATATATATTTTACTGAAATGAAGCATTTAGGTGTAATTCTAGATAATAAGCTGAGTTTTGAAAGTCATCATGCATAATGAATAGTATAAGATCGTTAAAATTATTATTTTTTTTTCTAAAATATGAGAACTACTTTCCCTTTCAAGGGCCATATGAATTTTCATCGTTTTGATTAAGCCATAATATTTTGAGTATTCTAAACCATCTGTTTTCAAGTTTGATAGCATAGTTAAGGTCCTGTCTTCATAATTTAATACATCTAATACAGGGCTTAAATAGTTTTTTCACTTTTCGTAATTTATTGAATAATATATGAAAATGAATATAATTTAGTGCATGGCAGTATCTGACTACAACTAGTTGCAGCGGAGTAAAATCGATCGAAGTATCTTAACCAACAATCATTAGACTTGTAGAAAGAAAAAAAAATATCGATTATGAAGGGAAAATAAATTAAAGGCATAGCAATAATAGATATTGAAGTTGCTATGTTTTTAATAGTACGGAATGCATACAGGCATTATACTCTAATTTTATTCATTATTAAATAATTTTCTTAATTGAAGGAGTGTTTTGTCCATCCAAAACTATTTCAACTAATAATTAGAAGGCCTTTATATCTTCTAGCCTGGCCTCTGGGATAGCAGCTTTAAAAATGGGATCTTATATTCATATAAATTTTTTATTTTGTATAGGGATCTTATTTTGCTATATGAATAGTCTGTTATTATGATGTAGTGTTATTCTTGTTTGTGTTAGTTGTGTTTTTCTCAAATTTTATTTTTATTAAAAAAAAATTATACACAAAACAAAAACAAAATTTAAAAACAATCGTAATTCGATATATTGGCTGGAAGATATAGAGCATTGAGGTATTGTAGTATTGGGCTATTTAGACATTTCTTTCCTTTAAATTTGATTAGTATAACGCATATTTATAGATTTAAAAAAATTATATTTGTGTTATAAAAATTAACTAAGTGCAACTTACAGTACCTACACTGACGAGCTCCAATAGTGTTGTTGAAAGATCACTGAACACTTCTTCAATTAAAGCAATAACTGTAGTATAGTATTTTTATTCCGCTCCAATTAGTTGTATTCCGATACTGCCATGAACTAAATTATACTCATTTTCAAATCAAATCGTATCCTGTACTCCATTCTGGTTCTTGTACATATTTATAATATTCAATAATTATCACGAAAAGAGAAAAAGCAATTTAAGTCCTGTATTATATGTATTAGATGATGAATACAGGACCTTAACTATGCTACCAAACTGAGGGTTTAGAATGTTTGAAATAATATTTGGTTTGCCACACAGTAGTGCTACACTGTTGAAATAGTTTTCTCTCAGATAAATCTAATAAAAATAAATTGTTTAAAAACACAGGTTCTGTTTTTGGTTCTGCTTTAATGACTTTCGAAGAATTATTTTCAGCAAACGATACCTTTTCTTATTTTAAAAATGTTTTAAAATTTGATTTGATACTAACCTTTTATTTTATAATAAATTATATTTTATTTTTATTTATTTAGTAAAATTTCTTACTATTTTACAAAAAAATGTTATAAATGTTCCATTTTTTTACTTCAAGTTAAAAAGGAAAAAGGTATTAAAGATATTAAAACAAAAAAAACCATTAAATTTAATTTAGTATTAAAATAAAAAGACAAAAAAGAAAACTTTAGAAATTAAAAATACGTTTAACATAATAGATAATTTTTTTAAATGATTTGAAAGTAGTTACAGATTTTAATTCTTCTGGAATATTATTAAACAAACTTCGATCTCTGTATAATAACATATTTTTTGTTATTTAATTTCTGAAAAATTTAGCCTAAAATTAAAAATGTTTCTTAAATGATAATTATGAATATCTGCACCCTACACTAGTGTACTGCATAGACAATTGGGATAGATTTTGTGTTTCATTTTGAAAACTATTATTAATATATTAAACATAAATTGGTCAACTAATGAACCACCCACTTTCACAATAATTCTCATTTCTCGATTTTGTAATTTTTGCCATTTATTCATCATTTCCTGCGAAAACATGAAAATAATGTACGTAAAATACTCAAAATATGGTTTAATTAAAACGTTGAAAATTCATATGGCACTTGAAAGGGAATGTCGTTGTCTTATTTAAGAAAAAATTTTGAATTATTTTAATGATCTTTTCCCTTATATTATTCAATGTGTATGATGACTATTAAAACTCAGTTTATTATCTAGAATTACACCTACATTTCACTAAAATATATATTTTTTATTTTTATATTAAAAAATACTGAATTTAAATTATTTTATTTGAGTATATATTGATTATTATAAAAGTAAAATAAAAAGAATAAACATTCAATGTAGTTTAATTTTATGGTTTAATACAAATTTTGATAAAACCTCAAATTACACAAAATTTAAGTCGTTTTATTAATAACTATTTACAAAATAATTTATATTTATGAGGTACTCCCCTTGCACATCATGAAACGGTAGCACTAGTCATATCCCTTTGTTTGTATGTTTTTCCATTCTCCCAAAATCAACTGTAGGTTAGTATAATCGTATAATCATTTTAAAAACTGTAATTTTGTTGTCATATTTTCTACTTTACTGCTACGCTCTCAAAATATATTCTCAGAAATTAGCACAGAATCCTTAATTCTTAATTTTAAGGAAAATGCTTAGTTAGTCAATTGACAATTTAGTATGTGATTTATTGTGATTGAGTGCGGTTTGTTTTATTTAAATTAACGTAAGAAATGGCGGCAAAAAGAAAAATTATGGCTGAACTATTCTTAATGTAAGTACTACCACATTAAAATATAGCATCTTAAAATTATATTGTTTTAGTTTGTGTTTTTTAATTTAAGTTTTATTTTTTAGTAATTTATTTTTAAAAACATAATGATTTTTGAATTGAACTGTGTTTTTAATTTTTAAATTATCTTGTTTAGAAATTCTTTTGATTTTTACAACATTTCACTGTGGTAAAACCTTTTTTTGTAAGTTCATAACTAATTCGTGTTCAGAATTTAGTATGAATGACATTTTGTTATTGCTGTTTATTTTCTCTTCATAATATCGTTAATAACGCATATCTAACGTTTAAAGTAACGCTTGAAACAAATTTTCTCAAATGTCCCATATTACAGTATTTATAAACATTACTATATATTAAAATTTGGTAAAAGCTAAAATAATGTATATGTTAGATTAATAATAAAATTTTTAAAAAATTAAGACCTAAACTAATGTAAGTAAAAATAAAAAAATAATAACAAGCAAAATACAAATACAAAAAATTTCGAATGTTTCGAAGTCAGATATTATTCAGCCACCAATAATGTCGGTTGATATGTTCATCCTTATGAATGGACCTATCATATTTTAAATAACGAATCTCAATATTATCAGGATCATGTTTAATTGTCTCACATGTAGTCCGCCCATTATAATAATAACCTTTGTAATCTAGAAAATAAAATGTTCGGGCGCTATCAAACCCGTTTTTAAACAATTTTTAATGTACTCTTCATTATCTTCATAGCATATAATATATGTTAGATATTAAATTTTCTTTTGTGTTTAAAACTCTGTTAAAGTGTTTTCCGATTAGTTTTAAACAAAATTATTGAATCTATATGTATTAGAGCTGTACGGTACAAATATTTATTTAAGTAGAAATGTTTGTGATCAGTCTCAGGTTTCTGTTTAGGTTTGTACAAGCTTTTATTCATTTTCATTCAAATTTTATTTTTTCTTTCCAATAAGCTGAAGCTTTTGTTAAAACATATTGGTCGAGCGTATGAAATATTTGGCCTAATAAATACTTGATATACGATTATTTTGACTCTATTGCTGATTTTATTGTTGTAGAAGAGTCTTTTCAAAGTTTTCAAAGCCATTAACGCTTTTGTTGCTTTGGAAATAGTGTTTCGAACATGTAAAATATAATTTAAGTATTAATGTAAATTCACACCTAGATATATTTTTTTTTTTACTTAATTTTACATTATTTCTAGTTCTTGTTGTCAAATATTTTCCAGTATTTTTTGTAGTTGACTTTATTAACAGTGTTTCTGAAAAGAATAGTTTAACATTATTGTCTACGTTTAGTTTTAGTAACCATACTTTACAATAATCAACTATAAGGTTAAATTGTTTTTGAACTTTTAATTGTGTATTATGAATATTATTGCTAGCTGAGTGTAGTATAACGTCATCGGATATCATCAAAAGCTATATCGAGTTATCTTTACTTGTTAAGTTATTAATTGTTATTACCGTTATATTATAATATATATAAAAAGGTACTATATTCTATATTTATAAGGCAGATGTGTTATAATAAAAAAGAAAAAAAAAATGCTTCACTGTTATTTGTATAATTCTATATGAAAATCAATATTTCGGCAAGACCAAAGATAATTTATAATTTTTTTTGATACTCTGTTTTGAAATATCTAAAAATCTAAAAATAAATAATATTTGCAAATCATATTTCTATACTGATTTCAAATTAAAAAAATTATATCTGTGTTCAAAAAACTAAATAAGTGCGACCTACAGTACCTATACTAACGAGCTCAAATAGTGTTGTTGAAAGATCACTGAACACTTCTTCAATTAAAGCTATAGCTTTAATGTTTGTAGATACAATTTTTCTTAGAATATACCTTTGGATTAATTTTTGAGTAAATAAATTGGATATTTGTTTATCCTTTTTATTTATCAAAAAATTAAAAATTAGTAAAATCAAAAATAAGTTAGAATTAAATTAATAATTTCTAAAAATGTATAGTTTTTATACAATAATTTTTTATTTCTCTTACATTATAAAATTAATTCTCTCTGTAATAATCTTTATTTTCTTCCTTATTAAATTAATAAGGTACTCGTATATTCAATAATTATTTAAGTTTAATTCTACATAGCTATTTGTTGATCGTTTTATTCTTATTCTAAAAAGTGTTAAGATGGGTTTTAGCTTTTGAACATCTTAAGTGTGATAAGTGATAACATTTTGTTGGCTGTAATAAAAAAAAAAATTAAAAAATATGGTTTACAGTGGTTTAGAATTTTTTTTTTTTTAATTCAGAACCTAAAAAACTTGTGTTGATAGAAAATTTTCTAAAAGTGAATTTATTAATATGGGAGTACTTCAAGGAACAATTTTAGGTGTTGTAAGTTTTTTGTTATATATAAATGATATTAAATCAAGCAAGCGAATGAATAAACTTAAATTAAATTTAGAAAAAACGAAATCCACAGTGGTAAATGATACATCCAATAGTTTAGCTAATATATGTGTAGACAATATAAACCTCGAAAAAGTAAATGTCATTAAATATGTTGGTGTTATGATTGTTAATCAATTAAATTTAGATAATTATGCAGATTATGTTAGATAAGATTGCAAGAAAAATTGGGTATTTATATAGAATGAGAAACAAACTTAAAAATAAATGTGCGATAAATATATGTATAATATAACAATTTTACCACACGTGGACTATTGTGCATCATTATTGAATGTGCACTTATGAAATGAAGCAAAAAAGATCAACTACAGATACTTCAAAATCGTGCTATGAGAATTATTTTGAAATGTTCAAGAAGGTCAAACATAAATTTAATGCTGGGAAAATTGAAATGGATATTAGACAAATATTAAAGTTTAATACATTGATTTTCATATATGTACAAGAGGAAATATAATATGCTTGCTGATTATTTGTGTGGACGAATCAAATAATTATAACCTAAGATTAGCACATTTATTCAGACTATCGGTTTTTGTGTTTGGAAAATTCATCTATATATATATATAAAAATGAAATTTTTTATGTCTGTCTTTATGTTATTTATAGACTCGAAAACTACTGAATCGATTTGGATGAAATTTTTAGTATATTACTGGTATAGAGGGGAAGGTTTAGGCTTTTTAAAACTCCGACGGGTTCGAGCAGCTGCTAAACAACTCCCAGCACCTATCACAAATATTTTAAGAACCAGAATACAGTGTTACAGAGCTGAAAATTTGTATTCAGGTACTGCCTTAAAAATAAGAAAATACGTCTATTACCGTTTTTCAAAATTTGGAGTGGTTCGAGCAGCTGCCATATAACTCTCAACACCTATTACAAATATAATGAGCAAACATATCTTTTACTGTTTTCTAATAATCTGAATGGTTCGGGTAGCAGCAGTAGCGGAATATTTAAAAAATTAAAGTTTTTATGTAAATGAAAATTGTATTTCAGGTACTCCCTCATAAATAAAATAATGATATACGTTTTCTAAAATTTTGAGTAATTTTAATAGAGATTCATATATAAATTCTGTGCTTCGCACATGGGCAGTTATACGTCGCACTTTTGAGAATTGGAAATCCAGATAATTAATATATTTACACTCCAAATAATAAAATAAGAAATGTTGTATATCAACAAGCGTTACAGTAAATGGGAAAATAAATTGAAAAAATAATTAAATAATAACATATTATAAATAATTATTAGTATGTATTTAAATATTAAATTTGTTTTTTCAAAATAATTAATTAAAAAATTTTACACATTATATTTAAATATTAGTTTAAATTTTTTCTTAAAATGAAGTGAATGAATAAGATTAAATTTATGTCTTTAAAAAGTTATTTTAAATTAGATATTTCTATTATAGGGACTTTGGGCCAGCAACGCGGACCGGGTACAGCTAGTTTATTATAAAAAGAAACATTTTTAAATCGTCAAAATCATATGTTGAAAAAATATATTTTATTAAAAATACAAAAAGTATTTTAAAAATATACTTCATCATATTATATAGTATAATATCCCAAACTAATGTGAAAAATATTCCTAATTTTCGTGAAAATATCCATAGTAAATGATATTTATTTTTCTTGTCGCACGCCTTAAGTTCTCATTAAATAATGTAATTCAATGTTATTTCCTTCTTTAGAGCCAACAAAATATTATCACACTTAAAATGTTTATAATCTAAAGCCCACCGATTCATTATTGAAATCGGATTCAAACTAAATTTTGGAACTGAAAATATCTCAGTACATCATACATAGCAAATATAATATAAAACTATTAATTTGAAAAAAACCAACAGACTCCTCTCTTTTCAAAAATCAATAATTTTTACCCCTTTTATTAATAACATGTGTACAAAATAAAATGTACTGAAACGTTTCTAAATAATACCTAATTAATTATCATACAATGAAGAAATTTTGTGAAATTAATATTTTCCACACGACATACTGATTGAATTGAAATACTTTTATTTTAATTTAAAATATTCAAAAAAAAAAAAAAAATTCAATTATAACGAATTTACTATTTTCTTTTTGAAAAATTTTAATTCATAATTTTCGCTTTTTATTTAATTTTCTTCCGTATTAATTTTTTTATTATCTACATTAAAATCAAAATATTAAAAAAATTTGAATTTCCAAAATAAAAAGAAAAAATTTAAGTTTTTACAATTTCTTTGGAAATTTAAGAAAAAAAAAATACAAATGGCAAATTAAAGATTTCCTTGTGCACTTGTATTAATACAGGAGAATCTCGACACAGATTGTTACAATCTATACGACACTGTTTCGTTAAATTATATTGTGCTCTCTTTCACAAAATGTGTTTTTTTTTATTTATTACTAGTATAATAAAGTTATTTAAAGTATGGCAGTGATTGTGTCGTCGATGTTAATTTTCTGGCATATACAAATAACGGTTTTAACGAATGTAACAAAATATTTATTAAGTAAAATATTAGACGAAAAAAAATCACTCTTGAAGTAGTTATAAACTAAATTGCAACGTATTCTAGTATAATGAAAATCATAAATATTAGGTTAATCAAGGATGCAAGATGATTAGAATGAGTTATAAACTATATAATACGGGCTTAGCTGATAATAAAAACTTTGTTAGACCCGGTTTTAACTGTGTCAGGCTAAAATATTTTATCTCTTAATAATTCCTGATGGAATTTTTTTTGATCAAATATATCTGAAGTAAAAAAGCTCGTAGGGGAATTCCCGAAGAGGAAATAGATCTAAAGTTGGCCTGATCCAATTATAAATAAATATATATGAAGTAATATACAGTAGAAATTGTAATAATGATTAGTATTAAGGACTAGTTTTAATTTTAACGAAAGCATAGTAGTTTTTAGTGCGTTAAACTCAGCACAGTCCTTCATTTCGTTGTCACGGGGAAACGAAAATGATAAATGAAGGCTCTATTTTGATGATTTGGTCCTATCTGAAAAAAAAAAAACAAAATTAAAAAACTATCTGGAAGTCATATAGCTAATGTAGGGGTACATTTTAACGTATATAATGTATAGGCGAATTTACAAGGCTGTGGGCAGAAGAGAAATGAAATTTGGAAATTTCAAGAAGGAAAAGTAGATACCTATAATTGCTTTGTGAGATTGCTTTTTTCTAATTAAAAACAACCAAAAAGCAACCAAAAGCTGTATGTCATATAAACTGCACTAGAGTTATTGAACTAATAGAACTAACTACTTTACGGAACTAAATTAAAGAATTAGAAAACTTCTATTTGTAGCAAAGTAAAAAAATCAATAAAAAAAAAAATTATATTCAGTTGTTGACTTTATAGCTCTAATGAAAATCATTATTTCAAATCACAAATCATTAAAGAGCATTTTTCTTATGGGAATACACTATTAACTGTAAAATAACATGAATGTAGTGATCAAAATAAAAATCAAAAGATAAGGCTTGAAGATATGACTTGAAGATATTGCGCAATTGGAAGAAAATACTCAAGCCAAGAAAATTTATCGTTTCCAGTCCTGGACAGCATCAAAATGAAATAGCTGATGACGTAAAATAGTTTTAAATTTTCAACTAAAGAAAAATAGCTCGAGATAAGGAAACAGTGAAAGATGTTGAAGGTTAAGAACTTCCATGCGGTTTGTATATATAACATCATGCAAGTACAATAATGTAAGTATAAATAATGTAATGTAAGTATAAAAAATGTTTCAGTAAAAATTAGAAGACCACAAATCCAAGATAGAGATAGTAGATAATAAGTTCTAAGAAAGAGGATTATTTATAAGTATTTCTTAGGGTATAGTCAACGGACGGGAGTACAAAACAAATGCAAATTTATCAAGCAGAAAACAATTACATATTAGAATTGTATTGCAATAATCCGGCACAATTCTGCATACTTCATCATTTTCATTAACTGATAATTCGATATACTCCATTTTCTGAACAAAGTGCGGGCAAATATAATCTGAAATATAATGATTTTCTCAAACAAGATAACATAATTTCGGTTCGCTAACGAGAAGATAGAAAGTAGAAATTTATACTGTAATCACATCGCCATCACATTACTTAAAACTTCGAACAAAATGGGACGGATATCGAATCTCATTCGTATTTTAAATATTTAAATAAATTTAAATTTTAAAATTATTTTAATTCGATTCAATTGAATTGCCAACTTTCAGTGAAATTCTTTATAAATAAATCACATTGCATCTAAAAATTATACCTAAAAAAGAAATTATACTCAAAATGGTAAAATCAAATCCCAAAAATGGGAGTTTTGAAAATTCACAAAAGGTTTTTTGTATTTTTTTGTTTTTTTTTTAACAACAAATGAAAAACACTTTCTTCTATCATATTATGGAAAATTTCCCAGGAACTTTAAATTTACATAATGTTTTTTTTTTTTTTATTTCTTTGTTTTTTCTATTTTTATTCTGTTGTCTCATTCTCTAATTTGACATGTTGGTTTTTCTTTAGTTTTCCTTTAGTTTTTCTTTCTTCTTAGGTTCATATATCCCATAAAATATTGTGTATTTGGAAAATTAAATAAAGAAAACAAGATATTTGTTTTCGGATCTAAAAATTTGCCGACACTTTCTACATAATTCTTCTGCAATAGCATGGGTATATAAATTTTCTTTTTGTTTTTGTATTGTTTTTGTAATTTTAATTTAGAAAATACAATAATGATGACACCACATGATAGTGTTTGAATCAAACAGTAAAACAACGGAAAAATTATGATGATAACAATGATTGTGATGATGATGATGATGATGATACGATGAATATTTTGAAATTAAAAGGGAAAATTAAAGACTATTATGGTAGAAATTTTTTATTTGTTAGGAAAATATAAAGGTTGTTGACAAGGACTGTACATTTTGAGAATAACTGTTTTTTTTATTATTGTTTAACTCTTTTGATAGTTGAATGTGAATTCAAATGAAAGATGGTGTATTTGCAATAGAAGTGGAAATTAAAGCAAAACAAAGGTATATTATAAAGCAGTGAATCCAGTTAGGTGCTGTTGGTCATTGTGATATGAAACAACTTTATTTGGAAATTCTTATCTAAATGCTTGAATTCACTAACAATTTTAATAACTGTCCAGTTTCTAATATTGTGAAGCATTGATATTTTGTTTGCTTTAAAATATAATTCTATTTCCTAAAATGCTTTCTATTTTTGACTGTTTTCACGAGAACGAGCTCGTATCTCAGATCTCGAAGCTATTGACTGAAATATAATGTTTTTCCATATTTGAGGCTCTTTTCTTAGACATTACTCAAGCATTCGTTATAGTCTGGGACGAAGGCCTACTATATAAGCTGGACCTCATCAATATTATCAATTAATAACAGAATATCTAACTAACAGGAATAGTGGTAAACGTTAACAATGTTTATTCTCATTTAATGAACATCTCAGCCGGTGTACCACAAGGGAGCGTATTAGGATCTGTGCTATATATTTATTATTTACTACTGATATATCAACAAGACAGACGATACAGCAGTTCTAGCTTCAAGTATTTTCCCGCAAATGGCATCCTTTAAGCTTCAAAGAAACTTAGATGATATAAATGACTGGCTAAAAAAGTGGAGATTAAAGCAAATGAAGTCAAATCTGTCTGTATACTGAAACCAATATGGACCTACGGTATTGGGCTGTGGGGTACGACAAGCAATTCAAACGTAGAAATTACTGAACGTTTTCAAGCAAAGGTACTTAGAAAAATTGTCAATGCGCCCTGATATGCAATGACTTACAAATGAGATATGTAAAAGAGAAAATAACTGCTACAACAAAAACATATTAAATCCGCTTAGGACACCACCCAAATCCACTGCCTTAAAAGATGCTTAGACAACCAGATAGTCAATACAGAAAATTAAGACGCTTCTAAATAGTGGGCCTTCCGTATAGGTTTATCACTTAAAGGCGTCAAAAATAATTTAAATCCTAGGAGTATATGTTTTGAAATGTACTTGGTATCTTCGAAACTCAGTCAGTCAGAATAAGAAATGACGTACAAGTGAGATCTGTATTGGAAGTTTTTGTTAAAACTTTTAAAATATGAAGATAGCTTGTAATTAAACGTAGAAATAATAAAAACAATCTAATAACAGTGACAGAGGATAATTATGAAAATTCAAAAGAGTGTTCTCCGGTCATGATCTTGAGGTTGTGATTGGGATAAAAATTAGGTTTATTAAATACTAGAATATGGTCAATATTGTAGTATGATGTAGCAATTTGAACTTTAAAAGATATGAATAGAATTTAATGTTTGGGAATGTGAATTTATCTCAAACATTTCTTGCATCAGTTTCAAACCAAGACGTATTGAGAAGGAAATAAACGAAAAAGTAATTTGAATTTTTAGTAACATGATAAAAAGAGAAAAAAAGCTGTAGTGAGAAATCCGAAATATGAAATATTTCAATTAATTCTACATGAAAAAAATTAAGTTGAACAAGACACTGGGTGAAAACAAATATCGTGGTTGCGTAACATTTTGCAGTCGAAAGGAAGAAACAATTATATCGGTCTGACATTTAGATTGGCATTAGAGAGATATGAATTAAATTGACAACAAACAAATTGGTTACAAACATTTGTGTTTGCCTTTGTGTTTGCAAATATTGCATTTATGTGTTTCATTCTATGTAAAACACTTTTATTAGTAGTATGACTTTGTGAACCTAAGTGTGTTATTTTTATTTCAATCAATGTAAAAAAATCATTTAATTTGTAGAAAGTATATTTTGTCAATTCGATGCGGCATTTTATTTTTTTTTCACTATTTTCAATCGTCATGTAATCAACAACATCCAAACTGCAATTGGTTTTGTCTAAGCAAAGTAATCTACACTTGAACTGCTTACAGTACCATTTTAGCATAGTTAGTATAATATACATGGTATACTTTAGTCCTTTAAAATACTACTAAAGTGCTACTAATTAATCATCTTGTCTATATACCACATATATATATATATATATATATATAAACCAAACAAAAAAACAAAAAATTTCTTAAAGATCCCATTTTACAATTCACTCCAATTTTAATCTTTCAACACCTTTTTCTCGTTTGATTCTATTTTCAATGACCAAATATTACTCATTTAATTTTATTTTAACATTTCTTTAGAAATTTCCCTCAAAACAAGTTTAACTATAGTAAAAAAAAAACTATTTAACTTTATTCAATTGCATTCATACATTAGTGTAAGAAATATATTGCAGAATACCATATGATTCTGTCTGTAGCTTTTGCAATGTCATCAAAATCGGTTGTTTTTGTTAGCATACAAAATTTACAAATTACTTGTAAGTTACTGTTTACCGTAAGCGACACATAATATATCTTTACGTACATTGGAACAACAACAACAACAACATATTTCAATGTACTTTAAAAATTGCAAAAACAAAACAAAAACAACAATAAAAACACTAGAACTGTAAAATTTGAAACATCAAACAAACAAAAAAAAAATAACTTTTCACTTAACATCATCAGTGCAACAGCAACAATTTTTTGTAGTAAATTCATCAGATGAAATGCAGAAAAAAATAACAATGTTTCCAGATATTGAATGAATTTACTAACAACAATAAGAAGAAGAAGAACAACAACAACGATATTAATAAGGAAAAATCATCACTTTAGCTGTGTTGCATTGCATGACATTTAAAACAAAAAAAAAATATCTCAACAAAAACTTTTTTAGAAAACCTTGAGAAAAATTAAAAAGAAAAGATTTTAAATGTATAGTTGGGCCTGTACAGCTTTAGGTTACTGCAACAAAAAAATAAGAATATGAATAACTAAATGGCCTAATTTTCTTAATTTAAGCCTGTTGTGAACGTCATTTTCTGTGTTCGTATTTAATTAACAATACTATTACCGAGATAGTTTAAAATCGATGATGTTTTTCGATGTATAATTTCACTCAATTCAACCTCAATTGAGCTTGAATCAAAAATATATCGATCTTAAATTACTTTGGTAAGAGTATAATTGTTAATTAAATACGAACACAGAAAAAGACGTTCACAATAGGCTAATTAACAAAATTTGGTCATTTTAAAGGTCTATGTTTATATGAAGATCTCTGAAATTGTTTATGGCCATTATAATAAATCTATCAAATTACTGCATTGAGCCAATCTTCTTTTATAAAAACGTGATATGACTTGTGAAGGAAATCACGGTCAACCAGTCGTTCTTAACAACTAATACTTTAGCCCAGAACATTTACTTAATTATTTTAGATGGTTTAACCCCAGTTGGGTTATAGAATAAAAACCAATTCCCAGAATAAAAAGAACTAGAACCGTTCGAAAAACCACAAAAAAGCCAGTAGCAGCCGTAATCGAGAAGTAACAAAAATATTGTTGAAATGGAGTAGCAACAATTGTATAGGAACAATTTGACAGTCAAAAATGAATTTGAGAGTAATCGAAAAATATGGGCAAAATTCAAGCAATTGCTTCAATATTTAAGCCATTTAAAAAATTAAACCAAAGAAGGAAAATAAAGAGGTAATAAACAAAATTAAATATAAAAGAAATATAATAGAATAGAAATGTTAGTACATAAAATTTAAAGAAAAGAAAAAGCATAAAAAGCTATGTGTTTTTGGGAACACATAAGATGGTAGGGTGTACTATAATTTAGAGTTCGGTTGATTAAAAAAATTTTATATTACGATAAAGCTAAGCGAAGCTATGGCGAACTCCACATTGTCCCAAAGGGTGTAAAACAAACGAAAATTTTATTATTTATCTACTAGCAATTAATGCCTTTTTGGAATAAAAAAACAAAATTTGTGCAGTAAAGAGAACTCTATAATTATGAATACACAGATACTAAGCAATATACGATTACAAGTGGTGTTAATCTATAGTAGGTTTCAATTAATTTATCGTTTAAGTTTGCCGAGTTCTTATTTAATTATCTAACTTCAAATTTCCGGTATTTAAGTAAAAAATCGAATCACCGTATGGTGGTGATGAACATCCTGTACCAGTTTCAAATTTCTTGATAACGAGTGTTGAAGTAGACCATTTTTTATCTTAAAGACAAATACCAATTTATTTAATTTCTTGATTTGATTTAAGTTCAATCATTTTAGGGTTTTCAACTATGCAATATTTCAAGTCTATCTAAACATTCATTAGTTGTAAACCCAGTAATCGTAGAACTATGTTCAAAATACTGTTTAATGATGGTGTTATAAATATTTATTGGACTCTTCGTTGAAATTTGATTTCCAATTTTTTTGAAAAAGTTTAATTTATTTTTCCATTTTTTTTACATATATAATCAATGTTACTTTTGAAGTTTCCTATCAATTATGACTCACGAAGTATTTAATATCATTACATCAATTTTCATCTTATTAATCATTATATTAACATTCAGTTCACCATTAATACACATAGCTTTTGTTTTCGCTATATTCAAACAGTTATTTCTTAACAGTATATTCAAATCGCTATATACAAAAGTTTATTCATTATGACCCAAATGTTCAGTAGATTCAAGTCTTCATTTATTTTGTTCAAACAGTCATCAATAGCATCAGTTACAAAAGATATTAGAGCATCATCAGAGAACATCAATGTTGTTAATATACATATATTAAAAATAGTAGAATACCTAATATTGTTCCTTGAAACACTCCTAACGGTACAATTATTCGTTCACTCTCGTTTTTTGCCTTCTATCCCTAAGATACGATTGAAATAATTTAAGATAAGCCATTCGCCAGTTTGCTTTAATTAAATTTAGTAATGACTCACAGTTATGGTATGGTTTTTACAAAATCTATAGATTGATTCTCAGTTATTATATTACTTTTTTCAAGATAATAGATTACTCTTATTACTAGATACAAGATTTGGTTGTTTGGTTTGTTAGATGGGTGGAATAAGTTTTTAACAATTCAGTTTAATTATAATTTTTGTTGTAATATTAATTTTAAGCAAATATTTTATAATTACAATTAATAAAATTGAATTGAAAAAAAAACTCGGTCAACGATTTTACTTCTGAAAATCACTAGACTCCGTCGTTAGAATACTATGTATATATACTTATATATATACATATATAAGATACTATATGTTTACATTCTGAACTATTTTCTTTCTCAAAATAAATTTGCAGTATTCTATATCTTCTTTAATATGTAGATATGGATCAGTACTCATATTATAATCGTAAAACAAATTTTATAACATTTCTGATGCAATTTAGCGTATATACAAAGAAAGAGATAGAAAATCTGACATAAAATTTTCTACGAATTTTTTTTTCTTTTTTCCAGTTTTCATCTTACGTTATTAAATGTCATCCCGTGTTAGGTTTTCCACAAAATACATAAATATTTTTTTTGTTTTTTGTTTATAATTAATTCGGTTGAACAACAACAATTGTTGCATTCAAGGTCTAGGTAAATCTCTCACAATTAAAATAAATGCAATAATAATAATAGCAAAAAAAAAAAATAATACTAAACAATAAAAATGAACTTTAAACAGGTGATATTTATACCTTACCTTATCTTTCATTATAATCTAGATAATTATTGTTGATTGTTTTAACTGCTGCTGATGCTGATTAATTTTTTATTATTATTTTTTGTTTTAAATTTTGGATGCAGTAGAGATTTTACTAAAGTAATTGAAATTTATTCTTAAATGAAAAGTTTAAAGTTTTTTGATTTTTTAGGTTCGATGCAGAACTTCAAAGTGCAAAAATTTTAAATGCTTGAACACTTTTTTTTTATTTATTTTTATTCTAAATTTTAAAGTATGATTTAAAATATGACAAAAACGATTCACTATGGTGATTAGTCTAATCACAGGCTTTTGGGAAATCAATAGTGGTCTGATTTTATTAAAGTAAGCATTTCCCCAACTCGCTACACCACAACGGAGCTTAGATTCAAAAATAGCATAATATAACATAAGCAATACTTTTTGTGAACAAATTTTACTTAAATAAAACATGCCCCTAGTTGAAGCCAAAAATGATGCTTTAGCGGAGAGATATGATCCGGGCATTTCAGCTTTTCGTCAATCAATACACCAATATACTTATCAAGATACAACGAAATACTTCTTCAACTATAAAACATTCACCTGCACAGCTAACATTTTCATTGAACAAATTAACAGATATTAGTGAATTAAACTCATTTAGATTTAAAAATTGTTTGCAACTAAATGAGTTATATTTAAAACTAGAACCTTTTAAATTAGTACCAGAAATGTTAAAAATCATAACTTTTGTTTTACTGCTAATTATCAATCTGTGAATACATCATAGATCATGATTAAGTTCAGCAACAAGATGGATGTAGATGGACTAGAACTCCCATAAGTGCAAGCAATAGCATCATTAAAAGCAGTTAGTTTCCCATAGAATTTTTGATTAATAGAATTAATATAAATAAGAAACAAAACTGGTCCTAGGACTGATCCTTGAGAAACACCAATGTTAAGAATATTCTCAGAACTTGAAAAGTTTCCAGTTTTTACTTTTTGAGATCTTGAGTTCAAATAGGAAGTAAGCCAATCATACATAAAATCACGTAATTGTTTTTAATTGGTGAAAATATAGTTAAGATGGAGTACAAATTAGGTTTTGGGATTTTGTATCTTAATTTTTCAAAATATAATTTGTATATAACCGATTTTTCATGCTAGAGATGCCTATCAAGTAATATAAAGTAATAAATGGACCGATTGGAGAGCAAAAACAATAAATGTATAGTTGATAGGAGAGTTCAGTCTTTAAGGAGTTTACTAAAATTTTATTAGTGTTGGTTAAATTCTATGTGTATATAATTGACATTTTAAGCTAGTTTGAGTGTTTTGTTAACGCATTATCATGGAATAAATTATCCATCATTTTTTTTTATTAACCTTAGCCTAAATATTTTACGTATATAAAGACAACTTAAATAGAAATAGAGCTCAACACTGTTACGAGAATTTTATTTGGCGCAATAAACTTCATTTCAACTGGCTGGTTGGTTACACCAGTTCTGTTTGTAAAAACACTCTACAATAAAAAATAAAAATTGTTTTACAAATGGTTTTTGTACTGTAACATCGGACTGGATAATCTATGCTCAAAATGTGGGAAAATAATCAGTAAAAAAAAAGTTATTAATACCAAATGACCTCTAAATGATATTTTATTAGTAAAAATGAATGAAAATTTAATAAATTTAGCCTCAAGGCCATTATAACTTCCAATAATAAGAATAGCATAATGTTTGATATGATGTTTGAACAATTAAGATCAAAATTCCTGGTTAGAACAAGAATATTAACATCAGGGTATACAGCACACTCATTATTCAATTAGTTTATCTATCATGCACCATATTTCAAGCAAATGAAAAATATAAGATCATTTGAAGAAAAATTTGAGTGCTGCAACTTTGGTTCTATGAACATTAATGGAATGATTTTCAAATTTAACCCCATTGATGAACGCATCAGAGGTAAATCAAGTCACCAACGTATGGAAAGAGTCAAAAGATATCAAAACTGTGTGAACAAAGTTTCAATTACATAAGTCATAATGAAACCAATTTCGACATATAGAATCCAGCTAATGGGCGAATGCAGTAAAAATCTATCGCCATAACACAACATTTTTCTGAAATAAGGTGCTAAGGACAGCTCAATTTCTGGGGAGAATATTTCAGAAGATTTCTGGGGAAATAAGTGCTCAATTTACTTTATTTTTACTTAGAAAACTATTTTTATTTTCGAATTTCGAAATTTTAAAATTTCGAAATTTTAACAGAAAACAACTTAGAATAAAATTAGCGTCAGTTACTCACATCATAATTTATTCTAAAATCTAAGATCCATCTTCTGATGATTGTTTAAACAAAAACAAAAAAAACAACAACAAAATTTTACATAAGGTCAATAAAATAAAACTAATTGAAGTTTAAACAAAAAGAAGACGGATAAGAAGATGTGAAGATCACATTGCATTTTGCTTACAACTCAATTCAATTCAATGCAATGCAATGATGATCTAATGAAATTTTAAATTTTTTCTTTAAATATTCAAATTTTATGTTTTGCAGGTCTTGTTCTTTTTTAAATGATAAAAAAAATTATATTGAAGATTATTGTTTTACAATACAATTATGGTATAATTAATTAAGATTTTTAAAAATAAAAATTTAGCATTAATATTATCTAGTTATGTGTATTATAACTATAAGCTTCGTGATTATATTTATGTAATAAAATTTCTATTAATAGTTTTATTGAATTTATTTTTTTGTGTGATATTTGATTATAACAAAAAACAATAGAATTAGATATTGAAACTGAAAGATACATAGTTATCCTTGAACTCAAGAATTTTCTTGAATTCGTGTTAATATTTCAATATGAATTCCAAAGTTGCATTGATTGACATTGATCATTATTAAATTGAATTATAAGAATTATGTCAATAGAATCATGTCATCAATTTATTATTTTTTTTTTGGTATAACATACACTAGAATAATCAGAGGTATAATATGACTTGGAGATATATACGTAGTTAGTCCGTTTAAAAGCGAATTAAGCCCCTTATGGCCTTATAGCGATTCGTTCGTCACATCACAACCCGAACTAGATTTTTACCTATTATCGGAGTCGACCGGTAAATGTAACAAATCTGTGGATATCCTGAAAAAAAACCTTTAATATCTCTGTAGGTTGTTAAACATAAAATTCTTTAACTAGATGTGGGTCTATTTGTTGAAAAGCAAAATGTCGAATCAAAAATGTGAATAACAAAATGTTGAAAAACAAAATATTGAATGCAAAAATGTCGGAAAAGAAATGTTGAAAAAGAAAATGTAATATATATAAAAAATATACTCATATGTAGATTTAAAATAATTCTTGTTTTAATTTTCTTTATCTTATTTACGACACTAACCATTATTAATTCGGACAATGCAAATCGAACCTTTCGGACTTGGAGAGTTCAGCATAAACCAATGACTCGACATAATCCCAAAAATTATCCAGTGGCGTTATGTAGCATGATCTTGGATGCCAATTAATTGATCCATTTCTCGAAAGAATGTTATCACCAAATCTTTCTTTCAATAAATCAATAGTTGCGCAAGCAGTATAAGGTGTAGCACTATCATGTTGGAAATAAAACACTTCCGGGTCAATACCATTAAAGTTTTTGATCATCGATATGTAACGAGAACCGTTCACTATAAAACTAGCTACAGTATCGTTTTTAAATAAATATGGATCAATAATGTCTCCAGCGTATAAAGCATTTTTCAGTATTCAATGAAACCTACTGAATTTATTGAGGATTGTTCCGCTTCATATACGGCAATTTTACTTGAGCGGTTCAACCGAAAATGAACTTCATCACTAAATAAATTTTTCGATAAAAGAAGTGGATCAACTTCAAGCTGCGGTCTAGGACGCAATCAGCAAACAAACGATGCTTATTATAAGATCAAGAAACTTTAGTTCTTGAGCCAGTTGAATCTCATATGGGTGTGGACAAAGATCTTTACTCAAAATATTCCATGTGGTGGTTGCATACAGTTAAATTTGTTGTGAACGTCGACAAATTTGGATCTTCATCAGTACCAGTTCTTACAGCACCGATATTTTCTTCTGTGCGACCAGGTATTTGTGTTATTGTCCAGTAGAAAAAATGATGTCCGAAATCCAACAATAATTCGACGAATAATCTGCTCTGATGGACGATTATATAAACCATAAATATCACGTGGTGCTCTATAAATTTGGCGAAAAGAACACTGATTTTGAAAATAAATTTTAACAATTTTTAAACGTTGTTGCGACGTGAGTCTTTTCATGATAATTTGCCAATGCTTATTGAAATGCAATAAGAAAAAAAATTGGCTTCTATCTTAATAATAAATACGTTTTATTTCAATTTAAGGTTTTATCATTCTAAAAAACACCCGTTGTATTTGTATTAGAATCTAGATCAAATTATGGGAAAAAAAAACAACAGTCAGAAATCTCCAAAGCCTAATTACTAACGAAGCTACCAAATTATTGAATGAATAACTAATTTAAGCTTCTACATTTCAGAATGGATAACAGTTGAATTGAATATGGATTAAAATTGAAAATATTGTTTCTACACTTGAAAATATATTTGAGAAAAAACATATCAAGGTTATTTTGGTCGATTTAATAACTCACAGATGTATCAATAAAAATTAGGAACTGTTTAGTCTAACACTATATAAATACCTGCTGATGAGTTCAAGTAGTATTATATTGAATGAAATACTCCTGAAAATAATTATTGATATATACAAAGTCGTTAAAATTTCAATAGTTGATTGGAGTGGCCTATTATATTTGAGATCTATGTGCCGAATTGAATAGTAAAACATTATTTTTTTCTGTATTCAACAAATTTTGTTGTCTTTATTGTCTACCAAAACAATGTGCAGATAAATCTTGAATTTTAATCATCGAATTTTCAAAAAAAATTTATCTTCTTTGATATCGATATATATATTTCACGGTACGCAGTATCATCCTAGCAATCGCTAGTCTGTTGTCTCTCTGGAGTCCATAAACATAAATCAATTTATTTATATACAAATAATAATTACACTAATAAAGCAATTTACTAGTGTTTTTATCCATTTTATTAATTTGATCTCATCATTCGAATTTCAGTACTTTTTACTGATTATATCTGAAAATTGGTACATCAATACATTCTAATGTTTTTCAATAGATATTAATGCTTTTTTAGTAGATATTAATGCTTGTTTGGTTTGTTCGGTTTATGAAAACAACTTGTTTCGTTTATGATCGATAACACGAATTGTTTGAAATTAAAAAATAAGTGAAGGTTAGAATTTAGCACATTAGAATGAATAATTTTTCTTAGCGAAAATAGTCATAACTTTAGTTTTTTGTTTATTTGATGCAAGTTGACTTAAGCAAATTGGAATCAAATTTTCATTTTTTGGGAAGCAAATAAATAAAAAGCACAACCATTCAATTTAATTTCAAACAAATAATTTTGTTTTATTATTTTCAATAACACTGTCAAAACATAAGTACAAATTTTCACTTTCTCTTTACATACATACATATAAATTTCCTCCTACTGATGATGATTCATTAAATCATTTTTAATAAAATCGAAAGCTAATAATATAAGGTAATATCAAATAAATAAATGCAATAATGATAAAATCCCCAATAGCACTCGGATATATACTTCATAATAATCCTGTCCAGACCATTATTCGTAAACAAATTTATTTTGATATTATCATCAAAATATTTTCTCCCCAATATGCAAACAAAGTTCAGAAAGATCATAAAAATCTACAAAAACAAAAAAATAAAAACGATAAAAACAAAATCCCAATTTTTGTCTTTCGTAATACATTAATCATAGTTAAAAATAATTTGAAAAATAAAAAAAACGTTAAGGTATTTTTACTAATCATAGTACAACGACATCTTCTATCAGTTTTTATAACCTATCATGAATAATATTCAAGGATTTAATTACATTATTGCAAACGACAACCAATTGAATTTTTTTTAACCCATTACAAAATAAATTATTACTTTTAGAAATTTCGATAATTTTCTTCACGTGATTGTTTAGCGTTGGATAAATAATGGAAGATGGCTAAAAAAAAATAATTATTGAAAGAATAAAAATATGAAAACTTCTAAGACCTTCGAAGAGAGCAAAAATCTATAGGAGGTAGTTATACCACACACCATCTCAGCTTGTCAAATTTGGTCGATTTGTATTCTATTAATGGTGTATCTTGCAATATTCTTTATCATTTCTGTTTGAAATATTTTGATCAGAGTCTCTCAGTTCATGAATTTATTATTCAAAATGAGATTCAATTCAAAAACCCGACCTTGGTGTACAGATATTTCTACAGGAGTAACGTTTTTTTTTCAGATAGAAGGAAATCATCAAAAGAGCCTTCTGCTTCTGTTTTGAGTGCCGGGGAAGAACGAAGTGAAGAACTGTGCCGACTTTAACGCACTAAAAACTCCCATCCTTTTGTTAAAATTAAAACTAGTCTTTAAGACTAACCATTAATATAATTTTGGCTCTATTACTTCAGATATCTTTGATCAAACAAAATTCCATCAGGAGTTGTTGTAAGAAAACAGAATTTATCGTCACATTGTTCGAACAGTTTCGTCTGTTTAAGTCTTCTAACAAAGTTTTGACTGTCAAAAACGACCTTTATGGCGTACAGCCAATTTTTTTATTTCGTCTTTTATGAAAGGGGTAGTAAGGTCTCTATGAATATCAGTATTGCGAGCAAATCATTAACAATGTTTCGCAATACTTTATTTTCGAAAGATTGGACAGTTTGAATATGTAGTTGTTCAGCACAACCTCAGGAATACCGTATGCCCAGACTGGCTTTAACATCTAATCAAAGCTTTATTATATGTACCTACATTGAAAACGTAGATGTCCACCCAAATGCTAGTATTTCAGATCCATTTCTAGCTTTTTTTTCGTGTTCTTTCTTTTTTTCGTGACTCAGTTACTATATTTGTAAAGTTAACCAGCATGGATTTTGTTTTATTCAGTTTAACTACGTGAGTAATTTGGAAACTATTTTCTATTTTGCAATTGAGAGCTAGTTTTAATTTTATGGTTTCATTGGTTATGACAATACTATTCGTTTTTGGCACATATATAACGATGTTTTGTTTAGCCCCTGTTAACTTCCAACGATCTGTTTCTCTCAAATGGTCCTGTTTTCAAGAAGTATAACTTTTACGTTAAGCTCATACAAAATGAAAATATGAAATGTTGAAAATTATGAAAATTTGACTTGAGAAAAAGCTGAAAATTTCTGGGATAGCGGCAATCGACAAGCAAAAAAGTCATTGCTAACATGCTCCCACAATAAAAATAACGTTATTAAATAAATTAATTTCAACCCGAAACAGATGTGTTGATACAAGCAGGGATAACAGCTACTGCTGACTAAATAAGAATCTACATCGAAAGAATTGGAATAATCGAAACCAGCTTCAAATTATCTAATCTAATCTAATATAAGTAGAGAAATAATCTACTGCTCTGTAAATGCGAAAGTCTCACTCCTATTAGACTTCGTTATTTGAGAACCTTCTACGAGCAATGGGAAATACCCAACATACTATTGAAGGATTTTCTGAGTATTATCATAAAATCATACACCCATCAGGACTCAGATGCATAATTGTATATTAACAAAGATAATCACATTACATCCATTTGCAGCTACAGTGATTTAGGACCCGAACCCTACCAGCTAAATATATCTAATTATCTATCTTAAATATTGATTGAACACCACCGAACCACCATGCTATTCAATATAAATTCTATTCTATTTTTAAAAAAATCCCTACTGTTTTACCAACATATGAGTAAAATATGGCGATGGCATTTAATTTGAAAATAATTTCAATTTTCAAATTCATTAAAATGTATTTTGATTTTGATTGTATTCACATACGTCTTCTAAAAGTTTATTTTTTTTTTCTTTATCCTTATAAGGGTTAAAAGTAAATTTATATTGCATAGATTTTGAATATTAGTTAAATACCTGTCAAATAATAAACGTGTACTTATTATTAAGAGTCAATATTATTTTATCTTCGAATAGGTGAATAAATTTTTTATTTAAATATTTTCTATATAGTTAAAATCTAAAATAATAACAATAATAATAATTTGTGGTCTCAGCTGTTATGGTATTAAAATAAAAATTTTAAAAGGAATTTTAGTTTTTTTTTTCAAATTTTATTACTCCTAAACAGTGACGGTGGGATATAAGGAAGCATTTAGAAAAGAGAAAGTTATTACAAATATCTTATTTTCAAGCAATTTAATAGCTTATAACTGTAAATGAAAATATTTAATTATAATTTTAAAGAAAAAAAATGTTTATTTTGGATTTAATGATGAAATTACAATTGTCATTCTATCGATTATGAAATTAAGGAAACAATTTTTTATTTTCAAATCGAAAGATGGTCAACAAAAAAAATAATGAATTTTTTTTTTTTAAATATTTTTATTTATTTTATTAACTAAACAATGTTAACTCTTCTTTGAATTATTTGACAAAGTTTTGCAAGACTCTTCTCTATATACTAATTAAGTAAACAGATGTCATAAATATTAAATTATTGTGACAGTTGTTATTGACGGTTATGACAGTTACTGTTGTTGATAAATTTATTTTATCGACCTTGAAGAAATAATAATTATTTAATAACCGTTATTTAAAATTAAAAAGAATGTTTTGAACAAAAATTATTTTGTCAAATGTTATATAAAATATTTAAAAATTTCTTAATTAATTGAACTAACTTCGCTGTTCTGCGTACCAAGTATAGCTTAACGCGGCGGTAAATGATTTTGCTATTTTGTTTGATTGACAATTTATACATTGATATAAAAGGTTAAATCTTTGCCTTATTTGTGACAAAAAATTACATTTCTTGTTTAAAACTAAACCTGGCTTTATGGTTGAAGGAGTTGTCAAATTGATGAAGCAATAATCAGTCTGTTCCAATGTGTTATGGAACAGCGAATATTTCATTTCGAATATTTTCTTTAAATTTTTATCCGATTAATTTTAATTCTTGCTCTTTTTTTGGTTATGTCAGAACCTTTAAAACCAGTTTTTCCTAATTACCAGTCTCAATTTTCAGTTATAGTCATACACTTTTTATGCCTTCGTTCAAAACTAAAATTATGACGCATCTGAAAAAAAATTAGAGATTAAACCATCTTAAAGTAAATTCAAATTTTTAATTTAAAATAAAACTTCACTTCCCTTTTATTCCAACAATTCCAGAGGGTAAAAATAGATCTATTCGTCGATGGTTCCCCAGCATCATTCAAACTGCAGCAAAATTTAAGAAAGTTAACAACTTTTTATGTCGCTGCAGCTCATTGTGAACCTTGGCTTTATACACTAAGTCTCAAAAGGACAATAATGGGCGACATGGTAAACCATGACTTAGCCAAAATTTCCGACTAGGGTAGGTTTTTTAAATCGATGCAAGGAATATTTTACACCTAAAGATCTTCTTAATATCTATAAAGCCTACATACGATTCAGATTATCGTCAGAACTTTTAGAATGTGGAATCCCATTCCACTACAAGCATTCCCAAGAAGGGGAAGTTTTTTTTGTTTAATCTACAAAAATTCAAAGTGAATATCAATAACATAGTTCGCAACTCCGCCGCACCCTTCTCCTACTTCTTTCTTTTTTTCTGCTCTCTAATTATTTCTTTTCTTTTCTTTTCCAAAAGCCAACATTACGAAAGTATAAAGGTTTATCTGACCTAAGTTTTGGCTATATAAAACAAAAAAGATGGAGCGCCTACTTTTCAACCGAAAAGTCCATGTTCCATTCCCGATGAAGGAAAAAAGTATTTCATTATGGGTTTTCCGACCTTGTCCAGTACGCTTTGTCATTGGGATAAAATTCGAGTATCAAATTTCAAAGTTATCTAGGCATCTTTTTCTAAGTCTTCCAAAACTAATGGATGCTTCCTTTAATATGTAAATTGAAATCTGTGTTAATTGTGTACATCTTAAACATATGCTTGTATATACAATTGTAGAGACTAATCGTCTCATGTATATTGAAATTTATTAAATTGAAATATTCTTTTCTGCGCTCTTTTCTCATTCATTCTACGTTATGTGAGTAGATAATTTACAAAAAAAAACATACAAGTATGTCTACAAAAATATAGTCACATCGCTACATCAAAGTAAATAAAGCGAAGCCAGCACACATCACTTGTATTCTCAAGATAGGCATCTGTGCTGAAATTATTTCAAAAAAATTATGTAAACTACGT
Organism: Argyra leucocephala; assembly: GCA_963942445.1. Lineage (NCBI taxonomy): Eukaryota > Metazoa > Arthropoda > Insecta > Diptera > Dolichopodidae > Argyra > Argyra leucocephala. Next base: position 154,580,070 of record OZ012677.1, on the reverse strand, counting down.
AGACCGACATTTAGAAAAAATATTGAAGTGACGTAAATATATTGGCAGTGAGAAGGAAATCACAGCTATCATTAATAAATAAGATCCTTATGTATAATGTCATAATAAAATCTATTTGGACATACAGAATTCAGGTAATGAGCTATGCAGCTAAACCTACATAAATATAATACACAAAGTGCTTGAAATAAAATGTTAAGGACACTCGTAAGTATCCCTTGGATTGAACACGATTTAAATATTGAGCCAGTAATCAGTGTGATAGATATACGTAGCACGAGCTACATATACAAACTTCAAATTTACCCAAATAACACGTTAGCAAATGATAACTAGAGGTCAGAGGAGAATATTAAATTAGAGAATTGATCTTGCGATTTATAAGACATTATCAGTAAAAAAAGAAATATCCATAGTCTTGAAATAAGCTATGCATAAAAATCCGATTCTATATATTAAAAGCAAGTATATCGGATGAAGACAATGCTTTGTATAGTCACGCTACAATTAGGACATAAATAGTAAAATTCAATTTCACAAATAGTTAGCAAAATTTTTTAAACAATTAAACGACATCGAGTTAAAGAGATTTTTTTTACTATCTTTGAAATTAGTTATAACAAGTGGCATGTGTTTTTTTTTCGATTAAATAAAATATAGGACTTTTAAATTTGTTATAACTACTTTCAGTATGGTTATAATTACGTCTATGAACTTATTCTATTTGAATAAAGAGACACTAAATAAAATGTACTTTTAAATTGTATACATTCATTTCATAAGAAACAGTTCAAGGGTTTCAAACCACTACGTAGCGCAACACAGTACGCACAGTCCTACTAACTGTGGACCACTCTCTAAGAACTCTTAAAAACTTTTTATAAAAAGCTACTTCGAATTCTTTTCTTCTTCCATAAAATACTGATTTTTAGGTTAGAAACTGTTATACTTCTACCTTATGTAAGGGACATATTAAATTACATAAAGACATTATTATTTATGACAATAATAGGTATTTATATGTATAGCATACCTTTAAAATTTACACTTATTAGATGGTGTTAAAGGAAATAATTACGCATTGGTATTCGCAGATGATATTTAAATTTACTGTGAACGGAATACTGAACAAAGTCCAAAAAATGTTCAACATTGTATTAGATTATTGTAAAGTATGAATATTAAAACTAAATTTCCACAAATGTGAAACCATCCTGTTTCGCAATACTGTAGATAAAGTAAGTTCAGATATTAGGAAAAATTGGAAACAATTTAGTATTAAATCACCTATTGCAACACTCGAGAACAAAAAATTCGTATAATATATTGAAAAGTCTAAGACTCACGGGCTTCATATAGCTCCTGAGCATTTCCTTTTTTTTAGATAAAAATGGTTACATCCAAAACCAAAATCATGTCGCCTTATACTATTTTATTATAATATAAATAAAAATATTGTATATAATCCAGACAATATCGATACAGCTAATATGAAATACGACATGTCTGTACCTGATAAAGACAAAACTACAAGAAATAATCATTGGTGGTCAACAACTTTGTAAAATAAGGCAAATTGATAAAAGTGAGTTAAAATACCTACGAGACTGGTGTAAATGTGAATTAGTTGACTATTGCATATGTAAGTTTAACTTTAAGCAATTTTAGTATATTATTCCTAAATGCATTACTCGATGAGCTTTGCATAAAAATACTTTGTTGTATAACCCCCAAATCACATTAAATATGGTTTGAATATTGAAAATTCATTAACTTTCAATTCCAATTAGAAATTGTCTGTAGAAATTAATAAATAACAAATAAAAAAAAAAAATAATTTTTCTACATGAACAAATAATTAATTTTTCATTTTTTCTAAATCAATTGTTAAAATAAACAACTTCTTCCGAAGATTTTCTATAGTACCATCATGTAATAGAATGATTTTACCAACCCACCTACTTACCTTTAAAATAATTCTGAAGAACTTTACAATATAATTAAAGCCTAAGGTTGAAAAAAAAATAAAACAAAAACAAAATTATTAACCTAATTTAAAACTAAAAGTAGGTTACATAAAGTGGGTGCACCGGAATAAACGACTATATTATAGATACTCTATTATTCTTGTAAAAAAATTTTTTAAACACATTTTCCGTACAACCTCCATTAAATTGTTTTTATTTTTCCTTTAAAAATACTTTCTTTTACAAAAAAAAAATAAATATTTTAATTTAAAAATATTTCGTTTCATGTAATATTCTACATTAGAACGTCTGTGTAAGTGTTCATCATATAAATAATGTACCCACTGACCACTTGGTGTAGAAAATTATTATCTGAAATAGTAATTTTGATTTAAGCATAAACGACAGTTATTTTTTTGACATATTTGATTATTATTATTGTTATTATTATTTTTCTTTTTTAATTTTCTTTTAAATTAATTTTATAATTTTTTGTTTGTATACTTGATAATTTAAAATGTGCAGTCTACAATGACAATTACGCCTTCTTGATCAAACATTGATTGTTTGACATTTAATTGAGCGAATTGAGATTAGAATCAACTGTGCACCTATATTTTCAAAATGTTATTAAAGAAAATTTGAGATTATCTCAATTCTTAAAATTAATAATAATAAATTTTAGACCTTATTACACGATATTTTTTAGTTTACAAATTTACTGGAATGATTCAGAATCAGAATGAAAATTGATTGTATAATATAGCTAGCACTTAAATTAAATTATCAAGTAAAAAATAAATCTTGAATGAAATTAAAATAATTTGTTTTTTTTTTTATTTGTATTGATAAAAAGTTTTTTTTCTGATATTTGACAAATAAAAAGTATTGCTTAGTAAGCGTATTAAAACAGTACCTATTTCTGCTATAATTTTGCTACATATTTTGAATTAATTCTTTTTAGTAGATATCAAATTTTGATTAAAATTGTTTTAGTGCTGTAATGTCACATTTAATTTACTACTAACAAAGACGAATTTTTTTTTTTGACAACCTTTAGGTTGTTATAGTATAATCTTATTACATATTACAATAAATTATATTACTACATTTTAACAGTACTTAAAAAGCAAGCCCCGTGTGGGTTTACAGGAATCAATATTTCTGCTGCACTATGATTTATTTTACCCCACTAAATTTTCTGTTCTATTTAATATCTCAATCACCTTTGAATTAAATTTGAATCAATCTGTGTTCGTGCTTCAAAGCATGTTTCCTAATAACTTCATTGATTGTTTTTACCTTAAAATCTCTGTGGATATCCTCATTTGCATCATACCGGTATGCGTTTGTTATAGTTCTAAAGAATTTATTTTGACAGCGCTGTATAATTAATTAATAGATTTCTTAGTGCAACCCCAAAGCTGGCTGCCATGAGTCCAAATGGGCTTAATTATACTCTCATATATTTGTAGCTTAGAGTACATCAGGCATAGTTTGGATTGTCTTCCTATTAACCAATATATCCATTGTCTTTTGATTTATTTGCATTGATTTTTGTCTGACATGATATTTACAGTTGAGGCGCGAATCTAGGTGTAATAAAAGGTATTCTACGGTTTCCTTGGAACTTGTACTTTGTTTATATACACGCAAAGGTGAGGTTATTTCCGCCTTAGTGTGTAGGTGATATGAACCGATTTTCCCTCTTTCACTTTTATTTTCCAATTTTGTGTCCATTTATTGATTTTATCTAGCCTTTTTTGGAGTAGCTCAACTGCTTGACTCTCCGATGGGTTTGGAGCCCTTAGAGCCCTATCATCTGCAATTACTGCCATGTTAATTGTTGTTGGGATATCGGTAGCATATAGCAAGTAAAAGGTAGGTTGAAATATACTACCTTGAGGAACACTTGCTGAACTGGAACACTTTAGGAACACTTGCTGAAAAGATTGGATAAAAATTGGATGTTGCTTATCCATGTGCTACTGTGAATTTCTTTATTTTGGATATGTATGACTTCAGTAATTTACATAAATTGCCTGGAAGGGTATTGCACATTTTGTGTATGATGCCATACTATATCGAAAAAATACAACTGTACAATACTTCTTTTCCACGAGCGTGCGCTCTACCAAAGTGACGACACGATGCACTTGGTTTACAGTTGAATGTTTTTCTCTGAATCCAAATTGAATATCATGTATATTCATTCACAAAAGGTCAGAGGCGTTTCAGTATGAGTTTCTCGAACAATTTATATAAAGAAGCGATATCGGACAATAATATACTACTTCGTTTGCTGACTTTCCTGGTTTGAGTAACATAATTATCTGCGCCACTTTAAAGCACCACTCTGGTACATATTTCAGCATATCCATTGAGTAGAGCAGACGAATTTGCAAAGTAAATAAAGATTTTTCTTCTCTTTTTGAAGGTGGAATTTTTCGAATAGACCCTTAAGATTTGAACTAATGAAATTTTAATTAACTAAACATACTCACAATTTGGCCAATATCATAATCTGGTGGTTCGAAAACTGAGCCTTAACCTCATTAACAACTTTTTTCAATTTTGGTCTTTCCTGTTTAAATGTCCTTGTTAAGTCTAATTTTTCAACAAATATCTTCGATTCGTACAGCTATCTTCATCTATGTCTACATCTTGCTTTTAATATCGTACTGTACTGCGTCGATTTTGTTTGTTTGTTATCCTTTGATAATTTATACTCAATGCATATCCTGCCCATCTTAGTCCTTGTGTCTTCCTAAATTTCATAACATTATGTTCATCAAGTGGGTTTCACCCTTCGTGTGATCGAATATTTCTGTCATTATTCTGTTTTCGAATACTTTTTTCAGTATGAATTTATTTTCGTCATTAATTGCTATTATCCGGGTTTCGCAGCTATATAGACTAAGACCGGTTGTATTACGGTCTTATATATTCTTAATTTAATTGCGCTATTTAAGATTTTAGTTTTAAAAGGTTTTTCTGTGCGTAGAAACAGATTGTCTTGTTTCTGTGCGCACCCATTTTCATGTATTTGTTCTTGGGGTCGTTAATGTTTAATCGTAGAAGTCAGTAGTAATCATTTTCTTCTATTTTGTCAAAAATATTTCTTTTAATACGTTAAAGGATGTTGCTGAAATTGCAATATGTCGTCAAACATACGCGTTTACTATGGATGATCTTATGAATATATGGTCTTCCTCTGTTTTTATTGTATGGTGATGGTATGGTGGAATAATAATAATGATATATAAAATATGTCATTTTAGAGTCAGTCTGTTAACAAATAATGAACTAACATTTTATAGACATGTTAACGAATATTTGTAAAAATTTCACTTAATTTATTTTGAAAAACTGAAAAGCAATAAATCGTAAATCGGGAACCGCATAGAAATTATTGTCAGACATTCAGTTCAGCATCTCTTTCTATATGAAGAAGAATAGAATATAATATCTACTAGTGTCTCCTGTTGAGTAATTATATTTCAAGTTGAAGTCAAATTTAAAGTTTTTAAAAAACAATAATTTACGTACTGACATAGACTTCGCACGATATAGCAGAAACCACTCGTGTTTAATAAAAAGTTTTGTGGTTAGTAAGTTTTATTTAGGTCACATAAATACACGTCCCTCATATACTGCTTCGTTTCCGATATATTCTCTATAGTAAGTGGCATTTAGTGGATAAAATTACTAAAAATAAAAAATTTTGTGATTAAAGAGGTATGTATATATATACCTACATAATACATAATTTTAATAAAAACTATATTATTACTACAAATAACCAAAATTTAGAAACAGTTACTTAAAAAGATAAAAATGACGAATTCAAGTGATTTGTTTTGTGCATAATGTAAATTATAATAACTGATTTGTTTGCTTTTGTTTATTATTCTAATAAGTTCTCACATATGCGTAATGTATTTGCTGAATAATAAAATCATATGAGTACAAAATTTTCAACTGTGTGCGCATTTTTGTTTTATATATACATCTTATATATTATATCACAAGTTAATTACGGAGTAGGAAAATTCGAAATAAAATGAAAAGGTGTCTACTGCGCAGGACCTTAAATGCTTGTCAATAATATTTATAGATGATTCTTTTACTCATAACCACCGCAAAGACAAACTTTAAATATAATTACCTATATCTACATATATGTAGATGTCATATTTTCATATAAATGCATTTAAATATGTTACTCATCTATTCTATTAAATAAAGATGATTAACATATAGTACAATACAAATTGGCGGTTAGTTATGAATGTTATGTATTCAAACAAAAATAATAAAATATTGCCTGGTACCTATATACATATTATGTACATAAAAATAAAAAAATTGATTTAAAAGTTTAAATCAAAAATTTTCAATTTACATTTATTATTGTACATCTAATAAATGCTGTTTCTTCTACTGCAAATGTACATATACTATGTATTTATATATGAGTGAAGTAGATTTATGTAGATACGTAATTTCATAAAAGTAAAAAAAAATTGTAGGTATATAAATATGTATGGATTATGTATGAATGTAATTCTGAAACAGATTAAGCTCACAATTCTGCAAGAGAATTAATAAAATTTGGGTCTATATTTTCATTAACCAAAACCGTGTTTATTTATAAATTAAGAATATTTTTGGTAAATTGAAAAAATAATATAAAGTTAAAATGCTTGTCAATTATAATTATAGATAGCTACTTTGACTCTATTATGTAAAGATGAAATTGCCCGTCATATGATTTTTTTTTGTTTTTGTTTTTTTATATTTTTGTTTGTTTTTGTTTTTTATTTTAATAAGAACTCACGAATAATGTATTTGGTGAATAATAAAACCATATGATTAAAAAGTTTTCAACTGTGTGAACATTATTGTTTTATATACAACTATTATATTAGAAGTTCAATAAGGATAATTATATATACTCCAACTCTACTATATAAAAATAAATTTGCTAGTCATAATATGAACAATTCAACTGATTTTTTTTTTGTTTTTGCTTTTTTATATTTTTTATTTGAGATGAATTTGTTTCTTTGTTTTTTTTTTGGCATATGTACATAGATTCATTCGCAAATACATAATATAAAATAAAATAACTGATTTGTTTACTTTTGTTTATTATTTTCATAAGATCTCACATATGCATAATGTATTTGCTGAATAATAAAATCATACGAGTACAAAATTTTCAACTGTGTGCGCATTTTTGTTTTATATACAATCTTATATATTATATATATTAGAAATTCATTAAGGAGTAGGAGAATCGAAATAAAATAAAAAGGTGTCTACTGCGCAGGACCTTAAAAGCTTGTCAATTATAGTTATAGATAATAAATATATTATATTTTATTGTAAAATAACAATGCTCCCAACATTAATATAACAGGTTGAATAAATTTAATGTCACTATAACTTTATTCATAATGTGCAGTTAGAGTGAATCAGTCTACCAAAATTTTGAATCTTTCAGTATCATTTTATAAGTTTGATATTTATCATAGCTTCATCATATACTTTGGCAATTTTATATTCTGTAAATCTAGTTGCATATTATATTTTCGCATTAATCATATGCGATCGCAAAAGTTTATGGTATTTTCTAACGCGATAATTTAATTTATTTTATAAACCTTTTTTTTGTTTGTTTTTAGATTAATAATTAATTTTTTTATAATACAAAAAAATACAAAATAAATTTAATAAAGTCATATATTTTATGTTAATAATAAATTTTAGATCATGTTTACAATAAGTTTTATAAAATTTTTGAATTTTAACAAAAGCTTAATTGTGAAATGACAGCACATACAATTCAAAAGAAAAATAGTTAAATTTATTAAGGTATGTTGTTTTCTACTTTCTATGACATTCGTATGTTTGACATGACAACTCTACGTCTAACTTTATATGAATTATTCAATTTCTCTATAGTAAAATTTTTAAGTACATAAAAGTAAGGAAACGTACTAAATATAATGAAGTTAGATAAAATTGTTTATATTCGATATTTTTATGGACAAATTGTGTCTATTAAAAGAAAACCCGTAATTAAAAACTATACATTATGAACGGAAAAATAAATACAAAACAATATTTTATCCCTATTTAAAAATTAAAATAATAATGCTATTAAAATCAAAACCATATCTCATCCATATGAAAATCAAAAAATAAATGAAAAAAAATTATTTTTTTTTGGCTTTTTCTCAAAATGATTTAAGATGGACAAGAGCATGTTTTGCATTTAATAGACACAATTGTAGAATTTAAAGTTTTTTCAGTTTGATGGCTTAACAAATTATAAAACACTACTCCTGCTTTCACAGATATATTTTGAAAGGTTCAATCGCCACTTATCGTTTGGATGACAGATTGAATCTAGCTATTTCATTAAAATACTAGGCTAAGAAATCTGAATTAATTTGTTATATAATTTTGTAAATTTAGTATGTAACTTAGCTTAAGTTGTTAATGAAATAAAGAATTATTATTATTATTATATTCTAGTTTTATTAAAATTGATCGAATACAGCTTATCATACGTTTTCAGTAGCTTTTCATTTTGGATATCCGCATTCTTTTCCACTTTTATTTATATGTACATATTTTGACATTATGTAAAAAAAAATATTGGCTATAAAATGTTATTTATTAAAAGAATAAAATTTACATACTAATAAGTATAAATGTTTTACATTATTGTCGATTAATTCTGAATATCGTCATCAGAATACTATTAATTATTATTTTTGAATTCTGATTTGAATTCAATATTCAATATAGTGTAGCTAGTGGTTATAAAAATTTAAATGTTAAGGTTTAAAAACAAAGTTTAAATTTTGTGAAATAAAAATTTTATTATCATAAAAATACGATGAATGATATTGAAATTTTTTTTAATAATTTTATTTTAAAAAAAATAATAATGTAAAAATAAAAATTTTTAAAATATACTTTTATCGAAACCAAACTAGCCCCCTAAAAAGTAGAAAATAAAATTAATGGTGGATGTTGAGCATCTAGAACTATTATAAGATAAAACACAAAAGTATATAATGAATCTTGCTGGAATATTGTTAATGGGAATTTGGAAACGCTTTGTGATGTTCTTTTAATATTCGTGATTTTTTTCAAGCGGCAAATATTAAAAAATTCCATTAACAATATTCCAGCAAGATTAATTATATATTTTTGTGTTTTATCTTATAGTAGTTCTAGATGCTCAACATCCACCATTAATTTTATTTTCTACTTTTTAGGGGGCTAGTTTGGTTTCGATAAAAATATATTTTAAAAATTTTTATTTTTACATTATTATTTTATTCAATACTTTTTAGTTTTAAGTGAAACCTAGAGGTATTATAATTTCAGAAATAGTATATAAGTGTAAGCTCTTCTGTCTATAACACAATTGGTTTTTGAAATAAGCCTGAAACATGCTAGGAGTTGTTCGGAAGGAACCCGAACCAGTCTACAGTTTTGAAATCGGTAACAGTCGTATTTCTTTACTTGTGAAAAAGTGTCTAAGTGTAAATTTTCATGCCTGTAATACAATTGGTTTTCAAATATGCCTGAGACGTGCTAGGAGTTGTTCGGCAGCAACCCGAACCTGTCATTTGATAGCTTTGTAAGGTACCGTGTCCGGTTGCTTTTTTCATCATGAGTAACTGTGCAAAATTTCAGAACTCTATCTTTAAATTTTTTAAACAAAATTATTTTTTTTCTTTTTGCGTTTGGTTTTAATATTAACAAAAAAATTCCAACCTACCTACCTATATACATATATACATACATATATACATACATATATACATACATACATATAAACACTGGCAAGTTAATATAAAAGTATATAATATGTCAAATAGAAGCGAGTATAGGTATTAGGTATTATCCACATTATCTATACTCTATAGTATTCACGATTCACTATTTTTGCTTAGGCTTTCATTAATATTGAATTTTTTAAGCTGTTGGCAATTTTTATTTTTTTAATTTGATGCTAGAGAGAGATACGTATATAGTACATTTTTAAGCGGTCCCAACAATCAAAACCTTTATTATCGCGATACAAATTTGTATCCTTTCCGTGTATATTTTTTTTAACCGATAAGCCTTCCTAGACGATGTCACTGATTTTTCTTTTCTTTGTCTTTCACCCTCTTTCCAACAAACTAAATTTGTGGCGAGGATATTTGTGGTGAGAGGAAAAATTTGTACACAAAAAAATATGTGCCGCATGGTATGCATTGTGTGCATTTCACAAATCCATAGACAGGAGCAATAAAATATTAATTTCAAAAAATTGTAAGTGTTGACTGTTGAAATCTGTTGTAAAAATATGCTCTGTTTGCTACTTGGGAATAATCAATGCACTTTATTTCAGAGTTAATGACATTAAATATTTGTCTCTTATTGACATTATATTTTTGTCTCTTATGTAATTTAATATATATATATATATCGCCTCTTATTGGCATTATGCTTTATTGTATTATACTTTCTACAATGCAATCTACTACAGGCCTTCTTACTCACTATTTTTTACGAAATTAAGCGAAAACTGTCAAACACTGTCTCTTTTTAGCCTTCGTTGGCACAATACACTCCAATTTCATTTATTTTTTTTCTTTTATTCCATTTTGTTGATGAAATTACAACAACACTTAACTTTGGTTAAAGCTTTTTTAGTATATGTAAATTGAGAAAAGAAAAAGTTTCTAATTTATGTATGGTTTTGAATCCTCTCCAGTATGCTGCTTTAGCTTGTGATGGTAAAATCTATGCCGGATTGTTGAGTAGATTTTTTTTTTAAAATCAAATTTTTGAATAATCTTTTAATTAGTTTTTAATAAGATTTTCAGTAAAAGTAAATAAAAATTTATATTTTTTAAAATATATTTCATTCTGATATGCTCTGAGTAAGAATGCCTATTGTAGAGTGCCTTGCTTTCTATATTAAAAGCAAATGCTAATATTCTTATGTATTTTTAGTTAGTTCTTAAGTATATTGTATTGAATAAAGACATATTAAAGTTTAACAAAATCCAACCGTATAAAAGCAAGCTTATGTAATATAGCCCTGTGATAACCATGACGCCTGGCACCGTCTAATAATGCCTTTTGGTATTGAAATCTTATAGCGAAAAATAAGTCATAGGAAAATCGTTATCGTAGGCAATACACTTAGAACATAAAATAGCCATATGGAAAGTATTTTGAAGCAAATCGAGAGAGTATTGCAAAGTTATTTTGAATGGAAAAATATACTTTTCTTTGTATTAGTAAATGACTAAAATACATTTCATTTAATATCCCTACTTAGCACTTAGCTTTTTTGTGGTAAAGGAATAATAAGGGACATTATGCTTCTGATTGATTCTTGAGCCATAGCGTGAACTGTATTCATCATAATTGTACTACCGCGTGTTTCTACTTTCATAAAACAAAATTCGTTTCATGTCTTATGAAAGTAGGAATACGCTGTAGACACCGGAAATTGATAAAATAATATTGTCTTAATATTTTAAAAAACTTTCAGAATAGATTCTGGTACTAATGAAAAATTATTTCTTCCTATAAGATAAAATATAATTTAATTTTTATTTCTGTAATGTAATAATAATATTTTAAATATTACTTATCTTTGATGTGGGCCAATAGAAAATAAAAAGTTGCCTTATTAGACGATGCCAGGCGTCATGGTGAGCAGAGGGTAATATTACGTAAGCTTGCTATTATACGGTTGGATGTCAACAGCCAACACTTACAATTTTGTGAAGCCAACTTTTTATTGCTCTGGTCTATGGACTGTGAAATGCATACCATGTGGCACATAATTTTTTGTGTACTGACAAATAAACGAAAGTAAGAAAGTAAAATATTGAGAGCCACTGCTTTTAATAAAAAAATATTTGAAATTCATTTTGTACCATTTGTATTTTTCTGACAAATGTTTACATACGACGCATTTTTGACATTTAAAATGTTTTGATAGAAATTTCATTTTTTAAACTATTCAAAAAACTTGACTTTTCAATTTTATTTTGAAATATGTGTTTTTATGTTCGATAAAACTATTTTAATGCACTTCTAAAATTAATTAAACATTAACGTGTTAACAATTCTAATATAAAATTTATGATTTTTTTATGAATTACATTATTATTTATTGGATATTTTTTAAAATTATTAAATTTCCATAAATTTACAATCAAAATTGATTATTTATTTGGTTAAATTATGTTTATATTATATTATAATATATTATGTTGTCAATATTTTGCGTAAGAGTGCATTTTTAATTAAATTAATATTAAAATTTTATTTAATTGAATTATAAATGTTGAAATTTACAATTCGAATTTTAAATGATATTTATGAAAAAAAAGCTTAAAGATGAGTCTCTTAAAGATGAGTTGTATAATGATTTTAGATCCAAGTAATAAGTTATGACAAGCTTTAATAAATTTTTTAAACTTTTTTATAAAAACTGGAAAATATCAAGTTTCTCTAATATGGTTGCTTGCTTAATTTCATTGATCTCCAATATGTTACAGAATTTTTTTTTTCAGTATCTTTCCTCTTAAATTTCGCATGTTTTCACATTTTGATATTTTTCATGAGAAGTATTTTAATGTTGTATTGCACTTGGTTTCAACCAATGAATTAATCGCAAACAAAGTTAAAACAATCATTTTTCTTCTAATATGCTTTAATTTTTTCATATATCATTTGTTAAATTTAAAGCTTTATGAAGTTGTATTTCAATCTCCTAGAACTATAAACCTGTTTATATGTTTGAAAAAAAATGTAAGATAGCATAGAGCATAAAGTAAAATCTCAGATCATACCTCTTTTGTTCGAGATACAGATACATTTAGTTTAACAACAATACAATTCAAATATAACTCTATCAGTGGATATGAATTAGTTTTAGATCGTCAACTGGAAAATTTGGCAATATTGCATCAGACCGAAAATATCTTTAATAAATTAGATCTAATATGAAGATTATATTCTACAAAAATTTAACCCCAGTCGTTTTATTTGTATGGCTTTGTAGTTCTTATTATTTTTTATTTTTATTTATATTTTATTATTCCATTATTAATTCATTATAATTGAATTAATAATAAGTTAATTTTATATAACATAATTTTTGGCACATTTACCAGACACTGCAACTAATTCCACCTTTTTAAAAATATTACGAAAAAATCTCTAATAAAGTCCAAAACTTGATTCAAACGATTCATATTATCAGATTTAAATAATATTCAAATCAGAGATTTTATTTTAAATGGCTATTAATAATATTCTTAAATTAAATAAAAAATTAAAATTTAAAAATTTTGAAATATGGTAATTGAATACAACAGCAGCAAAAATAAAAAAAAGGAAATAAAAACAAAAGAAGTCACTGCAGGTGAGCAATAAACATAAAAAAAAAAATTATCCACCACACCACATTTAAATTTATATTTATTTTAAGTAAAAGAAGAGTATTATAAATTTAATTATAAGCTTGTTACACCATTTAGGAGAGAGTGATAAAAACGAATTTGCATATTAAGGCAAAATTGTTTCCCGAGGTACTAAATTATGATAAATTTTTGTTTTTTTGTTGTTGTAATTCCATATCATATAAAACAAAATAGAGCATTATTGAGAAAGTGAAAGTAATCTACTCCACTCTATTCATTGAGAAGAAATAAACTATAAAAAAAACAACAACAAAAAATTAGGTGACATAGTTATTAAGCTACATTTTAATTTAAGTTACATTCATGCTACTAGTATTCGCCCGCTATTCAAAACTTTGGAATGTTTGATAAAATATTTCGTGTGATATTGAATAATACATCCTCCAATTTGTATGAAATTAAAGCAGGAGTTCCACAAGGTTCAGTACATGGCCCAATTTTGTACAACACTTACACTGCAGTTATCCCTAGGTTAGAGTTTACAAAATTATCAGCTCTCTAGATATTATGCAAAATGGAGAGTAAAAATTAATGCTTCAAAAATAGTATCAATTTATTTTACGAAAAAAAGGAAAGCCTCTCTTTTACCTTCTATACCATTAAAACTGCAAAATGACGAAATTAACTGGGCCGATACTATTAAATACCTAGGCATTTCCTTAGATAAAAGGCTAACCTTTCAAAAGAAAACTTCTATCACTATTGATAAAATTAACAAATGTACTCGTATGTTGTATCCTCTCATTAACAGAAAATCAATCTTATCCACAGAAAACAAATTGATACTTATTAAGGTAATTTTTCAACCAATAATATTATATGCGGCACCAGTCTGGGGAGATTGTGCAGCTAGTCATATTAAAAAATTGCAAATTGCGCAAAATAAACTTTTGAAACTTGTATTCATTCTTCCCAGATGATATTCAATCAAAAAGCTGCATGATAAAGCCAGCATGAATACAATTTTAGAAAAAATAAGTTATTTAACTGCAAAGTTCCACTCGGAACTGTTCATGTCAGAAAATCCTCTGATCAGAAATTTAATAAGTTAAAAATATTAGGCTAGTTTAGTTCGTTGGTATGTTTTACTGTAGGTAGGTTTTACTGTTTAAGTTAGCGTTAAGTTTTACAAAAAAAAAATTCAAAAAGGTTTTTTATCTCCAATTTTCTTTAAATTTATACTAGTAAACTCGAAAATTTCTAAATAAAAATAAAAAAAATACAAATCAACTGTAGTAAAGATAACTATATATCTGTATCTAAGTAAATAGTTTTAAAAGAATTAATTGTACAATTTATGGAGCATAATAAATAAATAAATAAATAAAAATAAAATAAATATCGCACTCAATATTTCGTTAACGAAAAATGTACTGGCTCATAGGTAAGAGTTCTACCTTGACAATATACAAAATAAGCTTCTGCAATTTAAACAAATACTGAAACCAGTATGGTAGGAAACCACTATGGCTTGGAATATCTTCGAATCCCCAGAGAACATCGAGGGAGGTTGAACCTTCGTTGGAGAGATGAAGTATCAGCAGATATGATAAGACTTCAAAGTGTCAACTGGGAAGATTCCGCTCATACCAAAGTCAGTGAAGTACAATTTTGTGTCAGGTCCAGGACCTTCAAGGTCTGTAGCGCTCAACAAGTAAGTAAGTAAGAAACCAGTATGATGTATACTGTTATATGATGAGTATACTGTTATAAAGTGATTAACTCTGATAAATTAATATAAGTATACTTAAACAGTTATAAATAATTTAAATATAAATTTTTTGAAAATATTTAGTAGCTATAGAAATTCATAAAAAATATTGCTTTGAACAGGCAGTAGTTGATATAACAGTTAGATTCTATATTGATGGTTGATTCTTTAACCCCTTTTTTTTAAGAATCTAGACATTTAGAAAGAAAAATGTATTGACCTGGATGGAATCAAATTCCAAATATTTTGTCCATTTTCATAAATTTATAATCAATACACTATACTTTCTGATATACATTTGACCTAAATATTCTTTTGTATGTTAAATAATTGTAGCTCTATTCAGTGATTTAATATATAATTTTTTTTTTTGACCTACATAGAGATTTACAAATAGATTCTGTTGATAAAGAAATCCAGAAATTTGGAAGAAATCACGAAAAAAGACTCCAGCACCTTGTGAATGTCGATGTAGTCCAACTTCTAGACAATAGAAATATAGCCAGACGATTCAATAGAACAAAACCTTTTGAGTTAGTACAGTAATAACATGTCAAAACAAAAGTTAGACATCGTTGGATGCAGTCTACATTCAAAATTAAAATAAAGCCAAAAAAGAACTTCATTACATTGCAATATAGGAGGGGTAATGCGTTTTGTGGGTAAGAATCCCACACGGAATATCAAGCTACGGGCGTATTGTGTCTTCTGAAGATTCCCACCAGCATACGTATAACAAAACAAAAAAAATCATTATGAACTGTTTTCCATCATTTCAATTTATTCGTGGACACTATGTTTTTTATTGATTTATCTTAAACAACAACCTCATACGAAATAATTTATTTAAAAAAATAAAAATTAAATTTAAATTGGGGGTGTCGTTCCGGCGATTTGAAACATTTAAGTTTTTGTTTGTTAAAATGAATTACACATTGGGCTTACTACACATATATTAATTTAAAATTTGGAAAAAAGTTGAAAAAATATTTGAATTCACCACGTCTCCTTTTAACTATATTTAAAAGAATAAGAATGAAAATATATATTCAGATATTCAGATATTTGTACCGTACTTTTTTTAATTTACTGATTAAATATAATTTTTCGTTATACGATTTTTCGTTGAAAATACTGTTATAAAGTGATTAACTGTGATAAATTAATATAAGTATACTTAAACAGTTATAAATAATTTAAATATAAATTTTTTGAAAATATTTAGTAGCTATAGAAATTCATATAAATAAAATATTGCTTTGAACAGGCAGTAGTTGATATAACAGTTAGATTCTATATTGATGGTTGATTCTTTAACCCCTCTTTTTTAAGAATCTAGACATTTAGAAAGAAAAATGTATTGACCTGGATGGAATCAAATTCCAAATATTTTGTCCATTTTCATAAATTTATAATCAATACACTATACTTTCTGGTATACATTTGACCTAAATATTCTTTTGTATGTTAAATAATTGTAGCTCTATTCAGTGATTTAATATATAATTTTTTTTCTTGACGTTCTACTTCTTGATTAAATAGAATCAAAAACGGAAGTGATATAAAAATTATTTAATACAGTTTTCTTCCGTAATTGTTTTTACCCTAAATAGAATTATTCAAGAACAATCACAAAGTCTGTTATTTTCTAATAATCCACATACTTTAATGATGGATGAAGTAGATATTATATATTATGTTGTTGCTTAAGTTTTAAATTGTTTCATACGACAATTAAGTTTATTTTGAATAAATCGTAATTTAAAGGTGAAATCTAATTAATAAAAAATCAACGATCGTTTTCAATATTAAAATTTACAATATCGGAATTATCGTCAATCGAACAATATCGTATTAGAGCAATTAAAGTTTTTTTTTTATTATTTATATTTATGGCCAGTTATTTATTATTTATTTATTATTTATATTATATGCCATAAAAATGTAAATTTTATAAATAGCAATAGACAATAATATGCATGAAATTAAAACAAGTGCTCATATAAATTTACGTTTTTGGTACGCGTTAATGTAGTGCAAATTAAGTGCAATTTTTTAATAAATCAAATAAAAAAAATTAATAATAGAGTCCATATAAAATTTAAATCATAAAAGATGCGCTCAATAAAACTTTTTAAGAAGTTCCATATTTTCGACTGATACATCATTTTTTCCCATATGTAAAAGTAAATAAATGGTGTATGAAACAAAATGGATTTTAGCTGACGATGTTTAATTTAAAGTTAACAAGATCAACTAAAATTGTTTTTTTTTTCTTCTGTTTCTTATTTTATTTTATTTTTATTTTTCAATTTGTACTCTTATTTTAATAACCACTTCATCTTTAAGTCTGTTATATGACCAGTTAATAAAAATTGTCGTCACTGGAAATTGTTCAAGGTCACTCATTGGTGTATAGTTGATCGTAAAAGTATTTATATACTTTATTTACTGGTTTTGAGGTGTAACTGTGTAGTAGTATACTCTAGGTGGTAGATTTAGGTAGGTACTTAAGTACTAATTATCTTTAAAAATGTTGTTGGATATTATGACGGTGATTACAATAGAACAATGTCTTATTAAAAAACATTTTAAAACACTTCCTTTAAATTAGTATTGTAAAACATGAAATTATTTTCTGAACTCATCCTGCACTATAGTCTAAAATAATTTCACATATAGAAGCACACTTCCAACATTCACTGACTGATGTTCTTACTGGTACCAATATTACCAACCATTTTATCCGAAACTCGAAATGGTTTGATAAAATATATGCGAAGAAATTAGATGTTGTCGTATAACAAAATCAATTAATTTGGTCTAAGTGTGCCGGAGTATCAACTTGTTACCTACCTTAAGTCTGTATAAAGTGCAAATGTATGCCATTTGAAAACTCTATAATAGAAAAATAATATAAATTTTGACAATTTGTGTTTTTCATTATAATTGTGATAGTGACATTTCGACTACATATTTTTCTATTAGTTAGCTTAGCAGTATAATAGTTTTAATGGTTATGAGTTTTGTAACACATGAATGCGTAGTACAAATTTAGTAAAATTTTTCTAACGAAATTTAAAACTCTAATTTTCAGAGTTTGTATTATGAGCTTTAAATCCCAATTGTTTTGTAAATTTATATAAACTGCAAATTAAAAAGAGTGTGTTGGCAAAAAAAAAATCCTGAATCTGTGAACGAAATTTATTAGACCAATTTTGTTGGACCCATCATTTTGAATTGTGATCATTCAGATATAAAGACAATTGTTTTAAGCCCTACATAGGTTTCATTTAATGTATTCTATATAGATATACCACAATGATTGGCACTGTAACTAACATCACACTTAAAATCAATGTGATGAACAATAGACAGTTACGAATATTATTTTTGTTTACTGTGAATTACTAAAAAATGTTGGCAGGATAAAAATATATAGATAATATGTGCGTTTTCATAAGGTAAATCGAAGCAGAGCACAATCTATAAAAAAAAAAACAATTTGTGCTAATTTTGTAGCTCGGATCGTAAAATTGTGATAATATTTTGAATAGCGTGATCTCTATGCTATGTTATAAAATTGCCGAACATACATATATCAAATTACTATCTGTCAAAATTTAAGTCGTTGAGATTTAATAAAAAATTCTTGAATAATTGGCGCTTGTCAATTTAAAAAAAATATTTTGCTGTTTGTTAATTAATTTATTATTATGATGGCTGGTAAAGCAAAAATTTATTTTTATGATGGATGACTGAATGTGGAAGTAAATAACATAATAAATATAAATGACTAAAACCATTACATATATGTTATGACATTTATCAATAGCTTTAGCTCTGTGTTGTTCATTTATAAAATGAGAGTGCTATGAGTATGCTCTGACAGCGCTCGGACCGTATGATCCAGCTTACTTTATGAAAACGTTCTATGTTAATCATTTAGGTAGGTAGGTAGGTAGAAGTGGCCATTCCAGTTGCTTTTAGAAAACCAATTACAATTTAATTCTGCCTCTTTGATACCACGACTCGAGTAACCTGTTTGTCGTTATTGGTTGTTGTAGGGGATAATTCTATCATTTTTACTATCCCCATGGACCCAGTATTAGAGCCACCGATTTTGCTTATATTTCTGGGGATCTATAATAAACTAACTAAACAAATAATTAAATTGGATATCATGTGTTTTGAGTCGAATGATAAAACAAAAACCAATGCTAAATTATTGTAATTTCAAGTCCTAATTCGCAATCAAATACACATGAACCATATTGTTCTCTCTTAATAATTTTTCTACAGTCTATTTAATATTTTGTATGTGTAATATTTCATGCATTAATATACTTTTGTTCATAACTGTGTTATATAAATAAAATCTACATGAAAGTTTACTTTTTTTTCGTTTTAATTATTGCGTTCATAAAAAACAGAAACATGTAATATCTCACCTGAATCTCAAATAAGATTTAAAATTATTTAAAAAAAAATTAAATAATAAAAAAAACTCTTTTAAAATTTTATTAGATTCAATATTCGAAGACAACGGTCAAATTACTGATTTGTATATATAGGTACCTAAATACCAGAAGGTCAAATCAGACATTTTTCTTGCTGTTTTTTCTTTTTCTGCTTTTTTTTTATTTACATCATTTTCTGATACGAATTGATTTGAATAATATTTCAAAAACAAACCAGGTTATAAATTATAAATGCAACTAAAATTGAAAAAAAAAAAATAAAAATACAAAAAAGTAATACAAATGCATTTTTTACCGTTAAATAACTAGATGATCTCAGGTGAATGTTAATTAGATGTAAATAAAAATTAAATAAATAGAAAATACACCCAAAATAGATTTGTATGACATCACCTCATTATTTTATTTGGAATTCCTCTCTCGTCTAATAGTGGTATTAGCATCTGTCATTATTTCGTTAAACAATTTTTATTTTCTTTGATTTTCGAAGCTATTTAAAAATTTGATTCCAAGGTCATCATATAATATTATGCTATCGATGCATCGTATTTTGATTATTTAATTTATATTAGATAAAATACTGTGTTTTGATCGATCTTCAGTAGTGTTGTAATAAATTTGTAAAAAATATTTTCTCTTATTTTTAGTTTTTTGTTTCTTAATAATTTGACAATAGTTTTCTGTAACTAATGGATTTTTGACATGTAAAATCGATTTATTTCTCGGTTTCGATTTTTATGTGATGTAAAAAATAAACAATAATAAATTGAATTTTTTTTAATGTTTTGAGCTCAATTTTTAATTTAAGTAAAATTTTTAATTTAATTTTAATGTAAATTTATTTTATTTATTTATTTTTTAGTATTATTCATTTTAATTATTTAAATTTAATAATTTTTATTTTAAAAATAATAGTTGCATTTATATCTATAATAGATTAATATTAGCGAGTTTATATTTAAGAGAAATTACGTAATTTACATACTTATATATGTAAATTTAAGAAATTGACATTGAAATTTTATGTGTCAAAAATTATTATCTAAATTAATGCAATTTTATTGACCTAACCTTTTTGGATAAATGATAATACCTATGAAAGTTTAAATAGCGTTATCTGCCAATAATTTTTAAAAAATGTTTTCACTTAGCTGATAAACTCAATGCCATATACATCGAGAGGTAATTGATATATTATTGATATGAAACATTCTCTTTGAGAGGCTATTTGGCATTATTAATACTTGTATTGTAAACACTGTGTTAAAAGTTGATATACATTTACATTGCTTATTTTCGGTTCTCTCATGCCACCAAAAATAGTGTTTAGATTATTTTTATTACTTTTCTTTTATGAAAATTACCTATTGAGTATATAGAGGTTGGATCCGGTGAATAAAATTATAGATCCAGGGATAATTGATTGGTTTGATTTAATCCAGGGATAATTGATTGAGCAGGCAATTATCAAAAAGTTTTTATGCAATAATTTCTATGAAGCCAAAAAAAAAATTTCGTCAACACCCCACCCCAATTTTTTTTAGAAAAAAGATTAAAATAATCTAAGCCGAAAAAAGTTAATGCAACATCGATATTTTATTAAAAATGGGCATTGGGTAATATTTAAGTAACCGATTTAAGTTACTTGATTTTTTTCTTCTATATTATTATGTTTTCGCTTGAATTATTTCTCTTATTAGTGACATTATTTAATTCTAATTATACTAAATTACATGATTATGTCACCGGAAAATAGAGGTAACACCTTTAGTAGCATCTCTTATTATTCGTCTTATTCTGAATATTGTACTGAAGTCTGCCCTCAGTGATATGCAATTACTAAATGTTATACATATTAATGTCAGAAGCTTGGTAAATAAGGTTGATGTGATAAGATCCTGCATCTTAAAGTCTAATGTATATGTTATTATGGTATCGGAATCATGGTTGAACAATGATATTTCTTCTAAAATGGTAAGAATCTCTCTATAGGTGTGATCCTATCTATAGATCCTACCTATAGGTAGGATTAAACTCTATAGGTGTGATCGATCTAGGCTCAGTGGTAGGGCTACTGCTCGTGGAGGTTGTATAGCTTCATATGTTAAATGTAGTCCGTATGTTAAAATATTAGCTCATTCTGTTGATTCAGATGATATTGAATTTATTTTCGCCGAAGTAAAATGCCAATGTGATTCTCTTGGGTACTGTATATTTTCCACATCCTGCGGCATACAAACTAAATACTTTCAAAAGAGCCTTTTTAGGAATTAATATAACTATGAATAACTATGAATTAATAATTGTGGGTGGTGATTTTAATATTCATCTGGTTGATGACAATCATGAACTGAGAATAATGTCTTCTAACACGTAATTAATAATTTTTTCCTTAAAAGTAGTTAATAGAAATACTTCTATTCATTTTGGGGATTCGCGATCATCTCTCCTGAATTTATTTCTAATATCCTCTGAAAAGCAACAACTTGTTGAAAAATTCTGTCAGGTTTCTTTGCCAGGGTCTTTTGACCATGATCTTATATGCATGGCTTATATAATGCTTATGGTGACACAATTGCAAGTGGCTTATTACAGAGATTACAAGAATTGTAATAAAAGTAGACCTCTTCACTTTGCAACTAGATCACCATGGTCTTTAATTAACAGTATTGATAATCCTAATAATAAAATTTAGTACTTTAGCAGTTTATGAACCACTTTGATGAGCTTCTACCTTCAGTAGGAATTGAACGGAATACCTAGCTTGGTAGCGTGGCTTCCTATCGGCCAATGACCTGTAACAGGACCTAGTTACAGTACAGGACCTAGTTAAGAGTTGTTGCGTTTTATTGATGTTGTACGAGGACCCTGTTTCCCTCGAGGTCGCACAGGTATTCAGTCTATGTCACCTTTTATCGCTCTGGCCAGAAAGTATGAATGTGCGCCCTTGACGTCTCTCATTGGAATGTGAATATCCTCTTCAAGGGGCCTGTCAAGGTTGGAATCTCTTGAAATGACTGGTATAACGTGAATACTTATTTTTAACCCTAGTTATTTAAAAGTTTAACATAATGCGAAAATCCAATTAACAACTTAAGTAGTTTTAAAGATATTTGTACAACTAACTGTGTGAATAGAATTTAAAAAAAAAACTCTGTTAAGCGAAATATCACACCCGAGACCCGTCCCAAATGGTTCTTTATATTCTCACTAATTTTGTTTTATACAATTACACAAAAACGAGGTACAGTAGCTTTTCGTTACTATTACCAAGTTTTTTAATACTTTTCAATTGTATTAATAATCTAAAAAAATTAAATATGGATTGCATTTTTATCAATTTGAAAAAAACAAAACAAAAATATGATAAAAAACAAATATTTTTTAACCTTCAAAAGAATGTGTGGGACATTTTTAGTTCTATATAGTTATCCCTCAAAAAAAATTCCTCTTACATATCTTCTTCTCTTCCAGTTTAAATAAACAGCAAAGAAAAAAAAATAAATAAATACTTGAATACTCGTATAAAAGATAATGAAATTGTTCCATTAAATTTATCAGACTATTAATTAAATTGTCGATTTATTTTTATTATTGCTTTTATAATATCTTAAAATTCTCATTTACGCATTTTAAATTCGAATAAAAAATAAAAACCATTGATAAAACGTTGATGACATTTTAAATGAAAATCTTGAGTTAAAGAAATTCTAGAGTGAAACTATTATTACCACCGTACACCATTATTATATGCTTTCAAAAGACAATTCGAAAATTAATAAAAAAAAATAAAAATAAAGTAAAAAAATTAAGATACCAAATTTTCATTATGTTATTTGCATTCGAGATTAATTGTTAATTTAATTCCAATTTAATACAATTTATGGAATGAGATTTGAGAAATTTAACATGGTATGAATTGAAGTGGTTCATGGTATACAAAAATTAAAATTGTATGTTACGACGAATTCGATTAAATTCTGACAAGTCAGACACACTGGTGATTTTTTCATTTATCAAATTTCCGGTAACAGTTATAATATTATACGTACTTATGTAGTTGATATTTTTATTATTATTGTAAATAAAATATTTTAAATATGTTTTCTGATAATTTTTAACATAAAAATTACATTATAATTTTTAATTAAAGAATTGTGAGTTTTGTTTTGTTTTTTTTTTTTAATGATGGGTATATGTAATTTAGAAATTATTCCAGTTTACTTTTTTTTAAAGAAATTTACATTCTTAAATTTATTATCTTTTCAATTTTAATAAAGATCTACAGATTAAATGAGTGGTTAAATTTCGTCGACTGTATTCCTATGTATCCAACAGACCATTTTTACCAAAAACAGTTATTTTCAAATCCGTAATCATTTTCCTCTATTATACCATTATAGGCGGGCTACATATAAAGCTATTATTTATAACCCGGGCAATATAAACGGAGAAAATTTAAAATTTTCCACACTTTTCGAAGACAAACAATTTTGTAAAGCTTGTACACAGTATTAAATTATCATAAAATAATATTGTTTATAATAATTGTTAACAAAATTACAAAAAAATAGCTGGTTTTGTAAATTTTTGTAGGCTAGACTAGATTATGAATGTAACAATAGTGAAAAAATTTAAATTTATATTAAGAAGAAAAAAGAAACGAAAGGTTCGACGGGGAGTAGCGAACTAATGTTGTTAATGTTCACATAGATTCCATAAACAAAAAAGCTAATAGGGCATTTTTTACATGTTAAAGTATGTGAATCATGGTAGTACGTGGATCCTCTCCACAGATGATAGCATGGTTCTACAAGTCCATAATAATACCTACAATATCTTACGCGACATTTATGTTACAGACAAAATCATGTGCTAGGCTTATAAAGATGCATGCATGCCTTGGGGCTACTGGGGCACTCAAAACGTGCCCTATTCTAACCCTAGAAAAAATTCTGGAACTCCCACTGATTCATCTATACCTGTTGAATAATGCTGCATCTAACAAGCAACCTCAAGCACAAAAGATCAGGACACAGCATAATCCTGCAGAAAATTAAACTAGGAACCGAAGCAATTGTTATATTGTTAAATTAAATATTTATATGTATTTGTTTGCCCATAACATGTATATTTATATTATACACTCTATACGAGCGACTGAGCTCATTTGAGAAAAAGAAAATAAAAATAAAAAAAAATAAAAAAATAAAAAAAAATTGCAATGTCAGACTATATGACAAGCAATTGATTATGGCAGGAACTTCACTGCACTAATACCTAAGGGAAGAAGTCAAATGTAAAGTCAATGTCAAATGTTAATAAAAAGCTTACCTCCAGGAGCTTGAATATGGTATACTGATGGTTTAAAAATTTGGGAAGAAAACCGGTGTCGGAGTATTTGGACCAATATTCAAGTTTAGCGCAGCACTTGGCACATTTTCCACTGTCTTACAAGCTGAAATCTATGCCATTGAGGTATCAGCATTACAGTGCAGTAAAAAGGGGCTTATGTGGAATCCTGTGCATGATGGAATACAAAGCAATGAAAAGGCAGATGTTCTTGCAAAAACAGGTGCAAAGAGTTAATTATTTGGACCAGAGCCAAGTGTTACTCGTTCAAATGCCTACTTACAAAGAACTGTTTCCAAGTGGGAAACCACAGAAACCCAAAACATATGGGATTGTTGCCAAGCACTTACGTTGTCTAAATTCTTTTTCAAACGAAGTATCCATAGATAGAATCAGACAATCAGGGAGACTAGATCCAATGTTAGAATGCTGATATTGTTTATCACAGGTCATGGCCCATTCAATAAGCATCTATTGAAGATGGTAGATCGATCATAGGCAGATGCAGATTCTGCTTAGAAGTGGAGGAATCCTCCTCCCATATTCCATTTGTTTGCGACACTATAGCTCGCATAAGATATAAATATTTTCAGCAATACAAATCGCCTGACTTTGAAATTGACATCAAAGCAGTAATAGAAACGGGGAGACACAGAATATCTTAAGAGGTCGCGGATTCCTCATAGAACTCCCCATTAAAAAAAAAAATGTTCACTTTGAGTTTCGTTGACAAAATACATAAAAGCTGTTCTTTCTTGGGAACGCCAATAAAGCCTGATCCGATTCCATTTTTAGGTGTTCTGATTATGAAAGATTAGGGTCCCATAATCAGTGTTGCTTCGTATTTATACTATCGCTTTCCTCGATGGAAAATGTAGAAGCTGTCATTTTAGTTCTTCAGAGCGATCGTTATTGGTGCGACATAAGTCTGCCCTAAAAGTTTTGGATAAAAATCAAATATATATAATATTTGTTTTCTATTCACAGTATATTTAATTCTCTTTACATTTTGTATGGTTCATCAGATGATATTATACACCAGTTCAATTGAATTGAATAATTTAACTGAAAAATTTAATACAACCAGCATGGATATAAATTGTTAATTATCATTTTATAATCCTGATTTAGAGACAAAAAAAAATACATACCTAGTCATTTACAATTTTTATGATTCCAGCATATTGTAAATACCAATTGAAAAAATTATTCTCTCATTTACCCTGCGCGTTTTTATAATACAAAAATTTGTAATATTATATTTTTACTGAAAGAAAAGAATTTATAAATTTTAATATTCTGAGAATTTTAATTCAAATTTTTTAAAAGAATTCCTAAATAAAAAAAAATAAAAACCTGCAGGACGATAACATTACAATAATAAAAAAAATTGTCTATATTGTGATATTGTAAAATATGTGTTGTTTTCAATAGAGAGTCTAGGCTATTTGTTTTAATTGCTCTCTTAAAATCGTGTCCAGACAAATGTCCTCGTAATCTGATAATATTCATTAGGTATATTTTATTTTATAACCTATACTGACTTATATATATATTATGTATATTTAACATTTATAATATTTATATTAATAAATAAATATACAAGTTTGTAGCAGTAGGACTACAAAATGCATTAAAGAATACCAAAACGAATTAATTTGGTTAAAAATTTCAAATTTAATTGAATTGTCTATAATTAGTAATTTGAAATTAATGTTTAAAATAATATAAAACAATGTTTAAAAAATTATTGTAAATTAATTTGGGCTTATTTCGGGCTATTATTATAAACTTTATTAATTACAATTTCATATTGCGTTCAATATTTAAACACAAGCTGCCCAAATTATGGGCTTTTGAACTTTTAAATGAAAGCAGTTTTCTACTTTGCGTATTTTCTTAGTTACTTTTTTGTTGGGTGCTGAGTTTTTGGTAGTCCTGAAACTTATAGATTAAATAGAAACTAAAATGTGAGTTATAAAAATCAAATCAAATTATCACTTGATAAAACCAATATTTTTACTTCAAAATAATTAATACGTATGCTATCACTAGGTCATAAATTCATCGTTAAATTGCTTGATATCAGGTTAATATACTTTACACAATTTCAAATATCACTGCATTATCCGATATTAGTATAAATTTCTTCATTTAGAAAATATTGGACCCCAGATAAAGCAGCCGCGAAAATATTACCATATTATGTACTAGTAACTCAACATTGCCTAATTAAAAAAAATTGCGTCCATCTATAATCCTTGTTTATTACAAGCTAACAATAAAAAAGTGAGTTTATTTTTGTTTTTTTTTTTTGTTTTTTTGGGAGTTCTATGTAAGTACGATTTCCTCAGATCTATTGTATTTCCCCGTTTATAGTCTGAATATTGATAAACGCTATATTATAGCTTTGATGTAAATTTGAAAATCTGGCACTGTATATTCCTGAAAATATGTTTATGATCTTATGTTTATCTTCGATTTACCAATCTTGAACAGATGTTTATTAAATGGACCATGATCTGTAATAAGCCAAGGGTTCTGACATTGAATATAGTCTCCTTGATTACCTGTTTCATTCGGTGATCAGAGTGGGAAAAATGCTTTAAAGACCTTGGCAAGTATCCCATATGCTTTGGGTTTCTGTAATTTCTCACTCGGAAGTAATATTTTTTATAGATAGACATTTGAACAAGCAAGATTTTGCTCTGATTCTAAGACATGATCCTTCGCGCCTGTTTAAATTAAAGTGATTCTCTTCTATTCAGTTTTATTTTATTTTTCGAATTATTTTATAATTGAAATGAGCTTCTACGAGTTTTTAAACCTATCGAATATGTTCTTACGATGAGAATCAATCAAAGAGATTATGATTAAGTTTGATTATGAATAAAATGCCAGCTTCTTGGTCTCTTTCATTAATTTCAAATTAAATGACCAAATGACTTTGGATAAATTTTGGTTTTGGTCAACGTCTTGTTTCAGAAACCCTCTCCAGTTGGTAAATCTATATACTGAAAGGCCTGCTTTCACTTAATAGTCCAATATCTAAATTGACAATTTTTCTTTGCTACAGCCTTTTCAGTTTGGGCTCCAACCAACATTTCTATGAATATCTATGAATATTATAAATTCAGTTTCTATACATGTATTATAAGCTTAGAGAAATTAAAGTAGAAGATTTGGGCTATTGAATTGTTTGTTTTTTTTTAATTCCTTTTTAATTTGAATTGACTTTTCAAGTCTATGAATTTAATTTATGGCATTTTGCTTCTGATTTAAATCATTCGGATATTACATGTATATCTATAACAAATTTTAGAATTAAAAAAAAAAAAACAAAAAAAAATAAAAAAAATACCGGCTTTTACCTTTTAATAAGGACTTTTATTTTGTACTTTAAACACCTTATATTACAGAGGTGGTATTTTAATTATTTAAAAAAACCGGTGGTGCACATTGAATCATCGAAAATCAAAACAAAAAAACAATTCTGTTAAGATATGATGATGATAATTCAAGAATATTCAGTAAGGAACCGGATGTTAAATTGGGAAGCAAAAAAAAAATCCTGCAACATTTAACTGGTTTTCATTTTATGATTTTTTATCTCAATCTTATGATTGTTATACGATAACTTTTATCATTATATTTAATCTGTAAATTAAAAAAAGTATGGTACAAATATATGAACCATTTTAAAACCGATTTTATTTATTTATTTATTTCAATTTATCTCAAAAACATAAAGTAGTATTCTATTAAATTATGATATTTAAAAAGAGACGTAGCGAAACCAAATATTTTTTCAAAACATTTTAATTCAACATTTAAATCAATTAAAAATTTCAATTTAAAATTTCACCTTTATATATAATTAAATATTTATTATAATTAAAAATTTTAATTTATCAAATCGACGCAACGGACCCAGAATTAAATTTAAATTACATTTTCTTTTAAACAATAATTATTACGTATGCGATTGCTGTCTCAGATAAATCAATAAAAAAATGTGTTAATACCCGAACAAAATTGGAATTGAAATTGAAATTGAGTACGATTTTTTTATCAAACGATCGGGCGAATACGAGTTTAGTGTAAAGAATTAAATTTTTAATTTATTAATTTTCACAAAAAAGGCTGATTAGAGTTTATTAAGACAGTTAGAAATTCTATGAATGAAAGTTCACTAAGTTTGATTAATATCTTTAACGATTCCGATTGTTACACCATCATGATAAGTCTCCCGATATTAATTAAGCTTAATCAAAAATACCTAAAATTCATATGCCTACAGCCATTAAGGAAACATATAATTATAACAAAATATAGTTAACATATACTGACATTATCGCCTTATATTAATTTAGAGCTTAGATTAAATCATCTTATCAACTACAATTTACAATTTTTTTTACATATTACTACATTGCCTGCTTAATTATGGATTACAAAATAATTTTACATGGACAAAAGGAAAATTGAAGAAAAAAAACCTTTTCGATTATTTTTATTTTTATTTTTAAAAACAAACTTAGAACTAATTAATATAATATTATATGTTTTCTTTATGCTACAACATATTTAATAAAATGTGTTAAACTATCTAATTTAATTCATTATGAGATTATCCCCTTGCAGATTTAATACACGACTTGGTTAACTTAACCCTAGAGAGAAAATCTTTTTTATATTCTGTAAAAGATAATCGTACGTCGATTCTACATTCTATCATATAAAAATAGTAATTGATGAAATTAATGAAATGGATTTATTTTATAGTATTTTAATTAATTTCAAGATTTAATTAAAAAATTAACAAAACCAAAAGCTTAAAAAAACGAAAAAAATGGGCAAAATTATGTTATACTAATAAAGGATCAATATTTATAATAACGCAAAATAAACAACAATAAAAAAGCATAAAATATAAAAATATGTCGTATAGACGTAGTAGGTCCATTTTTCTCAACTGTTATTTAACTTATTCCAGAAGAAAAACCATACGCTAGAACAGAATAACAACTGAGAATATCAGAGAAAACAAAACAACAACTGCAATTCAACGCTTTATAAGAGACAAAATACTTATTTTTATACGTCATTTCGACTTAGATTATTCTTCTAGGATTAAAGATTAACAATTAAATTATTCTGTTTAAACATATCTCAAATATGAGAAAATAATTTATTTTTGACGATACTGGTGAAAATGCTTGAAGTCATTGCGGTGCTCATGATAAATTTATAAAAGTTTTTCCTGTGTCAACAGTCAGTGTACTATTGTTCAGATCTTAATAAGTAAATTTTTTGTATAGAACATTGATTTCGTATAGAACATTGATTGGGTATTAAGAGAGTGTTTAGTTCTTAAATTTTTTAAAATTTTCGTTTAGTCTCAATATCTTTGAAACCGTTCAATATCGAACATATGTTCCGTACGAAAATTTTAATTATACTGGTATACTAATTTAAAGAATTAGATGCATCACACTGTTACAAGTACAAGCGCCATGTGAATAAATTTTACAGTTATAAAAATTATGGAGTTTTACTTGCAAAATAATAGTTGGTTTATCTTGTTCAGCTCAACTGATATCTTATCTGAATTCATTCAATGAAAATTTAAATGAGCCCAATAATACAAAATTAAGATAAATCTTAAAAGAGTGAATTTTTCTAAATCTTTGATTTAATTTTAAATTTAAATGTATAAATAATAATCGAAATTAATTCAATTACTGAAATTTATTAACAATACTTGGAATTGAATACAGCAGTAATTAATGTGCATGTTATTATTTATTTTTATTTCAAATAGTTTCAGAAAAAAAGTTTTTCTGACTTCCTTTTATAGCCTAGTTAAAAATACATACAACCAGTGTCGTGGCGGCACCAGATTGCTGCCACACGATTTGTAACTAAATACAAACAGGTACAAATATTTATGTTTGAACATTTTAAGAAAAAAGATGTATAGAGAGACGTACCTTTTCATACTATTCACCTCTGCCTAATAGATGAATGCGTATGAATTGTTTCCTTTTTATTTTATTTTTTTTTTTTCTTTTTGTAGATTTACTGCACCACTTGGTGAACGTAAAGTAAAGATTGTTAAAAAATAAGACAGTTAATAAATATCAGAAACGATTAACTTACTTTTAATTTGCATAAATACTTTTGCTAATTATTTTCGAATAATTTTTATTTTATATTTATATTTATTTTGTTTTACTTTTTTTTATTTCAAGGATATGGAATTTATTTTTTGTTTTAGTTTTTTTTTTTAATTTTTTTTTTCTTTTTTTTTGTACTAATAATTTTAAACAAAACAACGAAGGAATTTTGTTATTTTCGGAAAGTTAAAGTAATAAATTACTTTACATGTAATCTAGACGTTTTGTAAAAACAAAGTGCGATTATTTAAGAATTAATTAAAAAGAAAAAAATAATAAAAAACATAAAACAAAAATGAATGAAAAAAATAACTAAAAGGAATGCCATAAAATAAAAGATTCATTTGGTTAAGTATATTGTGAATGAACTTAAATTGTATTAAAATATTGTGAATGAATTAAATGAAAGTTTATAGTGATTTCTTGAGATTTTTTGCAAAATAAATTATGATAAATTTCTTGCAACTTTAGCCAATAATATTTTTAAAATTGTGATGGGACACAGAACTTTTATTTATTGATTCCTTAGGTAAAATTATACTTTTCAGGCTTACATCTGATTTAGGTATTATTTTTCAATTAAAAAATTGTTTTTATTTTTTTTATTTCTTAAGATTTTATTTTAGGATTTGGTCCATTCCAAAGCTGTCATCAGCTCCTAATCAAAGCTGTCATCAGCTCTTGATGAGCTTGAACCTGCTTCATAATTGACTCAATCTGACACAAGTTGATTCTTATGGTATATCACCTAATTAAATGTGTAAAACTACGATTATTAGCAGGATCTAAATTTTCTTAAATAGCATACTTTAATTTTATTAAAGCTATTATCAAATTAGATAAAATATTTTTTAACACATACAAATCCGCAACGGCATACCATTGTTTGTGTTTCTTTTACAGAGTAAATTACTTTTCTAATTTTCAATTTCAGTAACAAAAACAAATACGTCAAGAACAACAAAAAATTACCCTTCCATTACAAACTACTCTGAAGTAATCTAAAGTAGTATTTTTCGTAAAACAGACTGAACTTCAAATTTATAACATTGAGCGTTTGCACATCTCAATACCGTCGTAACTCTGTCTACCACTATGATCAAATGAAATAAAAACTATAATGCTACCTCTCAAACATTTCCGACGAGGAACAAGAGAGGCATGAAGTGAATACCCCTACTCAGTGCCAGTTCCAAGATGGCTTAAAGCTAGCTATGGGAATTCGTATGTTCTCAAATTTTTCCGAATGTTGAACCGTATTCCAACAAACGTGTTTCCACAATGTAAAAGCATACCTTCATACAATCTACAAAAGTTTAAGAGCAATATTCACAAAATTTATTTAAAATGACCCTCTGATCTAAGGGCCATTTTTCTTTCTACAATCCTCAATTAGTCCAAACTGTGCATTCGTGTATAAAGGTATTGCTTAAAACCTATAATGTTTGACTTAACTTTAAAAAAAAAAAAATTAAGTACATTAAGTACTTGTAAAAAAATGCAAATATTCAATACTGCCTTCAAATTTATTGTATTGAATTCATGCAGATCTCAATACTGTCTACACTGGTATTCTCGTTGAAGTTGATAGTATACCGGGTGGTTCAGAGCATGCGTATCAGCTTTTTAAGAAGGAAAGGAGCCGTTATTTTAAAATTTAAAAAAAAGTTTGTTAACTAAATCGAGGGTGCTCTATTGGTGGTATTTTCAACTTTCGGAAAGAACCGAAAATCGGTTTTTTAAAACCAAACATCGCTGAAACTGGCTGAAATCGAGATTTTCAAATGGGAAGGGGTACTTTTTAATGCAAATTCAGATTCTACGATAAAAAATAAGAAAATTGTGTTAAATGATTTTTTTTTTGTTTTCTTAGTATTTTTCTTCAAAATTAATAATAATAAAACAAAAATGCAAAAATATTTTCCTTTGGTAAACTAAAGTTAATGATAATCATTTTTATAAATTAATTTGCTTTTCATGTTATCATATTTTTTATCTCAGTTTTGGGTTCCCACAAAGTTTAAACAAAAAAAAACAAAAAAAAACAAAAAAAAAATGTACTTTACAAAAGTTTCTTATTTTTGATGTAGAATCCGAATTTGCATTAAAAAGTACCCCTTCCCATTTGAAAATCTCGATGTCGGCCAATTTCAGCGATTTTTGATCTTGAAGAATCGATTTTCGGTTCTTTCCGAAAGTTGAAAATACCACCAATCGATAGAGCACCCTCGATTTAGTTAACAAACTTTTTTTTAAATTTTAAAATAACGAATCCTTCTCCTCTTAAAAAGCTGATACGCATGCTCTGGAACACCCGGTATAATCTCAATTTCTATCTATATTAATTTATTCTCAACTGCAGTCATTTTATTGTTTTATATTATACTATTATCACAACATTTGATTTTGAAGCAGATTTACCTACATTATCACTACGTTGTTTTTGTACGATGTTTAACCATTTAGAATACCGGGTGGTCCAGAGCATGCGAAAAAAATAATAAGACAAAGGTTTCGTAGAATCTAAATTTGCATCAAAAAGTACCTCTTCCTATTTGAAAATCTCGATTTTGACAAATTTTCGGTCCTTGCAACTAGTTTAAAATATTATCAATCGATACAGCACTCGCGATTAAGTTAATAATTATTTTTTTTAATTTTAAAATAACGGTTCCTTCCGTCTTAAAAAGCTGATACGCATGCTTTGGCACACCCAATATATCATCACCATCGTTGACCCTTTCGTTCCTCCTGGGTGCATAGATCATCAATAAACTTTCTCCACCGAACTCGGTTTTGGGCACGCGACTTGATTTCACTCCAAATTTTACCAGATGAGCTTGTTTAATTCATTATTGTTCGGCGCTGCGTTATTTTGTACTCTGCGGATTACTAAAAATTACTAAATAAAAGAGCTGCTTTTGCAAATCCTCCTGTAGGTCGGGGAAGTGTGTGGCCGATTTATTTCCATTTCTTACGTTTAATCATTTCCCTGATTCCATCCAAAGTAAAACAAAACTGCCAAGATAGCACAATGACATCACCTCTTATACATTTTCATCATCAATCTGTAAGTTGCAAAGTATATGATTATGTATAAATATCAGACACCTTAATTGCGTTTTATGTAATATTTTTTCGGAAATTTTTCTATTGGAAAATTGGTAGTTATTTTTTTTTGTCATGAATAGTAAACCTATACAGTCTGTATTAAAATCGGTTTATTTAATTGTATTGTTTACTTAATATTTATAATTTGTATGGCTGATTGTGCGGAAATTGAATGTATATTCAATTTTGCATACTTGAACGCTTTTGTCGCTATAATGATTAGTACTTCCAAATATTTGATATTTCTCACTTCTTGGAAGTTAATGTGTCTTCAACAATGTTTTACGCTTTTTTTCGTCATGATGTAATTGTATTTTTGTTTTCATTCATTATTTTGCAAATATTTCACAATAACTTTATTTAATTATTTGCCAAATTGACTCTGCATATCTATCAATAAACTCCAGATTCAGAAAAATTATACTGTTTTTGTGGAAGTAGTATAGGAAGCATTCAACACCTAATGGAATAAAAAAATTAAAAACTATCATCATTTTTTTTTGTATATATATATATATTTTTTTTAATTCAATTAGAAAGTAACTCCATCATTTTTGTTAATTTTTTCAAATTTAATTTTAAAATGTTATTTACATTAAATTGAGCTTTAACTGAAAATATTTAAAATAAAAATAAATAATAACATGCACAGTAATTACTGTATTCAATTCCAAATTCCGTATTCAATTATTATTAATAAATTTCAGTAAATGTATTCAATTCGACTACCGTATTATAAAATTTTCTTATATAACATTTTCATGTAATACTCCTCTCATTACAGGAGATTCATCAGGTATAAATTATTACAAACATTATCATTATTATCATCATCATCATCATCATCCAGAGCACCATATATAATTTATTTTTAATTTGCATATTTTCACATATCATTTAAGTCAGTTTTAGTTCCTTTTTCATATTCATCTCTATAATCACCAATTCATTGATAATTAATTGTTTACCCAAAGTACTTAAATTTACTTCCCTAAAGCTAGACTTCAATTAGAAAATCAAAAAATAAAAATAATAAAGAAGAAAACATAAACATGAAAAAATTATGTTTTGAAGCTATATTTCATTTCTTATCTAATAAAAGCAATCTAACGAATACATTTTTCAGATTGTTGTAACATATTATAAAAATAAAAACAACAACAATAATAAAATATATATGTATACTTATGCTCAATTTTACTCAATTCAATTCAAATGAACAATTGGAATTGATTTATTACACAAAAATAACAAATTCATGCATAAACTAATAACTACAGTCATTGTTAAAATTATTTACATACAAATTAAATTTTACTGTTTGTATGAATTTTGATGCACTGACGTCTTCTTCATAACCGTGGCTACTGTGTGAGCTCTCCCAAAAACGGTTTGAATTCGTCCGAACATTCCGTTAGAAATAAGTAATACAGCAACATATCTGTAAGAAGGGTTTATTGTAGAATATTTTTTATTAACAAATTCTACTCTTGGACTTGAACTTGAACTCAGTAAACAATTAAAAAGTAATAATTTATGTTAACATACTCGAAATAACGTTATAATATGTAAAACGAATTTGTAATTCTAATAAGCTAACTGTATTATAAGGTGACATTTACGAGCTCTTTAGCTTTCCAATATATTTCAATATATGTTGGTTCAAATTACAGTTAGCCGTTTGTTATCATATTTTGCTTGTAGATATTTGAAAAGGATAACGTATATGTTTTTATTTTATTTATTTAAGAATTCTCAAATGAGCCCAATTCCTCGTACAGAGTGTATAACATAATCTAATAAAATAGAATCAGTGTAAACTAAAATTCAAAATATACAACAAAATACTTAATACAATTAATACTGTCATTACAATACAAAGAATTTCTATTAAATTATGTATGAAATTATTATGATATTATTATTTATAAGTGGGTAGGTGGAGCTTAAGGCTGTCAGATGTTCTCATATTATGTGCTTTTGGCATATTTTGATATTCTGTATTTTCATTTTTATTACCATAAATTTACAACATTGATGGTTTTTCAACCAAAATAAAAATATTAAATTCATTACAATCACTAAGAAATACAACAACATATATTCTGGAAGTACAGTAACAATCAGAATTTGCCCAAATTTTGTTGAAAAAATATCAAGATGGTATTGGCGTAGTTTTTGTAATATGAAGAGACACACTTTGTTGGTACAAACATTTTTTATACATTCTAGCTCATCTCAATTTTTTATTAAATGCTTTTGATTTTATTTGATCATCAGGCTTATACCTTTTTTAGGCTTTCTTATTGTATTAAACTGCGTCTAGTACCCTTTTTGACCATATCCTTGAACCATTCTTTTTCACCACATCTATCTTAGTTTATCTGTATTAATGAATGAGTAGTTACTGACTGTAACTGAGAGTTCAGTGGTATTTTTCAGTTACACTAGAGACTTTTTGTATTATAATTAAACCACGTTGATTTTAAGATTTAAAATTTTCTAAACCATTCAAAACGAATTCGAGTTAGATTACAGTTGCGTTAGAGAGATGAAGTGTCGTTGCATCTGGAAAAACTTTAAATCTCGTGCTAGAGGAATCCACTTGGGACTAAACGCAATGGGAAAGAGTACTGAGCTAGGATCAAAGTCTGGAAGTAACTATATAATTTAGATGTTTTCTCAGAACTATGCGTTTTTTTTTATTTGTTTTTTTTTTTAATCGGAATTGTCCATGATAGTTCAATGAACAGCTTTAAAAATTTCTTAAATTTTTTAGGTTTGAATTTACTATTTGTTTTTTTCTCTTATAGTATTTTCTCATATATAAATATAATATTATTTTATTTCCGTAGTTTTTTATTAGTAAAATTATTTTCTTATTGCCTGATATTGCTTGTATAAAATTCTTAACAATTAAACCACACCTTTTATCTAATGAAATATAGTCTATTAAAATAAATAAAAATATAATTCGGACCTTAATCATTAATTATCAGATTTAAGAGTTATCAGGTTAAATGTTTTACTCTTTTGATTTTTCTTATGATATTGTAGTTGTTGAGAAGCTTGATTACCGCTACGTTTTTATTTCTCATTAGACTTTCTTTATGGCTCCTTTTCTAATTATTTTTAGGCATTGTTATACTTTTCATTTTCCTGATTTCTCTATGTACATCACTATTTCAATAACATTATGGAGAATTTTTATTTTTTTTTATTAACGCATTTATTTGTCAAAATTCTCATAAAAAAATACAATTGGAGATGTCATTATTTCAATCAATAAAAGTGTCCAAATAATTTTGGCAAAAACTGTACACAACTGAACAATTGAACAATAAATGAGTTGGCAAACATCAGTCAGTCAAAATATAATTCAAAATAAAATCAAAACAAATCAAATGGACAATGAATGAAAAATAATGAAAATGAAAGTAAGTAAGGTACGAGTACATGAAGAAATGAATTAAATCAGATTTGAATGTGGAGAAGATTTAAAACCGCAAAATTATAAAATTATAATAAAAGAAATTCTTTTGGTTAATTTGATAAATGAAAACACTACAAGATGATGAGACATTATAATTACGATTATAGTAATTGTTTTGAGTATACATATTACATATATTAATTCGAGTTAAAGTACAACCGCTTACTGCACACTGCCGTGCCATCCTTGTAATCATATAACAATTTATATTTTGCAAAACACTTAAAGTCACCTTAAAAGTCTTTGATCGTGATGAAGGTAACAAACATTCTTTTCAAGTATGTTATTCATCTCCATAATAATAATATTGACCAGTTCAAGACATTTTTTTTTCAACAGGTTGATTTAAGTTTAATGAATTTTTTTGCCTCAAGGGCAGTAAAAATGAAATTGTGGGAGTTTTGACAGGATTTTTTTTTTGTTTTATTTGGATTCAGACATAAATTGTAGATATTGAAAGTTTGCAGTTGAAAATTTAACAAACAAAAAAAAAATTGATATAACCCTATATTGAGAAAATATTTTGACAATGAAAATAATTTACGGAAATAAATTTTGGGCGGTTTTAAGGAAGAAAAAAGTAGTTTTTTTGTTTTTGGCTCTTTTTTTAGGGCAGCGATTGATGTTGTTGACATTTTAACATAACCTATCGAACAATTATAATTCAATACCTAAATTTATAGTATTTTATTTAGAAAAAAATAAAAATCAGAGAAAAAATTTCTTTTCGGAATTCGATTCTATAAGGCCACTAAGCTACAGGTCGCTTACACAATATATTCTTAACATGTTCAATGATAATTTTCATTTTGGTATATCAATTAATTTGAATGTAAAAATTAAATATATTTTGAGTAACTAGGCTCCATTTTAATTTTTAATTCTTATAATTAGAGTAGATGACCCGCCATACGTTGCCTTGTTTGTAAATAAAATATATTAAAATTTATTTTATTTTTTTTGAAAATGTTCATGCCTGTAACACAATTGTGTTTTGAAAATTCCTGAGAGGTTCTAGGAGTTGTATGGCAGCTACCCGATCCAGTTCAAATTTAAAAAAAAACAGTAAAAGGAATTTTTGTTTAGTTTCCAGGAAATACTCAACTACCAATTTTCAAGTCCGTAACATCTTTAGTTTTTATGATATTGTTAATAGATGCTATGAGTTGTATGGCAGGTATCTGAATCAGTCCCAATTTTGGAACGAAACATATCGAAGAATCTACTTACAGAAAATCTAACATATGTTAAAAATATGGTGTCAAACGGTTGCGGTATCGAATATATGCACCAATGATTTCATGTATTAAGATGTGAATAGAATGGTGATGTTTAATTCGACTGTTAAGTCTATATAGGGCCAATTATAAATCGATTACCAAATTCGAAAAAAAAAATTAATATTTATGTTGTTTTGTACGGAAACATTCAATTCTCAGGCGAAACAATTTCCGTGCTGGTAGTTACATAATATAACCAAAATGCCGTAACGGTTATAATTGTTTTTAATTTATTGTAACTATTTTGTGTGAACTATATCCTATTTTCGAATATATTTTCCTTTATATAGACTATATTCTATTTTCCTGGGATTTAAGAGTACAGTTACACGGTTACATGACAAAATTACACAAGACAAAATTACATAGAACAAAATTACATAAGACAAAATTACACATGGACAAAGTCACATAAGACAAAATTACATATGGACAAAATTTCATATGGAAATAATTTCATATTTAAATTTTTATTAATAGAATTAAATTTTTTGATTTTATTATTAAGTATTTTTTTTAATTCTATTAATAATTTTTTTAAATTTTTTATAAAAATTTAATTTTATTATTTATTCAAATTGTCTTTTTCTGAAAAAATGTTATTAATAATTATTATACATAATTTTTAAAAAAGTTTAGAAGGGGTCCGACGGTCCGAAAGACGTGACAGAAGACCTTGAAGAAGAAACCAAAAAAAATGTTTTTTATACTTATCTTGATACGTAATGAACATTATTGACATTTTGGTTTTTGGACAATTTTTTTGACCGTCGGACCAATCCTAAATTTTTTTAAAAATTATGTATAATAATTATTAATAACATTTTTTCAGAAAAAGACAATTTATATACGTGATATAGAATTTCGGCCTCAATTCCTTGGACCTCGAACCTATTGTCTTCATCACATTTAAAGGCTATTGTACTGATGACATAAAAAAAAAATTTCAAGGTCTTCGGTCCCAATACTTGGGACGCCGGACCTCTTGCTTTTATAGTCGGGGCTGCCGTCTCCAAACCCCCGCTACTCATTTATTGGAACCCTGTTTTTGCCGACGGCAAGTAAACGCATACGGCACAGTAATTTTTTTAAATATGAAATTTTGTCCATATGTGATTTTGTCTCTGTGTAATTTTGCCCATATGTAATTTTGTCTTGTGTGATTTTGTCCTATGTAATTTTACCTTATGTAATTTTGTCCCGACACCCAGTTACACATGCATTCACTATTAAGATGTTTGGATTATGCCTTTGAATGGATTCTCGTATAATATTATACATATTGTGTTAATCGATTTAATATCAATTCTGTTCAAGGTCATAACAAACAGTTTTGATATTCCAACATTTTAGAACATCAGTCGATACATTTTAGATTTATAAAATCAATATCGCAACATTTGAATATTTTCAAACTTACAATAAACAACTGTTATTAATATCACTGTATTCGATTGCATAACAATTCATATACTTTTTTTTTGCGTTTAGAGCCATCATTTCGGTAAGTGCAGATTAAGTTTATTCATACTTGTTTCTTTTTTTATTTTTTTGCCAAAGATATTCCCAATAAATAAGATGTTATCACATTTTCGTGGATTACATACAATCACTCAATTTGGAATTGGGCATATTGGTATCAAAGAAAGAAAGAAATATTTCTAGAGTATTATTTTATTAATAATCACCTTTGGGTTAGTAATCGAATTACATAGAAGTCACATCGATTGCACATCGATTATTGTGCAAATATAAATTCATTCTTAGATAACCTTCTAGACCTGAATTATTTTATATATAAATATAAACGTGAATAAAGCTTCATATTGTACAATATGAGAAATTATAGAAGGTATAATTAATACCGCGTTTGTAGGATTACAGAGTGAGATCCAAACTAGAAAATTGTATGAGGTAGGTAGGCTGCTTCAATCAGCACACTTAGATCAATGAGGTCCATTGTGATACCATTCGAATATGAATTCTCTTTAATCATTTTTGGGTTTTTTTTTCCTTTACGCAGGTGGCTCTAATATGTCAGAGCCGGCAATAGGTTTGAGGGTTTTATCTTGCAGAAATTTTCTGATGTTATGCAGTGCGTTTCCAACAGCCTGAGTCTCAGCCTTGAAAGAGCTAGACATTCTTCTATAACATGTGTGGAGGTTTCTTCCTCTTCCAGAGTGAAACCTCTTTAGGGTGTTTTCTATTGTTATAGTTTAATATTATCAATAGATATACCAACCGGCGGCTCCGGTCCATAAATGTTGCTCACAGATGATCTGGTTAGTTTGTCAGCCATCTCATTTCCAGTCAAACCACTATGACCCGGTATCCAGATCAGTTGTATCTTATTTCGGAACCCTTTGAGGCTTAGGGCTTCAGAACATTCTCTCCACCATCTTTATGGCTTAGTTACATTTAATTATTTCTTGAATATGTGTAATTTTTTTAATAAATAATTTTTTTGATATAAAAGAAAAACATTTTTTCATAAAAAAGAAGATTTATTTGACCAAAAAAAGGCTTTTGTAGAAGGAGATTATGAAGAAGGAGATTTTGAAAAGAAGAGATTTTGAAAAGAAGAGATTTTGCAAATGGAGATTAAAAAAAATTAGACTTCGTATGACTCCCTTTGTGAACTAATGCGAGTCACGTGAAAAGAATTCTTTTGTCCTCTTCTCCATCTTTGTAGGTTCTATGTCATCTGTTTATGGCCCAGTATAAGCTAGATAAGTTTGGTTTATTGGACATTTTCAATTAAATTGGACATTTGGAATTATTCCTTTGTGATGTAGTAGATTACATATAACTAGAGACTTGCTCATATATTACGTCTTTTCTAAATTTGCTAAGTAAGATATAAACGAGAACCTGTTTCTGATCCACCTCTACAATCACTTCCGATTTAATGTTACTTTATTC
This sequence comes from Argyra leucocephala, assembly GCA_963942445.1. Classification (NCBI taxonomy): domain Eukaryota; kingdom Metazoa; phylum Arthropoda; class Insecta; order Diptera; family Dolichopodidae; genus Argyra; species Argyra leucocephala. Next base: position 154,538,049 of record OZ012677.1, on the reverse strand, counting down.
CCTGTCCATCCACATTGTGTGCTTATTACCATTCTTAATTACTTAGATAAAACTTAATAAGATGCTATACGTTTCATAAATGCCACTCATCTGATTTTAAGAATATATCTGGATTATCTTGGAAAAGTCGTAAGTGTTGGAATGTATATATATTTTACAGGTTTTAGAACCTTTTAAGTCCTAAAAAACTTAACCGCAACCTAGATATTTTACTTAAGAATATTCTAATTTTCTGTTTCACTTCCAATCCAGGCCTTCTAATTGCACAGAACAACAGATTTCCACACACTTCAAATATAAATTTTATTCCTACTATAGATAACTATTTGTGTGGGCTAAAGATAACTATGATTTTATTACCATACAAATTTATCTTTTATAACCAATACAAAACTGTATACAAAATGAAAAAAACAGGATTTTTGTTTTTGCTTTCAATAAATTCAATACCAAAAGAAAAAACAAAAACACTAAAAAATTCATTATCCTATTTTTATTCCACAGAATTTCTCACAGTTCTTTTGTAATTAATTGCATCGCACATCATAGAATTTCTTTCTTTATAAGAAAATAATTACAATTGTGAATGGTAATTAAATTTTACAGCTATAGTTTTTTTTTATACTTTTTTGTGTAATTATTTTAAATTTATTAATTTTAAGAGCCGATGTTTTAAAAAACTCAGTAACAATTAAAAAAACAAAAAAAAAAGTTGAAATCCTTTAAATGTCTCTTCTTTTTATATCAAGTAAAGTCACAAAACAACAACAATAAAAAAAAAACACTTAAATTATTTAATTTTTATTTCAATTTAGTTAGTTGTATATACCAACCAAGTCGGAAGTTTCCCAATCTACAGTCATAGAAAGAAATTTTTATGTTTTGTTGTTTTTATTATTTTTTTTTTCTCTTTTTTAGTTTTTGTTTTCATAACAATTCTATTTAAAAAACATAACCAAATGTTACTAAATTGTAGAAATTACGATTAAATATGCTTCTAATAAATTCAAATGCCATTTTGTAATTCCATTAAAATCGAGCACACACAGAAAACATGCGCTTTCAACTTGAGATTTTTATGATGGCCTCACAGAAATAATCAGAATTTGTAAAAAAACAGAATTTTTTTTTTTTGTTTTTTCCAAATGGATTTGCTTGTCATTTCTGTATATGTATGCATACAACTGTTGTCAAAGTTTTGTTACATTGGACTTCAATTAAGAAAACTTCGAGTATATAAGATAAAATAGGAAGTAAAATTAAGGTAGCTCGAATAAAGACGATAAATTTTTTAAATTTGTAATTTTGTAGTTTTTGTTTGAAATAATCAAAGTAATTATTATTATTGTTGACGATAAGATGTGAATTTTGAATTGAAATAAAAACTAAACAAATTTTAAAAACAAAATTGAATGAGTTTAAGTTTTCTTATAATAGAGTAATTTTAGAAAGTTGAAAAGCTGATTCAGAATTAAAATACGTTTATGATACATGTTTTTGTACTGGAATATAGAACCTATGTTAAATTTCTACGATACGTTTAATTTTATTTCATAATTTGGTTACTAATAGGTAGATATGAGTGGCTGCCTAATTCAGCACACTATAACTGGTAACTGTCAAAATCAACATAATTTACATTTAATTGATCAGTGGCTCAGTAATCAGCGGTTTGTATTAAATTTAAAAAAATTAAAATCCTTACTTTTGAAAACAAACCATATCTTGGTCTAATAATAGATAGCAAGTCTAACTAAAGTTATCACATAGACCGAATAATAAAAGGTATTATTACATACCTATTTATACTTATAAAAGATTACGTAAGTTGTTATAACCAATATCGTCATTTCTACTATCTATTCATGATTCATCAAATCCCATATTTGTTACCTTAACCCAATATGGAGCAGAGCTGTCTTGTTAATGATAGTAGTTTAAGTAACCATTTATGGTACAGTATGGGCTAGATGAGTTGATGCTACACAGGTCTATTGGATATTCGCAGTTGGAAGTAGTAGATTGCATGTAGCTAGTGATAGGTTTAGATTGCTCCTTTTCTAAATATACATAATATGATTAAAGGGTGAGTATAGCTTCTACCGTAAATAAAACGTAAAACCTAAATGTTGGAAAGGATGGAAACGGGCAAGAATAATTGAAATAATAACATTAATAAATTAAATTTATCTACAGTATATTTGAGTTCTGGAGAAAAAAACTAAATGTAAGATAAGCTGTATGTTATCATTGAGCATGTCAAAACAGATTCAATAAAGTCTGAAAGTAAGTTTAAGATTCCCGTTCTCTTCAAGATTATTCAACCAATTTCATTTTTTCTTTAATCTCATTAAATTTTATTAAATTTGATTCATTTATAAAGAATGAAACAAAAGTTTAATTATACAATCATGTCCAAGGCATAATTCAAGCCCCCGACTTTCCACCTACTTTCGAACAGTCGGTCTACTTTACAATGTAAATTCTCATTAAATACTTTTAATCTAGTCACGTCAAGAAAAAAAAACTGGAACTGGATCTAAAATACAAACTTTTGTATTGACTAACTGGGCGAGCATCTATGTTTTCTACGTATAACAAAGTTTTGATCTACAAACAGATATTAAAGCCAGCCTGGGCATACGGTATTCAAATATGGGGTTGTGCTAAACAACTACATATTCAAACTATCCAAAAGTTCCAAAACAAAGTAATGCGAAACATTGATAATGCCCCATGGTTTGTTAGCAATGCCAATATTAATAGGAATCGGGGGGTTCCTCTCACAAAAGACGAAATAGAAAAATTGGCTGTACGCCATAAAAGTCGTCTCTAGCGGAACATGTCAAAAAAATGTTTTATCTTACAATAATTCCTAATGGAATTTTGTTTAATCAAAGATATCTGAAGTAATAGAGCCAAAAATTGTATTGATTAGTCTTAAAGACTAGTTTTAATTTTAACAAAAGGATGGGAGTTTTTAGTGCATTAAAGTCGGCACAGCTCTTCACTTCGTTCTTCCCCGATACATAGAACAGAAGTAGAAGCCTCTTTTGAGGATATTCTTCTATATGTGGCAAAAAATTCGATCTTTAAGATGTAGAAAATAAAAAAGCCAAAATTAAAATGAATTTAGGTCGATTAACGAATTGAAAAAACATTACCAAAAAAGCTTAATTACAGTCTAACAACTCAAAATTCTTCTTTGTTTTACCCTAGGTCTATAACCGCTTATTTTATTCAATACTTACGGTATTATCTTTTCATTGCTTGGTATGTTCTCTGGGTAAAAATAGCGAACGATTTTGAAATAAAAACAGGAGCTCTGTCAACAACAGTTTTCAATCTTATGATTTACCACGGTAAAAAAAAAACTTAAATAGAAGAGGACACTTATTCAAAAGATAATCCATAATAGGCATGTGTGCTGACGACATTGCAATTGTAGCCGTATCCTTTGATGAAATAAAAGAAGTATTTATGACTCCAGAAAAAGAAGCTGCTACTAAGTGTAGGATTAATAGTGAAAGTGCCGAAGATCAAATATCATATATTATTATAAAGTTAGTTGTCAACATTTCACTTCACAATTATTCAATCTATTCACTAAAAATGAGAGAAAATAAATCACCAACCACGACCACTACACCAGTAGACCATCCTATTTATACAAATTTCAAGAGAGTGCATAGTATAGGTAGCATATGAGTATATGAGTTTTATTTTCATCATTAAATGTAGGTAGCTTAGGTATAGACAATGTAATGTGTATCGTAGTAAGTTGTAAACAAAATTATTATTGTTTTTTTTTTTATATCTATTCATTATAACTAATAAATAGGGGTCTCTAGTATTAATATAACACAGAAACAATACGATTCACCAAAAATATAACAATAAGCAATTTTGTTGAAAGATCAAACAAAGCCTTAATTAATAATGAAAATCATATGCATTTGAGGGTTAATAATGGAGACAGACAAAAGCCTATTCAAATCTAAAATTTCAGACAGGACAATTAAATTAAGACTTTGTAAGACATGGTCTCAACCATTAGTTGCGAAACCTTATAGACAAGTACAGTTATATTAGTAACGAAAAATAATTTAAAATTATTCGAGAGAGGAATATTTGGTCCTAAGAAAAATAAGTGGGTGGACGATTGGTCGATACCAAATATGATCAAATAATAAACTGGAAGCACTAATTGATGGACATAATATTGCAAAATTGCAAAAACTAGGTGTTGAGGATAAATGATCCACAAAAAGAATGTTAAACCAAGAACAGTACGATACTAGAGCACAACACATGGTGATGTTGATGTTGTGTGTTGCGATAGTACAACAGAAACTACAGTTAAAATTTTTCAAAAACTAAAAACTAAAAGTATTCAAAGATAACTCCTCGACTTTACAATATCCAAATATCTCACCAAACTAAAATATTTTTATTAAAACCAAAAATATTTTAAAAATCCAATTCTAAAATTTCTATACTTCTTAATGCACCCCTAGATACATATCATAGGTCATATCTATGCAAGTTGAACAAAGAATAATTATTAAAAATATAACTAATCTAGAAATGTTAGAATGTTATTTGATTCATAGATACGTCTTGTACATTACATTGAATTTAATGTACTCGAAAGGTAATTAGACTAATAGAATTTTTAATTCAAATTTATTCACATTGAAAACAATTTTTTTTTTTTTTTTTTACTTAGTTCCTTGTTATGGAAAAAAAGATAAACACTAAAAAAGATAACTAATTACTTTGATAGAAAGAATAAAAAAACTACAACGAATACACATACACTAGGTATACCATGAGTAACAAATGAGCATATCTAGCGTTAAGATATGAAGAAAGAAAGTGAATTGGATAAAGTCAATGTTTTTGAAAAAAAAAAAAAAAATTGCTTTGTTACTATTTTAGTTTGTTGATTGTGAGAACATTTTTTTAAGGGTTTCTCTCTTTCTCTTTCTTATATCAATTTTAAAACTTTTTTTTATTTATTTATTTTTATTTTATTTTATAAAAAAAAAATTATTATTAACAAAAAAAATTTTTTTTTAATACCTAATTTTAAAAATTTTAATAGGTTTTATTTTATTTTAGTTTATTTTAAATAAATAATAGGTAATAGTGCTGGCTATCGGAGTCTTACATACAAGATATATTTAACTTGAAAGAGAAAAGAAAAAATTAAATAATGAAACTGTTGAAGCAATTTTTTTTTTGTACAGTATGCTGTTTTGTTGAGTTGGTGTTTGATCATCATCATCAGCGTCTTATAGCGCTAGAGCTCTGGATGAGCTTTGGCCTTCATCCCTATACTCCTCCAAAAAGGTCGATCTTGTGCCGCTTGTCTACAATTTGGGATTTGTAGGGCTTGAGCATCGTTTTTCACGTTGTCTGCCCATCTGCTTCTTGGTCTACCACGGCTGCTATCGGGTTTTCTATTCAGCACCACTACTTGCTTTCGGCTTTCGTTCATTCGACTTACGTGGCCAGCCCACCTTAGTCTTTGGGCCTTTGCAAACCGTACAATATCCTCACTATTAATCATACTATTGACCTCACATTTGCTTCTGATTATATATTCTCCCTTCTGTAATCTTTTTGGGCCGAGTTTTTTTCGGAGAATTTTTCTTTCAAATATGCGCAGGCTATTCTCCTCGGCCACGTTCACAGTCCATACCTCGCATCCATATGTCACTATGGGTCGTATGAGAGTTTTATATATCGTCATTTTGGCCTTTCTTGATATTAATTTTGCAACTAATTGAAGCAACTTTCTGTTTGCATAGTAGCATCTACTACAGCCCGAATTCTATTATGGATACAGCATTGCATACTATTATCACTTCTTATTGTTGCTCCGAGGTATGTAAAGCTTGTAACTCCTTCAAAGTTGTACTCTTCAATTATTATATTCAGATTATTTCTTATTTGTTCATTTCTTGACATTTTTAGATATTTTGTTTTGTCTTCGTTGATTTTTAAGCCTACTTTTTGTGTCTCCTTGTCTCTTCTTCTAGTTGTACAAATACTTCTGCCATATATCGCATATGCTACTATTTGGGTTGTCATATTACATATACTGCCTTTCTTTTCTAATTTTCCTTTAGCTTTATGTAGTATTCAGTTGAATAATAATGCGGATAAGGCATCTCCTTGTCGTACTCCCGTTTCTATTTTAAATTCACGGGTTATTTGGTTTTGTATTACAATTTTAGCTTTTGATTCATGCATTGTCATTATGACTAGGTTTGATAATTTCTGAGGTATTCCCAAATGTCTAAGAGCTGTTAAAATTATGTCTCTATTTATACTGTCAAATGCTTGCTTGAAATCTATGAAGAGCATGTGAAAATCTATGTTGTGTTCATAACATTTCTCCATGCTTTGTTTCATGACGAATATCTGGTCAATCGTTGATCTTTGGCTTCGGAATCCGCATCGGTACTCTCCCAGTATTTCTTCAGCTAAGTAGGCTAATCTGGAGTATATGACATTGGATAATATTTTGTAAGCACAGCTTAGTAACGTTATCCCCCTGTAGTTGCTGCATGTCATTTTGTCTCCTTTTTTGTGAATTGGACAGATTATCCCAACCTTCCACTTGTCCGGAATATTTGCTTGCACCCATATTGTATATATTAAGCTATGTCTCTTTTTATGCAGAAATTCTCCACATTTTAGAAGCTCAGCTGTTAGCTTATCTTCTCCAAGAGTTCTTCCATTCTTTAATTAATATATAGCTTGTTTAATTTCATCGTATGAAGGTGTCATAATTAATAGTTGATGTTTGATATTAACGCAATAATAGCGATCACCTAGGACATGGACCTGTAATTTTAAACAATCAAACAGAAGTACAATAGACTTGTAAATATAAGCCGATGTCTGAGTAAAAATTTGCAAACTGTAGTTTTCACATTTTTTGCTTCCTATGGGCACAAGACTTCGCTTTTCAAGTTTCTCTATTTAATTTAAAATTTTGGATTTTATGAATTATTGCAGAATATCACATACTGCTTCGTTTTGTTGTTATAATGTTTTAAAAACTTTATTCTAAGCTCGGATCGAAGTTCTATAAAATTGCAAAGGAATTATAACGACCTTGGAACATAAAAGAAGAAGGTTTGAGTGAATCTCCTAACAATCAATTTATTTTCTTTGCACATGACAAATATATTCCCATGATCATTCAAAATCATATCACATGACAAAATAAACGTCGAATCAATTTTTTCATTTAGTTATAGTTAAAAAGTAAAAGTTTTAAATTTAATTGAGAGAAAAAATAATCTCTATTTTTCAAAACATCATTGTAAATTATTGTCAATGATAAAAAAAATTATAAAATAAGTTTGTCAAGCCAAATAAGCTTCTTGCTTCGCAATCAAACCCACTACATTGAATATGAGCAAAACATTCACCATTCCCAATGTTTCTCTTTGAATCAAAGTCGTAAGTACCGTTGAAAACCATCTCGTATAAATTCTAAACCATTTATACGAGCTTGTTTTCAGAGACAATAAATTAGGAAGGAGAAAATATAATTCCTACCTACCATATAGAGAAATATCTACCAACATATTCTACGAATCACCACTCTATATTCATTTTTGCCTTGGTTTCAAATGTTTTTGATTACATCTATACCAATATTGATTTCATGATCAAAATAAACTTTTTTTCAATTCAAATATTTACTTTATATATTTATTATTTGATTTTCCATTAATATTGTAATTGGGAAGTTGTGTTAAATAGAAATCCCGAGAGTATTCGTGTTAGAGGAAGGTGAAGGAAACAGATGGGAACATGATATTCAAAATGATGATAAACTCCAAATTGCAAGCAATAGGCACAAGATTGACCCTTTTGGACGAATATTGTGATGAAGGCCAAATATCACCCACCACTGTAGCATTATAAGATGATGACGATGATTGTACTAGTGATTATTTATCCTGATTATTAGTCAAACTTAATAGGTTCGAATCCATTTTTAGGCATGAATGAAGATTAACACAAGAATTTTTCTATTTCTCATTCTTAAAAAATTATAATAATTCTAGTGCAGCATAATTTGGGATGTTTATTATCAGCAATTTTCTTGAATTTATCTCTCTATTTCTTAAAATGAATGTTTTTTCTTCTGATTCACTTTTACGCATTCACTGCCGAATACTCCGAATTTAATTCCTGACGATATCCCATCTACTTGCAATTTTTACTTATAGAACTAATTGAAGCATTTCTATTTATCGATCATTATCTCTATTTATTTTGTAAAAATTGTTAAATTGTTGTTATTACTTTACAGTGAAAGTTGAAGTTAATTCTATTGAAGAAGTGCTTTTTATTGTGAAAATAGTTAATTTTTTCATTAAAATTAGTTTAAATAAATTGAATAAGTTAAAGCTTCTGGTATTATAATTTAGACTTAGTTATTCATCATCATCTTGTAGGATTGTAAGCCTTGTTAAATTTTATCGTTCTTGACAATATTCCGCTAATGATCATTGCATCTTGTAATCATCGCTTTCTAATTATATATTTTAAGATTTATACTATATAATTTTACATCATATTCTTACTGCGAAGCTCCCATTTTCGTTGGGTGAGTTGGTTCCAACAATAAAATCTCTAATAAGTGGTGCAAAAGATAAAAAATTAAACTAAACTATAACTCTTAATTTCACAAATAAAAAAATATTTTTCGCTCATTCCAATTGTTGCATACCATATGAAAATTCGACAAAATATATTGTTGTGATGCTTCATGGAAAGCTCAAATAGAAACAGCGCATAAATAAAACCAGAGAGTAGTTAGAGCTTAAATATAACAAGTTGTATTAGCTAATTGGACCAATATGATTGTTTGGAGATACATATAACAAAATTTTGATCTACAATCAAATGTTAAAGCTAATCTTTGCATACGATACTGACCAATTGGATGAACATTGATGCTTTCGACAAATAACAAAATGATCTAAATTGTAATATTGAAGTCAGTCTGGCCATATGGTATTTAAATATGGGATTGTACTAAACAATTTCATATTCAAACTGTCCAAACGATCCAAAATAATGTGGGGTGAGATATTATCAATCCTCAATGATGGTCTATTCGCAATGCTGATATACATAGATATTTCAAGAACCCTGTCATCCTAAACTCCATCTATCCTGGTCGGTCTATTCGCATTGCTGATACAGATAGATATTTCAAGAACCCTGTCATCAAGAATCTGCCACTTTACATTTTGACGCAACAAACTAAACCGTTCGAATCGCGTCAGGCTAAAAATATTTACCTACATACGTACTTGCTGGGCGCTACAGACCTTGAAGGTCCTGGGACTGATTTTCATCCATACACTCTATATAGCCTAGCCAATGAAAAAGTCTTATTCTGACTTTTTTTTAGCTAGGTCCATGTCATTGAACACCTGGTAAAGTTCGGTATTGTATCTTTGTCTCCAAACCTCTTCGTCAGGCACAGGACCATAAATGCGACGAAGAATTTTACTCTCAAAGATACCAAGTACATGTTGGCTGGCTTTTGGTATTGTCCACAATTAAGAACCATATAGCAGCACCGGTAGGATGAGCGTTTTGTATAATTGTACCTTAGTATTTTGGGATAGGAGCTTTGAGTCCAGGTGTTTGGATGAACCGAGTAGCAACGGTTTGCAAGGCTAATTCTCCGCCTTACTTCAACATCAATGTTATTGGTGGAGTTGATGTTGGTTCCAAGGTAGATAAACTCCTGAACTACCTCAAAATTATATGAGCCGACAGTGATGTTGCGTCCTATATGATGTTGTGAGGACATTTTATTTGTCGACAGTATATTTCAGTATCTCAATAATTCTTAATAAAATTTTGTTTGGTCAAAAGTATCTGATGTAATAAAACAGAAATTGTAATCTAAAAGAGTAGTTTTAGTATTGACAAAAGATGACAGGAGCTTTTAGTGCTTTAAAGCCGACACAGTATTTCACTTCGTTGTACTGCTGAAAAAAAACAAACATATTCGTCTATCTGTCTCTGTCTAATCTCTGCTTGGGATTTATTGAAAATAATTTACACTATGGTCTGGGCTCTCTGTTCCTATTTGATACTGATATAAATAGAAAAAAAATGCTTCGACATTATATTTTACTAAAAATTATTCCGTATAGAGTTACAGTTTGACCCTGGACAATACACGATGCTATTTTATTAATGTTTTTTTTTTTTGTTTTTTAACATTTTTTAGGGCTTCTTCTCAAAGTCTTACTAAATATTCAAGCGTTATTTTTTTCTATTATTTTTTTATTATTTTTATAGGGAAATTAATAACATGGAACAAAATTTCCCATAATTTATTCTATAATAATAATTTCTAAAATCTGAAAATAAGAAATAAAATCATTGGAATTTTGTAGAAGAGATGCAAAAAAAAAATGGAAAAGAGAAAAAAAAATTTGCAAATTCAAAAGTGTAATCCTGTTAAAATTGAAATTTTGCAGTAACTTAAAGAGTTTTTTTTTTTTTTTTGTTTAAAAAAAGTTTCCGGAAATTCAATTTAATTTAAATTATTTTTTTTTTTTTTTGTAAATTATTTTTAAATAATAATTATTAATTTTAATTTTATTATTATGGGAAATTTTTATTTTAATTTTTATTTTTATAATAAATAACATGAAATTAATGATAGTTGGATACTAGTTTTGCTGTGTTTGTGTTACAACAAAGGTATTTAATTGATTAACTGTTAGTTAAATGTTTTTTTAGGAATTCTTAAATTGAATTGGACCGATAAAATGTGGCATAAACCTTTTCTTAATATTTTTTATGCAATCTTAAATTTATTGTAAAATTTAATTTTTTGGCTCGTAGATTGTAGAATAAGTTTACCAAGCTCAGCAAGTACCTATCACAAGAGCTGATTGGTCAGTAAATCTATAGTAGTGTTACTTTTTTGGCTGAAGCAGTGATTTTAGTCGATCTTGATAGTGCAAAGAAGCTTGTTTTTAAAATATTTAAAAATTGACAAATTGATGGTATGAAATAAACTTTACCACCAGAAAAGACAACTGTTCTGGCAATATGATACGCTAAAGTATTTCTTTCTGTGTAGCTTGATTAATAGAAGTACAAAGACGAAAAAGTATTCCAACGATGTAACAAGCTCGAGTTGGGGATCATAGAATATGAGCGTAAATGAAGCTAAGATCATAGCGAGCGAAACTAAGTAGAATAACAATAATAGACTGATCGTCTATTATAATCGCTAAATTCGTAAAAATTTGATAAAAAGATACTATGCTTAAGAAAAGAGTGTAGGAACAGCAACAAAACAAACATCTGAATCAGAGAAATGTCTAGAATGTCTTCTAGATAATGATCTACATTTAAAACCAATGTCATTAAAAAAATAAACAGTTTCGGTTTAGATTCAAAGAATGCTCAAATTTTGCTCAAATTCTGTCAAACAAATAATATCAATATTAATAATGATGGTGCCAACAGTTCAGCTGAGCAGTGCCAACGTTCGTCTCGTCAACCAGGAAAGAGGTCCTGGATACTACACTATCTGATGTAGACACCAGCAAGAGCATATCCAAATAGTACGTCTCAATGATTCCGTCCTTATCAGACCACAGATATATACGATTGTTTGATATGGGAAAATCAGAAAGTGTTGAGATCCAAAAAAGAATGCACAACTCAATATTTATTTATTTATTCTTACTTAGTTCAAGTGTTTACAAATTACAATTTTAAAATTTTACAGTAATAAAATATAAAACGAATACAGTTAGTAATTTAAAATAGAGATTATAAAAATTATACAAACTAATTTACATCAAAATTTCTAATGAAATTAGGAAATTACTTTAAATAAGGATTTCTCTATACAACATCTTTACTGATATCAGAATTTATTGTTGTGTTGTATTGGTTTGTATTTATCAGCATTCTGTGAATAGGCTCATATTTTTCGTAGTTGTTTTTGTGAAATGTAATAGAAAATATGTTTTCATGCCTAAATCGTAAACTCTTGTGTTAATTGTATTTCTTAAAATGTTATCAATGTAACGTGAATCAATGTGCTTATTGAGTTCTTGGGTTATAAAAACAATAAATATACATTTTAAGCAGTTTAAGACATAACAATGTAGGGGGCAATATTAAGGGATTATTCCAATTTAAAGCTCTTAACGCAAACCTAAGCAAATTTTTTTGAATACTTTCTTTGTTATTATGTGTTAGCATTAAAAAGGAGACCAAACTTTGTTAGCATATTCAAGAATTGGTCTGACTAATGTCGTAAATAACGATTTAGTAACATAAGGATCATCAATTTCCTAAGACCACCTTTTTATAAAACCAAGCATTGAGTTTGCTTTGTTAATGATCTTATTAATATAAAATGTAAGTTTGGAATCAAAAGTCAAATATATTCGATATGGCGGATTTAGAAAGTGCTGCCACAGAAACAACTGAGGCAATAAATGATGCTTATAATATAAGTTCATCTCGAGTCAAGATCAGAGGCAAAAAAGATGTCAAACAAACTGTTCAACAGAGCCAAATCGACCACAAATTGGTCATGTTATTGAAGGGCTCTTGAACTGAATATAAAAAAATAAGACAGAGGAAGGGAGGGAGCTGGAAAGAGCTATGTGACAACGTGCAGCATTCCGCCTCCAAAAAGGTCTATTCTTAGACACCAAGAACCCATTAGGTTCTGTAAGAAAACCAAATGGTGACCTCACGGTATCGGGTAAAAAAACTCTGAAGTAATTACTTCAGGTACACTTCGCAGAATCTATTATTATTGACCCAGGTCATGAATATTACGGAATACAGGATGCTAGGGCCTACATGTTTCCACAATGTCAGAATGCTTCTATGGTTTTCACGGGTCATGACCCATTCAAAAAACATCTGTTCAAGATGGTAGATCGATCACAGACAGATGCAGATTCTGTTTACAAGAGAAATCCTCCTCCCATGTTCTATTTGTTTGCGACGCTATAGCTCTCAAAAGATATAAATATTTTCAGGAATACAAATCGCCTGATTCTGAAATCAAGTACAAACATTCAAATTAATATTCGATCTTATTACAATCTATTTTGATAACTTCATAAATAATTATTACATCATTAATATGTCGATCGGATATCTTAAATATAATACCCAATGAACGACGTGGTGAATAAAAAAGCAAAAATAATTGAATAGTAAATTACGCCACAAAAATATTAAAATTGTTCTTGGTGCTGAATACTTAAAACATTTTAAATATTTACACCAAATAAATGACGGTTATTTCTAAGTTAAGCGACATCAATACTCGAAAAGAAATTTAAATCACGGACAATTTTTAAAAAGGCTTCATAAAAGTTCTATCATTTTAAATAAACACACAAACTTGTAGGAAAAAGTACAAAAACAAAAACACAAACAAAAATTGAAAACAAAAACACAAACAAAAATTGAAAACAAAACAGAAAAACAAAAATCAGATCATATCACACTCCTCAAAAATTATATAATATATGTTAGTTCATTTGCTCTGCTATTAATAAAAAAAATATATATAGTAAAACACGGTTATATTCATTTGCTAAATTTCAGTAATATTTCTGACTATAACCGTTTTGTGACTATAGGCGTAGTCGAAAAAAAATTTCACCTTTATAAACAAAATCAAATTCAATTTCGGACCTACATTAACTTTAAACTTATTTCATTCATAAATAGCAATTCTGTTATGCAATCCCAAAATATACATATTTGTAATAAAGAACAGAAAAAGACTATATATAAATCAGTTTTTTAATAAAATAATTCACTGTTGACCTATTGCTATAACATAATTGTGACTACAAAGATTTTTGACTATAAACGAATTAAAATACATCGATCTATAATACGTTGAGAGTAAACGGATTTTATTGTGTTAAATTATATTGAAATTAATATTAATTTAGTCATAAAGTATTAGGTATTATACTTTAATTTCATTATAAAGTATAAATATTCAAGAATCAAGCAATTTGCAAAAAACAACTACAATTTTACCGGAACAAATATATTTTTTTATATAAAATTGTACCTGAAAGAACTGCTTCTGTGTAATTGCACAGGGGATTCACTAGTAGATGTATAATATTGTGGACATATTAAAATTGCTAAATTATTTTCTCACAATTAAAATTTTAATTTGAAGATTTTATTTGCATTGTAAAAACTCTAAAAAATTTAATTAATTTATCAAATTTATAACTAGTCAGTTATAGATCATCTTTAGGAAGAAATTAAAATTTTTGACAACTTCTTAATTAATTCAAAAATTTCCTCAAATTTGCTTCAAGGTTAGTTTACTTATAAATTAAATTTTAAAATTGTATAATTATACTATTTTGTAAGAATAAGGAAATACCTATTGCATAAAATATTCTATTTAGATTTAAAATAATTTAATATTTTTAATTAGAATTCAATGAATGTTTTGTTATGGAATTCAAAAATTCTTTAGAATTAAAACACAAAAATGCTTTTAATATTTATTTAAGTAAATTATTTACAAATATCTCGTTAAATATTTTTTTTTTAGTTAGTTCAAGTTAATTAAAATTAAGAAAAACAATTAGTGATATAATATTTTTTGTATTATAGGTTAGGCAATAAAGTGAGTAATCTAGTTTTATAAATTTTCAATTCCGGAGTCAATATTTGTGTTAATTTTATGAGGAAGTTGTTATTTGAGTTCATACAAGATGAGTCGGCAACACCATGAGTCGGTCATTCGCGTTTTACTAAAGTAAAACCATTTATGATCATATAAGAAAAAGCTTTGAAATTATGGAATATAACGGTGCATAAAATTGAAAATGGGCAAAATTTTACCGGAGGATAATATTAAGACTTGTAAAACAAATGTATTCAAATGGAGCAACCTCCAAAAACTAAACCGTAAAATTTCCATCATACTAACTAGACTGAGCATAGCAGGGTAACACGCACACACAAAGCAATTGATTAAAATTAATAATAATTAGTTTGTTTTAATTTAAAATAAAAAAGACCATAAATTAAATATAAACATCCTTTGGGCTGACAAAATACAGAAGGTTGTTGGCCCCATTATAAAACTCTATAAATTAAATTAATTATTACATTTTACAAACAGAATATAATTTAGAGCGCATTTATTAAAAACTAAAGTGCAGTAGGTCTTTTCTCTTAGGGAATGATCAAAAACCAGTCCAAAAAGGACTTATCAACCAAATACGTATACAAACTAGTTACTAACAATTCTATAAATCAAAATAGTCAAGATGAGGACCATTTTAGTTTTTAGGCATCAGTTCATTCGTTACTTTGACTTTCATATTCTTCATTTTCAAATCTTTATTAAAAAATTTTCATTATTATTGTTAACGATCAAGCTATTTTTATATCTTCGGTACCCCAAGTAAAATTACATTTTATTTTTAAATTTAAGTTAGCATAATCTAATGAATTGTGTAAATATGTAAATAGTTTATATAAATTTAGCTAATTTTTTTTATAACTGCCTAGAATCATTATTTCAATATGTACCCAAAATGTGAGATAAAATCTTACTGTATACTTATAAACCTTTTATCACATATCAAAAGTATTGTGTTGTCTTAAATTAACAAAACAAATTTTTTTATTACTTGTTATTGTTAATTTTTTTTAATTTTTATTGCTCTTTATGTGGGTGTAGTGTTACTGATCTCGCGTGATGTTTTTAAAAATTTCTCACTCCAAATGAAAAGTTTGCTTCTATCATTAACCTTATTTAGGTAAAAGTACTGATTTTATTTTATTAGCAATATGATTAGAAAATCATTGCTCTTCTACTAATTCAGTATTAACAAAAAAAAAAAAAATTCAGCAAAATATTCATATCCGGGCTAAAATTCGTGATTACGATCTCCGAATTAGTTATCAAAAGTTAGAATTATTATAAAATATGCTTCCTTCAGTTCGTGTATGACTTTTATTTGATTTCATATGCCAATTAACTAATGTAGTTTAATTATAGAATTAGTTTTAGTAATTTGTACACAGTAAATAAGCCTATAAGTAATATAATAGACTTATCTGTGAAGCTTTCAATTTCTATGAAATGGATGGAATGTAATTGAATTCTTGGCATCCTGTACAGTATTTGGTCAATGAATTTAACATAATGTTACACTTCCAGCTATACTTGTTACATCAATCCTATTGTTGTGGCTTTGAATTCTTTATATTAACGGAATTCTGTTTCCGGTTAGATGTACAGCTTAAGATGGTGATTCACTATGTTTTTGTTTTCTAGATTGGTTTGCGTTCGAAATTACAAAATTAGTTTATTGTTTTCTGTTGATCTTAGTTTGAATAGTTTTGTATTATGAAAATGTTTTGAAATATTAAGAGTTGGATTGTATTGTCTGGAACATTATCTAAACATGTGGGGAATGGTGGTGATATAGTTGAATGTGGGAATTAAACCAAAAATACCCATGAATAAGGTTTATGTTCCCTATAGTTTGAATATCACAATATAGAAATTATTTATCTTGGATGATGAGGTTTTAGTGGTGTAATTTTGTTGTACTATTTTTGGGCTTTTAAATTTTGCACTGATGAGTATTACCAATTAGTCAGAGCGACGATGTGTAGAGGTTTAATCAAGGGGCCTACTAACGAAAGCCGGCCTACATTAATTATTTTCAATAACAATCCTGTTTTCTTTTTTTAAATTCGGTTGGTTTTTTTATTTATTCTTTGGGCAAAACCATAACCACATATGGCAGTAAAACTTCAGCAAGGAGACTAAACTTTTAAAAATTTTTGGAAATAGCTAATACATTTTGTCGACACTCTTTTGTAGCCAAACTCCAACTATGCACAGTAAAGTTTCTGAATTCAAGATCAGCTTGTAAAAACTTTAATAAAACGGAATTCTAGTAGATCGGCTTTCACTGCGCTCCCTTATTCAAAGCCAAAGTTTAAGCATAAACCAGAACAGATTAATTGGTCACTAACATTCGAATTTGGATAGCAATACAGTGATAGGGATTTATTATGCTTTCAAAGCGTCCACTACAGTAGAATCAATACAATATCATTGCCGTTATTACCAACTGTCTTTGCAACCCACATATACTTAACTTTTCTGGTAATTATAATTGGCAAATTAACTGATAAGCCGTTCAACAATACAGATAATATCTTTTGTCCAAACCAATTACTACAACACAAGAATTTTTTTGAAAAAAATGGGTTTCTGTTTATCACAAAACCGGCATAAAGCCACTACAAATTACATTTGTTAGAGTATCGTTCGAGTTAGTCGGGTAAACAATCCAATCAAAGTTTATTATTTTATTTAACTTCAATTAATTTCATTAAAATATTTCAAAAATTATTTATTTAACAAAAAAAAAAATATGAACAAAAAACAAATAATATTTTTTAAGTAATTACAAATATTGAAAGTGAAAACAAAACTTTAAAAACAAAATCACTGTAGAAGGACAAATGAGAATCATAATCTCTCAAAAACCGTAAATCGTCATCAGATGATCACAGTTAAAACATTATGAAATCAAATTCAAAATAATTAGTTTACTTGGAAAAAAGCAAATAAATAAATAAAAATTTAACATAGGAAAATACTTAGTATATGCTAATTACAAAGTAAGTAAAATAAAATGTTGTTATTGCTTTTCTTGGTAAGTATATGCTTTAAGTGGTTAAAGACATTATTAAGTCCATTACCATTTACTAGTATTATTTATTGAATTATGTCACACATCCTTTATTGATTCAAAATTTACAAATTAATTTTTTAAATATACAATTTAAACATATGATGTTGCAGTGCAGTACACAAGTACACACAATTCAAATTGGTGGCATGTGTGCATTCATGTTGAATTATTATCTATATTTGGATAGTGTGGTGAGTAAATAAAAAAAATGATGGTTGTAGAAGTGAAAAAAAAACAAGTTGAGGTCTTTAAATAAAAATTTATGGAAATTTTGTTTATTTTTTATGTGTTGACAATTTGATTAACATTAAAAATATGCAATATGTATGTGTATAAAATACTGCAAGATATTGAAAATTTGTTTCTCAACACACATAAAATATCTAGGTAAAAATAAAAAAAAATTTTTTCTAAATTATAATAAATAAAGGCGAAATAATTTGTAAAAATTAATTCAGTATTTTAACTGTTAGGTGTCATAATTTACACTGGAAATTATTAACTTTTATAATATGACAATAATTATGACTTTCAATATACAAAATGGTGACAAATGGGAAAAAAAAAAATTTGGGATAGTCATTAATTGTTGTAGTATACCTAGATTTACTCTCTAAGTTATAAATTGAAATCAAGTAAATTAGAAAGTTTTTAAGTATAAATAAATTAAGAAAATTGAAATGAAAATTAAGTAAAAAATTAAAATTAATTGAAATTTTTAATAATTTTTTTAAATAAAGTGATATGTAACGTTTAAGAAAGTCAATCAAGTTTTGTAGATGTTCTCGTAATTACCGAAAACAGATTTTTAATCCTTTTATTTTGGACTCTTTCATAGATTTTTCCCCAAATTGTTACTTGCCAAACACCCCAGCTATTAGAGCTGTATGAAAAAGATTTATAATATAATATACCTATAAGATAACTTTAAATTTATGAATAATTTTTTTTAAACATATTTTAAATACTTTTGACCCTAGTTATTACGTGATTTACCCGATGATTCCAGTTTAATTCATCATCGAACAAAACCCCAATTTTTGTTTAAACATTTAAAAAATCTTTTTTTTGTTTTGTTCTTTTTCTTTTTATATTTTTTTTTGTTCTCTTTATTTTATTTTCGATCATACTGAATCGGAAAAAAAGTCTAAAATAGTACAAAATAGAAGGGACGAACAGGCAGGATTTCGTCCAGAAAGGAGATGTACAGATTACGCCAACACACTACGGCTGATCATAGAGCAATCTGTGGAATGGCGCTCTCCGCTATATCTCTTGTTCATCGATTTCAAGAAGGCTTCGACATGACTCAACGCATTGCGATATGGAATACATTAAGAAGAAAAAGAATTCCCGAAAAATTAATAAGACTAACAGAAGCTTTGTATGAAGATGCAGAATTAGCAGTTCTCCATTGCGGACAAATAAGCGACACATTCACCACAAATTCTGGAGTAAGGCAAGGATGTCCACTCTCACCACTTCTATTCACGCTTGTAATAGATGATATAATGAAAGAAACGGGTTCTTCCGGAAGAGGTATAAGGTGGGATCTCTCAAGGATACTTGAGGACCTTCACTATGCGGATGATATATGTCTGCTAGCGCATAGATTCTGCGACATTCAACATAAAGCAGGCCTACTTCAGCAAGCAGCGCGCAGAGTCGGGCTAGAAGTTAACATAGACAAAACCAAGGCCATGAGGATAAATAACACCAATACAAACACCATAACCATAGAAGGTCAAACAGTCGAATATGTGGAAAGCTCTCTTACCTAGGTAACATTCTAACAACAAACGGAGGTACAGAAGCAGATGTCAACAACAGACTACGTAAGGGCAGAGCTGCGTTCGGTGAACTAAGTCCAATATGGAAGAATGGCCAAATAACTAGAAAAACAAAGATTAGAATATTCAAAGCATGTGTAATGTCAACACTTATGTATGGCAGTGAAACTTGGATGACGGCAAATAACATCAGTCAAAAACTTCAAGTATTTGCGAACAAATGCCAAAGAAGAATATGCAGAATATTCTGGCCCAACACCATAAGCAATAAGGGCTTATGGCAGATAACAGGTGAAGAACCGATAATGCATCAAATTAAGCGCAGAAAATGGAGGTGGATAGGGTACACTCTAACAAAACCATCAAATAATATAACGAGAATGGCCCTAGAATGGAACCAGAAGGCGAGGAAGACCCAAGAACACCTGGTGTCGAACTGCGACTTCTGAGATAACAGATATGGACGAACTTGGGAGGAAATAAAGATCATTGCGTACAACAGAGAACAATGGAGGAGGCAAGTTGATGCCCTATGCTCCCACGAGGAGTAACAGGAAAAACAAAAAATTTTATTTTATTTATATTAATTTAAATTTTAGAATTTTTTCAACCCTTATGTGAAGAACGAGATATCCGGGTACCATTTGCATTTTCAAACCCAAAAAAAAAGGTTTTGGAAGGGCTCAAACTCCCTGACAACTCCTAAAAGGATGTAAATTTAATAATTTTTAAAGATTTGGATTTTTATAATCAATGGGATTCGAGATTTACCCTTGTTTTGAAAAACCACCTTTACGAGGCTGACGAGGTTGACGAGGTACCTTTTGTATGTAATTCTATAGAAATTTTATTTTTTTTATTTATTTTGATTATATTTTATTTTTAAAGTTATTTTTACTTTTATTTTTGCATATAATTATTTTAGTTTTATTTTTATTTTATTTACATACAAAATTTATTTCAAAGTATATTATGTTATATAGTATATATGGTTGACAGAATATTTAGAAAAAAATTTAAAACTATAAAAAAAGTCAAAATTAATTGCTCCCAGTGACTTTAAAACAACTATTATATTTTGTTAATGTTGAACTATGTTCACCACAAATTGGTTTGTTGCATTCAATGCAGGCTTTTCTGGTTTTTCTTTGCTTGTGCTTCAGTTTTCTATATGAGTAGCAACTACAACCACTTCGAGTCTACCAGTATCGTCTCTCTTTTGTTGGTTACTTGTTTTTAAAGGCTGAATTTGTCTTCCAAAAACATCTTGCATTACTGAAAGTATAAATGATTTACCAACGACTATGGGATTTAATGCACGAGATTGGATATTTAATTTGCAATTCAAATGCCAATTTTTTCAGGAACCTTGTGAGACGATCACTGGTGGAAAATCTTGGATGATGATCCTTATTAATAAATAATATATGGTGCCAGTTGCTAAGCCCAAGATCAAGACCATATGTGATGGTCTTGATCTTGGGCTTAGCATTATTTCCTAGTTCCATTAATTTTTAATTTTATAATGTTAATTTTTTTCTATAATTTATACTTTTTTGTAAAAGTTTTTAATAATTGTTTAAAAATTGCTTGTTAACTTGCTAACAAAGTTTCTACTGACGGTATGAAAGAAAAAATACAAAACGTATTGGATTATTCAGAGATAAAATGAAATTTTTTTAATTTGATTTGGTTATTCCTGCAATACCCATGATATTAAAATTTGACATTAAAAATTCTGAATATTAAGATTTGCCAACTCTGCTTTCATTAGCATATACTTGTATTTTTAATTAGCGTGTGTTTTTCATATATTCAGTGTGACCTTTTGCAAAGAAATTTGAACATAATTCTATTTTTACTACATATTTTATTTAATTTTATATTCAAGATTTGAATAATTGTACCGTGAATCTAACTACTGTATATACTGTAATTATATTATAAGCATGAAAAAAGGACCAATTTTTCTGTTTACTGTATCTTGATAAAACTAAATATGTAATATGAAAAAAAACCTGGGCGTAAATAGCTTCATTGTATTTCATCATACTAAATATTTTTCTGGTGTGTAGCATATAGTGCGACGTTCCGGTGTTAACACATAGGACACTATATATTTTGCAAATCGGTGCAGCTCCTGGATTTCGCTGATGATGTCGCTATTATCGGAATATTACGACGAGCAGTCTGAAAATGATCGATGATCGATAAAAACAAAATGCTTTGCAGGTCCGACTTGATGGTCCAGAATAGTTTGTCATTAATATAAAATAAATAAAACAGAATTGAGAATATAATATGGTAAAAACTTAAATAAAATGGAACTACGCTATAATAACTTACTAACTTACTCTATAGTAGTTTTCCACATTTAAAGACCTGATATGGTATAAAAATTAATAAATAAACACGTAGTTTTCCACATGTAATTCAAAATTATAGTGTGTGAGTGAAAAGGTATTTCTACCCTACTTTACTGTAAAGACAATAAAAAAAAGTTTTCTTCTTTCATTAGACTCAATAAATATTTTAGTTAAATGGAAAGATATTATTTTTACTTGAATTTCTAGATTTTTTTCTTTTTTTTGAGATGTCAAGTAATGCAATGGACGTCTTTGAATTTTTACTTAAAACATGGTGATAGTAACACTAAAGGAGTTGTCATACAAAAAAATAGACGCAGTGTAAACCCAAGCATTTGTATAGTAAATAAAACCTTATAGATTAAATGTAAAAGAAAAATCAAATTAGAGAAAGTCTGATGAGGAAAGCTTCTATTCTACGGCAACTCTGTAAAGGTGAGATAAAAGAAAAAATTAATTATTATGAACATTTATTTAAAAAATATTAATTAATTAAAAATAATGAAACTTTTCCGCATTTTAATTCTCACCTTCATCCAAACTAATTTTCTATTATTTATTTATTAATTATCAAGTTTTGAATAACAAAAAACTCTAAAAATTCAAAAGTTTTAATGAATTCTTACAAATATTTTTTTTTATTTTTTGTTTTTGAAATTGTGAGAATCGTGATTAAATTACAGAAAAACGTTTTTTTTAGTTAAAATTATTAAATTAATTCAGATCACAAATTTATTTTCAAGAATAATTTTTTTTTTTTAAATCAATTTAATTTTTATGAAATTTAAATTAATGAATTTTGTATGTCATTAAAATAGAAGAGACTATGTAAGTATATACGTTTCAACATTCAAATTTCTATGTTGATTGATTTTGGTTATTACATCATCATCAGAAGATGCTTTTTAGATAACCATATTCTTACCAGACTGTATATAACTGTTTATAGTTGTAAAAAACTAGAACAAGAAACTAAGTTCTGTAGATGGACTGAAAGTCAGCCAGAAGTGTAGTGTTATAAAGAATAGTATCATAATCTCATCCATATATGAAAAGTCAATATTTTTGTAAACAAATATTTACTTGCACTTTATCTTCTGACCGAAGAAATATTTAAAAATAAAGAAATTAAAGTAAATTAACTTTTTCCATAAATTCGGAATAAAAATATCATGAACTACGATTTATTTAACTTCTGTTATTTATATAAAAGTCAATCACATCATAATACGATAATGATACAAGATTCATATAAAAATAATAGAACAAAAATCAAACCACATAACGTAATAATGGATAAAATAATCAAATATATAGAAAAGACCTCATGGGGACATCAAATTAACGATAAGAACGTTAACATCATAAGTTACGCAGATGACGCTGATAGTGCTCGTAGAGAATGAATATGATTTGCAGAGCTTATCATTCGGATTTAGCGAAACTGACAAATACTGTACAAAATGGAGGTATCCACAATAAAACCCAAATTTATAACTATTTCGAAAGAACCCATTATAGATGTAAAATATTCACTAATAATAAAATTATCGAACAATAGCTCATTTTTATATATGTGGGCGTAAATATTACCACCTCCAGCAACATGAAAGAAGAAATTAGAACCAGAACCGTAAAAGCCGCAGCCTTTTCAAGTTATTTTCGAAATAGTATATGGAGAAACGAATACATATTAATAGAAAACAAAATACGAATATAGGCCCATACTAACGTACACTATTGAGACAACTGCGAACACATCTAAATCAAAACAGAAAGGGCAAACAACAGAAATGCGAACTGTGAGGCAAATCACATTAAGATACACATTAAGTTTCGTATATCTTAATGTGTATTGTAATGTGATTTGTGTTGCAACGAAATCAGGGACACATGCAGTAGTGTTCAAGATATTGTCCGTTGGAGTCGAAATAAACGAAAAAGCTTTAGAGACTATTTAAATAGAATA
This sequence comes from Argyra leucocephala, assembly GCA_963942445.1. NCBI lineage: Eukaryota > Metazoa > Arthropoda > Insecta > Diptera > Dolichopodidae > Argyra > Argyra leucocephala. Next base: position 154,514,102 of record OZ012677.1, on the reverse strand, counting down.
ACAGAATGTTGTTTGGCGAAGGTAGTAATAAATGGTCAAATTAATATCCAACGTCTACCAGTAAGACATTAAAAAAAATGGTATGAAAGCTGGATGTCGTCATTGCAAAAGGTTGAGGGTAAGATATATTGAAGAAACCGACACTAAATGCATAATTGAAGAAGAATAAGTAATTTATAACGAGTTGCTAAGCTAGTTTTTAATAATTACCAAATTATCTTCGCAAATAACTTCTATGATGTATATTGAAAATATTTCAATAATAATAACTATCGAGTCTGCGAGGCCCTTGAAGTTTAGGAAGACATTATGCTTATTCTCTATCAATGTATGGCGGAAAATAAATGTAAGTGGTTGAAAGCATATGTTGGACAACCTGTCACGGATATTTAAGTTTCGTTTTCAGAATGTGCAGGATTTTGTGGATACAGCCACTGGTATGAACGGATAATAGGAAGTGGTCCTCTTCTTGTTATGATATGGCGAAGGAAGTCGTTATTTTCCCATCTAGTTCGTGACGACAACGGATCACTGTAGCTGCCACCCCTTTTAAGCTAAATATTATAGTGTATAGGAACGTAACCATCAGATCTATAAAAAATGAACTAGCATTACAAATGAGTAATACCATTTAGAACTAAATAAATTCATTACCAATAACATTACGTGTAACTCTATTTAAAATACAAGCTTTTAAATATATTTTGCTAATGAACCTTTCAGTTCTAAGGTCACTACTCGTCAAAAACAAGAACAAATAAAATTGTATAATCTTAAAATATTTTTTGGACAAATAATTTTTTGTTTTTTATCGTCATAATTTAAATATGTACAATAAAGAAAAATTAAATTACGAACAAAGTTAATAATAATAATAATAATCTTAATAGTCAGATAAACGATGGAATTTAAAGTAATTATAATTAAAAGTTAAAAAAAATTATCTTATACAACTATATGGTATCTGCTGGTGTTAAACTGATAAAGTCATAATATGACAACATTAAAATTATTATATTTGACTACTTTAGGTAGGTATTGCAGGCGACATCACCCTTGTGGAATAATATGATGACTTGTAAATGACTGAAAAAAACATGATTCGATAATTATAGTTCCCATATACCCATACCATATACTGGAAAGTGAACAAAATCTTCAAAAAAGAAATCCACTGGAACAAAATCCAAAGTGAGATACAATACCTAAAGAAAAAATCTGAAAAACAAAATCTCCAAAAAAAAATCTGTTAAAAAAAAACCCTAAAGACAAATTCCGCAAAAGTAAATTTATTTATCTATTGAAAAGATAATAATATGTATTTCTTTTTAGATACTAATGAAGGATGCAATAATGTTAGGTATCGAACGGAATGGCAAGATTTGCTGCGTTACGCTCTATCGGTAATTTACGCGAATTAATTGTTACAACCATTGATATATCAATACGAGATCTGGGCAGAAGCGAATTAGTTTTTTTTTTAATGTTATACAAGTTTTGTGTTTTCCTACAGGTTATACAGATAGTTAGTCTATATACTATTATTGCATTGGCTCTGCATCTGAAACGTAGCGCATCAGAATCCACGCAAGAGTGTTAATTGATTTTTTGTGTTAGTTTATGTCTCTTGAAAATCATCAAATTAGTAATTATTGTATGGTTGCTGAAGGGAAATATTTAATTTCTAGATACATTTATTATTCCTTCGTCATTTTTTAACTCGAGAATCCCTTAACCGATTTACAAACCAAGACATGCGTTGGAACGGTCTACTTTCACTGATGGCTTGAAAACTGATGATCTACGCATATGCGTTTTACACACACTTTTGTGATGGTGTGTTTTCCCAAATAAAATGTGTAAATTCATTTATATTTTACTTATGAGAAATACATCTTATCGGTACTTGTATACAACACAAAAGCTCTGATTGAGTGCGTAATTTGACTTATTTAATTTCTGGGTGTTTATTTCATTGTCATTTAAATATGCATTGTGAGCATTGACATTTTTTAATTATTTAGTAAAAATTGAATAAAGCAAAATGAAAAAAACAGTTTCTCATGTTAAGAGAGTAAAATTATTGAAAGTTCACAAATTGGCCGAACAACACACAACAGCAGTCAAATACATTTAATATATCTAATCAAGACTTGTGGTCACAAAATTAATGAATCATTCATTTACATGTTTTTAAATGGGAATAGCAATATGACTGAAAGAGCAGGCAGGTTTCAGACCAAACCAAAGCTGTGCTGACTATTCAAATACTTTACGGTTCATAGTTAAACAATCAGTAGAATCGAATGCCTCACTATATATAGTATTCATAGATTTTAAGGAAGTATTCGACATAGTCAAGGCATGCGCAACAAAGCTAACAATATTCAGAGTATGTGTAAAATTAATATAAGGCAGTAAAATATGCATCACTTCGGTCAGAATCAAACAGAAGCTACAAGTATTCATTAACAAGTACTTGAGAATCATATATGCAAAATATTCTGAACCGGCAAGAATTAGCAATGAGGATTTATGGATGATAATTGTAGAAGAACCGATCAACAGACAGATAAATAGGAAAAATGGAAATAGATAATTCATACACCTATGTTCTTTCGCGGAGTAATCGGAGAAGAAAAAAAATGGGAAATTCAAAGGCGAAGATGTTTTAATACCACGCATCCTAATGATTCCCATTGATATGCCATTTGAATTTCAACGATTTCAGTTTCCAGTTCGGTTGGCCTTGCAATGATTATTAATAAACATCAAGGTCAGTTGTTGCAAGTTTGTCCATTAAAATCGTTTACCACCATCAATGACTGTAATATTTTTTTTTCATTTTTGATGTTCTCACTTTAAAAAATTTATGTTTTTTTGCACTTGCATAAAGACGTAAACGTATATTATTGTATTGTCCACTCTAGTTAACTATATTTGGATTTGGATTTTAAACAGAGTTAAAATTAAAATTAAAAATAAAATACAGAAAACAGTTTAAATTTGAGATAAGTGTTCTATTTGACATTATTGACACTGAATGCGCCACTAATCTGTGATTCGCGCTCACTAACACTCTATGATCAAATACTAATAACTACAAATCTAAATCCAGATTTAAATTAAAAATTTGGATTTAGGTGGTTGTTATTCTTGCATTTACACGTTATTATTCTAAGTTCAAATTCAATTTGTAAAAAAATACACATGTTATAAATTAAATAAAATTTATGTAATACTCTACGATAAATAAGAATTACCATAACAAAAAAAAACACATAATAAAAATCATAATATCTACATGGGTCAAAAACATGATGTGTTCACTATCATGTTAACAATATTTTTACTACAAACAATTTGTTAATAATTAATATATCCATATATGTATACATTACATACATTATTACATTTGAGAAGCTAACAAATCATTTCTTTTTCCTTAATTCGCATTAATTTTGCATATTTTTTATTTTATTATTTTTAATCTCATTTTATGTCATTTTTGAACTTTTAAAGAGATAATTTTTAATTTTAATCAAAACAAAAATTCAAAACGAACAAATGAAAAAAAAATCGTATTGACTTCTGACATGATCGTTAATATAAAAATTTTTATTTGAATTTTTTTATTTAATGACACACTCTGTAAATTTAGTATCTATTTATGATACAGGTGGTAAGTAAAACTTATAAAAGTCATACCCTCTGGAATTATTATTTAATATCTGAGTAAAGTTTGCCATACAATATAGTTTTAAGTATAAGTTGGTTTAAAACAAAAAAATTTATGTTTTTCCGTATAATTTTACAAAAACAATTCTATAATTTGTAAATAATAATAATTTAATAACATTTTACTTATGGGGAATTCATTCAGAGAGTTCAATTCCAAAATGTGTACATGTGTTATTACAATATTACATCTATTATATACTTATATATTCAATTTTATTGTTACGTACATCCATCGTGTTAAAGGTGTGAATCTAATTTTTTTCCTCAACTTTGTGTATACAACTTTACAATTATTGCAATTTGTATGTAAAATTTAATATTTTATAAAATGTATGCAAAAATTTATTTTCAAGCAACAAAATAAGAAAAAAATAATAATACTTACAACACGTGAATTTTTTTTAATTCGTCATTTTCATTTTAGTATCTATAGTTTTTAAATTTCCTAATTGCAATTAAAAATTCCGGAAATTATATTGATTAATTGTAATGTTGCTTTACAATTTTCCAACATTCTTTGAATTGTGTACAATTTACAATTATTGTATTAGTTTATTCTTAATTAAAAAATGTATTAATAGATTTCCTAGTTTAGATTGAACGTAGGAATCAATCTCAAGTGGTGAAATAATTGGAATGCATCATCGATAATAATTTTTAACCTTACCCTCGCTTTTGAATTTTGACTTAATGCAATTTTTTTGTTTAACAGAAAAACTAGTGTCAACTCAAAATAGTGATTATTCACGCTGTCAAATTATTTAGTGTTGATATAACAAGTGATACAATTTTAGGCTCCTTCTTCTTCGTATGCATTTAATGCCTATTATTTACATATTTTTTCCTCAATTTTGTAAAGACGACATCCAGCATTCATACCATAATGTATGCCATTTCATTCATAACATCTCTTCAGTTTCTTCATCTATTTCGATTTCAATGGACAATATCTTGAATGTCGCATTCGCCCTTGTCCTTGAGCTACGTTTCTTATCTCTTAGTGTGTATCCACATATTTGTCCAAGAGCTCGAATTTCTATTGTTCGCATTTTGTATTTTGATTTAGATGTGTCCTCGGTTGTCGTCTCAATAATGCACGCTAGCATGGACTGAATACAGCTCTTGTTTATATTCGTGTTTTGTTTTCTATTAGTAAGTATTTGTTTCTACATATATCATCTTGGAGATAACCTGAAATAGCTTGCTTAGACTATTATTTCTGTTTCCGTGGCTCACTTACATGTAAATTAATACATAACGATGGAACCATAAAATGCGATATCTATACAGAAAGGATATTACTACCCAGCGAACCATCCCCACTAAGCCAAAACACCCACATGGATAAAAAATGCCAGCATACCATAGGATAATCGACAGATTCGTAACTATATATCATTATCAAAGGCTAATTTTGAAAAGGAAAGACGCTACATAAAAGAAACGGCAAGGAAAAATGGAGATAATTGGATGGATAATGGACTTGGATCAGCAAAGGATAAAAAGGAGATGTAAGAAGTTAACTGCATATATAAAATATCATATCACAACTTTTCAAAAGTATGTATAGGGTAATCAAAGCGACTAATTACGGTGTGATTCCAAGAATATTTAAGGGAAGCCGACTTAGCAAAGAATTAGAGGCACATACTACCAATTTTAGGACGGCAATTGCTAAACACATAATTGAAGAACACCATAAAATTGATAAGCCCAATTTATCATCAATAAAAGAGTTTATGTACCTCAATAAAAAAATAAGCAGTAAAAACAGATAGTTTTGCAATTTCTAGGGTATAGGTAGATGACAGATTGAATAATGAGTTAGGAAATGGATTCTCACCGCTATTTAAATTAATAAAATCATTTGAAAAGGTACATATTGGTAAATATTTAAGAAATTACCGATCTTATTTAATATCAAAAATTGGATGAATAAAACTTGAAAAGGGTGATCATCAGTTTTTCAATTGACTATTGTACAGTTTAACAGTGCAACAGCCTGCAACGATGTATTCATGACAGAATTTCGAATAGAAGAAAACAATAATGTTATTACGTAAATAGAAATTTCTTACAGTTCAAATTGCTATCATCAGGATAAGAATAATCACGATATACAGATCGCCTTTCTTAACATAAAAACAAATTTAACGCCTATAATATATCAGATGATGTATTATATTTTAAATTACTTGTAATTATAGCACTGTCCAATACTATTTCACTACAGGCTAGCTAATTTTTATGATGTTTTATCTTGTAGCTGTATTTTATATTTTGAATGAATATTTAGTTTTGCTATCATAATTACACAATAACTGGACGATAAAAATCAAATCACTTCGCAATTGATGTATCATATCGATCTAGTTAACTAGTCGTTCTCAAATCCGTATTTTAATGTATAATAGGAGGCCGTTTAGTAATTTTCTTTGTTTAAACTGTTTAAAGTAACAATTTCAGTTAGTGGAATTGATTCAAAATAATAAAATTGAAATCAACTCCGCTGGAGTAAATAATTAAAACACTTATGAATGATATTGATTCAAATGAACCCAGATAAAAGCAGATTATATATCTCACTTAATGAATTATTTAATAATATTCAATAACAAAATTGAATGTAAGGATATTTTATCCCACGTTGTTTTTATATCAGGGGTTCCTTTTAATGAAATAAAATAAACATCTGCTTCGTTTCGTTGTCCACCAGTCAAGAGGACGATATCATAATTTTATTATCTAATATCTTAATTTAAAAATGTTTCTTACTTCCTAATTGTAATTGTTTCTAAAACTAATTCTGGGTGATCAGCATTGTTCACTATATACATGCTACAAAGATCAGACTACAAATATTTTACTAACCTTTTAACAAATCTAAAAAGGATATACTTCATAAAATAAACAATATGAATATTATGCCAATCTGTTGCAGTTACACCGCTAATCACATTCAGCCTAACAGTTTTAAGCATGATGTCTTAATTTCTATGGTTATTATTCAATCAATTTTTCACTTTTATCAGTTGAAATTGAAATTTATTTCGGCATTATTTCAAATATTATAACAAACCGCTACTTCTTTTTGTAGATTTTTAGAAAGCCTTTGCTAGAGTAAACCGCAAGTATACTTGGAAATCACTTAGTAGGAAAGGCATTCCAGAACAAATTATAGGCATAATTAAAGAATTCTACAAAGACGCAAGATGTTGTGTTTTACATCCAGAAAAGCAAAAAAATTTCTTCTTGGTGTATCAAGCAGTAAAGTGAGGTGTTATTTTACCACGTCTATATTATTTTTAGTAGTATTGGACGACATAATGAGCACTACTGTGGGGCTAAACGAAAGCAACGGTATCCAGAATTAATAAATTAAAATTGATATAAAAATAATTTCATGCCTGGTTCAGAGTTTACAAAACACTATAATTACATTTCAATCTTCAGAGAAATTATTTCTTATTTATTAAAATAAACTAAAAAAACAAATAAAAACAATTTTTCTTAAATTTCTGACTATAAAAAAAAGAAGTCATAATATTTTTTATGTAATTATAATATTAAAAACAAAAGAAAATACTTTAATTTAATTTTTCAAATCAATTAAATTTCTTATAAAAAAAAAAAAAATAACAAGAAAAAATGTTTCATAATGGAAATTTCTTATGTGAAGAAAAGCAAAACAAATATTTCGATACTCCATTTCCACTCTCCATTCTTATATTAATTATAAAAGTACCTACTTACGAATTACGATACGGTCAATAAAACTTAAAAATTGAAAACTTATAAAGTTTAAAATTATTTATTTTTTTATTAGTTCCCATTTTAGGTATAATAAATTTTAATATAAAATTTAAGTTGTACTGAACCATCAATCTTTCATTTAATTTAATTTTATGTGGATTTACTTGATCTTTTTAAAATTTTGGTCCTTTTCCTCTAATTATTTGGGTCATGGTTTTCATCTTAAAGTTTTGTTTGTCTTTTGTTTAAATCAAAAGATTTGACTTCGGTATTTAGTTCGTTCGTATTTATAGTATTTGAAAAAACAATATTGTGTTCTATATTTTGCAAAGTAACTCGGTTGAGTGGTGATTAACCACTTATAAGATTTAAATATACAAAATATTTGGGCAAATAAAAATTGAAATAGCTTTTGTATTATTAATTGCTATGTCATCATCATCATTGATCCTGTCGCTACTCGTGGGTTCATAGTGCATCAACAAGCTTTCTCCACCGAACTGTTTTGGGTAAGAGACTTGATTTCACTCCAAATTTTTCTACATGTGCTTTCTTCATTGGACGATACCACGCTTTCTTTGACCCTACGGATTCCATTCAAGATCTGTTTTTGCACAATTTCCTGTAGGTCGATGACGTGTGTGGCCGATCCATTTCCATTTCCTGCGTTTAGTAATTTCTCTGATTTCATCAATTCTTGCTCGTTCCCCTTGTTGGAAATTTTTTCTGGCCAGTATATTCTGAGAATCCGTCTTAGACATTCGTTAAAAAATATTTGGAGACGCGAGATGATTATTTTTGTTGTTTTCCATGTTTCGCATCCATATGAAAGAACTGAGACAACATTAGACTTCAAGAATTGAAGTTTCAGGTATTGTGAGATATTCAATTCAATTAAATTTTATTCATTCATTTCCTTCATATTTCATTACAAAGTACTTAAAGCTACTCATATCTACAAAATTAAAAGAAAACGGTGACATTTTTTATTTTTATAAAAAAAATAGTTTCAAACATCACTTCTTAACATCACTTCTTAACTTCATAATTTCAAAACATAAAATAGCTGAAAAAATAGTGGTTTAGTAAAAAATAGGTAAATTAAAAATATTTGGAGATCTTTGAAAGTTTTTCAAAACACCATATCCTAAATTAAAATTAAAAGTAAAGGGTAATAAAATACACCATTGTTTTACCCTGGTGTGGACATCAAAAGTGTTCCAGTAGTTTTCCTCTATGTACCAAACTGCACTTAGCGCTCCTGTAAGTCCCTTTTATGATGTTAACCATTTTAATGGCCACACCATATTTAGCAATAATGGTCCACATAAAATCACGCTGTAAGCTATCAAAGACTTGTTTGAAGTCGACAAACAGCATATATATATCAACTTAAGAATCATATGATTCGATGATTCTTAAGTTGATGTATATATCAACTAATTTGAATGTGAAAAGCTATATCTATTTGTAGAATAATTTTGCTTTTATAATAGCATAGTTCCATTTATTATAAGTCCTAATCAAATTTCATTCCAAATTATTTTGAAAGAATAATTGTGAAATTCTTGTCATAACATCCTTGATCTGAGCAGAACTTGACTTTGGCACCTTCAGATTGATAGTCAAGTGAAATTATAACCTTAGCATATCTAATTTTATTTCAATGTAAGCCAACTTAATTAATTTGGAATAAATTTACTAAGTTTGAAACAAGGTGATAGAGCTATCCTATTCCTGTTACAATCCTCATTGGGATATAATAAATGGCAAAAAATAATTGAGAGTATAATATGGTAACAAATTAAATAAAAATGAAACTATTCTATTTAAGAAGGCTTAGTTCCTGACAATAGCAGTAGTTTTCCCCATTTCATGAGTTGATAGGCCAGTAATTTGTTAAATAAATACTCAAAATATTGTAGATTGTAGTGTAAAAATGAAGTACCGTACTTAATTAAGCACGAAAAGGTGATTCTACCTGACAGTAACTGTAGAGTGTAAAAAAAAAAAGAAAATCTAAGTCAGAAGGGGGCCGATTGTTAAAATAGAATACAGGGCTATTTTACTAAAATTAGAGTATTGAAATTAGCAAATGTACAAAAGCCAATACTTTGTTTTTCGTATTTCTGTTAAGGTTTCACGAGTTTGTTTTTAAAATATTTGTATTCGCACATTTCACACCTATCAATTATTATTGTCTGTTTTTGTTCTTATTATTTTTGTTTTTATTATTTTTTTTTTATTATAAGTTTAAAAAAATATTCATATAAGTTTTAAAGACGGTAAAATTGAATTAAAAATTACCGTTTAATTTTCTAATTTTGATTTTCACCTGGAAGGTAAGGAAACGCAACAAAAATTGTTTTGTTTTTATAATTATAATTGTTTTTATATTTTGATTTTTTTTTATTTTAAACCTTAAAGCTTCTGTTATCATCATTATAGTATGTGTTTATAATGGTTTAAAAATATTTGACTTTCCCATTTTCTTAAAGAAAATGAAAAAAAAAATAAAATAAAATAAAAACACAAAAAAAATTTATAGAACCCAAATCTTATTTTCTTTGTCGGCGGGATATTCACATATGTATATATATATATATATATATATATATATCTATATATATACTATGAATAGTGGTGAATAGTCAGTTCCTTAGAACATTTAAGTTAGAATTATTTTTATATAAAAATATCTTCTGTTAAGATACGATTATGATATGCGATTTTTAGAATAAAAAAAAAAAAAAAACAACAACAATAGAACCAGAATCTTAAGAAAAATCTAAAACATTAACAAAAATAAGGTGCGGATAAGAACCAAGAAATAATATACATATATACATTATAATGTGTGAATTTCAGTGAAGTATTTAGGGTTTTATTAAACTGTTTATCATACAATTACAACTTATATCACAAATATAAGTATTTTTTTGATTAAGAGAATCATCAATAAATTGAAGTTTAAATGTAACTCGGAATTTTATGCTAGATTATTGATGCCAGAATTCAGATTAGATCTTGATAACAGCATTTAAATCACAACTTCAATATTCTGATTTAAGGGACTGCGTCATTCTATCAGTTGATAGCTCCTAGTGGATCCTCCATCATTATTCGTTTTCCCACCGATCTTCTAGCTTAAGCTCTTCTCACTAGTAAATTCTGTAGATTTCGAAACCTGTACCAAATTTTGTTAAAACTTTTCGCATCGTTTTTCAAGATGCTGTTAGCTTTCACCAGTAGGAAGATATTGTCGAATTAAAAATAAACATGTTCAATGGGAAAAAGTTATACACTATTTGACCCAAAATCAAATTTCAAAACTAGTGGATCCAAATTTTAACATAAACAATTGTTATAGCTTGAATTTTCATCTCATTTAGTCAACAATGAACAATAATACGATTCTACAGAAATATGGGTGCTCTTTATCAGCGCTAAGTAATTTTTTAAGAACTATTTACTTTAAAATTTCAGCTTATGTACATCATCAATGTCCTGCAACCCCATCCGTGGAGCATAGGGCGGAAGGATGATTGTACATATTTAACACAAACTGTATGTTAAAATTCTCGCATCATCCATACTCTATATAAATTCGTCAGTTATCAATTTCGAAAATTTTCAGCCGTATTGCTGCGTACTTGTTAATATACCCATTACCGTCCTATGCTTTTTCCTATTAAGCTTTAAGAATATCTTAATTTTGACTTTATCAACTTCTACCTTCTTGGAAATTTTACAGGACTTAATATTATACCAGTTTGAGCCCACTTATCTTCTGGATGACCATGTCAATATTGCAGTTCAAAAATCGACTTAAACTTAGGTCGATTTCAGACTATTTTCTAGCGAGTCTATCCGCTACCTCATTTTTGTTTGTATATCTGTTTCTGTGTATTATACACAGACTCTCAAGTTTGCATTCTGCATTCTCCATTTACAAATCGACTAGGTATGAAATAATTGTAGTACCTTTATTACGGCTTAGCTCACTATTGATGGTAGTTTCCAAGCATGGGTTTGGTTTAATGATAACACCGATCCTGCAGTCTAGGAAAGTTAATTAAACATTTATGGACGTGGAAACTTTCATGATTGAAAAACTCATAAATTGATATATTATATGTATGGTCATATTACAATTGGTCTACACTGTATAGGTATTTATTATTGAATTTCTGTTGGTTGACTCAGAGATATTCCTTGCACGAAGTATAATAGAATTTTTTTGTTTTTTACTCTCTTGACAGTAACTTAGATAGAATCACCTTTTCGTGCTTAATTAAGTACGGTACTGCAGTTTTACACCACAATATCTACAAAATTTCGATTATTTATTTAACAAATTAATGTCAGAAACAACGGCTTCTGAAATAGAATTGTTTCATTTTATTTAATTTGTTACCAGATTATACTCTAAATTATTTTTTGTAATTTATTTTAACCCAATGACAAAGGGTACTAGAACAGGTCGAAAATCCAATAAAGCATTTTTTTGCTTCATCGGGAATCGAACCCGGGACCTTTCGGTTGAAAAACAGCCGCTCTACTTACTGCCAAGCGTGTTGAACAACAAAATTGTTGTTGCATATTCGAATCGAATTTATTTTCAATGCAGTAGGACTTATGAAGCCTTAAAATATTTTTAAAATTTTAAAATGAGTTCTTTGAATGTTATTCCTACTTCCTTCTATGTAAAGGGTTGCTAATAACCGGCACTGGACTATTGATAAATAAGCATCATATTGTAAGTATGGACATATGAAAAACAAAATTGTTTGGTTTTTTGTTTTGTTTTCTATTTGAAACAAAATAGCAGAAACTCGCACGTCCAGGAATTCGGAAACAAGAAAAACCCACAGATTCTTTTTTTCTTTTATTTTCTTTTTTCTGTTTTTTTTTAACGTTTTGATATCAGAAAACACAAATCTTCAATTCATGTTAAAAGTCCATTAGAAAAATTGAAACAAGAAACAAACAAACAATTTTTTTTATTTTTTTTTATTTTTATTTTTTCTATTACAAAAGAGAATTTAATTTTTGGGTGGCTGATGATGACTGGTTTTTCGTATTTGATCATCATCAGTTTATTTGCGAGCACTTCTATTATACACTTCATGTGATGTTCACTTTTTTATATTGCCTGCTCTTCTTCTATATGAGTATTCAATATTCAGTTTCAATTGTGCATACCATACCAAGAGCAAGTTTTTGTATGCAATTCACAAAATATTCTTAGATGCGCGCGGCTGCTTACTTGAAAAACAAAAATGAAAAAACAAAGCTCCAGTTCTATTTGTGGTTAGTTAGTTGGTGTTTTTTTTTTTTTTGTTTTTATGTTTTAATATTTTTTGGTTGTAGTTATTTTATGGAGTAACCACTGAATCGCAATTTTCTAACTGGTTAAAAATGTATTCTTTAAAATAAAATAAAATATAACTGACCATTGCATGTTATTAAGTGCATGTTATTATTAATTTTGGTTATTATATGTGGAAGAGATTGAAAGATGTATTGATGATCTAATACGAAATGATACAGGGTGATTTAAATTCTTGGTCTGGTTGAATCACGTAAAAATTATGGATATCTAAATGATTTAAGTGAGGATCATCGTTGAGAAGAATAAATAAATAAAGACATTACTGAGGTTTATTAAATTGTGAAGCACTCGCAAGCAAAAGACTAGTTCACTTTGGATAATTATTTATTCACTCCCTAGTTCCCTGAAACTCCTATCCAATTCAATGAGTGTTCCAAGTGTGACCAGCCGTAAAGAAAGATGACGTAAACGTTATAATAACCGATGTTACAATCGGTAAAACGCTATTGATTGGTATAGTCTGAGACAAAGCCTCTATAAATTCAATTTACAGGGAATCGCTGAAATAGGATACCCTTGACATTACTACGACAAATTAATGTGTTTTAGTGTTTGATAGCATAATTCCAAATGACGTCAGTAATGGTTTTTGTTTTCAAATCTCCTTTGATATCTTCATTTGAATTATAATGGAATGAGTTCGTAATGATGCTAAAGAACTTGTTTTGACAACGCTGTATAATTAGCACGTTAAACTTTTTAGTGCTGCCCCAAATGTGGCTAACTTAAGCCCAAAATTATGCTGTTGCATATTTGAAATTTATAGTATAGGCTTAATTCCGACTATCTTAATATTAACCAATACATATTTCTTGTTTTTGATGGATTTTTAATGCTTGTTGTATACCGTGATGCTTCTAGTTAAGGCACGGATCAAGATGTTACTCACGATATTTCACTATTTCTGCTTTTGGGACTTCCATGTTATTTATTTATATGCTAAGTGGTGATTCATGTTTTAGTGCGTAAGTAATGTGAGCCGATTTTTCCTCATTCAGCTTAATTTTCCATTCCTGTGCTCATCTTGTCCAGCCCTTTTTGGAGTTAGTATATATCACTATATTGCTTAGGTCTGCAATGAAATTGAATTGTAAACAAAATAAGTTATGTTTTTATTCATTATTAAAAATATTTCAACAAAAACGCTTTACATATCTCAGTAAAATGATGTTTGAAAGGTTGTGTAATTATGATAATCATTATGAGTTATAGGTAGGCTTAACTATAAAAATATCTTCGAAAAGATTTTTTACTCGTGTCATATCTGCACGATTGCAACCAAATGGTATTTTGTATAGTTATTAGCAATAATGATCATTATTATGTTACCCAATCAATGAAATGAGTGAAAATTAACTTCAGTTATGGCTATTGTTTGGCATCTACTTAGGCTAAAAATAATGTGCTCCAAGTTGGTGAAAGTCAGTCTGTGCGATTTTTTCAATTAAATACGATGGCAAAAGTTTTTTTGGTGTTCTGAGAACCGATAACTATGATGTTAATGGTAAAAAATAAAACTGAAAATATTTATAAAAGTGAAAAGACCGTTTTATATAATACGGAAAATAAAAATTAGATTATTCCTCCACATAAGAAAAAACACCATGTAAAATAATAACAAGTTAGCTATGGTTTTTTATCTTATACTTCTAAAAGTACAATATCAAACATTGTGCTAGATTTCTGTGATCGGTAGGTATGACATCCTAAGGTTATGTATGTATTATTAGTTTTTCTAAAAGACTAATAATTAGTCTGAAGTCTTCGAAAAAAGTTTTTAGAATCGTAAATTTGAATACAATAGTTTTTTGCTCACTTCAATTAATAAATTTAAATATACTAAAATAGAGGCGACCAAAGTTCGATTTGTATTTTTATGCTATTTTAATTCCATCTTATAAAGAAAGAGTAAGAACTATACCACAACATAATAAATAAAAATTGTCTGGTTATTATGCTACTCTACGCAAACAGCTGTAGTTGTCATTTGCAATTGACAAAAATATAAAACAAAAAAAAATATTTGTACTAAAAACAAAGTTTCTCACTTAAGTCTTTCTATTTTTTAATTTTTATATTTTATATGTAAAGATATTTTTCTTATTATAGTTTTACCCGTTATTTTTAGTTAGAAGTTTGAAAATAAATAATTATTTTGCAATATAAATAAAAAAATTTTATACATTAACAATTAGGTTTGACATAATTTTTTAATGTCTAAAAATGTCTGAAATTGCTATTACAATAATAATTTGAATCTTCCATAAATCTATCATAAACATTAAACAAGTACATCACCACTTATGAGTTAATAGATTTTGAAGTTTCATAAGTTTTAATCAAGCTCAATTAAAAATTCAAAAATAATACAATTTCACTACGAGGCTCAAGAAAATTCAGTTGGACATGGAACAATTAAAAAAAAATCATTTTGAACAAAATAAAAACAGATTTAGAATACATGCATAATTGAATTAACATATAAACTGCTCTTTATAATCTCTCCCGAGTCTGATTCACCTCGGAAGTAAAAAAGAAACATCTTTTGATTTCGAAATAAAATTTATATACTTTATCTCCATATAATATAATCGGTTAGATTACACCAAACAAATGCAATCAAACAATGTGGTGATATTCATCTCTTTTTTTTACTAAACAATAGGTGTCACGAATGACAGGAAGTTGAGAAACGACAGTAAAATCATAATCTGCTTAGTGAACATTTGACGATTTCAAATGTCTTCATACTTCCAAGATGAATTAGAAAAGTTTTCTCCGTTATACACATATTTCACTAATTTTTAGAAATGATGTCTATAATTTCTCTTGTATGTATGTATAAATGAAACCGATCTATTTAAAAACAAATATAAATTTTGAATAATAATCGTATACAACTCTTCATTATACCATCTTTTATTTTCAATTAATTTACTTAGATTTGTCACTTACTCTTATGTTTAAGTTCAAATTCAAAATTAATTAATGTAGATGATGTAAGATGTAGACATGTGATGTAGATTTTTTTATTTCGATGACTATAAATCACACTGTCCTAAATTTTCATACCATTCTATCACATTCATATATTCGGCTTATTATGAAAATAACAAAAATTTTACATTTTTGCATTCATATAACAAAGAGTGTGTATCTTTATTGTGGTACCAGTAAATTTACAAGAGTTTTTCCTGCTGGGAAAATATAAAAATATTTTTCCGCTTACAAAAAATAAAACATAAAAATGAAAAAGAAATAAAGTGATTTTGATCAGCTCACACATAAAAAAAAATTAAAAGAATATTATACATTTAGGATGATATTTTTAACAGGTACAAAAAGAAAAACAAAAAATCCAAAATATTTTTTTTTTTATTTTGCTTCCTCCTCTTTCTTTACCTATGGGCAATAACCGTTAACATAATCATAAATTGTTACTAAAAATAATGTAAAAATATTTGACATACACACAGTGATTTTAATACAAAGTATCGCCTTATATTCTTTATCATATCTATATAATATATATTTTGTTGTCAGAGTCGGTGGCAGATTTTTGTCACTAAAATTTTTCTTAGTATCTAATAAACGAGGACGAAAGTTGAATAGCAGCTAGCGTTTTAGAACATTTGTTTTTAAAACCTTTTACAAAAAATATATACCTTAATTTGAAGAGGCTTAACTGTGCTATTAAATCCATCTTCTTTCAATCAAGGCAAGTCCACGCCCATTTAATGATTTTTATGTTTATTTTAGCGAACAGATTAGTTCATAAATGAACATGGTACTGATCCATTAATGGATATTAGCTGTAATATACTTTGAACGTTTTGCTACGTATTATATTAAATTCTGCTGTACTCATTATGGCTTATTGTTACTTATATTACCATTCGGTATTAAATATACTAATTTAGTTCAGTTGTTAATACGTACCTATCTATATGTCTATGCATTCAGCACGTACCTATGAATTTTGTTTCTCATCAATTGTCTTTTGTCTCAAATATCTCTTAACCTGTAATATAAATTTAAATAGATATAATTATGAAATTATTCTACATTTTATATTTGGTAGAAGCTCATCAATTTTATTTATTCTACAATTAACCTCATTATTTGAGATTTACTAATGAAATTTTCAGCACTGATCAACCCAACAATCACACTTAAAATGATTCAATTTATGGGTGATTTTTAAGTTTAAAAGCTCTAACTTCATTAATTTTAATTTTAATCTTTGCACCAAAACTCCTGCTTATATTCACTAAATTCACTTCTCGTAATTTCAATCCAATATATTTCTTCTTCAGGTGCAATTTATTTTCAGTAAAAACCCAATATATTTGAAGCTGGCTTACCAAATTTTAGCTTTATCTATTTTAGTCTACAATGTTTTTATCTTTTAAGTGTTGTTGTTGTAATATGGTATCAGTTTAGGTCTTGATAATATATATTTTCTCCATCTACTGGTATCAAGTTAAATGTCATTTTCATCGTATGTTAGTTTTCGTAGCTCAAGATGAGGCTTAACTACAATTCTGCCCTATCATGTGCAACTGTTCTCCATCCGTTAACCACAATATTTCAGCTGTTGTCTTCGATTTCGTTCAGCCATATTGATCTTGATCTACCACTTAATCTAGTACAGTACAGACCTATTTCTAATATTCTTTTTGGCATCCTTTGATCATTCATGTTAGGCTTTGTACCTTTATGAATTTTACAATATTATGTATTTTACAATATATGTATTAAATAAGACTTAAAACACTAGACCTAATAACGTAAATGAATCTAATTGCTAAAACCTACTTAATCTAACTAATCTAACTTAATCTAACGTAACCTAGGTGTTAAACTTAATATTTATTTAATACCTGATTCTGATCAAGGGATAAATTTTCAACCACCCATAATAATGTTATACACCATCGACTCAAATTAAATGTATACTCTTATTTACACTAAATATTACGATCCGACCCTTGTGCTCACAAATGTATGCGTGTATTGCGTAGTGATTTCTTCATGTATTGATTTTCTATTCATTGACTTTAGTCATACCAAAATATAATAATCAAAACAAAAAACAAATAAATTAAAACAAAATCACAGAATTGTCGCGATATGATCTGGAAATATGACAAAACAAAAACAATAAGAATAAAACCGGCAAAAATAAAACAAAACAGAAACTAAAATCACAAAATAGGAATAGGAAGCAACGATTATAACGAACGAACGAATATGGAAATTATCATCTCATGGTCCATCACATTTCATCGTCCTCTTCGAGGCATCATCACATTTGTATATATGTGTTTTTTTGGTTTTCAAATGATCATAAAAGAATCTCTTATACAGTCTTGATTGCATAATGATAATTTTTTTTTTGTTCTTTTTGTGTTGTTTTTATGGGAATTATTATCATGGTAATTTTTTATCAATTCAATAAATTTCATTGAATTATTTTTATTGTTTTTAATTTAATAAAAAAAATACACAAAAACAAAAATAAAAGAGAGTGAATTTTAATTCATTTAAATGAATTAAAATGAAAATTAAGAATTATTTTCATAATAAATTAAGAAATTTTCATAATAAAATTTTCTTTTTTATTATTATTATTTATTTTTATTTTTATTTTCTAAGAATGAATTGTAAATTGTTGTAATTTTTTAAAATTTGTCATAGGAATCATAAATTTTTTTGTTTTATTTAAATTTGTTTGTAGAGTTTTTTTAGTAAAGAAATAGTTCCAAGAAAAGAGAAATTATGGTTTTTACGAATTTCCTTAGGATAATTTAGGAAATAATTTTTTGTATAAATAAAAATAAATTAAATTTTATTTAGTAAGAATAAGTCAATGTCAACGTAGTGAAAAAAAAAATAAAGCTATTGGCCGAAACTGGATTAACTACGTACCATGGAAAATGATGGGAAACGCAAGTGTGAACTGGTTTACATCATTATACAATAAGACCTTTTTTCAAGCCGATGCTATAGAAAATGGTTAGAAAAATTATTACATAATTGTAGTTAGAAAAATTATTACATAATTGTAGTTATTAGTAAAATGTTATATTCGTCATTACACAATGATAACGTTATGGATATATTTTCACAAAATTGGCTGGGCTTAGGGAGTGCAATACCGAAGCGAAAAATTAATACCGATATTTCGGTATTGAAAAATTGAATACCGGAATCCCGGTATTCAATATCGGGAGCACTACATAAGAAAAAAAAGTCAATTTTAAGAAAAAAAACCCATTTGGTTTATTTTAAACTAAAACATTAATAAAAACAATTCATTCTTTAACATATAAAATAAAATAAAAACATAAGATGTTAAATAAAATAAAGATTACATGATTAAGTAGACAAATTTAATTATTGTTTTAATGATTGGAAGTATGGTCTTTAAAAGCACAATGTATCAAGGCTTTCCTCATTTATGTTGGAGCAAATTTTCGTGTATATTTGTCCAGCAGCAGAAAATGTTCACTCCGATTCTGCGCTTGTTGGACGTATTGTAAGAATGATATCATAAATTTTCTGGATATATATTTCCCTAGTACCCTCGTCTTCAAATAGTGTAATATCTCTTTTTATAAGTTTGACATTATTTTGGATTGTATCCGTTTTTTTTTTCGACTGACCGATGCTTATTAACCCGTTCAGTAGAAATGAACGATCCGTTCAGAACAGATCACTCAAATGAACGACATTTCCCATTACTACTTTGAAAGGGGAATATGAAATTGAGTATTGCGTTATTCGTTGTTATCCAATCGCAAATTCTTTTACGACTATTACTTTGAAACTACTCAATTTAAGAAACTGGATACTTGGGTTGTTTAAAAATTACTGAATTTACAAAGCCTACTATTTTAAATTAAAATATTTTTTTGTGTTCTGACAACTAAAAATTTATACCGAAATATCGTGGTATTAATGCTTTGATACCGGTATCGAATACCGGAAAATTATCTTCCTGGATCCCGGTTTTCGAGATCCCGAGATCCCGGTATTGCATTCCCTTGCTGAGCTTTATTCAAAATTGATATTCTAATATTATAATTATATTGTTATTCAAAATTTAAAAAATATTATTACAGAAAATAAAATTTCCTCAAAGCTTCTGATAGAGCACAAAGAAAGTTATACGATGTAATCACAAAGCATAAAAAAACGATGTAATGTGAATTAATCGAATTATGAGTTTGCTCAGTGACCCACTAAGTTATTGGAAATTACAACCAATAGTAAGATTTATCGTCGATGTACGTCAAAGATAAAAAATTAATTGTATACTTTTGACTTAGTAATGAATCATCTATAGGTAGGTAGTAATGGCTACCGGCAATACAACAACACACATAAACCAGTGAAGTCCATTGTAATAAATAAATTATCAAACTGGTAATATCAAACACCAATCCCGTGCAATTTACTGTACAAGATGGTTTAAGAATTCACTTTTAACACTGAAATTAAGAACTTAAATGCAAATAGCTGTTAAAATTACTGCGGTATTTATGTTAAAGCAGTCCAAAATACGTTAATACAACATATACATTTACACGTATATACAACGTAGCTGTGATGAATTTGAAGTTAAATACATATTAAGTAAATTGGACGAATATAATTTAGAAAACGCTATTTTTTTAATGAACACAACTAAAATTTAATTAATGAACAAAGAACCGTTTGAATCACATGAAGCATATCGTAGTGCAATTGGTTTATTCCTATATTTATCGACCAACCCTAGACCAGATATTTCTATAGCAACATCAATATTAGCCAGGCGAGTAAGTGATCCTCGACAATTGAATTGGAACAAAGTAAAAAGAGTTTTCAGATATTTAAAATCCATAAAGTCATTGAAATTAAAATTGGGGAATCATGAAAATTAAGAAAATATTTACGGAAATGTAGATGCTGATTGAGATTGGAGATCAAATACCGGAAATTGTTTTTTATATAGCGTTAATTAGCTGGGCAAGTAGAAAATAAACAACCGTTTCGTTATCGTCAACAGAGGCAGAATTGATCGCATTTGCTGAGGCAATACGTTTTTTTTTTTTTTTGTCTTTATTCTATACAACTATCTACATAAAATATAAAAGATATTGAGTATAATGTTGGAATTAAAATTGACGTGATGTAACTGACATGTAATCTAAGTCAAAAATCCATTGATTCTTGACTTAATATTCAAATTTATATTTATGGAGTCTCAGGTAAAGTGAATCTAGTAGATAAATCCAGCGGTCTGAAGCGTCTTAATCTGCGCTCGCTTGTTCGTTCATTATTGATGAGTTGAGGAGCAAGTAAATTTGGATGGTTTTCCAGTCGAACATAGTATTTTTCAGCTTTCTTTTTAATGAATTTCTTAACAGATGGGATATTTAAATCTGATCCAATTGTGTCATTTCGGACATACCAAGGCGCGTTAACTATAGACCTTAATACTTTGGACTGGAAGCGTTCTATTATTTCGATGTTGGAGTTACTAGTTGTTCCCCATAGTTCCAACCCGTAGCTCCAGATTGGCCTGATGATAGCTTTGTACACTGCATCTTTACATTCTAGGGATAAATTGGAGAAACGACCTATTAGCCAAATTAATTGGTTGAATTTTAATCGTAGTTGTTTATTTTTGCTGATGATGTGACTTTTCCAAGTGAGGCGTCTATCCAAGTGCATACCTAAGTACTTAACCGAGTCTTGGTGAGTCAATTCCATGTCGTTAAGGTGAACAGCGGGGCAATTTCCCTTGCGATTAGTAAAGGTGATATGAAGGGATTTCGATTCGTCGGCCTTTATTCTCCACTTTTTCAGCCAGTTTTGTATATCCAATAAGTAGTTCTGAAGAACTTCTGAAGCTAATCTCGGATTAGTATGAGACACTAAGACCGCTGTGTCATCAGCAAAGGTAGCAGTGAGTACCCTCGGCGATGTTGGGAGGTCTGCTGTAAATATCAGGTAAAGTAGTGGGCCAAGGACACTGCCCTGAGGAACCCCAGATTTAATTTCTTTTAGTGACGATTGTTCCCCGTTGTATTTAACGAAGAACCTCCTATTTGATAAATAAGTTGACAAAAGTTGCTGGTAGTGGTGAGGAAGTAGTTTTTTAAGCTTGTAAAGGAGACCTTTGTGCCAAACTTTGTCGAAGGCTTGCGAAATGTCCAGAAAAGCTGCAGAACAGTATTTTTTCTTGTCAAGTGAATTATTTATATGGTTCACTACTCTATGTATTTGCTCAATTGTTCCGTGATTGTGACGAAAGCCAAACTGATGAGCTGGTACGATATCTCGTTCATTATTTATTTTAATCAATTTTTTTGGCTATTAGTTTTTCGATTAATTTTGATATTACTGGCAGAAGACTTATTGGTCTATATGAACTAGTCTCATTTGGCTCTTTCCCCGGTTTAGCTAACATTATGATATGAGCAGTTTTCCAGATATCTGGGAAGTAGCTAGTTCTTAATATAGCATTAAAAATGTGGGTTAAGAATTTTATACTGCAATACGGAAGTTCCTTTACCATTTTGCCTGTGATACCATCATACCCAGGAGCCTTCTTGTCTGACTCAGAGTTTTTTATAATTTCCTGTACTTCCTTTATCCGGACTTTCTTTATCGGTAAATCCATTTGATAAGGCACTTCAAGGTAGTTTTCAATCTTGTTGTTTTCGTCGGTTGAAATTATTGGTGGATACGATACAAACACTTTTTGTAAATGTGATGCAAAAAGCTCTGCTTTCTCACCATCGCTTCTGGCCCAATTACCATTTGAATTCCTTAGTGGAGGTATAATTTGTTGTGGCCGTTTCAGTTTTCTTGTTGCTTTCCACAGTGAGTAGTCATTAAGATCGGTATATGTTAGTCTTTCAAGGTAATTCTTCAACGAACTTTCTCTGCTTTTATTTAATAAAAATTTAAGTTCTTTGATTGCACGGTTTAACCTGGCTTTGATTTCAGGGGATCTAGTTTGTTGCCAATATTTTCTAAGGTTTCTTTTTTCCATGATTTTGGATTTTATTTCAGGTGGAGAAATAACATATTTTCGGATGTTACCTTGCGTCGGAGTTGATGACATTGCTGAGGCAATACGTGATCTTATTGGGATAGTACATATTATCAAAGATTTCGACCAAAATATAAAAACTCTAATTAAAATGTTCGAAGATAATCAAAGATGTATAAAGTTACTAAAGGATCGAGCCTGGCAACAAAGGGTAAAACATGTCGACATAAAATATAAATTCATACATGAATATATTAGCTCAAAAGAACGATAAGCTGTTTATTGTTCTACCAACGATATAACAGCAGATATGTTAACTAAACTATTGAATGGACCAAAGTTAGCTAAATATGTTAGCGCAATTAACCTTATTTAAATTAATTTAACATAACATTGTGAAGGGTTGTTGGATATTTATAGCAACAGTGGTCAAATCAATTAAGCACCACACATTTTACTGCGATGGTAACTCTGATTTTGTAATAAATTTGCTATCATCTATAATTATTGTAAATATTCATTCCAATAAAAATACTGAATTAGAGTATTTTAAATTGTCATTAAGTAAAAACAGGAATTTAATATTTTTACTAGCAGAAGCAATTGGGATATCGGAATATTAAATCTTACAGCATTTAACACAGGTTTGTAGCTTGGGTCATTTATTTAGTCTTAAAAAGGATATTTTTCAACAAACACATATTATATAATAATGGTACGTTACCAGGCATTACTATATATTTTATTGATAACCTTATTATGCTATAAATCAACAAAATATTATTGTCGAAGTCAATTGTTATTGTAGTATGTTGAAATTGAATTGTAAAAATATTTGTCAAAAAACATTCTTGATGGTAAGATTGCTGATTACAATTCACTTATGTACTACATGAGAGTAGTTCGTTGAACAATTTTAATTAATATATTTTATAGCAATATTCCATAGGCTCTAGGTGAAACATTCTTATTATAAAGATTAAAATCTTCAGATATTTTTCTTATGATGGTATAATAACCGAAATTGATGAAAATATTAATTAAAATTATAGTGAAATATTTCTAGTTTTTTAAATCTAAATTAAATTTAAATTCGTTCTTGCAAAAACCAACTAAAGCTGACTCTAAGAATTAATCCATATATTGGTCAGCCTGTGAATGTGTATCTCGTGCAGTTCAATGCGATTGTTTTGGTTTCAGTCCAAGTTTTTTTATTCGACTGTATTCCTGATACAATAATTTATAATAATTTTGACCTATATGGTTTATTAAAATATTACATTGATTTCACACTTTATATTTACTCGTTCATTTTAACGTTCATTTTAAGTTAATTTTTCAAATTCTTCTGTACCGAACGGTATATTCAAATCTTTATATATATTAATATTTTTAAGATACCAAGGGGCCTGGCTAATAGATACGTAAAATTTTTGATTGCATCCTTTGAATAGTTTCAATATTACTACATTACTATTAGAAGCAGCTGTCCATAATTGACATCCACCAGATTGGTTTCAGAATGACTTTGGAAAGCACAACTTTGTACTCCAGATCTAGTACAAATTTTTTCCCAATAAGCCAATAAAAGCTGAACATCTTGAGTTTTAGTTACTCTTTTATTGGGATAATATGCTTCTTCCAAGTGAGCTTTTTATTTAGGTGTACTTCCAGGACGACAGATTATTAGCACAATATTTGGCAATATGACAGCTTATATTAATATGATTTTTTTGGTATTACAAATCTCACTGAAACAACATTTTTGTATTTTTCCTTTTCTAATTTCAACTAACTATTGCATTAAAATGCATAATTTTATTTGATCGACTCCAGTAATCTGCATTTCAATTTAAACATCTAATGAAATGAAAACCGTGAAACAAAAATTTCGTAAATAATGTTAATGGCAAAAAAAAATGTTTTTCTCTTTAAATAAAAACACAAACAAAAAAATATAAATATACCTACCGTAAATTGAGTTTTATTATTTCATATGTCAATTATTGTAATTTAATAAATAAATCTAATATGGATGAGTTGACAAATATCAATTTAAATGATTGTAGGTATAATTCCATTTTCATAGAACACCAACCAAAAATAAATCAAATTAAGAAGTTTTGTGTTTTTATTTTTGATTTGTTCAAAATATTAAAAGTGTTTTAAAAATGCAATTTACATCGAAAATTTTCCAATTTTGGTTATATCTCACTTGTTTCAAGTTCTATTTACGGAGCAAAAAATATAAAAAAAAAAATCTAAAACCAAAACTAAAACACAAAATAAAAAAAAAAATCTATATAATAAAAAGATCAATGCACTTTGAATATGGATGCAATATCAATAGAGTGATAATCAATGTTAACGTCTATTTAATAACTTTCATAAATGGTTATAAAAGTGTTGAATATTAAATTTTATTGCAATTTGGAAAATAAATAAAAAATGTTCGTTTTCTTTTTTTTTCTTTTTGATTTTTCTTTTTTAAAGTATCGTGTGAAAATGATTGATAGACAGATTTTCAGACATTTTAATTTTTGTATAGTTGTTGTTGTTGTTTTTCTTCATTTGATATTTCTATTTGCAATTTTTTAAGAAATAAAACACAAAAATTTATTTAATGAGTAAAATTTATTTATTGAGATGAATTTAAAAATGGAGTTTAATAAAGCAAAAACAAATTTTATATTTGGTTAAATTATTTAATAAATATTTATTAAAATTATGATTTGAAATGAATTTAGATAAAATTTTGGATTGATAAATTATTTTTTTTAAGAAATAAAATTTGTAACAATTTGATTAATTATGATTATGATAAATAAATAACCTACTGTCAAATTAAGCAGTGAGTAAAATGATTAAAACCGTAATGAGATCAATTGAATGAAATTAAAATGAAAAAAATTAGTGCGTGTGTAATAATTATTAATTGAATAATTTATTTTGTTTTGCTGTTTGTTTTGTGTTACAATTATTAATTAAATAACTATTAATTAAAAAAAATCTTTTGGATATTTCAGTTGTAAAGTTTTTGATGTTACTTTGTTTATAATATAATTTAACTAAAATTATCTTAAAGTTGAAGTAAGCAGTATAGAACAATATTAATATTTGGGGGCTCATGTTTTAAGAACCTGAATAGTGTCATGATCAAATCAAAGTATGCATTCATAACTAAAGGGTGACATAATAATGTATTTTTTTTATGTTTTTGAAAGTATACTAAGGACCTTTTCTTATTTTCTAATTTATTTATCAAATTTCTGGCTTATCAACTCATTAAATGTGGAAAACTGTTACTAATGTCGGGAATTAAGGCTTCTTAAATAGAATAGCTTCCGTTTTATTTAATTTGTTACCAGATTATACTCTCAGTTATTTTTAGTCATTTATTTTATCCCAATGACACAAAGGGGACTGAACCAGGTTGAAACAGTCATAAAACATTTTTTTTTTACTTCGTCGGGAATCATTTGCTATATCGTCTACCCAATTAGTTCTTTAAATTCATTTTGCTCAATTTAGGTATGGACGACGATGTAAAATTAATTTGTCTTGGATCTGTCTTCGTCCATTCTAAAGCGTCCATTATTCTGAATTTAAGTATCCTGTTTATATCATATTCACACTATGAGTGTATTACATGTTATCGAGTTTGGATAAATATTTGTAGAATTTGGTGATCACGGTGCAGATAATTAGTTTCCATTTGACGTTTGAATCAATGTTAGCGTTCATTGTGTTCAGTGGCCAGCTATATGGTACATGGATCCAAAATGGATTTCAGATCTACCGGTTAATGCTACTGAACGAACCCAATGTATTTATTTTTAAAAAATTTGATGTGAAATAATTGACATTGACAACAAAAAAAGAAAAAGAATATAAGACATTGACAATAAAAAAAAATAATATGACATTGACAATAGTAGCCGAAGTAATTGTCAAACACAACCCTTTAATTTTTTAGTGGGAGTAGGTCGTAGGATATTAGTAATACATGAACACATTTTTTTTTTGTTTTCTCCGTACTCCGCTTGGGAGTATAGGTATTCCACTTGACATTTCCATCGTACTCGATTTCTAGCTGCTACTTTCACTTGTATTTCCGAGGCAATGTCTAATTTCCTTTTTAATCTTTTTGTACTGTCTAAGTAGGGGATCGGCCTACTGTAAAATAGCATTTTGATAACTTTATCTGCGTCTACGGGGTAACACGATGCCATATTTTTCTGCAAGTTGTCGCTGCGATTTTTATCCATCTTTAATTTTAAGATGCTTGACGTTACTATGTTTACTGGGTATGTCATGTCACATACTTTTGTCAGTTGCTGACAATTGTGTAATTATTATTAGTGTTTGTCCAATATTATTTATTGTGTTATTTGGTTATTGTGTTGTATGAGATATATGAGTATTGATATAGATATTAATATAGGTAATATTTTTAGTTATATAAAGTATTAATTATATTAATTATTTTGATTGATTATTAATATTATATATAATATTTTGCTATTTTTGTTTTTTAGTTATATTTTATACCCCCCGTGGGAATCGAACCCGTGACTACCACATCGTAATTCAAACACATTTCTTTGCTATAACCGATTAGGCCACGGAAGGGACACATGAATACATAATATCCGTTAAATAAAATATTGGCAATAAACTTCAAAACGTCAAAATATAAAAATCTAATGATTTCACGTTGTAATATTTCCACGTTCATAAATATTTAAGGAAATACATGCGGCATGAAAACAATAATTACTATCATTTATTTATTTTAAATTTTGTATTATTTTCTTTTGCTTTTTTATTATTCTATTTTCTTTTTTCCTTAATACATTTCATACACAGATTTATTTTGGATAGTATAGCTTAGTTTAATCTAGTTTTTTTAAGGCCCTTAGTAACTGCAACAGACAACAATTAAATTGCATATAAGTGCATTTAACATATTCTTAAAAGCTATAATTTAATTAAAAGGTTGTATTAAATGACATTAAAATTGAAAAAATAAGATAAAATAATTAAATATAATAGATAAAATAAGATTAAATAATTACCATTTAAAATTATTAAAAAATATCATATAACACCGTCATTTTTTTCTTCTAATTCAAAACGAATATTCTAAAGATACTCGTATGTAAATAATCTATAAGATAGTTTTTATTTTTAAATTTTTTAAATTAAATTTGCTATAAATTTATCAAAGAACGGAAATGAGATGTAGAAAATACAAATTCTTCTTAAAATTTAACAAAATAAAAAATAATAAAAAACAGAAATTAATGACTAGGCAATATTTTTAATTAGAAAAAAGTCTGTGTATTGAAAATAACTGTTGTAATTGAATAAAGAGTTCAATATTTCTAAAATAATTTACCATGAACTATATTAAAAACTATTTGAATTTTTTTTTTTAAACAATCTATTGGTGGTCGTCTAGAATCTTGATAATTGAATCAAAAAATAAAATTCTAAGAAAAATTTAGTGAATATAAACAGAGTCGAGTTTAATACTTCGAAATCTCAGAGCTGTATTATCGTCTGAAAAATGTTTGATCCTGATCTTTCGTTTTAGGAAGATAAACTTTGGCGGTTTAAAATGTTAAGCAAATAAGATATGCACTCAAGCCGTGATCTGGAATGATAATTTTTCCGATGCTGCCAAAAATGCAGCCAAATGTTTAAGTTTTCTTATTCACTTTAAAGCCTACTTCTCCTCCTGTGACCTCTTGAAAATTTATAAAGCTTTCATATGAACCAAAATAGAGTATAATTCCCACATATTGGCTGGTGCTTCTTGTAATACGTTACAACATTTGGATAAAATCAAAAAATGGGGTATTCATTTTATCAATGACCTAAAAATGTAACCGTACATCTTTCTCTTCTTGGTCGTAAGAAAAGAGATTAACGTACTGAATGGAATAAAAGTAAAAAACTTGACATGCTTGAAATGCTACGGAGATGACGATGATATTTTAGGAAAAAAGAAAAATGATATTCAAAAGCTTATTATCGCTTTTACCCAGTGTCAGTAAAACAACCCACAAGATTCACCAACAAAATAGAATACAAATAGATATAGATATAGAAAAACAGATAAGTAATTAATATTAAGTCATGCTTCTGAAGTACCAAGAAGTCGAATTAAAAGCGTACAAAAATCAAAAAGCAAGCAAAAGAACAAACATCAAAAGCCCTGATATCGGGGTGTATACGGGAAGTAATTTAAAATGAACAAAGATAATAATACAACCAGCAAGGTACAAATGTATTCGTTATACATTCTGCAGCATAGGTCAGATTGAACATACTTTGTTTATTCTGACCTATGCTGCAGAATGCATTGCGAATACCTCACAATTCAAACAAACATTAAGATTTACTCAGGTGAAAGCATTTCATCAAATTTCTTAAAACTACTTTAAGATATAAGATATGATGAAATTAGAAAAAAATGTAACATCGAAAACGTAATACGACCAACAATAAACAGAAAAAGAGAATGGCTAGATCACATGAATAGAATTAATCAAATTGATATAATTAAATAAAATTTTGATCTTCGAAAACAAATCACGCGGTTGAATGACTAAAATCACTATAACTTGGATAATATAGCTATTAATAAACCAAACGAATTAATATGTCAAAGGAGAAAAAGATTGAATTACGTTCTAAGCGGTTTTTAATTTTCTACTAATCCTGGATTAATATGTCGCAAGTCACATTTAGCCAGATAAGTTCGAAAATTATAATATGAAAGTTATATAAGTTCTCGGAACTCGTTAAAGTTTATTGTGGATGATTTGTTTAAAGAAAATATTTGAAATAATCTACTAAACGTCAATTAGACTTTTTACAAAGACCAAAGTGCTCGCGTAGTTTTATTACTTGTCTTTTAGTCCAATATTTTTAATTTCTTTTTTAATTAAATTTTTTTTTCTTAAAATAGAAATTGTACCTTATAGTTAGCAAGAACTATTTACTAAATGTATGCTAATTTTTGCATTTAATTTTAAAACAACACCATAAAAAATTATTTTTAAAAATTAAAGGTAAAAGTCACAGTCATTTCTTTTTATTTTTTTTTTTTATTTTCATAATAACAGTAATGGTGATGATGATGATATTAAAACAATACAACGTCATACCTCCAACAGTTGCAATATACCAAACACAATTACACAAGTGTGAATTTCTAAACGGAACTTATGGAAAATCTCTTCTACATTCATTGCCAAAAAAAAAAAGCAAAAATAAAATAAAAAATAACTTTTCTCCATACGTTTGTAATTATTTTGTATTTTTGTTTTCTTTTTTCAAATGCCACACGTAATATTAATATCTGTATTCCAGTACCAGACTCATCTAATCGTAGAATTAACAACACCACAGATTTAATGTTAAAAAAATTAATTTTCTGTTAGGATTAACAATGACTAAAAAAAACATAATAACATTTTTTTTTTTAGAAGAGATCCTCCAAAAGCGGATGTATGTTGCTTGTAAATCTTGGTTTCAGTGACATTTAAGTGAATAGAATAAAATAAATAAATTGTGGCTGTTGTTTATAGTTTGTATTATACGAGTTCATTTTGAAATTAAATTGATTATTAAATTTATTGTATTTAATAGAAATCTACTATATTTAGATGTAGAAGCAAGAGAATAAAAGAATTCAGCGATTTAAGTTCAACAAAAAATTATTTATTATCATAGAATGCCATAAAAATGTGGCATACAAAATATGACATATAAAAAGATGTACATAAGATTTTTAGTAAATTTAATGAGCATATTTTTGTTTTATTAGCTTAGTAAGATTAGGAAATTGAAAGCGTAGAAGCGAAGCCGTTTTTCGATCTCTCTACTCTGTGCTAACATAGTAACATAGATGGGAATAAGAGAGTCAATGAACTGGCCAGGAAGATTCCAATCTTGACAGACCCCTTGAGGAGAACATTCACTCTCCAATGAGAATCGTCAAGAAGTATATCTATTAATACTTTCTGGCCAGCGCAAAAAAAAAGTGGCACAGACTACCTGACTAGAAATGCCTGTACGATGTTGCAGAAAATATGGCACTCGTATAACATCAACAAAATCAAAGAAGTTATTAGTCAGGTGCTGTACTGATATATCAAGAGTATAGTTGCCATTAGTACGGGTTATTGGCCGATAGGAAACCACGCTGTCAAGCTAGGTATTCAAAAATGAAAATGAGACAGAAACTCTTAAACACTTCTTTTGCAGTTACCCAGTATTAGCTAAAGTCAGACTCCGGCCAGGTGAGGCTTTCCACGACAATATAACTTTTATCGCTGAAAGCAAAATCTCTGGCGAGAGTGAAAATTAGAGAATCATTCTCCATAACAGTAAATAACAACAAATAGGTCACTCGAGTCGTGGTATCAAAAAGACACAATTAAGTGCTAATTGGTTTTCAACTCGACTGCAATGTCCGCTTCTACCTATCTATTTAGTAAGATCCTTCCCTAATAGATAATTTGATAGTTACCTACTTCTTAATTTAGTTAAACAATCTAAGTAGTAGATATATACTTCCAACCAAAAACTTGCTATAGCAAAGTTTTTGAACAATTTACAATTTAAATTGGAAAGTACAAAAATAAACCTAATAACTGGAAAAGCAGCTTTGTGTGCTCTATGTATAAGGAGAGCAAAGCAATGTATCACTACTAAATATTGCGACGATGGCGTATTGCCAGTTCTTAATGGGAATTCCAACATATAAAATAGACAAACGATCAGATATTTGTATCCAAGTAAAACGTTGAAGTTTTGGTCGCAGTACAATAACTTAGCCATATTACTACTAATTAAATGTTATCCAGGATTTATGTTCCACTCCGGGCATGCATTAAATGTAAATCAAAATTTTTCTTCTGTCTTTCATGATTTTGTCAAAATTCGTCAAGTGTATGGCTTGCTATTTATTAAAAAAAATAAAAATGGATTTTTACATTTAAAAAACAGCGAGGCTTCCTTTACCTATTCGAACGTGATACTCCAACCTTACACGGTTCTCACATGGTTTATATAGCGCTTGGATACCATACTAAAAATGGATGTTAATTCATGAAATATGATAATTTTGTTTATGATTTTTACATAATTATTGTTAATAATTTAGTTGGGCGACCTGATTTTCGAATTAAATGGAATAAAAAAGAAAAATAAAAATCCTATAACACTCATATGGTACCTGGAAGTGAAAAATAACAACCCTATTTCACTCTTATTTTTCTAGCTATGACCAGCAGATGTAACTATAGTGACAATATGATGGCAGTAGTACTATAATAACATATGAGACTTTAAATTCAGTATCACTTTGTTTAAAAAACTGACTCAACTGAGAATACAATTCAAAAATAAATTACAACGAAATCTTTTTAAAAAGACTAGTTTTTAAAGACAAACAAAAAATAATTTTAATGAATTTTAATATAGGTTATGTTTAAAATAATAATCTTAGATTTAAGGTAAAGTTGGCAAGTGCAAGAAAATGATGCAGTTATTAACTGCATCAGATTAAGTAAAATCCATTATTCTCTCATTTACATCTCTATGTCTCGATCTCGTACAAAGAAAGAAAAGAGAAATTCTATATGATAATTATGACAGCGATGACACTGGAAAAGTGATAAAAAAAATAAAAAAATAAGTAAAAATAAAAACAAAAATTTTTGGTTGATGTTGCAAATAATTAACAACGAATTATTATGTTCGTTGCTTTTATGTTCGATTCAACCACATTTCAATCCAGTAGTTCATTTATCGATACTTCAAAGTAATTACATTCTTACGATGTTTATAAAATCGTTTTTTGTTTGCAGAAGTAATTTTCATAATTTCATTAGGGATTTTCCAATATATTTAACTTAAGCAACGTAATTATAAATTTAGGATTAAGAGACAAATTTATCTAAGTTACTAAAAATTAATTAAGAAAAACATTAACCTACATCACGTTAAACAAAACATTGACAGATCACAACGGGCATTCATCGAGTCCTTTACCAAGATTGAAGAAAAAGCGGAACGAATGGGTTTCAAAGTAAATGTGAAAAAATAAAATGTATGTTCTCCACAAATATAAAGGCTTCCTAACAACATATTGGTCAAAACGTTACTGTCAGCACATATAATTTAGACGATAGGGTGTGAAGGAGAAGATATAATACCGAGCTCTATTAACTGTATAATGAAGTGGACATAGTCACGGAAATTAAAGCTAAGAAATTACAGTAGGTTGGACACCTAGAGCGGATGAACAAAAATGCACAGGCCAAGAAAATATTCGAATTCAGATCCGAAGGAATAAGACGTCGGAGCAGACCAAACCTTCGTTGGAAAGACTATCGGAAAGTTTAAAACAAATTCGCATCTTCTTCTGGAGGGAATTCACCCGTGACCTAAAAAAATGGAGGACGTTAATGAGTCAGGCCAAAGACTTACATTGTCTGTTGGTCAACCTTAAGAAGTATACTGTATATTTTTTTCATCCTGTATACAAGCTACATTATTTTTTACAAGAATACATTTGAAACTTTGATATTAACTTTAAATTTTATAAAGAAATTGGTGAAGATTATAGAAACAAAAAAACAATTTTTGACACCTACAACCCTTGTAGAAAAATGGTGTTGTACCATTTACGGATTATTGTTGCTGCAGCCTCCTTTAAATTTTTTAAACTTGGTACAATACAGTGAACAAAAATACCGAATGAATAAGGCACTCTCTTTAGGTGAACCGGTGTTAACGTATAATATGTTCAAGAATGATGGAATGGATAAAGACATATTGAAACTGTTTTAGCAAAGGGGTTTTTTATTTTCAATCCTTAAGAAATTATGGAACTTTATTTATTTTTTCTCTATTCTGTTGACCTTGTTTTAGTTTTTTCTCACAAAATCCAAACCGAATCCGATAAAATATTTAAGACCTCTTCTAAAGCATTATTAACCGCTGTTCCAGGTTTATATTGTCGAAGTTAAAAAACTATAAATTTAAATATTATTACTGTCATAAGTTTTGTTCGATTCTGTGAGAGTCTTGACAATCAGGGCCCTTACTGTCCATTGCTACTTTTGCTACACGAAAATCGCATTCGAAAATTTGTCACTGTGAAATTAGAAAAACGCACGGTTCCGAATGCGAAAATAAAATTTTTGATACTGTGTAATGCTATTATCGAGTATTTTTTGACATTTTTCATTCGATGGCTATTTTATTTTCGGATACATTGTGATAGAGTTGTTAAATAGAAACAAAAAATAGAAAAGCGTAATAATGGAAATAAAAATATAAATATTTTATATTAAAAATATAAAAAGTAATTAAATTTAGTTTAATTTTGTTTTGGTACATGAAGTTAAATATTTCAGCTCAAAACAAACTACAAGACCATCGCAATTCCAAACAATGGTAAATTTTATGACTGCTCATTCAAATTTCTAGCACATTGGATCTATCCCTCAGTGCTCTTCTTTGAAGTACATGCACACTATTTTCTTCTTCTTCCCTATCGCTAAAATAGCTGCAAATGCATCCATTTTATTTATATTTTTAATATTAATATTAAACATTACTTTTTACCGAAAAAAATTTGTTTGAAAGTAAAACAAAATTTTACAATGAAATGAAATGTCAAAAATTTAAATTTAAGAATTTTCAATGGCAGCACTATTATCGAATGCGAATTTGTTACACAGTACCAATTGATTTTCGCATCGCAACTTAAATTCGCAAATATTTGCGATGCGAATTTCTTGCACAGTTAAGGTACCAGGATATTCTCTGCGGTTGTCCAGATCTGACGAAAACTAGGCTCAGATAGTTAGAAGAGCATATGTTTAACAACATGGCATATATCTCAAATATCCTTTTCAAGATTTGTCCACAGCTACAGGTTTGCTCTGAGAATGATCCAACAAAATATTAATTAAAGCCATTTTTTAAAAAATAACGGTTTAAACGTAACTTAAATTTGTTTTTGTTTTTTTAATTTCATTATTAAATGATAAGTTGATAATAATACAATTGATTATTTTATTATTATTATTAATTTTTTTAATATGCCTTAATTTTATTATACAATTTTTACATTATTAAGAGCTTATATTAATGCATTTACACCAATAATTGACTTAGACTAAACTGAAATTTTCTATTATTATATTATAATACTATATTTTTCAAAGGGAGAATGGCAAACAAAACCTTTTTATTCAATCTATTTAAGGTAATGTGGTGTAACAAGTACGAAACATAATTGGTTCAAAAGCTACTTAGAGAACAGACAACAATATACAGAATGTAATGGAATAAGAAGCGGCAAAACTACCATTGATTACGGTGTTATACAGAGTAGCCCTCTTGGACCAATGTTATTTGCTTGTCATATTAGTAGTTTTTCAAAAATAAACTTGATTGGAACACCATTTATCTACGCTGATGATTTAGTTATTCAATACTCTGGAGATGATTCCAAAAATATTGAAATGAAGGCTAATGCGGATATGCCTAAAATATACAATTGGATGTCTCTGCATAAACTGACCATCAATGTAAGAAAAACCAAAATGATACTGATAAAGAGTAAGAAAACTGATATACCAATTTATTATAATAAAAATAAAATTGATATAGTAAGTAACTACAGATATCTGGGAACAATTATTGACTCTGATTTAAATTGGAAGACTCACATTAATCAGTTACTTAAAAGAACAAGAAGGGTAGCTGGCATGTTGAAAAAGGTTGCGAGCAGAGTTCCAGATAATATTAAATCATCAATATATTATAGTTTATTTCACAGTGTTTTGACATGTGGAATTACAATTTGGGGAAATACTTTTGCTAATAATCTAAACACACTACAAAAAAGTACAACATAAAGCAATAAAAAATCTTTATGCATTGAACGGAAGAACACCTACAAAAGAAATACACTATAAGAACAAAATATTGAAGCTTGAAGATTATAAGAAATTGATCCATGTAATACATCTACATAATAATAAATAATCGAAATTTATTATGTAGATATACATATTATGTTGAATTGTAAATTAGCTTTTAGTTTATTTTGATATTTTTTTATTTGCACTGAATTGTAGACTTTTAACATCTTTGTTTTAAGATATACACTCTGTACGAGCTTACTAATGGCTCTTTTTGAGAATGAATGAAATAAATAAATAAAAAATAAAATAATATAAATTCAATTTAAAAGTTGTACTGGCATTTAATTTTACACTTTCCATTCCATATCAAATAAAACTTCACATTGTTTCATTTCAAGTTGAAACTCTGAAATACTGTTTTTCTTTTTTTTCAACCACGTTGTTTCAACTACCAATAACCAAAGTTTTAATTTTTAAATAAATTTTAATTTATCGTAGATATCAACCTATCGAAGAAAAGCTTTGATTCAACTCTAATTTACTTTTGATCCAAGATTCAAGGTAAGTTTATAAACATTAAAGCCAGATTTGAAACCATACCTATTGTAAAACATTCGTTAAGTTGATTTTTAGGTAAATAAAAATGTTTTAGTTAAAGAAAAATAAATATGGCTTGGGTACTTGCTAGATATTGTGTGGTGTTTTAATTTTTTATTAAGCCAGCCATAGGAGAGTTGAGTAAATTTTTAATTTATTCGCTTTTTTGCTTTTTTTTTGTTTTAATAAAGTTTTAGAATAAATTAGTGTTACCGTTATGATTTTTTTTAAGTTAGGATTCAAAATATTTTGGGGAAAAACTATAGTCCAATATGTAGTAAGATATTTACAAAATTTAAAAAATTTAAATTTTTAAAAAAAATTTGGTATACAAATAAATTAAGAATTTTTAACAAATTAACCGAAAATCGAATTTAGGTATATCAAATTTTCTTTATTTTTTTTATAAACAGCCAAAGTAGTTTGAAAATAACTTAAGCACTTACATACCGCTTGATTAAGATAGGATAGTATAGGATAAACTAGGAAGAAAAATGTGAGATAGATCAGTGTTCGGAACTTGAATAATAACGGCACTAATATTTTCCATAAATCTTTGGAAATGATAAATTGAACATGCAAAACATATCAAATGTGATTCCACATTCTTGAAGTGCAAATTATGATCGAATTTATTGCCTCATTTTATACACATTACTTGCGGCTCTCCTTTTTCCCCGTTGGAGTTACTTAAGAGGTGCTTTTATTTTTGCTCAGCATGTGTTCACACCTACGAATTATCTATAAACAGCAAAAGTTATCTGGCTACACGTCGATGCCCAAGAGAAGTTAGAAGTTAAGATACAGTTGAGCCGCCAAATAGAAGAAATTTAAAGCGGTCAAGTTAGCCTAAGGTTGTAAGGGAAACGACTATTGGGACGTGTAAAAGATTTATAGATACTAAAGAGAGTTCCAAAAGTGAAAAGACAGTTCAGATATTCTAAACACTTGGCAGTTATTTTCCAGACATCAAAACTATGGTAGTTCCAAATAATTTGTTGATTCACGTGCAAACCCAAACATTTAGACTATCTGTACAGTAACAACTTTAAAATTAGTAAATATGTA
This sequence comes from Argyra leucocephala, assembly GCA_963942445.1. Classification (NCBI taxonomy): domain Eukaryota; kingdom Metazoa; phylum Arthropoda; class Insecta; order Diptera; family Dolichopodidae; genus Argyra; species Argyra leucocephala. Next base: position 154,476,535 of record OZ012677.1, on the reverse strand, counting down.
TACCAGAAAAGTTATAAAAAAAAAGCTATTGTATGTAATTCTGTATTCCAAATATCTGTGTAAAATCACGTGTCCATCCCATACATTTGTAACTATATAAAAAAAAAGCTTGGAAAGAGAAATTAGGTCAAAATCCTGGAAGCTTGCGTGAAATAAGACAGTTTTGAGTATTTGACGAATTGAACTCAACTGTGTTTTTTTTTTGCTCCAGTCAGCAATTTTAGTCAAATCATGGCCAATCTTGTTAACCATTATTTATCTTCTATTGCCAACTTCAGCCATTATAGCATTACTGATTGATGAGGAAAATCGGAGGATGCCACTAGAGTACTGTCATAAGCAAAACCGATTGAATTGAAGGTTGCTTGACGTAAATCGTCGATGAAAATCAAAAGAAAATAGAGAAGGGACAGATCCTTGCGGCACACCGTCAATGGAAAAAGGCATGGTAATGCAATAGTTTAACAACCCATATTAAGATCGATTGATGCAATAGTAATGATATGTATAAAGAACCATGATAATATCTGAAGAATAAAAAGGAAAAGCACAACACCTGTTCAAGTTCAGCTTCCACTACCTACCCCAATATTATTTCACGTTTCTCCTCGGCTTCCCATCATATACTTCATAAGCGTACAATATATTTTAATCTTACAAACCTAATGTTTGAGTAGTGGTTTCAAAAAAAAAATAAAAAAGTGGAGCGAAGGATGACCTTAAGCTAGACTAATATAATCATTAATTTGTGATACGATGATTAATTTTTATTTTCCTTGCATATTAATACATTTTTTAAAATAAAACAGTTTTCTTTCTAAATGCGATTTAAACTTGAAACTCAGATTCAAAATCGTTTTTTCAATAATACTTTATGCTGTTGAAATTTAGGCCGAAATTGAGCGAACATTTTTTTATAATAAATTGAATTGATTGTTACTTGATCAGACGAAAAAAATTATTAAAATAATTTTTATTTTTAAAATTTCTTCTCACTTATAGGTCTTATAAATGGCATTCTTTCAATCAGATGGCAAATCAGATATCTCATTATGTTGCCAAAATAATAATATAGACACCTTAATTGTTCACGAGGATAGTTTGAAAATTACAGAGAGCGTAAGTTCATAAGATATTACAACATCTTCAAGGTCTTTAACGAAATATATGAGATATTGAAAAATTCTATAGTTTTAAGCTTAACAGACCTCACACATTTAATCGACCCGAAATATTTCTATAGAATAATTTTTTTCTGTATAAAGTGAGTTCTTTCTGTTGGCTTTGACTATTTCCACCACATTGTTAAAAATTTTAAATTATATATAAACCATATATGACTTATATTTAGGTATTATGCGTGTTACTTTAACACATATTATCACAACAATATAGAAAATCATATTCATGAGTTTTTATTCAATAGTTTGGTTTTAGGATTTAAAAACAAAAAATTCTAAAAATATTTTTTTATTATTATTTTTGAATTTTTCCACCTATCAACTCGATGTAAGCATCTTCTTTTTATTTTCTTCCAATAAATACGCACCTATTTTAAAGTTGTTTTGTAACAAAAAATTGTTTTGAATTTTAAAAATATTCATGGTATAGTTTCAGTCTTTATGATTTGTATTGCCATTGTGTAGTTTTTTGACTAATCAAGAGACATTTTCAATGAGCGATAGAAAATAGAAAATATTATAGTTTAAAGATTTGGTAGAGGCTAATAGAGACATAGATATATTATAATATCATATATAATATAGGATAGAATCAAATAGAAAATATTCGAGAGACTAAAAATTTGAAAGAGAAGGTTTTGTAGTTGTTCTTAATAATTATAAGACATATTATGTCGCATTCCACACTTTCAGAATCCTCTTTGGGATTTAATATAATATAAAATAATTAACTACTTTTTCTAGGTTTCTACACATTGTGCATCAGTTACTATGTATACATGTAACATGATAGCTTGAGTGCTTGACTTGAATTCTTCCTGAAATTTCAAGCTGTGTATTTAATTAATCAGCTTGAGTGGCTGTTAGCTTGAAAATAGCTTTAGTTTGACATACACATTTTTGTTGACATAAATTTTTACACCTAAAATTTTCTATTTCAACTCAAACTTTCTATAAATTTAAAGATTAAACAAAACATAAAATATAAAATTAAAAAAAAATGTATTTACTTACTATTTTAAATATACTTTTTTTTAAATTGACTCTAAACATTAAACAAAACTTCATAAATTTTTGACATGAAATATCAACGGATGCTCTCAAGCTTTCAGCTGCGTATTTGCTTAAAATTGTCAAGTCAAGTAAGTAAGTTTCCAATAATTTTTCTCCAAACGATATCTCTCTCTCTCTCTCTCTCTCTCTAGGAAACTAACATTGAAAAGAATTTTTTATGAAATAAAAATATTTAAAAAATTAAAAAAAAAAAAAATAATTTAAATTATATTCATAAAATCTAAAAATTTCAAATCAAAATTCAAATTTAATATGTACATACAAGTATGTTACCTACCTACCTACCTATATCTAATCTGGTTACAAAATATACAGAGGTAATCATGTATTTGAATTAAATTTTCGTCAAATAAAAAAACACATTCTTGACCATGTTGACTACATGGATACAGGTTTATTAAAAAAGAAAACACTGAACTAACGACAATAAAAATACACAACACAAAAATTATCAGTTGGAATGTTGACAAAAAAATAAAAGCAAATAAAAAAAAAAAAAAAAAGCAAAAATACAAAAAAAAAACACATTGAACGGAACCAATATAAATAAGAAGTCGTAATCGATATGCACAACTATAGGATGTACTTATTATATATTATGTATTTTGAGTGCTCAAAATGATATCTAGTCTAATCGTTAATGGTGCAGGCAAAATGCAAGTCAACAATATGGTATAAGAGTTTTAAATTCTCTTGGATATAAAATTGGTCTCTTGTTCAAGACGATAGGTGTCGAGATTAGGCAAAAATCAGTAAACTACATAACGCAAAACAGTAAACTAATACAATAGGTCTCTTCACGAGGTTAAAATTAAGCTTAATTCGACAGTTAGATTTGGTTCGTTTATAAGACCGTGTAGCATTCCACGTGTGTAGCAAACACAAAATTACATGTAAAAATTTGATACACTTTTCAAACAAGCAGTATAAAAGAACTATTTCAAAATAATTCAATTATTTGAAAAAAAAAAAACAAGTCTTGGGGCTAGTTTCAAAATAATTCAATTAAAGTTAATTGAATTATTTTCATCTAACAACTACCAGCTGTAATGAAAATAAAAAATAAGCAAGTTTTTTAATTCAAGCATTTAAATTTTTGTGTGATTTAAAAATAAAAGATTTTAAAATTGAAATTGAATGATTTAAATAATTTGTTAAATAATTTGAATTGTTTAAAATTAAAATTAAAAATGAACAAGAATAAATTAGTACATAGATATTTTACTTGAGAATGCTGCATTTAAAATGGAGTGTAGGTAGTCTAAAATTTTGTCTAAGTCTTTTAACCATTCTATTTGTAAATAATCTCACCATTTTTATTATGTGTTTTTCTTGTTTTATGTTATTTACCTTAAATTCAATATTGTTTTCGTTTTCCATTTTTGCAACAATTAAAAAATATGATATATATAATTAAATTTTTAATTCATTCTTTTTTTAATAATTCAATTTTTAAAAAATTCTAAAATTTATTATTTTCGGTTTTTTATTCAAATTTCAAATCAGTTTTAAACACTCATGCAAACACAATCAAAATTTCAAAATCAGCTGTTCTGCAAATAATAACCAAATAATAATTTTAACAACAAAAAACCTTCTCACGAGGTAAGCCTTATTATCCGATAATACGCACTCTCAAAATCACATTATATTTGAGTTATGCTGAAACCCTATACTCCCAATAATAGAATAAAAAACATAATAAAAAAAAAAATAATAACATTCTCAGATGAATTAAAAATATTAATGTCATCTCTCAAAATATTTCGTTGCGAAACAAGAGCTCAGCTCGAATAGTTTAAAGCAAATATTTTTTATTTCCAATCAATTGTTTTCCTTTTTAATAGTTCCAAGCTATTGAGTGAACATATCGAACTTCTTTATCTCTACATAATCTAATGTCGTTAATAGGCTAAAATAACCTCATCAAGTTTGTAGAGTTAAAAAACAGATCAACCAAAACACGATAAACATTCAGTAGGTATGCTAACGCACGATATTGAGAAAGCTTTGGACTCAGTCTGGCATAATGGCCTTATCCACAATCTTATTCCCATCTACTTAACGAAAATTATAGAAAGCTTGCTAAGAAATAGATATTTCTTCGTCAAAATCGGTCCTGAAGCATCCACAACTAAAGGAATTAAAGCAGAAGTTCCACAGGGTTAATCACTTTCTCATTTATTATATAAGATATTTTTATCTCTTATTTATTATATAAGATGGTTTTTATGCAGATGATACTGCTCTATGCTCCACTTCAATATGTCCAAATGAGATAATATCTAATCTTGAAAATGGTTTTTCTCATATTCAAAACTTTTATTAACTACTACTATTAAGTGGTAAATCAAAATCAATGGTGAGAAAACAAAAGCGTGATTTTCTTCACCACGAGATTCTGCCTATACAAAAATCTAACAACTCTGAAATAGTTTGGGAAAATGAATTTATTACCTATCTCGGCATTCACTTAGATAAAAAATTGCTATTCAAGACGCACATCATGAAAACAATTAACAAGATAGATTTTTACATTAGGCTGTTATATCCATTAATAAACCGTAAATCTAATCTTCATGTAGAAAATAAACTTCTTTTTAAAGCAATTTTTCGCAGCGCGCTAACATGCGGCTACTTTGTCAGGGCACGGGTCGCCAAAAAAAATGTAGCAATACTGCAAAGAAAGCAAATTGCAAACTTAACGATACTTTCTAACCTTTTAATTTTTCTACAAGAAACCTACACGAATTATCAAATGTTAATACTTTTATGCGAACATATTGACAAAATGCTTTCTTGTAAAGTTGTCAATACTCAGAAAATCCACTCATGCAGCGATTATAGATTAAGTTAGGATAATTTTAGTTAGTTACAGATTAAATTTAAATAAGTTTTATATAAAAATAAAATTAAGTAGGTTTTGTCTAGCCATTTTTTCCTTAAAACTAAATATTAAAAACAAAAATAAAATAAAAGTATCGCAATAAACTAAATAAAAAGAATCATAGGTGTAAATACATAGTGTGAGCCCTAACTAAAATTAAACTCTGTAAAACAAAAAACATATTATAAGTAAGGCGAAATAAAAAAATAATCTAAACAACCATTTTATTGTTTTAAGTTGTTTAATAAGCCCCAGTTGAATTATTTAAAGCTAGTTAAACTTTTAGAATCCAAAAAAAAAAATATTGGACTAATATTGTTTAAAATAATTGAAGTCAATAAAAATTATTGAGTTGTCCTGGTTGTAGATGCTGCTTTTTCAATTAAAATATTATAGTTTCAACTAGAAAAAGCGATATAAATCGGTTTTCTTTACAAAATTTACAGTTTTATATTTTATTTTCATATTATTTTGTTTTCTGTTGAAGAAAAATAAATGCAAAACCGTTCAATGTTCATTTAACATTACCAAAGATAGTATAGATATCTAGATGCCGGATGGCATTGGAATTTTTCGTTAAAAAAATCTGTCTAATTGCATGTGTCCTGTCTTCAAACAACCTACCTAAATTCTACATAAATAAAATGTGAATATAATATTTAATTAAGATTTTGGATTATTTTTGTTTTAAGTATGTATAACAACCTTCAATTAGTTACGCATTAAATGACCCACATATTGCAACATCACCTATAAACATTCAAATATTAAAATTGATATACAATAATCAAATAACATAAATCCAATATAGTACTCGCGAATTTAACTTTAAAAAAATTTAATTTGATCATGACCCGTGAAACATGTTTTTTATCTAATTTTTTATTTATTTATTATGAAAAAAAATAAAAATGATAAAACCACTTAATTGTTTGCGAGTTGTTCAAAAACTGAACTCTTTATTTTTTCTTCTAATTATCTATTCTTAAAATTAACAATTTTGTATATCAAGAAAATGACTATACCAATTATATTTTAATCATACTTGAATTGTATAATTTAGCGGTAGTTTACTTATCTAATGTATATTTTTGTTATTGTCATTTGTTGATGGAAAGTTTTTAATATGTATTTGTATTTATGTATAGTCCGAGAGAAGTAACTTAAAAATAACTATTAAGAAATTTTTCATATATACCAAAATGAGATTTACCATCGTGTATGTAAAAATAAATAAAAAACATAATAAAAAATTGCTGAAAATAAGAAATAAAAATAAATTGAAAGCTATTAACATCGCAGCTTTCAAATTTTTGCATTTTATTTAAGTAGGCGATCGGATATCTATGTGTACATAATCTTTGGCATTATCCTTACTAAACAACATTTTTCTCTTCGCCCTATTATATTAGGTGGTATATTCAAATGAAAGAAATCGAAGGATAACCTTAGATAGTACTTAAAAATAAACAAAAAAAAATTAAAAACATTTTTTTAACGAATATCACATATGGAAAAAGACAAACTGAATACCAACCCATTTTAAATAAACAAATTTAGTTTAAAAATTCTTTCATCAATGTCTTAATATTTTTACCTAAAATACCTAACAAAAAAAAAACAAAAATAGTAATAATGGTAAAAATAGGTAAACAACATAACTGATTATTGGATAAGTGTTTTCATTTTTGTTTTTTTGTTTTTTTAAATTTAAAATGTGTTAACTTATTTACAGAAATGATAAAATTCAATTTTTAAATTAGATTATTACAATTTTGAATTTCAATTTATAACAACCTTGAATTAGAATCTTTTTGTATCTAATAATTCCATTTCCTCGTTATCATAACGAAAGAAAAATAATATTATAAATAAAAATAAATAAAAAATAAAATCAAAGTAAGATAAATTCAATAAAAAATAGTTTAATTGACTAATCATTTGTGTACACTTTCTACTTTTGTGGGGACTATCAAATAGGCATCACCATTATAATTAATTCACAAATAGGTACTTAAATTACTAATTAGACTCCTAGAATCGTTTTCTATTAACTCAAAAACTTTGATAGACTATTGAATTTCTCTTCATGAAATAGCGGATCGGTTCAGCATTCGTTCTTTCGATCTTTTAAGAAATTGAAAAGAACAGAAAAATTTGCTAAAGGTAGTACAGCATACTATATACTGGACAGATAATTCAACTGAATGTAGTCAAACTTATTTGGCCCATACTGGACCATAAACAACTAGTTGTACGGCTAGTTGTACAACTTTTTGACCAACTATTATTAACAGTACTACGGTAGGGATTATTAAAGGACTCTGTTTTGCAGGCTCTAAAATGCTCGTGCTACATTTATTGATATTTTCAAAGCCAGAGGAAGGATGGAGAAGTGGTTCGGTAGTTGTTTTTGTTATTCTTACTAGTTTACAAGTATACTTTCATAATTTCAACTCATTAAACATTTGGCGATATTTATCTAACAATAATTTAATTATTTTTATTTCCTTTTAATTCTTCTCTTCACTTGTCCCGCAAACATTCACAAAAGAAAAACCTACCCTGGGGCCTACTTTCTAGACTGGGTGGTCTTGTATGTACCAAAATTAAGTTCCTTTGTAAAATGCTTGAATATACGTTTGAAAAGTGAGATTTTGGAACCATGAGAAGAATCGATATTGATTCTGTGGTAAAACAATGAATTTCTTTTGTTGAATTTAATTGAATTACTTTTTTTCTATTAATTGCATTACTTTGCATTACCTTCCATTACACAAATGTTTTAAAGGTATTACTTCAACAATATTAAGATGTCAAACTAATTAACTTAAAAAGAGTATTAATATGTATAGTAACGCAACTATACCAAGTAATACTACTACAAAGTAACATTTCATTACTTGTATTGCTTTTTGTAATGCAATAGAAAAATAATGCATTATCTTACAACGCTGTTGATACCGGAAATGTAATATAATTTGTAAATTTAGAAAACATCAAGACATAAAGCAACAAGCTTATATTTTTATCGAATTAATTTAACCTTTCCTCTGTGCATTGAAGTCAAATTGATCCCAATCGTTTTTAAAATAAAAAAAAATTATTTCTCATCAATTAAGTCAATCAACCAGTCTATGAAAGCCTGAGTTAGTATTTTCTAAACACAAAATAAAAAAACGGTATCAAATTCGATTGTATATCAAGTAGTTATCCCAGTTTGAAGAAAACTATACGCTTAACTGTGCGCTGGGGTCAACATGACCCCACATTTGTTTCATGTATTTTTTATGAAAATTCATAATATACGGGAAGAAATCTTTATCACAAAAGTTATCTTTATTTTAATTATTTCAAAAAATTCTATATACTAGATGAATTTAAAAAAAAAAAGTAGTAGTATTGGTATGGTTATTTTATTCAAATAGACATTTCAATATAAAGAAAATTATTATAATATTAGTTGATGAACAGATTAGTATTAACTCGCGGCAGATGTTCCTTTCGCCAGTATATACCATCTAAGCCAGGCAAGACGTATGGAGTAAACATTTTTTGGATTTGCGATGAAACAAACTCGTACCAATTAAAAGCTCAGTTATATGTAGGAAAGCAACCAAATGAGCCACGTTCAACTGATTATGCATTGAATTTAGTTCATTGTTTGTTATGGATAACTATTTCACAATAAGTTGTATATTGACTGAACAGCTATTAAGATACAAATAAACCTGATCTGCCAACAGAATTTACCAGCGAGGCAGAAATCAAGAAAAGAGATGTGATTTCTTCAGAGTTTTGTTTTGACGAGAATCTTACGTTGGTAAGCTATATTCCAAAGTCAAATAATAACGTCTTATTACTATCAATTTTGCGTAATGATGAAGGTGTTGACTCTGGTTCAAATAAACCCAATATCATATTGGATTACAATTTAACTAAATGCGGAGTTGATACACTAGACAAATTGTGAGAACATACACTTGCAAAAGGAAGACTAAAAGATGTCTAATGCTTTTATTTTTTAATATGATCGACATCGCTGGTGGTGCAGCGTTAAAATCGTCTCAATGTAAATTTTTCTTAAAAGAGTTGGCTATGCAACTGGTGCAAAAAAAATATATTAAGTCATCTATCCAACCCTAGTGTAATGAAAAAAAATGTTAAAATCGCTATGGAGTAGATCGGTTATAAAGTAGTGGACCTAAGACGCGTTGCAACAGACGAAGAAATAGCTATAAATACTGGCAGTAAACGTCAACGGTGTCAAATTTGTCTTTGATTAGCTGATGTTAAAATACGAACATTATATTGTATTTGTAAAGAATCACCTTGTGCAGCACATGCACAAAAATTATCTGCATAAACTGCATCAACGAAGAAATGATAGATTCCAACATCGGACCATATTTAAGCTTAGGATATTTTTCTTGATTTTTGTTGTGATTAAATTGAATTTTGTACTTAAGTTTTGTTTAGTTTTATCTTAATTATATTTCTTTTGCTTCATTTTGTAAATAAAATCGAAATTAAAAAAAAATTAAAAATAAATAAAAAAATTTTTATATAAAATATATAAAAATACATATTCGGGGCCAGATGGACCCCAGTGCACAAACTACGATAAAAAAACTATAGAGAAAAGGTTTAATCTGAATATACAAATCATAATAAAATATAATTTGTAAGAAAGCGCAAGGCTTAACTTTATCTCTAATTTGAAAATCTCAAGTTAAGATTTTTATTTCAACATCAATCTTATAAGTAACCAGAATACCTATAAATTTATTAATCATTATAGATTTTCCAATTTAAATTTTTGTTTGTGGCATTATAATCATTCATTAGGCAAAAAAAGTCAATTCATAAAAAAAAAAACAAATTGTAAAAAATTTAACAACTTACTTCGTCTTCTTCTTTTAGGTGTGTTAAGTGTCAGTAGATTCTCACTAAATTAAAGTTTATAAATATAAAAATATATTAAAATTCACCTGTAAATTGATGGTGTTTGTTTCTGTCTACATTTCGTTACAAATTTTTCTGTTATTTTTTTGAATTATAAACAAGAGTTGGCTTTTAATAATCAAACAGAAATTCAATTTTTATTAGAATGGTGGACTACTTACTAATAATTAAGTATAATTAAAATTAAGTAATCCAGTTTCATTCTTAACCCTATATGTCTACCTTCCATCGTATAGTAGGAGCGCTTTCTATGTTTTATAGATACTTCGTAGGTGTGTGAAACAAAAGAATCCACAGATGCCCACCCCTACATAGTTAAAATATCTAGACGGCATAAAATAGATTACGTAAATTCGTTCATAGTTCGATCTCCATGAATATAAAATCATATCACTTCTGGTGTGTTTCTGTATTCACAAAATTCACCATAACTTACAGAAATTCAAGAAAAACATAAATAATCTAATTCTGCAAATTCCTGCTAACTCATTTAATAACGTTTTTCTTTCTTCCTACCCTGTCCTATCCCAAGCAAGCGATACGTAAGTAGTAAAGATTACATCCTAACACTTAAGTGTTTATAAAACGAAACCCTACATCTTTTATAAAAGACAGAACTTTAAATGTAGCTTCCATCTTTAATTTATTTTTATATCACCTTGGTCGTATGGCCAACAACACTGAAAAAAACTATAACAGTTCAGAGACATGTCGTCCGATTGGATAAACAAAGAGCCCAAAGAAATATATTTTATATACATACCATACCAAATTCTTCTTAGAAGGGCCGGGCTAAAAGCAATAGATTAGATATATAATATACCTAGAAAGTGATACCACTATATACTCAATACTCGAAATTGGAATATGTCTGAATGGAGAAGCATTGAGCAGCAGACCAGGATGTAATGTTTCTTTAAATCTATTTATATTGTGAAGAGCGAAATAGCCATGAATTTTCCTTTCTTCTTTTAACTGGCTTTTTTATTTTATAAAATTTTATTAAAAATAAGATTATATAATTTTAAAAATCGAAAACAAAATAAACCAAGAATTATTGTTTTTATTTTTGCGCTTAATTTTTCAAGTTTTTCAAAGAATTTCAATAGAATTGTAAAAGAATTTAAACGTTTTTCTTTATTTATTGTGACTTAATTTCCACTTGGAATTGATTAGAATTTAGTTTTGATTTAATTTATTATCATGTTTTTATATTAACTTAAAAAAAAATTAAAAAAAAAAAACAAAACAAAATTTATTCATACTTAATGTAATAACCTTGAATTTTTATTGTTTTTTTTTATGTTATTTTGTTTTTTAAATTTTGAAAGATTTTTTTTTATTGAAAAAATGTCATTCTTAATTGTTAATAAAAATCAGAAATTTCCAGAATTTAAATATTTCATTAATTTAGAAAAAAAAAAAAATTAATACAGACAATATTGTTTAAATTTCTTGAATAAGAAATTAATGACATGAGATATTCACTCTGATGAAAATAAATCAATAAAAATAAAGCTTAGAACATGTCGAGCCGAGTAGAAAACACTGAAGAAGTCTGCACGTATTAGACGAAATATGCGTTTCAGTATGATAATCATATTAGTAAAATTAAAAGTAAATAGTGTAAAATTGCAGTACCGTACTTAATTAAGCACGAAAAGGTGATTCACCTAAGTTACTGTCAAGATCATAAAAAAAAAAAAAAGGAAAATATTCAACTATTTTGACAATTAAATTAGAACATGTGCTTTTCAACATGAACATGAACATGTAATTAATCACGTACAATTACGTTATCGTGCATCAAAACTAGAGTTTATTACGTTTTACCAACACTTTTTATATCAATTTTCTTGTATATCAGTTAATTAAATATAAAAAAATATAATTATTTTCAAAGATTAGGCCTTCCTAAAACTTTTCTGCGGGACTATGAATTATCATAGACCTACCTCTTTAGTTAGTTATTTAGTTTCAAATGTTGTACCAGCCACAGATAGTGTAGCCATTGTTAGAATGCAAAACTACTAGACCGGATACGTATCTATATCTAACATTTATGACAAAAACTGAAACTGAGCCCCCTAGCAAGCTCACAGCCGCGAAAAAACCGTAAATATCTAGAAAATATCAAACATACCTTCTGAATTATCTGAGCTTTGTTCCAGACCTTCGACATCGCATAGAATATATTTGATGTTTTCCAGAGTATCACAAATTAGACAGTTGTTAGTACTGACAATTCTTAAACATTTCCGCGTTTACTAAGCAAACAGTGGTCTGTAGCTATCCTGATAATTTTTCTACCAAGCCACAGGGAATTATTGTAATTGTTTTTTATTGATTTTCGATCAAAACTTCTTGGTATAGCTACAGAACTTTATGTTGTGCAAATAGGAATTCACCTGCCCTTTGGTAGCTACATATATCAATATTGTTGTATAACTTTTTAATAGCTACCACTATCTCGTTTTCTCTATACGGTAAAATAACCGGGATCCGATCAGTATTTTACACATTACCTCCTTCTTCTATACTGTTACCTAGGTAGACTTCGTTTTATTTAACCTTTGAAAACTCTAGGTCCAAACTCAACCGTAATTTTTCAACATTTGAACTCCCCCGAAGGCAAACAAGTTGAACTTTTTTCCAATTCACATAATCTTTCTCAACTTGTAAAGAAACCAACAAGAATTCCTGATCGCAATGGCCAAACGGAACATCTTTTGGATCTATTTCTAACTTCACATCCTGAAAAGTACATTGTTTCTGTAAACTCTCCCTTGGGTGGATCAGATCATTGCTTTGTTTCTACAAGCTTACAAAGAAGCACATGCACCAACCAAAAACCTGCTCCCAAAAAACTAGTTTGGCATTATTCCCAAGCTAACTGGGATGCCCTCAACAATTTTTTATTAACATTTGATTGGTCCATGTGTTTTCAGTCTCGAGACGTTGACTTCGCCACTGATATCATTAGTAAAATAATCTCACTTGGAATGAAAACATTTATTCCACACTCGTATAAGAGTTCTAAAAAGAAGCCCACCTCGTGGTTTAATAATATCTGTGTCGAAGCCATTAAGGACAAACAAGAAGCTTTCAAAAAATTTAAATTGGATAGAACGGGACACTCAAGGAAGTGCTACAATGTTACTAGAAATAGATGCAAATACATTATCAATCAACAAAAGTCGATGCATAACCGACGGTTGAGGCAAACAATTTTAAATCTCCCGAAAAATAGCAGAACCTTCTGGTCTTTTGCCAAGAATGTTATGCACAATTTTCCGGAGTCTTCCTATCCTCCTAACCGGTAAAGCCAACTTATTTGCAAAACTCTTTGCATCAAACTGCTCACTACCTCCTACAGCTCTTACTCCACCCTCAATATCTCACATAGAGTTTTCAATTGGAAGACTCTACTTTAGAAGAAGAGCTATAGTGAAAGCCCTGGCGAATCTTGATGTAAATAAATCTACCGATCCTGATGGAATTCCTGCAATGGTTCTCAAAAAAACCGCCTTCGCCATTTCGAAACCACTGCGGAATTTGTTCCATTTGTCCTTTTCGACTGGTCAATATCCCAGTCAATGGAAAGTTGCGCACGTTCATCCAATTCCAAAAAAAGGTGACAAAAGCGATCCCACGAACTATAGACCTATAGCTATTGTTTCAATTCTCTCCAAAGTTATGGAAAGTATAATTCATGAGAAACTTTCGAAATATTTTGAAAGCAAAAGCATAATCTCAGATAGACAATACGGTTTTAGATCGCACCGATCCACCGGTGACATGATAACTTGTCTTTGCGAAAAGCTCAATATCACCTTACATAATTCTGGTGTGGCTGATATTGTTGCTTTAGATATCTCGAAAGCTTTTGATCGAGTATGGCATGCTGCTTTAATAGCCAAATGTCAAGTTATTGGTCTAGGGTCTGTATTTTCTAAATGGATTGAAGGTTTCCTTTCGAATCGTTCGATTCGCGTCTTAGTAGACGGCTTCACGTCTGGAAAACTTAATATAAATGCTGGTGTTCCGCAAGAATCCGTTCTCTTACCCACTCTCTTTTTGATTTTATTCAACGATTTACTCCAAACAATCTTCAATCCAATCTACAATTTTGCTGATGATAGTACTCTGGTGATGCTGGTGATGCCTCTGGTGATGCCTCCTTCGATTTTCTTCGGAAATCTAATGCTACAGTTGGCAATAGAAGACAGATAATGGTTAACATGCTTAGCCACGATCTGACCAAAATTACTGACTGGGGCAAAAAAAACAGAGTTGAGTTTAACTCGTCTAAAACTCAAAACTATCTTATCTCACGCAAAATTCCAGGAGTTCAACCTAATCTCTCCTTTCAAGGTGTTACTTTACAAAACACTAATAGTCTAAATATTTTAGGCATGCGCGTGAATCAAAAAATTATTTGGAATGACCATATTTTTGATATCGCGAAAGGAGCAGCCAAGTGTTTAGGCTATCTAAGCAGATGTAAAGCTGTCCTTTCACCTTTGGAACTCCTTAATATCTATAAATCATTTATACGTCCCAGGATAGAATATAACTCACATATTTGGGCTGGCGCTTCCATTACAGCCTTAGGCTACCTTGACCGCGTTCAAAATCGCGCCATTCGTCTAATTGGCGATCCAAATATAACTTCATCCCTAACTTCTCTTGGACATCGACGTGTAGTCGGAGCACTTTCTCTGTTTTATAGATACTTCGTAGGTGTGAACACATGCTCAGCGCTGCTTCCTCCTCTTAAACAATTCCAACGCGAAACAAGAGGAGCTGCAATTGCTCACCCCTACACTGTGGATATCCCAAGATGGCATAAAGTAGGTTATGGAGGTTCGTTTATAGTTTGCACTTCAAGAATGTGGAATCATATTCCTCCCAACATGTTTCCACATCCAATTTACAATTTGCAAAAGTTTAAAGAAAATATTAATACCTTCATTCTTCAAATTCCAATTATTAATCTATCCCCCTTTTTTTCTTCCTAATTTATTCTATCCTACCCTATCCCAACCAAGCGTCACGTAAGTGTAAAGGCATTTTCATACCTAACGCTTTAGTTGTTTATAAAAAAAAAGATAACCAACTCATGGTTGTTAATTCGGTAGTTAAGCATTACAATTAACTTTTACATTATTTAAGGTTTCTTTTTATTTATTTATTTATTTGTACTGGCCATTGCTACCTGATGTTTATTACAAAATTATCAATGACGTTCAGCATTCTTTCAATTTTTTTAGTTAACGTTTTAAGCCTGATGCCAGTCATTGCTGTTTTTATCAAACATTTTTTCGACGAAGAATTTTCAGCTTTTCCTGTTTGGACATAGTATCTATATCATACTACTTATTTCATTACTTCGGAAGCTGGTAATATTTACTGCGAAATAATTAAAATTCGTCACTTATTTGATAATATTTGATTGCCCATAAACATTTTACATCATATTAGTTTTTTGAAGATAGTCGTGTATTGTGTTTTTATTGAGAAGACTTCCTTGTTATATGATTTTATACTTTGTGTCATTTTGAACAGTATATTAAGCAGGTCATCTTCCATTTCTGCCAGTAATACTACATAATTTATACAACATATAATTGTAATATCCAATTTCGTAACCCCATGTGTTATTATTTACGTTCCTAATTATTTTGTCTATAATTAAACTGAACAAAGTTGTTGTGAAGCTATCACCTCCGTCTTATACCGGTTAATTTTGTTATATCTTTAGTGAGGATTTTATTCGATTTAATTTTTGTTTTGTTTGTTTGTATATACTTTATTTAAGTGCGATTATCAAATTATTTCTCCTACCAACTTTATAAAACTATAATTTAAAATTCATTTCATAATGACATTCGAACTTCGGAATTGATTTTTTATAAAACATTTCGATTTTGAAGTACCTAGTCTTTCTTAACAAATATAATACAAAAATTCATACAAAAAATGCCTAAACCCCAAAAAATATACCTGTAAAGCCAAAATTATGGTATAAGTCAGATATAAGTCACTTCACTTGTTGCGCATGTAGATAGGTGGAAGTAACCATTCCAGTTGCTTCCGGAAAGCCAATTACCACTTAATCATGGCTTTACAACTCGATTGAGTTATTTATTATTATTGGTTGTTTTAAGATAGGACTCTCCTAGGAAATTTAATACTGAAGCCACACTGTGCGATTGAAAAAGTCAATCAAATTACTACCGTAAATTTCTGTATATAATACCCCTCCCAATAAAATACTCCGGATAAGCTAATCGAAACATTTTTCCATTTACAGAGTGCGGTAATTAGATTTTATATTTTTCGAAAATTAATTTCGAACTATTTCGATATATTGGATGCTAAATACTGTTGGTTGTCTAATATTAAAATCATTTTCATGTTATCTATTACTAAACCAATTGTGTTAGTTGGTTTTATTTTAATATTACTACCTGTACAGAATCTATCATATGTATATACCTGTAGGTAACGATCATATCTATATGTTGCTTTTCGAATAGTGCATCCGGGTGTAAAAATCCAATTAGAGTATCTGGGTATACCAATTGGATTTATTATTTTTCAGAATAATGGCATTTTCGAATTAGAGTATTATATTCAGAACTTTACGGTAATTCCACTTCGCGTATTAATTCATATATTTTTAGGAAAGGCTAAAGTTCGGAATCTTACTCTAGTTGAGTTTTTGCTGTGCGGATACAAAAAAAAAATACTTGCTTCTGTATCGTTTTCTTTATTGCAGCCACGTAAATATGAATTGAACAGAATACCCAGCTTTAGAGGGTGGCTTCCAATTACTTGTTAAAGCCATATTATTTGCTTAAAAATCACAATATTTTGTATTTCATAAAAATTTAATTATTATTTTAAATATCCTGAAATTCTGCAACTTATAATTCAATATGTTTTCGTACGAATATCCTAGTCTAAGGTATCCAAGTCTGGTTACTTTCATTTCTTTTCATGTAATGGTGGCAGATTTTTTCGATTTAAATTCATTACATTTGAAATACCGATCTTTTTAAATAACTGTATTCTACGCAAATATTTATCGTATTAACTGAGATTCACATAATTTCATATTTTAATGTTTTTGTTTTGACCCTGTAACAACTACATATGACCTATCGATTTTTACCATCGTAAATAATGCTTAAAATAATATATTTTAGAAATCCTAAAGAATAAGTTTTTCTAAAATCTATAATTAGCCTATTATTCTAAACCTATTAAAGTAAAATTTGTATAATTATTGTTGAAAATATATGTCGAGTAAAACATACCTTAGTAGTCTTCAATCATATTTAGTAAAATACTCGATTATTTTTAACAATTTCAATAATAAATTTTTGGGTAGTCTTGTATGACCATATGAAATTTAATAAATTATATTTTATTTTAAACGTACATTTATATGGTAGACATGACTCAAAACTAAACTCAAATTTATATGTTTAAACATTATTTATCCTATTTTCTGTACCCTAATCTCTAAAATTTATTTTAAAATATTTTTATTTTCAATGTGACAATCATCTTAAAATAGAATTTATTTATTTATTCAATCCATTACAAAATTAAAATTACAAAATAATAATTCAACCTTAGCCTCAAAGTCAAGTCTCAAAAGTTTACTGAACAAAATTCTACACAAGTCTTTCATTTTAATTCGTGAACGAAACCATTCATATTTTGCTCTACCCAAAATTTATTCATCCTATTAACATTTTAAATAAGACTTTTAACACTTTCAACTTGAATTGATTGTACAACACTGCTAAATAAGAACTCAGAAAATGTATAAAAAGAGTAAATAAAAAAAAAAAAAATAAAAACTTTCCTTTAGTACGTTTCAAGAAAAAAAACAAAAAAAAAAAACAAAATTGTGTCTTCTTTTAGACCACCAAATGTACATTATTTTCTTTGTTTCCTAATTAACCATAACCATATTTGCAATACGTTCTTCAAATCTTGTTTAAACGTAATCCAAGAATTTATATACACACTATCCTCATTTAAAATACATACGACGAATATTGCGAATTTATCTTAATTTCGAAATCAACCTGTTAAGGCAACAACAACAACAAAACCAACAATAAATTTAACAAAAAAAAAATGATCTGTTACTGCCAAAATTCGAAATTAAATCAGCGAAAAGAAAGCTTTTGTTTTTGTTGTATTTTGTTTATTTTGTTTTCTCTATAAAAAGTAACCAGTTTTAAAATATATTTTTTTTTGTTTTGGTTTTTAGTTCCTTAAAATTCCAATGAAGAAAGAGATGAAATGAAATATAATTTTTAACAGTTTAACAATTTTCTGCTGATTTCATCTGCTAGCATGTAAACAAAACCAGAAATTCTTTTTAAAAAAAAAAACCACATGAGATTCTGTATCAGTTTAAACTTCAAGGGAAATCTTAATTTATTTAATGATGTATTTTGAACATACCATACCATAGCTTCTTTGTATCTTATTGCTCCTTGAATATATATTAGGGACCACATAATAAATTTAATATTTTTTTGTGTTTAAACAGATTTCCTCTACAATAGAGCCGTAAATATTTACGTACAGCTTGACTGGATTAGAGAGACATTGTTAGTTGTTAGGTTTAGTGAGAAAATCCACAAAACAAAATCCTGAATTAAAAATCCACAAAAAAATCCATAAAATTGTACCAAGATTAATCCTGGAAAAATGAAATATCCTCACTGTATGCAACAGCTGCTTTGTCTAAAAATAATTTATATAAATATTATGTAAAAGACGTAGAATTTGATTTTGAATCCAACTCTAAAATCTCTACTAACTCAAAATTTCGCATAAAGTGTCGTACATAATAAAGTGAAACACGTAAAAGCAATAACATTTGCAAATTTGCATTTTAAATCTTTTTTGTGGCAAAAGCCATTATGGATTTTGTACTACTTACCCTAGTTAGTCCTAAAATTGTGCCAAGATTAATCCTGGAAAAAGGAGGCATCCTCTTTTTTGTTTCCAACAACGGCTACGCATAAAAATGATTTGGTAAATATTCTGGAAAAATATTTTTCTTAAATATTTAAAATGTATACCTCAATTATTATGTTTTGTCTAAAGCATTTAAAATTATGGGATTTACCGCCTCCAAGCCGAAATTTTTTCCAATATAACGTTTTGTATACCCTCAATAATATATTATATTTTTTTCAATTTCTACTTTTTCGCTCGATTCTTTTTCGAGATTTCGATACGCTCCCTCCTGCCGATAAGCCAGAAATTTGATAAAATAAATTACTTAAAAAAAGGGTTGGTGAGTAAATCCACAAAAAACAAAATTCATAATGACTTTAGCCACAAAAAAAAATCCACAAAGAACGATCGAAAAACACAAAAATCGCAGAAATCGAAGAAGGTTACCAGTCTGAAAAAAAAATTATATTGCTCTTTTCCAGAATATTAATAAATAATAACGGAATCAATTTATTTAAATTTTTATATTTATTTCCGGAAAACGGCAATATATTTCTTTTAATACAGTTTGGTAATCCTGTCTTAAATAATACTTTTTTTGTGAATTTAGTCACCAATCCTTTTTTATTTTTAAAAGTTATTATTGATTTTTTTCTGTGGATTTGAGGACTAACCCAACAAATTAATATTGCTATGCTTGCCATCAGGTTGGCATTTTATAAATGATTTTAAGTTATATGAACCACTTCACCTATCGTTTTAATGTCAATCCAATCTCTGATGTTTTTAAATTTAGATATTTGTTATCAACCTATACTGAGTTTATCATTTTAATTTTAACAGATTAAAAATCTAATGTTTTAATTTAGTTTAAAATTATGTACCGGCCATACGGCATTGAAACAACTCCAGACCACAGTTAAGTCCATAGTACTTTGCTACAACACAAGCTGGACCTTTATCACTTATAGAATAAATCTACGTCCAGAGATGTCCTTGCAATAATTTTTCTTTAAATGAATAAATCAAATTGACATTTTCGAATTGTAAAGCTAACTCTACTCCTTAAAACTATAAAAAAATAAAACTGGAAAGGTAAGCGATAACAAATTGATTCATACAGTAATTCATTATTGATTCATATTTTGAGTCATTATTGAATCCTCGAATCAAAAATTAATAATGAAAATGATTCATTAGACAATTTATGAATCAATTAGCCAATAGAGGATGTAAACAAAAACAAGTAGAAAACTGTAAGATTTCATCTTAAAAACCAAGCTGACTGAAATAAACACTTCTGGTTGCAAAATAAAAAATTTAAATATATTTTTTAAGTCTTATTGGAAAATAAGTGACTTAAAGTATTATAATGGAAATGTGTTCCCTCAGATCGGAAAATAGTTTTTTTTTTGTATTATCATCAATCAAAATAATCTAGCATATTTAATAAAAAGTGAATTTGGCAAAACATAAATCTAAAATCAACTTCCTAACTATACAAAAGTATAGATAAATTAATTATTACATTTATCCTATGGTCGGATATAAATACATCTACTGAACAAACAGATTTCAAACAGCCTCAAACAAAATACAAAGATTATAGCTACCGGGCAATGAAGATATGCCCCATATAAGTGATGTTGGAATCACAATCAATCCTTGTAAAAAATATGGTAATTATCCATAAAATACAATTGATAACACAACAAATAACACTGAATTACATTATATTTGTGTTAATTAGTATCGGATAACATATTTCATCATATAATCACTCTATTTGAAAATCTGTGTTCATTGTTGTTATCGAACGCTGCTAAAGAATAGTAATATAATTTCTTAATGATCTGTTTGCCTAAACATTTTTAATAATCTACTACCATTTTCTAAAACAAGCTCTAGTATGTACTCTATTATAACGGAAGTATATAATAGATTTTAATCACAATCACGCAGCTGCGGTGATATAGGGACCAGCCAGATCCCCTCACCGAAATTAAATAATCTAATCTAATATAATGGATTTACCTTGACCGAAAATTTCCTTTATTTTTAGCAGAGGTTAGATCTTTCTTGCAGTTAAATCTAATAGATCTTTCACATTAAATTTAAATAGATAAATCAAACTTAGATTTGTAAAATTTTTGACATATTAATATTGTTTATGGTGACAACGCTGTGATTGTATGTTGTCACGTTGGTTGACATTAATAAAAAAATTCTTACCTAGCAAGAGTAAAATAGTAGAGTATAATAAAGACTTGAACAAGATAGTTCGTAGTAAATTAAACAGTACAGTTGTTTCATTAAACTCAACAAGGCTTACATTTATTTTTTCATTATTATTTTTATCGAAAGCTACAAACTTTGTATGTTATGTACTGGATTCACTACTAATGCATATAATTCACAATGACGTAAATTGTTGGCCAGAGTAACTTCCATTAGTTTTTGAAATGTGATAAAATTTAAAATTATTTTATTATAAAAATGGGTCTTATTTCGATCACTTCCGTCTCTAATTACCTTCTGTTATTACCTACCACTGTTGTCAGTCTTACTTTAAATTCTTATAATCATTAAATTTTTCATAAAATACTTGATTAGAAACTGAAGTACAACCAAGGAACCAAAATGGATCCGAATTATCACGCAACCCTGGAATTTCAAAATGTTTAAAAAATGACAAATAAAAATTGTTATCGGGCGACTTCACTTCAGTTGACAACATTAAATTTTATAGCTGCCAATATTTTGTCTCTTCAACTTTTCATTTACATCAACCTTCCCAATCATTCCTGACTGTTAAAAATTTACTTCCTAAAAACCAATTCAAAATATTTATTTTTTAAAATCAACTTAAAAATCAAAAATCAAAATCGAATTTTTAGTTATGTCTTAAGGACAAATATAATTTCCTATGATTCTCCCGAATCGCAGAAAATATAAAAAAAAAAAAAAAAATACTTCCAAATTATTTTCTTGTAAGTTTTTGACACGATTTTTAACTTTTTATTTAATTTTCAATTTTTTTGTATTATTATTTTTTATTTTTCTTATTATATTCAGTACTTTATGGGTCAGGTGGTCAATACAATTACTGTTACTATCACTATTTCTCGACAGGTTGTTATTTTTTTCTTCTTATTATTTTAATTTTTTTTTTTACTTCTTTTTTAATTGAACGAAAAACTTATCATCAGACTAATCAAATAAAAGAATAAAAGAGACAACAGAAATGAATCAACAATCCAATATGTCACTTTTGATCACAACTCGCCGCTATAACTAATAACAAAAAAAAAACATTTTTTTGAATTGAACTGAACTAGATGAAATTTAATAGTGTATATATAGATATATATATATACATATATAGTAGATAAATGGATGGATAACTTTAATGTTCATTGAATAGAAATGTATATAAAAATTCAATGTTTTAAGCTCGAACTAACTAGAGACTTTCAGAAATTCGAATATAATGACGATCTCTACCAAAATTTTTTAAAAAATTAATTTTTAATTATTTTGCGCACATCAGACTAAACTGAAAGCACTCTTATTCATTCGCGGACGTTAATGTGAATGCAATAAGAAAACAATAATAACAAAAACTATAACCTGACGATTCAGTAATTTTTGGAGATTTTCGGCAAAAAAAACCGATGTATATTGTTTTGTAAATTTTTGGATTTTCTGGTGAAAGTTTTTCAATTTTAATATTGATTTTCAAAAAAAAAAAGAAAGAGAAAGACTTTCAGAAATTTTTTTTTTGTATATTTAACTCTCATAATATACATTCAGTAAGAGACCGAGTAATGACCGAGTTCCCAAAATGTAAATCGAGTAAAAAAACAAAAACAAAAAATGGCTCTGAAATACTGAAACAATTGTTCTAAGCAAAACAAAAATGAAATAATTTGTTCTAAAGTTTGAATAAATCTTATACAGTTTTTGTACAGTAGACTTTATTATACTGCCCATACTATTAACATAACTGTGTAATGGATTTAACCACAATAAGCCCTTTTACAAGCTGCATTGATATATATGCCCTCCCAAAATTACCTAATCTAATCTGATATAATGGATTTACCTTAACAGAATAACTTGTAATTTACTTTATTTTTAAGGGTTGCTTATTTTCTTATATAGTTAGATGTCATAGATCCTTCGCCATTAAGGTTTTATATAAGTATTTTTTTTTGTTTACTTTATTTAATTATTGCTAAATTCAAAATTTACTATACAAATGACATAAAAAATTTTTAATAAATAATTTAATTAAATTTGACAAATTTTGAAATAATATTCTATTCAGAGCCTTAGCCATAGCTGTCTGGCTGTATATTTTATTTTGAAAGTGTCTTATAAATATATGACTTATAACCTAATAATTACACTATACTAATTTTTGTTAAAATATTTGTTCATAACATTTTTTAAATTTTGTTTTTTAGCAAAAAAAAATATCCGAAAATATGTCAACACTTAAGCATTATAAGATTGAAGTGACCAAAATACTTGGTTCTTCTTTTAGTTCTCTTCCTCAGAAATATATAATCAAATTTTACTATTTTGCACTACATTTATACGATAAGCTTTAAAAAATTAATATGTAGAATTCCACATGCAATATGTTTTTTTTTTGTTTTTTTTTAAGGGAAAGTTTTTTTTTTCGAAGTAAGCACGACCTCTTAAAATCTATTGCACTTCTGCGTTTGTTATCTTAGAATTGTAGGTGTATATCTTGACGAACCTATTATTGCTTTGATGTCAGTTTCAGAATCAGACGATCTGTATTCTGAGAAATATTTATGTCTGCAATGGCTCGCCAACAAATAGAATATCAGAGGAGTATTCATCTTCTTCTAAGCAGAATCTACAACTGTCTGTGTTCGATCTACCAATTTTGAACGGATGTTTGTTAAATAGACTATGATAAACCATGTCAACGTTTTATACTGCAGGTTTCAGCTCAACAAAAATAGATTCATATAGACCTATTAGTTTTTACCAAAACTAGCTAAAGTATTTGAAAAAGTCCTAGTACATAAACTAATTCCCAAAATAAAAAATAAGGGTGTAATCCCACTACATCAATTTGGATTTCGAGCCGAACACAGTACAATAGAGCAGGTACACAGAATAGCTGCACAAATCAGAAAAGTCTTTGAAGAGAAAAAATTTTGCTCAGCCGTCTTCCTCGATGTCGCACAGGCTTTTGATAAAGTTT
Organism: Argyra leucocephala; assembly: GCA_963942445.1. Lineage (NCBI taxonomy): Eukaryota > Metazoa > Arthropoda > Insecta > Diptera > Dolichopodidae > Argyra > Argyra leucocephala. The sequence goes on along the minus strand of OZ012677.1, from coordinate 154,452,186 downwards.
TAGATTGAGATTTTTAAAACTCAAACTAATCTACCGTTTGAATTTCATCAAATAATCAAATTGTACCTAACTGATAGGCGATTTAAAGTAAAATACAATGATTATTTAACTGAAGAACATGATATCGAAGCTGGTGTATCGCAAGGTAGTGTACTCGAGCCGTTTTTATATATAATCTACACTGCCGATCTACCAGATAGTAGGCAAATACTAACATCCACATTTGCAGATTCCCAAAATCTCCAGGACCATATTAAACTTATTGAAAATTGACTTAGTAAATGGAAAATAAAAATAAATGAAAATAAAAGTGTTCATGTCACATTCCCTCTAAATAAAGACACATGTCCTCCACTAAAAATAAATGGAATAACCATCCCACAGGCAAAAAAAGTAAAGTATCTAGGAGTCCATCTTGATAGAAGGCTCACTTGGAAAAAGCATATAGAAACAAAACGTGAACAAATGAAACTAAAATTAAATAGTATGTACTGGCTAATTGGCAAAAACTCTACTCTCGATATTGACTATAAAGTACTTTTATACAATTCAATCTTGAAACCGTTTAAATAAAAACAAAAAAAAGGTTTTAGCTTAAAAATCAGTGGGATATGCACCAAGGTCCGCGCTTACAGTACATCAATACATTATCGTTTACATACAAATAGTTGTGAAAATTTAGAAATAAGATTTGAATTATGAAGCATTTTCTTTGTACAAATAAAAGCCCATTCCTAGTTTAACTTAGCTACTGTCAATTATTTAATTTTATATTTAATTATCAGATTAAATTTAATTCTATGAACAGCAAAATTACTTCGAACAACTATTGATATTTTGATTAAATTATTTACAACAAAATATTGTGGCAATGTTTTAAGGATGTGCCCTGCAAAGAAAAAAAACTTAATAATCAAAATTATTACTCTGGCCTATAATATAAAAGTTATTACGAGATTGGAATATAATGTTTTGTGCTATGACAAACACGTTTAAAAACAAAATTATCAGAATATATGAAATAATAATCTTCTGATATAGTCTTTTAATATTTTTTTATTTATCTTGTTATGATTCAAGGTTATACAGACCCTCAACAAATCTGTTTCATCATTTTTGGCATTAAGCTTGCTTCGGAAAAAACTATTCAACGACAACTAGTTAGTCTTATTACTATTTTAAATCATGAACATTCTAGCTTCTAGAATTCTAATTTATTATCGATGGCCTGCTTTTAATTGATGTAATATATTCCGGGCACGAAGACATGTTATATTTTTTATATGCCGAAAAGATTTGTTTGCTAAAATGTATGTAGCGTGAAGAAATTGTTTCTGTAATCTTACATGTTTCACACAATACATAATAGTAAAACGCTTAATAAGATATTCGGATTTGAAGATTTTAAATTAAAATTTGTCTTTCTTGAAATCATTGCTAACTGCCTAAATTTGTTGACGAGTTGAAAGTTTGACTAGGTTGAAAGTTTTCTTTGAATTTCCTTTTTCTAAACCTGAGGTCTTAACTAACAAGATACCAGAAAGATTCAAATTGATTTATATTCTCTTCGTTTTGTTTTTTTCAGATAGAAGAAAATCTTCAAAAGAGTCTTCAACTTCTGTTCTGTTCTTCTGTTGGGGAAGAACGAATTGAAGGAGTGTGCCGACTTTAACGCACTCAAAACTCCCAAAAATTAAGATTAATCATTAATACAAATTTGGCTCTATTACTTCAGATATCTTTGATCAAACGAAATTCCATCAGGAATTTTTGTAAAAAAACAGATTTTATCGTAACATTGTTCGAACGTTTTCGTCTGTTTAAGTCTTCTATCAAAGTTTTGACAGTCAGCTAAACGTGAAACTTCGACATTGACATGTTGAGAGAGACGACATTTATGGCGTACAAAATATTCTCTTCATATTGATATTCTCGTGCATCGGGTACACTTTTCATGGAGCCAAGTCCGTTCTAAGAGATTCCTCTGAGCACAGCTAAGATGAAATTAAAAGCTTGGGTGCAACAAGAGGCTTAGAATTTCTGGTTCAACGCCACTGGAAATCATCAATCAAAAATACTAATGCCAAAACGCTCGCTAAAAAAAACCAAAACTCTTCTAGGTCTCTATATGAATCAGCGGTACGTATATTGGCAGAGATGGGTCTAACCGAAAACACACTTGTGCAGAATATGTGAAATAGAAGAAGAATATGTTGAACATCTGCTCATTGAAGGCGAAGGGCTCACTCGTAGCAGACTTCACTACTTGAGAACAGCGTTAATATCATTGAAGAATATCCTGAGTCTGATCACAAAACTAGGTATCCTTAAGGACTCAAAGTATTAACAAACACGGGTAATTACAATAAGCCTCTTTGCGGCTGCTGTGATAAAAGGGACAGATCCCTCCCGCAATTACATGGTCTAATCTAATCTAATATTCTCTTAGTTGAAGCTCAGGTTTGACGGAGTAGTTGTGTTGACTTTCAATTTGTAAAATTGTAGGTCTTTGATAAATATATTTTAAAGCCATTAATAATTACCACAATATATTGTTTTCATTTTTATTTATTTTATACTTTTATGAATTATTGACAATTATTTATTTCAATATGATCTAAAAAAATTTATAAATATTCATAAATATCAATGAGCCGAGCTCTTTTTCCACATCAATTTTGTTCTTATTATAAATAAATTGCACGAAAAAAATGTTATTTTTTTAAATTTATTCATACTTTTTTAAAAAAAAAAAACAAGGTGATTTTATAAATAACATAACATATACATTAATTACCAATACACTAATTAAATTAAAAGTTACACATGTTTATTGAGAGTGGGAGTACAACAGAGAGCACCCATTACAATCATTTTTTTCCAAATTAAATATTTTAACAGTAAATTTTTCCAATTTATTTAATTAATACACATACGTACGCGTACACCAATTAAACCAAAATTGTAGTAATTAAAAAAAATTCTTAGTCTAGAATTCATTAACTTTTTTTTAAATAAAAAAGCAGGTTATAAACTTTTGTATGAAAAAAAAAAATTAAAAACAACTACTCATCGCCCACTATTACCGTTAAATTAGCATGATTCAATTAAAAACACCCATTTAAAATTTAAAATAAAATTTTTAATTTTTCAAGGTATTCAAGTTCAGCAACAATACTTTTGCTACACTAAAATAATTCAAAATGATAAAAAAATCAATCGGGCAATATCAAATAATATTTTTTTTATTAATATTGAAAAATTGCGTACATATCTAAAACAACAAGTGTATTTTAACACTTGCAAAGCTCATCTGATAAATTTACAGTTTTTGTTTTAATTTTATGCTGAAATTGTTATTAGGAAATCTGATGGCTGAATGCTCTTTTACAAATACCATTCAATTTATTCTATATTTTTACAGACGCTTTCAAAATACACCTAGTCCCAAATATACATAATATATTTTAAAATCTTTGAGCCCAATAGAAAAATCGAAGCGTTATTATTTTCATTTTAATTGGTATATTCATTATTTATTTCTCAATTTTTTTTTATATTTGTACATATTTAATGGCATTAGAGACTTCTTTGACTAATTTAGAACTTAAAGGTTATAATATTATCTTATAAATTATAATTTGTTAATTTATTTTAATTTATTTCGATTTCCTATATTAATTTGCATATTAACGTTTTTGATTAGCTTTTGTACTATCTACAACAGAAGAAAACTTCACTAGATACATGGTCACTTAAAAAAGTATACAATCCGAGAAAAATATAACTGACTCTTGCATGAGTTGAAAGAAGTAAATAAAATTAGACTCAAGTCCAAACCGATGCGTTAAAGAAAAACCGTGAGGTCGTCATAAGCAACGACTATCACACCTGTCATTTTTACATGTTTGTTTTAGAAAAAATTGTGGTACGGCAATTAGCTAAAATAGTTGAAATAGGTTTATCTATTATATGTACACTGATACTCAGATAGTTTCAACTAATCAAAAAACATAACAAAAACAGAAAAAAAAATCCAGACTACGTAGATATCACTGGCAACGAAAAAACATACAAATAAAAGAGCCGGACAGAATGACATATAAATAAATAAGTACTTAAATAAAAAAAAATATATAAACAGATAATTGCAAATTAATATAAACGTATATAAAATCAAATCAATAAAAACGAGTATGATGAATAATGAACATAACTTACGGTTGTGAATGGACTGATCAAATTTTACTATAGTAAATATTACTGTCAGTCACTACAAGCACTTTTAGACTAAGAACTTAGCATTTCAAAGTTAGAATTTGTTAGTTTGAAAACTTGCAGTGGTTTTTTTATCTGCAGCAACTGCAAAATTCAGAAATAAAATCATAATTTTCTCATTGGTAGCATAAGTTATATGGGAAATAGCGATTGATCTTTCTATTTGAAAAAAAAGAATTTGAAAAAAAAAAATCATAAAAAAACGTAAAATCTATATTCTCTCAGATGGCAAAGTAGCCAAACAATCAAGCTGATAATTCATATACTATCATATCAAAGCTAGTATGAAAATGTGTAGAAGCGCTGAGAACGAAAATAAATAAAGTCATAATAATTGGTATCTTGGCATTCAGATATCGCAGGAAACAAAGCGAAGAAAGCGCTTACCTATCTGCCTGATTATCTAGGGAAGAGAGAAGCGACTGCCTCTTTTATAAGGTTAAACTAGTTCTACGAAATTCCCCTAAGCCCAGCCAAAATATAAATCAAAAGTTTGACTTAAGTAAAAAGTTGAGGATTTCTAGGCTAACGTAGTTGGCAATCGCCAAGCAAAAATGATCATGTCAACATGCTCGCTCAAAAAACTACTTTTTTCTAAGATTTAATAGGAAGCAGATACGTATCATGGCAGAGCTAAGAACTGGCCTGCATTGTCTACTAAAGAAGCATTTACATAGAATCGGTACAATTAAAAATAATTTATACAGAATATATGAAGAAGAGGTAGATATATTTATTTGTATTATACATCTATTCTGTGAATGTGAGAGATTTTACTCGTTATGAGCTTCGCCATTTGGTAAATGCCTTCTCCAAACAATGGGAGCTACCTAACATACCATTGAAAATATTCTGAATGTTATCATGAAAACAGACATCTTTAAAACCTCGATGCATAATTACGTCATTTCGTGTAGCCACAAAACGGTGATATAGGTCCGGAACCCTATACCTGTTATATATATATATTTATTTATTATTCTTTTTTATTATAATTTATATTTTGAGTTTTTATTTTAATATAAATAAGTAAAACATTATTGTATAAAATTCTATGACAATATTTTTAAAAAAAATCGTATTAAGCACAACAAATTTTGACTGATTACAATGTGTGTACGTTTTACATAGAGATTACCCTAAAATTGCAAGTTGTTCATTACTTTCCATATTATATATATGTATACATATATCAATAATAAATAATAAAATTTCACTTTCTATCAAAAAATTTTAATATTCAAAAATATACTATAAATATATATTGTAAATTTTTAATTATCGAAAAAAAAAATTTTATAAAAATTTCCCTTCATATAAAGCCTATGTAATTTCAATAAAAAAAATTACAAGTTTACCGCTTTTTATTCTCCATAGAAATTTACGAGCATTGAAGTCTTTCGTTAATAAAAATTTTCATTCATTCATATGAATTTTAACAGTTTTAACTTTATTTAAATTTTTTTTTTTTGCTTTTATTTTCAGAAATTTAACAAAAAAAGAAAACAATTAAAAGTACCGATATTGAGCTGAAAATATATTTAAAATAACTACAAAAGCTCTTAGAAAGCTCAAATTATCTTCTTAAGTTCCAAAATAAAAAAAAAAATTAAAAATCGAACGAAATTGATATGAAATAATTGTAAGTAGTTTTATTTGTCTACATATGTATTTACTTTCGTCTTTGTATTTGTTTTGTAATATTTTTGTAACAGTTTTTTTTTTTATTATTATTCTTTTAGCATGAAAAACAGTACAGAAAATATGACAACAAAAAATGACAAAAACAAGAAAAAGAAAAAAATAAACTTTTTTCAGTTGCCCCAAATAATTAACAAACAAAAATAAAAATACAAGAAAATAAAAAAACTCAGTTAGTGGTTCGCGGTACTGTCAAATTATGCAAAATGTGGTACTAAATAGTTAAAAACAACAATTTTTTTTTCTTTCATTTTTTTTTCTTTCGTTAACATTACTATTATTGTATTAGTACCTATGTTTAATTGTGTGTACATAAATATATAAAATACTTTTTCTTAATATGACATTTGTGTATGGTACACCTATATTAATAGTATACCAATACTAATATAAAAAGTAGAAAAACCGGTAAAATGAAATACCAAAGATTTTTATGAATAAAAAAATTTATGAATTGTATTTAGGGCTTTGTATAATAATGAATTTAGTTACCGATGCTTGAGTAAAGACTTTTCACAGTATGGCAAAAATTTTTTTAATTAAATTTAATTTTGAAAATCTTAAAAGTATTGGACTATTCCTGAGCATTATACAGTATAGCTGCCATATGGTACTAAGATAACTTCTGCCATATGTAATACTAACATTAAAGCCTATAACAATAAAGTCATTCAAGTTTTCCATTTCTTTTATTTATTCATAAAAAACAGTTGAGTTGATAATATGATTTCATAGTAACTTAAATAAAATTTGGCTACTATGAAAGAAAAACGCACATGCTTCTGTCTTGTGTCTTTCTACCAAAATACAACTATGTTCAAGTATTTCTAAATCTTAATACAAGTTCTTGACCTTTATAACTGCCAATTTTTACATTCACCTAAACTATATTACTCTTCTATTAACTTAATAATTATAAGTGAGAGTAGATCACATGACAGAAGACTAACAAGGCTCATCACAGTATATAGTCCTTTCAGCAAACATCTGTTCAAGATTAGCAAGTTCTATGCACATTCTACTCACAAGAAGAGGAATACTATACAAATATAATACAAATACTTGCAATTTTTACAAATAATTAAACAGAAAAGTATAAAAATCAAAACAAGATAGAATACATAGAAAAAGTCACATCTACATAAAATTTTGCATCATCATACTAAACATACTAACTATACTAATCGTATTTATCCCATTATTATGGCGTTGTAAAAATATGAATGTAGTTTTCCATGCTTAGATTATTTGATTTACCATAATGTAGCGTAGCACTAAATAGCTTATTTATTTATTATTCTTTTTTATCATAATTTGTATTATGAGTTTTTGTTTTAATATAAATAAGTAAAACGTTATTGCATAAAATTCAATGACATTTCAAACATCTGGGGTAAAATGTTGCATCAAATCACTACCTATTATTTATTTTATTGTTAAGTTGATATACCTGTTAGTTATGATTTTTCACATTTTTTGACATATATGGTGACATCGTAAAGGTTTTCAAAAAACTTCATGTGTAATCAAGCAAAATGAGCCGACGTTTTTATTAACATTGGGTTTTTAAAAAAATTTGTAAACCCAAATACCTGTCAAACCGGTCGCGAAGACATTGTCAACAACAATTGTGGTCATGTAGACAGTGTCTCAAGCCTTTATGTGCTTTTGTAGACAATGTCTAAAGCTTTTGTGAGCTTTTGTAGACATTTGAGATCATATGGACGTTGTATTCAACTTTGTGTTGAGACATTTACGATGTCAAGGTATATATCCAATCACAATGGAAATGTTTGTCATTCTAAACAAAAAAAAGCTAAAATGTTTGATCATATATCGAAACTAATATTTCCAACTTCTAAAACAATGCAAATGTGTTGAGCATCAACTTTTTACAAATAAAATTTTGAAACGTTTGAACTAATTTGTGAAAGGTATGCATATGATTGCATTTCCTAAGAATTAAATTCATATTATACTTAATCTGATAGGCCTGGTTCGTTTAAAGTTATCTTAATTTATTATTTTTGTTTTTTTTTTTATATTTCTCTTATCCGTGTTCTATCACGGGCGAAGTAACAATAAAAATTATTAAAATTACACATTTTACATATTAATCAGGAATACAAAAATTCCATAATCCTATTTATATTACATTAATAAAATAAAGTAATCATAATATTTCTGTTATTACAGGACTACATTTTTGTGAGTCATTCATTTCCATTTAAATATTATCTTGAACAATGAATGAATCAACAAAAGAAAAAATGAATCATTTTCGGAATACGTTTAATCCCTCCAATAATAACAAAAGAAAAACAAAATACAAAATTTATAAATAAAATATTGTGAAATTAAATACATTCTTAAAAATAAATAAAATGTTCCAGGAGTTTTGATGAACCCTTATTTATTTTGACTTGATTCGTATGTGTGCTTGTATTCATTAAAATTTGTGAATTATTTCTTGTCCTTAAATTTATTAGGCTTCTTTTAAAATTATCCTTATACAAAATTACTGAATTGATATACCTGGAACTCCTTAGACTTTGTTTTTGTTATATTTTTTCTTCCTATTTTGTTTTGTTCTTTTTTTTTTTGTTACACCTGAGAAGAAACTACTCTCATAAACCCAATGAATTGAAATTGAAAATATTTTATTACGTATCCTATCTATATTATATATGCAATATACTCGGTATATGTATATCCATTCATTCATATATATATATAAATATAATTTATTAGTTGTTTGCATACGTTTACACTCAGATTTGTAACACCAAATTAAAGCAACAACAACAACAGTCTAACCAAAAGAATTCGACGGCTTTATGAGTCAAAAACATAATCCTAACTTGAAATTCTTTAATACCTACTTACTCATGGATAAGTTTTTATTTTATATACACACTTAAGCATTTAATGTATTCAAATTCGTATACATTTTTACCTGTAGTAATACCTGTCATATTTAAATGAGTATGTATGTGTGGTAAAGATCAATTGAAAATTATAATGAAAAGGTGAGGCATAGATCTTATAGCTCTCGATTTTATTTTACTCAAAAACAAAAAAACAAATACACAAAAAAAATTTTCTTTTTCACATTATGTTTATTTGAACTGGAAATTTGAAATTTATAATTCGTGTTACAAAGGCTATTTAACGTTTAGAATCGCAAGCGTAAATAAATAACTTTTTTTTTTTTTGTGAGTGTCTTTCTGTTATATCATTGAGTCACCTCTCACTAATAAGTAATTTTACATACTCTGTCACACAGTAAAATTTAGTAGAAACACTGAAAAGTTTATAGATTATAGAAACAATCAGATTCTCGATACAATTTTAGTATTTTTTTAGCACTCTAACCTTCTTTAACTGTAATAGATTCTTGGCATATTAACGATTACATATAATTTGTTCTTCTTTTGATATTTTGTGGATTAGCCTTGGCATCACAATTACAAAATCTATTCAAAATTGAATTAATTTCGCAAACACGAATTTTTTTCTGGAGAGGTAACTACATATTTTTGCCGACGACAGGTAAACGAAGACGATATTTTTAAAGTTGTGGATTTTAGATTTTGTTATATAGAGGCACTCCGCTATTTTGTAGAGTAACTTCTTTTGTATAATAGCATCATAGTTCCATATTATTTCATCAAAAGAAAAACTGAATAAAAACTTCCAATGTCCTGAGTGAGATTCGAGCCCATGACTTTCAGATTAGTAGCCAAATAACATAACTGTGTACTAATTTAATAATTATACCTTTAATGATATGATGTCTCTGTTAGAATATTATTTAAAGGCTTGGGCAAGTATAAGCTCAATTGTAGACCAAGGTTAATTAATAACCCCCTCAATTATTTTATTCTGATGTAATTTGGAGATATTGTTTTGAAAGATGGATGTGCAGTCTAACTTATTAAAACCAGAAACCTTTATAACCACTCAAGTTCCCCTATTTATATGGGTTAATAAAATTCTCAAATCCGAAATCTAATGTTACTTAATACAATTTCAATTTAGGCTTGCCATAACAAAATAGTTGTATATATGTAATGTATGTATTTTACTGTATGTTCTCCTGTAATACCACATGGTTCAAATTTATAGCAAAAAACATTTATCAAAATCTTTTATTTATTTATTTTAGGATAAAAATAGAAATTTTATTGTTGGTAGGCTCTGCACACTCATGAAACTAGAAGTTTGTTCGTAGGCACTGAGGCAGTTAACTTAAAACATCAAAATGTTTGCACAGACCCATGAATTCAATTTATATTTCAATGACATGAATTTGTTTACTGTTGGGAAACGCGAAAAATTTAATAAAGATACACAATATTGTAATCAACTACATTTAAATTATAATTAACCCTATTAACCTCAGATCAGTTATCGATCACTTAAACATTTTTTAATACTTTGTATCATTTCCATGGATTATTTAATTAATTTTTTTCTTATATTATTATTTTCTCTTATACTGTATACTCTTACATATTTCAACACAAGTTTAAGATTTCATTTTCCATTATATTCATTCACTATACAAAAAATCAAGAGAGAAAACCAAAAACACTTTAAATTGTAAGAAATCGAAATAAAATACAAGTCAAATTCAGGTATATAAAAATATGATTCAAATTCAACACAGGTAAGCATTTTTTTCCATGTAATAAAAAGAAAACCAAAAACAACAAACTTTTTTTCTGTCTTTAAGTCATCGGTTTTGTTTTTTTTTTTTATTGGTAGAGCCAAAGACTTGGGAAAAATACCACGTCGCAATTTTCATTAGTTATCCTCGAGTATTGCTAGTAATCCGGTGTTGGATTTAAACAATTCGGATCGTGTAAAACTTCTGCTATTTCTTGTTGTTGTTTTTTTTTCTTGTATTATAAATTTTTATTTTTATTTAATTCATTATTATGATGAACTCCGGTCAAATAAAATTACACAAAAAATCAATTATTTTTATATTTAATTTAATAAGCAATTATTATTTTGTATAAATATTTAAACTTTAATTAAAACTAATAATTGAAAAATGCAATTTGAAAATATAAAAAAAAAAAAAAAGTTGAACTAAAAAAAAACAAATTATTACGAAAAAACAAATAGAAAAAAGTGAAGTTGTGGCATTCCTAAAGCTTTAAATTAAAATTATGTAATTAAAAAAAAATATATTTTTAATTAAAATCATAATTTCGAAAACAGTGTCTATTAAAAGTTATTTAAAAAAGTTAAACAAATTTCTGTTTTTTTTTTAAATTATAATAAATTAAAAAACAAATTCTGAATACAAGGATAAATTTATAAATCGATTTCGAATAAAATAATTAAAATTTTGAATTCGAACTAACTTGGATTATCTTTTAAAATTATATCTAAAAAAATTTGTATGTTAATATTTTAAAATTTTTCTTAATTTAAAAATTTAAATTAAAAATAAATTATCCGCCATATTATTATTTCATATCCCAGGAAATTCTTTAGACACAGACACAGAATTTTCTACAAACAAAAGAAAATTCAATTATTATTATTTTTGTTGTTGTTGTTTTTGTTGTTGTTGTTATCAAGAAAGGAAACCTAAACGAAAACAAATAAAATAATAAAACCTGACTGTTCACTTATTATGCATATATATATATATATATATATATATATATATATATATTTATTTGGATGTACCTGTATAATAAATAAGAAGAGTAAAATATAAAAATTATTATTTTATCAATAAAATATTCGAATAATAAAAAAAAAAAACAAAAAATCGAAATTCTTGTCTATTCCGTTTTATATTAATCTGCCGTTTACGAAATTAATAGGTATATTGCTAAAGGTTGTGCTCAACAATACAATACTGCACTGTTTATTAGAAAATAATATTAAATGAAGGAAAAAAATAATATTTAATTATTTTTTTAAAATTGAAATTCGAAAATTTATACAAATTAAAAAAAAAAATTATTTTAAACAAAATATTGTAAATAAATAATAGAGAAAATTGTAAATAATAAAGAAAAAATAATCGACAACTAATTTGTTTTTTTAAAGAAGTTTTTCTAAAATAATTTTTAAAATTAACAAAAAAGCATATTCAATTTGTTTTTAAAAGCAATTTAATTTTATAATCTAAATGATTTTAAATTTGATTGAATTAATTAGAAAATAAAAAAGTTAATTTGTATTATTTGTATATGTTAAAATTTATTACAATAAAATATTACAAAAAATAACGGAAGTTTATTATTTTTGACAGTTGCTTACAAAATATATTTGTTGCATTATTTACAATATTAAAGTATAGTACTTTACGTTAAATAATAGATATCAATTCACAATATACACAAATAAATGGAATTTTTCGAGATATAATATATTATGTAACATAATTTATAAAGTGTTAACAAGATCTGAACACATTACATTATTACCTACAATGGATTAACTTTGTTAATACAAAATTGAATTTTAATTAACAATCTTATATTAGTTACTTATAAATATTTTCATTTTATATACAAATTTAACTTATTATTGTGAATTAATATAATTTTTGTGAATTCAAGAACAATTTAATTTTCGAATAGAACAATTTCATTTTAACTATTATATTCTATTTCAACTCTTTTTTATATTCTAAATATTATTGTGTTAGTGCAATATTTAAATAGAAAATAGAATTACAAGAAAAAGAATCTTTAAAAAAAGACAAAAAAAAGGAAATAATAATAAAACTTCATAAGTTTTCGAAAATAATAAAAACAAATTGTGAATGTATTGTTATTTAATAAATAATGTATCTTTATAAATAGATGGTATTAGTATGTGTTAATGTATATGATTAGAACGTGATCGGAATGTTTCAATAATTACACAAACGACGAAAATAATAGAAAAAAAAAACCAGTTCGAAATACCGATGACGATATATAAAATTTTTAAATATTCAAAAATAAATAATAATAATAATAGTTCAAAAAAAAAGATCATTAAAATATTCAAAAATTCGTAATTATTATTAATAAATTTAAGAAAAAAAATTTTTTAATTTTTGTTTTTAAATTTAAATTTCAAATTTTTTTACATATTAATTTATAAATCCAATATTATTAAATCTTATTTTGTGTATTTGTTTGTTTTTTTTTCATTTTTTTTTTTCATTTCAATATTAAAGAAGGGAATCTTAAATGGGAAAAAAATTCTATATTCTCAAGAAGTGAATGTGAAAAATTAATGAAAGAAATTAATTTCGAAATTAATGTGTTATTCTATGATTTTCTAATATTCTTCGAAATATAAAACAAAAAAAAATTTTATTTTTTGTTTTTAATTTTGTATTTTATTTTATTTAATTTTTGTATTTAAATGTAATTTTTGATCAATACAATAACAACAATATAGAAAAAAAGTGAATAAATTATAAAAGAAAAAAAAAATTAATGAAACGTGTTTAAAATTTTGAATAAATTTAAAAAAAAAAGAATATCTTAAGATAATATTCTGAAGATTTATATATAAAAAATATACTATGAAAAAAATTCTATTAACTAATATTAAAAATATAATAAAATTAAAATAAATATATATATAAAAAAAAATATTATTAAAGTTATTTCTATTTAAATAATTTATATATATATACAAAAAAAAAAAAAAAAATTAATTATTTAACATTGAAAAAAAAATAATAATCAATAAAATCTAAAAATGGCCGAATCAACTCCTATATGCCGTTGTCGTGTACTTTATTTAGGTAGTGCTGTACCACGTCAAAGTAAAGATGGCTTACAAGGAATACAAGAACCATTACGTAGTTTATATCCATCTGAAGGTGCATTAGGAGCAAAAGGTATTGATTCATGGTTAAGTGTATGGTCAAATGGTATATTATTAGAAAATGTCGATGAAAATTTAAAACAAGTAACACGTTTCTTCCCAATTGAATCATTACATTATTGTGCTGCTGTACGACAAGTTTTAATACCAGAACGTGGTAGTTCACAACCACCTGAACCAAAATTTTTACCACTTGATTCACCATTTGCTCGTATGCCAAAAGCACAACATCCACCAATTTTTGCAGCAATATTACGTCGTACAACTGGCATTAAAGTATTAGAATGCCATGTATTTATATGTAAAAGAGAAGCAGCAGCAAATGCTCTAGTCAGATGTTGTTTTCATGCATATGCAGATAATTCATATGCAAAACAATTAGAATCTGGTCCACCTGGTAGTGCTATTGGTGGCACTAGTGTTGGTGGTGGTGGCAGTGTATATGGTACATTAGGTGGTTTAGGTGCAGCCAGTAATTCAGGTCTAAGTAAATCAAATGGTGATTTAACAAGTGCTGGTGGTATTAGTGGTAGTAATGGATGGCGTTCAAGAGCTGGTAGTACAACAACTTTAAATAGTATTGGTAGAGCATCAAATGGACATCATAATCATATTAATCATAATCATCCATCATCAGCAATGTTATTAAATGGTAATGGTGGATTAGGCTTAAATGGTAGTGGAAGTAATAGTAGTGCTGCTGAGGGATATACATCTGTTAAGAATTGTAAGTAAATTATTATAATATATTTTTTGATAATGTATAAATCATTTTCAAAATGTTTTCAATTAAATTATATAATATGTATTTTATTTCCGCGCTCAGTATTATTAACATATGTATATATATAAATGATTATAAATTTCCCCAATTATAACAATATCCGCATTGTATTTTTTGCTTTTTGTTTTTGTTTTAATTCACTTTCATTTACCACGAAAACGCATTCATTTCACCCATCTTCATTGCCATTGCCACATTCAAAAATTTTATCATATTTATTATTTTCAATCTGGTTAATTATTGCACATTCAATTTAATAAAAAAACAACATCAAATCATTTCACTCTCCAAAACCTAGAGTTGAATCAACTTCAATAAAGAAACAAAATGAAATTTTTCTTTTGTTTTATTTTTTTTTTTTTGTTATTTTTTAAACCAAAAACAATAACCTTCTTATTATATGTTCTTAATCGAGGAAATTGTTTCCATATCTGGGATTAAATTATGTGAGTTGCGTACAAAATTTTTGTATTTTTTTAGTTTTTGTCACTCTTAATTTGTATTTTTTATTTCATTATAATTTTTTTGTTTTTTTTTTCTTTAATTTTACTTGACATGAATGGGATTTATGCAAATATTTGATAAGAAAGTTTTTAAGTGATATATGAAAAGTAAATATTATAATAATAACAATAAAAAACTGTGCTGTTTAGAAATTTTCAGAAAATATTCAAAAGTTAAAGTGTATTTGGTAAAAACGATATCTCCAATAGAAAATATATTATAATCGTAGTTAAATAGTAAAAGAAATAGACGAGAAAAAGAAACTACGAAAAAAAAAATTTATTTTCAATATGCAATAAAACCACTCAGGAGAAATGTGTTGCCTGCAATTTGAATAAAAAAAAATATTTACAAAAAAAAAATCACAATCAAAATCAAAATTAATTAATTAAGTAATTCTGGAAAATTACTTTGAGTATAATTTGATATTCAAAAAATACACTGGAACTACTAATTTCTATATCACATTCTACATTCTATATCATATCTAACGAATCCCTTGGATTATATTTCATTACTTTTTTCCTCTTACGACAATTTTTTTTCTTCTTATATCTTGAGAATTTCAATACAAGCTCTTTTTTTTATTTTCCGTTGCAAATTTTATACTTAACTTCAACTCTACAGGATCTCAGATTTGAACCAGAACAAACGACATTAACAAAAACTTATATTTATTTTATATTGTAAATACGTATATAGAGAAGTCCTATTCGTTTTGTTAACAACAAACTTAATTTCAATTGTATCGAATTTAAATCCCCACTTGCTCGGTTAGTAAATTTCATAAGCGAGTGTTTTAACCAGTTGGCTACTGAGGCCAATATATATATTTCTAAAACTCATAATTTTATTTTTTTAAATAGTAAAATATTAACGAAAATTTGAATAGCAGAACAAATACACTTTTTTTTAGTAGTATTTTATATTATGCCTTCATAACCATAAATTCAAGTAATCTAAAAACTTTATTCAAATTAATTTAAAATGCTATTTGATATTTTCAATAAAAATATTTGCCATACTATAGCTAAACTAAATACATACTAGGTTATTATATTTCGTTTTCTTTTTAGTGTCATGTCAAAATATCAATTGATATCTTCTTATTCTAAGTTATTTATTTAGATATTTTCATATCGAGATCATGTATTGTGATAATTAAAAAATATATGATCTCAAATTTCCAAAGAAAATAACGCTTCAACAGACGTTCTAATTCTTAATATAAATATATATACATAGTTATATGTATATATTTCGATATCTTGAGAAATATTGAAAAAATTTTGAATATAAATTTATTTTTCTATTTCTACAAAAACAGAAAAAATTTATTTTAACCCTTATTCTACCCAATAAAAAAATCCAACCGATTATTTTAATTTTTTTTTTTGAAATTATAAAAATAGTAGCTTTATTGACATAAGTAGTTTTGGAATTTTCCGAATTTAAAAAAATTATGAATTTCCTTTAACAAGATATAAATTCAAAAATATATTTTACTCACATTAAGTCATTAATGGAATTTATTAATGGAAATCTCGAATGTATTTGGAACAACAATTTTGTTTTTTACTTCTTTGTTGTATTTTTTTTTGTTGGAAAATTTGACAATTATTTTTGAAAGCTTAATAACGGCTTAAAAAAAATTATTCATCACAGCACTTGTTAAGATGATGATTTCATTAAGAACACAAGTACTGAAGCTGGTTTAGTCAACGTTTTAACATTTTGTACAACAATTGAACCTTCACTCACTCTTCCCTTACTACTTGTTCTAAATAATATAGCATTTATAAATTAAAAAAGAATTTTAATAAAAGAACACAATAAAATTAGTTGAAAAATTTCATGATGAAGTTTTAATCGGCGCCTAGTTCTAGTTCCTGATATTCAAATGAGTCAATTCAGACATAGTTACGATATCTGTGTAAATTTTCTGTTCAAATGCAATGCTATATCATCGAATATAAACAATACCACATCGTAGGTATCGCACACTAAGAGTATATGCTTTTTCATAAACGCAGTATGGTGTGACAATTGCATTATGCATCGCTATTTTTATCGGTTACACTACTATAATTTGTTGATGTTTATGAACACGCATTTTAAAATTTAATTTTCATTGGCTTCAATTTTGTTTACAATTTCAAATTAATTTTGTTGCAAATTTAAAATAAATATATAATACCATAAAAATGGAGCAATTTATTTTGATAATACCTTGTCCTTCACCCTCAGCCATTTTAAAAATTTAAATAAGTCCATCTCTATAAAATATATATAGCTCTAAAAACAAAACTGATAAGTGAAAAGTTTGTGTGCCGTATGAAATTTCATAATGTGTGGCTGACTTTGTTTTGCTAATGAATCTTATGCCATATTATTGTTGCAATGTAGTTTAACTGTAAACAAATGTATAAATCATTTATGAACACATGACGAGATTAAATTTAAAAATATTCTACACGTCCAAGCTGCTGACGTATTCAACATTGACCCCTCTTTTTCCCAACGTGTTTTTAATTCCAACAATCACTTATCACCGCATAAAATTGAACACAGCTCACAGCTGAAATTTAGGCATTAAATAAAGAAATATTCAATATTTTAAATAGTTATTTAAATCCGATAAAAACCTAATAATCATACTTAATTAATTCCCAATTTCGGAAGTATTAAAATTTCCTATTTCTATTCAATGAATTTTCAAAAACAAAAAAAAATAAAACCAAAAACCAAAAAATTTCACACCTACCTCTAATTTATTGAAAAAAATATTTAAAAGCCGCCAAACCCTAAAAAGCAATATTGATTTATTTTCTCTCTCTTTCACTCTTATAAACTAAAAATCAATTGAAATCAATAAAATTTTATTATTCTTGAAATATCAAAACACATATTAACGCATATCTTTTAACTAATATTAATAATAATAAAAACAAAAAATTGTAATAAATTTGAAAATTTGTATAAATGACCACCTGTATTTCATATAACAAAAACAAACAAATTTCTTTTCCCAATAAATATGGACGTACACATTTTCAAATTGAATGCGTAAAACACCAACAACAATTTCAAAATTCCAATCGCATCACAACACTTTCCCCTCAAACATAACAACAAAAATAAAAAAAAATAATATTAAAATTAAATTTTTTTAAATGCATACTTTTTGAATATTTTTTTTACTTTATTTAAATTTTCTTTATTACTAACTATTATACATAACCTCAAATTAAAAAGAAAGAGAAAAAGAAGTTTAAAAAAAACTCAATCATTCATCTTAACAAATTTTTAAATTCGAATTATTAATTTTCGTAATAATATATGAAAATACATAATATATATATGTATATAGTTTATGTGTATATGGGCATGTCATTCAGAAAATAAAATTGTCATTCATAAATTATGATTTTTCTGCATAAATTACATTCAAATTCATTTCACAAAATGTCATATTGTAAAAATTTCGACACAAAACAACAACAATAGACAATATATGTATGACATGTGACACAAGAGAACTACTCTCATTAAATATAAGATTTTCAAAGTTGAAGTTTTTTTTTTTTTAATTTTTTTTAAATAAAGTTATTTTTAATATTTAACTGTTATATGATAGTTAAATTAATATTTTTTTTTATTATTATTTTCTATTTTAGTATTACGAAATTTTTTTTTTTTACAAATAATTTAGAAATACATATAATAAAGTAATATTGTTTCTCTCTTCGATACGTTATTGTAATTTTAGTTTAAATATAGAAAAAATGTATATTTTTAAATGTATATGAATTTAATAATTACAAGAAATGCAATTAAATTTCAATTTGTTATTTAATTGTTTAATTGAAGATTTTTTAATTTCTAATTACATATATTGAGATTTTTGTGAATATTTTTGTATTGAGAATTATTCATAGAATACACACAGAATTTCGAATTATATTGATTTTAAAATTATTAATAAGCAAGGTTTTTTATTATATATTTTAATTAGTGTTATACAACTATGACAGCTGTTAGATAAGTTTTTACTTATTAAATTTTACTTTGTGTGATTCTTTAATTTGTTATCATCATCATTATCAGTGTTAGTACCCTTCAATAATGCATCTGCTTGCAATGAATGAAAATTAACATCTTACTTGATGTTGATTTTCTACTATAGATAGTTAAACTTTCTAAATAACATTCTAATATTTTTATAACTACTAGTTAACTATTCATCGTTATTTTTCTACCTGCTAGTCATTTATATACCAAACGTGATTTTGTGATATAGTTTTAAGTTCTCTCTAAGTTTTTTAATATGTTTTTACTTCTTTTTGTACTGTTCAGTGCCCCATCATTATTGGTCATGTCTGACCCTGATACGAGTTTTATTCGAAAAATTTTGCAGTTTTCTGTAAAGTATGTAACTGATCCAGGTCCAATCCCCTGATTTATCATTGTGAGGATTATTTTAATTTTCGTTCGTTTTATTTCGGACATACTATATCTGAAAATACTGACCAGGAAACATAATTAAAATGAGTATTAAATAAATAAGTATGAGTATGAGTGTCGAAGCAATAAAATAATATTACCAAACATATTAGGTTCAAATTTCGGAAGAGATAAAATCTCATCGAATCTACTAGAATAGGTGATGTGAATAATATTAAATTACAGTAGATTATGATTTATCTACTATATCGAAAATCTATGCTCTGTAAGTGAAGTAAAAAAAAAATTGTACATAAATTCTAAAGGATAACTATTTGATTCAAAAAAATTTAGAATTATTTTCGTTCTATTTTAAGGAGTGTTTGTAGCATTAAACCTTCTAAATTTACCATAATGCACCATTTAATTAGTTAATTGTGTTCAATTTAACACAACAATAATACTATAAGATAATTAAATAAATCAAAATACTTAGTAATGAATAACATTTATTCAGTTCAATGTCATCGAAATTCTACACAATTCACGACAATTATTTAAAGCCATTTGAGGCATATTGAAAATAATTTCTGATAATTTCTCAATTAATGATAGGATGATAAAACTTAATGCTTTCAAACATTTTTTTTGGTTTCGATCAATTTTTCTGATAATATTTTTAAGGTGACTCTAAACAAATGTCAGTATAATTTATACTTATTTGAAGAGTAAAAATATATTTAATTTCATAAAACTAACTGTACATTTTTATCAGCTATTTTAATAATTATTTTTAAAACAATTCAAGCCTGCAAAAAAAAAGAAGAAATTATTTTAAATATACAACATGATCAAAATAGAATTAAAAACATGCAGAATTGAAAGTGGCTCTAACTAACTGTCACTGACTGTACATTATATAAGGCATATTTTTTCATAAAAAATAACGATTTATGCTCATTAGCAAAAGCTTTGATTAGAAGAGTTCCTTTTCATCATTAATTGTTCTGTTTTTCAAGGAGTGGCACAAAACATGACCTTTAAAGTTTTAGAAATCAAAAAAATTTAAATAAGAATTCTTTGTTTGTAATTTGAAAAGAACTTAAGAAAAAAATTTTATGAACAATTGAAATTCATTTTGTTTTTAAAGAATTTGTATATGGAATACTTATAGTTATAAGTATCTGTCTATTAAGATTGGATTTTAATATTATTGAATTGTACTCCTATTCATTATTATCTAGAATTTATTTGAGATTTTTTAATTTTATTTTTCAATAGAACTTGAATAGGAAAGGTCAATTTAAAGTTAATTAGAAACTATTAACTTTGAAAACATAATGAGTTAGTTTCTAATTTATGTTTTTAATTAGAATATGTTACGAAAACGAAAAATTGATTCTATGTCTAATATGTATTGACATACATAAAATAGACAAATAACATAAACAAATATAATAGTTAATTACTTATTTTGTAGATTTTAAAGTGAAATTTAGTCCTATATGTATAGTTAATTTTATTGTATTATTAGGTTCATTATTAGTTATCTATGAAATCAAAAACCACTAACCAATAAAAATACAACAATTTTCTATCATTAAATTTTTTCATTGAACAGTTTTACTGATTGAAACTGATTGAAATCAAATATCATTAAAATATTAAAAATAAACAGCATAAAAATAAATTCAGTTTTATATCAAGAAATATTTCCTTAATTAATAAATCGATTTTCATATGCCATAATTTGATAATCTTAAATTTTGAGAAATAGATTTTAAATTTTTATTAGAAGAATGTACGTTCGATTTCATCTAGTGAAAATGATTTTTTTCTTTCTTAAAAACAATTAATGTGACACATATTTTGACGTTAAATTCAAATAATTGATTATCACCCATATTCTGTTAGACCCATCTCGCCAGATCGCGTGAGAATATCTCTGAAGAGATATATTTGTATACTGTTAGACCTTTCACGAGACGAGAAAGCCATTTTTTATCTCGTTAAAATTTGTAATCGATAGAGTATCTCGTGAAAGTATTTTGTGTTTTTTTATCAAAAAATTGAATTAAATAAATAAATTGAATAGATAAAATAGTTAAGTAAAGATTAATAAACAATTTTTCATTATTTTTTTTGCATTATTATTAAAATTGTGTTTTTGTTTTGAAAAAAAAAAAACCATCTTTACTATTTACTCTTTTACTACTGTTTATGTACTAAACTAAAAAATATTTATAATTTTTCATTTAAAAAATATTTTAAAACTAAACCCCACTAATACTTTCCAAAAATTGTATAAACCATATTTTGTTTATATACCATAATAATTTTGGTTGACAGTAAAAAATGATCAGTACTACCAACAAACAAAAGGTTCTATCGCGCCGCTTACAGTGTCTAACAGAAAGGCATATTCAGCGAGACGAGACGAGATGAATTTTTTCATCTCGTCAACGATGGGTCTAAGACAATATGGGTGTATCATTCGGTGAGAGATCTGATCACAATCAGATGAAACCATTTTCTTTTTTTTGTTAATTTTATTACAAAATTATAAATATAATACAAGACATCAAGTATAAATTTTGATTTGAATAAAGGCTTGTAGAAGAAAGAAAATCCAATGATTTCTTCTTCTATAGACTTAATTTATTTGGCTAATTGTTTGGAAATGTGCAACAGCAATTAAAAGTTTTGGATTTATTACTTTTGGATGATTTTAAAGTCTTGTATGATATGATGTTGACTTGGATATGACTGTTTATTTTACAGATCTTTTGTATTCTGCCCATTTACAATGGGAATTTACAATGGACCCCAAGTACTTTTAACTGAAAACCTTAAATTATTTCAATGTTTAAGTTATTTGTAGTAACCCATAGCTCTAGACTTTTTTTTCGTATTGGTTTCAATATTGATTTGTATGTCATTAATTTGCTGTAATTTGATAGTTTGGAATAACACCCAAGCAAGTACAGTTGGTTGAATTTTATTCTAAGCTGGGACCTTTCGGTTGAAAGGCAGGCGCTCTACCTACTGCGCCACCCAGCGTATAATTCTTTAGGACAATGTGAGCTCACCAAATAAATCGGCGGTCTAAATGCATGCCCAAGTATACTTTACTAAATTCACATGTAGCAGTAGTGAATCGTTTAATTTTACTGCAGGACAGATACTTTTACAATATATAAACTTAATTTGCAAAGACTTTGATATGTTTGCCTTTATTCTCCATTTCATAAACCAATTTTCAATTTTAAAAAGATTTTCTTGCAATATTTTAGACGCTTTCATCGGATTTGTATGGAATGCCAAAATAGCAATATCATCAGCAAAAGTGAGCTACAATAATTTTTTGTGATATTGGGAGTTCTGCTGGGTTAATGACATAGAGGACTGGTCCTAAAGCACTTCTTTGTGGTACACCTGATTGTATTTGTCTAATATTTGTAATATCGCTGTTGTACTTTATTACAAATTTTCGATTACTTAGCTATTGTGAAGTAGCAACTTTTCCAGTTTAAATAATACCCCTTCGTGCGAGACTTTACCGAAGGCCTGCGTGACATCGAAAAATGCTGCAGAACAAAAGTTTTTACACTCACATGTTTCATTTATATGTTGCACTACTCTGAGGATTTGTTCTGTGCCCGAATGCTTTTGCCGGAAGCAGAATTAATAGCCAGGTATGATATTTAGTTCGACTATTGTATCATACAGTCTTTTAACAAACAACGGCCAGCAAGCTAATCGGTCTATAAGATTTAACATCTGTGGGTTCTTTACGGGGCTTTTTTGGACATCATTATTATTTGAGTTATTTACCATCTTTCTGTGAAATAACACATTTTTAATATTACATTAAATAAGTACGTGAAATGCATCATTGTATTGTTTGACACTTATTTCATTATACTTGTTGT
Organism: Argyra leucocephala; assembly: GCA_963942445.1. NCBI lineage: Eukaryota > Metazoa > Arthropoda > Insecta > Diptera > Dolichopodidae > Argyra > Argyra leucocephala. The sequence goes on along the minus strand of OZ012677.1, from coordinate 154,428,681 downwards.
TAACTTGTATCCTGGTGATTTTTTAAATGCTAGCTGTGTTCTAATAGGAAATTCACCAATGCTAAATTTTTTAATAGGTAGACCTAGTGGATATGGCATATGAAGGAACTGGATGATGTTGTTATCTTCAGCATCTGAGACTCTGAGAAGGATATGCCTCTAAAGTATTTTGCAGATGTAAAGCAAATAGATTAACTTTTTCCATATCGCTTCTTGCACAGAAGAAATCTAAAAATATAATTTGCAATCACTGTCATCGAGCAAAACCAAAATCGAATATCAACTACGTATATAATGACTTACTACAAAAATCGGTTTGTAGTTATTGAACAAAAATTGAGGATTATATAAATAATAACATTCGATTGAAATCTATTTTTGAATTAACCTATTTTTGTATATGTGTCCTGGGAGAGGTGATTGGAAAGATTCACCTCCTTCCTGCTCTAGAATTCGATGCTTCCAATAAATTCTATATAAAATGATTATACAGTAAGAGAATGAAAATAGATCTATTCTAAACTTGATCTAAAATTTAATTGAAAACTTCAGAATATTTAAATATAAAAACAAATAATTTTAATATTTTAATTTCAAAGTTTAATTTCAAAACTAGAATTCTTAAATAAAATAAAGCCCACAAAAGAAATTTGTCACACATAATAAAATCTACATATCAACATTCCAAACCAGTTTTGTTTTTGTAATTAACTCAAAGAAAGTTTTAAACAAAAAAAAAATGTTTTATAGAAACAAAATATTTTCATAATAAAATTAAAAATCGTTAAACACTTTAAATAATTTCTTCAGATCTATAAAGTTTAATAATATGAGATATTTTAACTTTTAATTGTTTTTTGTTTTTGTTTTTATTTCTTTTTTAATTGAAATAATTATTTTTAATTTTTAAAGTGTTAATTCTTAGAATTGTTTTTTAAAAAATCGGTTTTTTTTTTCAATTAAGTAGAGCAGAGCGAGCTCATTATTAAAAAAATTGTTTACTTCTGTACTTAAAATAAATTTAGCATTCAAAAATGAAAAAATTAAATTGTGTACTTATAATGTATGACATTTAAATCGTGATTCTTATTGTAATTTTGAAAATATTTATTTTAATTTGAAATTTGAAAAATTACTTTAGGCATTAATTTGTAAAACATTGCATTATTTTAAACATATACCTAAGGTCATATAACAGTGTGCTGACGACAACTTTTCAATTTATACATTTTTTTATTTTTTTTTTATGAGTTTTACGTCCTTCACCTTAACTAAAAAATGCTGTAATGTAACCAAAGTGTACATGTATAAGTGTATATGTGTTATTTGCTTAAAAATTTCTAGGTGTCCATTTAAAATTAGTTTGTGTATTTTAAAAAATCTCTGATTTAATTAAATTTCAAGGATAAATTCTCTATTTTATAGGTCAAAGGTGTAAATTTATTTATTATTAAGTGTACATTTAAATTGTTTAAATAATTTCGTTAGATTTTCTCTTTCTTTTGCATAAAGTGTAAGTTTAAGGCTTTTAGAAAAAAATATATTATGAATGAAGGAAAAAATTAACAATAGTGAAATATTCACAATTAAGCATTTCGGTCAAGTTGATAACAAAATACCTATTGACTTATGCCATTTCTAACCATTTATAAAAATTACTTGTAAATGGTGGATATTAATTGAATTTATTTTATTTTGAATTTGTTGTTTGTTTATCAATCAAAATTGTTGTCAATTCAAAGATAGACATAAATTTTCTGCTGTGCCCAAATAATCCTGCGAAGTGAAAATTTTTTGTTAATATGAAATTTTCTGGTTATTCGCAAGTTATATAAAGATTTGTGTAAAATTTTATTAAACGCTTTCATGTCCAAATTTAATCAGTTTAATTCAAAATTTAACATTATTTTAATTTTTATATATAATAAAATTATATACTATTATATATTATTATATACATAATTTTCGTTATAAATAGTTTTCTGCAGTATAATATTTAACAAATTTATCCGAAATGAAATGTTTCAAAGTTTTGAACGAATAATGAGTATTGCGGATAAGTATTGCAATCTGAAAATATCTTCTAAAAATAGCTAAAAAAACTGAAACAATGATATTCGTTTGACAATATCTGAAAACTATTAAAAACGGCCCTTATTTAAACCTTCCAATTTTCAAGAATTTCCCTGCGTAATCGTATCGACCGCTACTTTAGCGAGTCATTTAGAAATCGCAGTTGAAAAACCGTTTTACCATTAAATTTTTTACTAAAATATAAAATGAGCTAATAGACCCATTCGTTTGGCAGAATCGCTTAATCATAGTGTTATAGTTTTGGTCCAGACTTTTTAAATTTTTTTTCTTTCTTACTGGTTTAAACATTTTTTTCAAGAATTTCAGCAATTCAGTAATAAAAAATGTCAACAATTTTATACTTTAATATAACTCATTTAATATATTCATTAATTTAATATTGATACATTGCAAATATGGATAGATGCAACTCAAGCCTAGTTAACAAGCAATATTGTTTCGCTGAAACTCTTTACCTCGACGGATATTGATTCATTTACTATAATTATTATAATTATATAGATTAATTTAGATTGTGTAATTTTGGAAGAGAATCCGTTCCCTATATCACCGCAGCCTCAAATGCGTTTATTGTGATTACCCGTTTTACTATTACAATATAGTTATTTAATAAAATTTAATTAATAACATATTACCTGAATATTCTTAACAAAAATATTTCTACCAATATTCTATTATGAGTATTCATTACCTTTAACACTTTCCTTTTTGTATAACAGTTAATTATATAATTAATTTGTAAGTTTTATTTACAGTTCTAGTTTCGCAAAATTGACACTAAAAACTAATTAAAATACCAACTCGTGTTATAATTCTAGTTTTTCAAATTTAAAATTCTACCAGTACTTAAATATACTGACCTATTATTGATCATGGTAACAAATCTAAATTCAATAATTTTTCTAATCACATAATAACTGTTCCATAAATCTTAATTCTATTAAAAAAAAAATTACATAAAATATTTCATTTTGAAAATTCCCACGATCTGCAATTAAAATTCAAAAATATAAAATGTGTAACATAGTTATTATAGACGTGCAATAATATACTTCCAAATACCAATTAAAAGAAATCAGTGTTTTATTCTGATATACGATATATATATATACAAAACAATTAGAAAATATTTCAATCATCGAATTTTTTTTTACTAAATTTTTAAGCCTGAACAGTTGATTGCACCATCAACTAAACTGCAACATCAATCATGATTTTCTATCATCATTTTAATAAATTAATAAATTTTTAAAACAGTTATCTTGATATTACTACACTCGTAATATTCAATTTCCCATGAAATATCATTGTTGTTTTTGTTACTACATAATATTATTATTATTATTAAAGTAAATTGAATTCGAGTATCGAAATGAAATTTACAATTAAATTGCTCTGAATATCTCCTTTTTTTTATTTCTCTCTTCAATTTTTAATTTTGAAGAAAATGAAATCAACATTTTTTAAAAATTGAATTAAAACGAAACAAAAAAAAACAGAATATTTCATTGCAACAACATTGATGGATCATGATTTTCGAATGTAAGATTCGAATACATGATTTTGAAAATAAAAATACTTTACATAGAAAGCGACACGACATACATCACAAAATTGAAGATTAATAAATCAATATATGGATTTGTAATTTGTTAATTTTGTAGCTGCAACATGACAAATTATACCTGATGATTACTACGGTAATACTACGGTACATAGTTATCATTCTATGTTTTCTTCATATTAATTTAAAATTGATTATGTTTTTTCACACTTTATTATCTCAGCATTTGTTTTATTTTTTTTTGTTTTTCAATTTTTTAATTTATTAACAAGATTTTAATAACCTTATTATATATTGAGATTTATTGCATATTTATAAATTAAATGCAACATGCATTAGCAATGGTGTAATTTTTATTTTCAAAATTAATTCAATTCACATCCAATTTTTTCTAAATGTAGTAATTGAAGTGGGAGAGAGATAGGAAAAGAATGGTCTTTTATATTGCTTTTTAGTATTACAATATTTTTAATTTTATTTATAGTTGTTTTTCACGATTTAGTATTTTCCAAAATTAATAATGAAAAATCATGTTGTGATAATATAACGGTATAGGCTAGTCAAATAGATTCTAAGAAAGTTATTTATTTAATTTTAATTATTTATCACATATTGGACCTCACTGGTCTAAATGTGTCGGAATATTTTGCCTAAATGGCAGTCACTACAACTTATTAATTTCAAAAATCGAAAGCAAAATATCGAATTCGAAATGAATTCCAGATTTAGCCAAGTCGCATAATGCTTTCGAAAAAGTGATACCTGCCAAAAATCTAAAAATACAAATACAAAAATTCGAGTTGATAACTGTTTTCAATATAAAATTAGCAAATGTGTATAGTAGGACTGTAGGAGTATAGATTCGAGTACAACGAGTGAGGGTAGTATACTGGATGTTCCAGACCATGTATCAGCTTTTTAGGAGAAAAAGGAGCCGCTACTTTAAAATTTAAAAAAAAAAATGATTAACTAAGTCGAGAGTGCGACATCGATTGGTGATATTCTTAACTTCCAGGAAGGACCGGAAAAGGAATTTATATGCTCAAAATTCACCGAAATTCGCTGAAATCGAGATTTTTAAATGGGAAGAGGTACTTTTTTATGCAGATTCGAATTCTACGTCAAAAAATAACAAACTTTTGTTCAGTAATTTTTTTTTTTTAGTTTAAACTATGTAGGTACCCAAAACTGACATAAAAAATATTATAATATGAAAAACGAATTTATTTATATGGATTTTAAACTGTTAAATTAAATTAAAATTATGTTCTTACCCGAAGGTTAGTCTTTTAATTCCAATATCACAGTGGCCAGTTCTATAACATTTCTCCATAAATCAATAGTATTATCACTTTGTACGATATTAGAAGATAATTTATGATAAATCGGAGACGAATCTGAACAAGATCGTTTTGGAATATTGTAAATTGCAATTATATTTGAGAGAAAACATGAAATAGAAGTATGTTCCACATTTTAGCATTTCTCAAAATAAATAAGTTTCAGAAATCAGTTTGAGACCACCTGAGGATTTCAACGGTATAGAAATGACCACTTGAAGCCTAGTGTCATGATGTTTTTTTTTCAATAGGACAAGTATAATTTCACACAAAATATCTATAAAAGATAGACTATTAGAAATCTGCACCGTCTTCACTCATTCAATTTATTTAATATCAGTAATCATAGGACTAATTATGGCAAATATGAACCTATTAATAGAATGCTGGTTATAGGTAACAAACATAAATTTAACATTGACTTTACACTGTCAAAACATTCCCCAAAGCAAAAATTGTACAATCGCTATTGTTAGAATATTGCTATTCTTTTTTTATGTTTTGTTGTTTTATTAAAGTGTATGTAATTGTTTATTCAATTTTAATTTTAGCTTTAATTCTCAATTTTTAATGTGATTTGTAGCAAATATGTAATAACTTTTTTTTGTAAACTGTTTGTGCTAAGCAGTATAAATAAATAAATAAATAAATAAAATAAATAAAAAGATGTACAGAGCTCCAACATTTCGACCCATATTAAGAAAACTAAAGATTATCTGGGTTGGCAAAATATGAGTGGAGTGTGATTTTAAATTTGGTTGAGGTAACCTAGTAAAAGTTTGGGGTTGTGCCAACCCATATGTAAGAACTATACTCCATCGCAGATAGGATATAAGCTTTATAGATATTGGACACATCTCTTGGCCATCTCACATGATGAAAGAAAATGCAAACAAATGTTAAATATTTTTACAATGCCCAAAATATTTATATTTCCCGACCGTTGCAAATTTTTTTTGAAATCACAGGATTGGGACTAGTAGGTCTCCTTTGTGAGAAATCAGGCATCTTTGAGTTTTCGAAGTTTTCAACTTAACTCTGTCTGCGTTACCCCAAACTGCTATTTTTTCCAAATCATGATTAAGTTATAGCTAGTCATCATGTTTCGCTTAAGTTATAGCTAGTCATACACGCTGGGTGGCGCAGTAGGTAGAGCGCCCGCCTTTCAACCGAAAGGTCCCGGGTTCGATCCCTGATGAAGCAAAAAATAAAAAATGATTCATTGGTTTTTCGAGCTGGTCTAGTACCCTTTGTTATTGGGATATAATAAATGACAAAAAATAATTGAGAGTATATTATAATCTGGTCACAAATTAAATAAAATGAAACTATTCTATTTAAGAACAACTGACAATAGTAGTAGTTTTCCACATTTAATGAGTTGATAAGCCAGTAATTTGTTAAATAAATACTCAAATTATTGTAGATATTGTAGTGTAAAATTGCAGTACCGTACTTAATTAAGCACGAAAAGGTGATTCTACCTAAGTTACTGTCAAGATCATAAAAAAAAAAAAACATCACCTGGGTCGGTGTTAGACATTTTACTCCTTAAATCATCCATCTCTAATCTGTGATGCTTAAGTCAACCTATAAGAAATATGAATTGAATTGTTTCTCTTGAGTTATTTTGTGACCAGTAGTCATATATATTTCTAACTTTTGTACTAATTTTAATCTCAGATTTACTACTATTTTTATTAAAATATTCTTCATAATTAAACATTTAATTTGTGTCAATTTTAAAAAATTTAACAATCTGTTTTTGTTCTCAAAATAAAAAAATTAAAAATTAATAATTTCGAATCAAGAATTAAATTTTTAATTTATAAAAACAATTTTTTTAACACAAAATTTTAACTAACTATGCACTCAAAAACAACAAAAATAATAAATAAATAAATAAATAAAATCAAAACAACTCAAAAAGTATAAAACTATAAACTATCTGGTTCTCAATAATATGAAAGTAGTAATCGTAAAAAACAAACTCGCGCGGTTTACCTAAATTCTTATTTGTTTTTAATATATGTACATATATATGTACGTATATATACATATTTTTTAATTTTAATTTTAATTGACATACCAAAAACTGGTTTACCTTCAATAATGATCGTAATTCATTTTCAATTTATTTTATTTTTTCTTTTTTATTTCTTATTATGTGAAAGATCAATTTACCTAGGTAAATAAAATACCTAACTATACATTGAATTGGTTGCTGTTAAATTTGAGATTCAAATTAAAATAATATCATGCAATTTTGGTATTTGGTTTTATTTTTAATTTATACCTCAGTTCTTTTATAGGAATAATGAATATCAGAATAGTAATTCAGTAGTTATAAAACATTAACCAAAAAATTAGTTAATTAGTTACATTTTAGTTCAATTAGTTATATTCATATTTAGATAGCACTATAAATGACGTCAATTTATATATTTGGTTTTAAAATATTAAATAAAGTGGTTGTTATACTTTTTTAAAATGTTAATATTCAATATTTTTAATTAATATTTATTTAATTGATATTAAATTAAAATTAAAATTAATTTCAAGTACTGTCATTAAGTACTCATTATATTTACATCATATTATTTTATGATAAGAATTATTTTTGATGTGAATTTGAAATTCCATTTTTGATCCAATTATAAGATACAAGAATAACTCAAAATACTTGAAATTGAATAATTTAATAATTTCAGTATTTTAAGAATTTAGATTAGATTTCAAAGCAAGAAATTTATAAGCTTGACAACAGTTAAACATTGTAATATTACAGTCTAGTCTTAATTTATCTTATTCCTGATCTTTCGATAATTCAAAGGGTACCTTTGAGCGTATTTAATAGAAGTTCTTCTGGTTGAATAAAAAGCATTGTAAATATGTGAAGTAGTATTATAAAACTCCAAATATTTAATAAAATTAATTTAATTAAAATTTAAATCGGTCCAGAATTTTAATGGAATTCATAAATTGTTTAACTATACTAACATGAATACAACTTGTATCGAAAAAGTACTTTTTGTTTTGATAAGTTTTAATTGTTCAATAAATTTGGTAATCATTTTTTAGACTTTTTACGTCTAATGTTGAAAAAAATTCTCTCCCTGCGTGACTTCTCGTATGCATTACTAACTATTAATACTCTATCACTTCCGTGGCCCAATCGGTTGGAGCACAGAAATGTGTTTCAATCCTCACTTTGTATTAAAATAAGAAAATACACATTATTAACAATTAATATTCAAATAAAATTACCTATATCAATATTCGTATATATCTCATACAACACAATAATACAATATATACAATAACTTAATACTGACATAACCTCTAATAATAGCTGTGTTCTTTTCATCCGGTTCATGGTCTAGGTCAATACTTTAATATAAAATTACAATAACAACTCAAAACTCAGATATTTATCTGGTTTTTATACAGGTCTCAAATATTTAGTAATTATATTTATCACGAGTAGCGTTTGCGTAGTTTTTCAATAGACATTTCTTATAATTCAATTAACAGGCTTGCCAACTTAAAAAAATTATTCATATCATTAACCTACATCGTATGAAACCGTATGAAAAGGACAAACCTAATAACTACACAATTGTCAGCAACATCTGATAGGAAATGTGACATGGCGTACCTAGTAAACATAATAAGTAACTTCAGGCATCTTAACAGTCAGGGATGAATAAAATCGCAGTCGAGACTCACGGAATTGTGACGTCGCCTTACTAAATAGACGCAGATAGAGTCACCATAGTAGTCTTCTATAGCAGGCCAATCACCTCCTTAGACAGTTAAATATTAGATTGAAAACTAAATTAGATATCGCCTCGGAAATAGAAATGATCCTTAGAGAAACAGAAAAATAGCAATCGAGTACGATAGAAATGTCAAATGGAAGTCCTATGCTCCCAAGAGGAGAAGAAAAAAAAGTATTCTATTGATAGTTTCGCGTTTACCATAATTTGTTCAGTGTAGTGTTAATGTAAGAAGATGTTAAAGGCGCTGGCGAGTATTTCTGTTAATGAAAATTTTATTTAAAATTGAAGGGGAAACAATAAAAGCCCACTTCCCGTCTTTTGCACAGAGACTAAATATGGAGAAGGTTAGAAGAATTTTTAATGTGGATCTTTTTTATATTTCCATTTTTGGAATCATTAAGTTGTTCAGACAATATAGTTATAGTCAGTCAGTTAGTCAATTGTTATATCATTTCACTTGTCGTCTATAATAGAAAACACAAATATTATTTCCCATTGGATGTTACCCCTGCTTAGCATAACGTTGGATTGGATTATTTGTTCTAGGCTCTTTTTACCGGTATTGAGTAATTTTTTTTCCTTACGGAGGTGGCCCTAATATATCAGGGCCTGCATGTATGCTTTTAGGTCTTTATGCCCTTCTACCACCTCAACTTAGTCGGCGTTTTTGCTAAAGGCCAATAGGCTTGAGAGTTTTATCCTGTAGAAGTTTTCTGAGGTTATGTAGTAAGTTTCCAACTGCCTGAGTTTCAGCATTGAAAGAGCTAGGCACTCTCCTACAACATGTTTGGAGGTCTCTTCCTCTTCCAAAAAATACTTACAGGTTGGGTCGTCACTTAGTAATAGTCTACATATGTGCTTATTCACCATTTTCCTACAATCTGCTCTATTGAGAGTTAGAAGGAATTCGGATATTCATGGTGCATATATTCTGGAGACTCTGTGACCTTAAACATGCAACCAAAGAATGTTTGTTTCCCTCTGCAGGGTCTTTTCTACCGATAGTTTAATATTAATAATAGATATACCGGCTCCGGTCCATAAAAGTTGCCCGCCGATGATCTGACTAGTTCGCCAACCTTCTCTTTTCTGGGTTTTGAGAGATACTCTTACCATTATATAGTCACTTATTAGGCTGTTATAGACCTTGTAATAACATATGAATGTGAAACATAGATACTAACAACGTCAGATGAATTGTTTTTAGGAATATTTAAGTGAGAAATATTGGAGAAAATTATTTATAATTGCAATAATTTCACATAATCTTATTCCGACACAACCACAAAGTTTAGCTCTCGCGTAAAAGAAGCCTACCAATCACGTTTTTTGAAAGTGTTTATATAATGGTGATTTACAAAATTGAATACAATTTCTGTCTTGAATTTTCCTTTTGTTCTCTTCAAAACTAAATTATCTGTCGCTATCAATTGATTATAAACTGTTGTTTTTGATAGAGTTTTTTTTTACACCACTTAACAATTTGTTTTTTATGCCCAACTCCTTATAAGAGCATAAGTTTTCCACAGTATATCTTCATTGTATTATATTTGCAGCTGCCGTTGATCACTTCTTGAAAGTAGATTCTGGAGCTCTAAAACACAAGCTTTCCAAATTTTCAACCTGTTTGGCCATATCTTATTCCATTCTCAAGATACACATTATTCACTTTATTCCATAAATCTACCAATTTTATCTGTTTGTTTCGAAGTTTTATTCCATACGCCAATTTGGAATCACAGATTAAACTTTCAAATTAAATTTTCTCTAAACTACATGAATGTTGTATGGTATAAAATAATACTCAGTCAACGACGATTTGCCTTAGATTATGCAAGACTTAGATAATTCTTACTATATCGATCATGTTAACCATTCATGACCATATCTCCTGGTTATATGAGAGCTACACTATAACCGCTATATAAATTTTCGTGGTATTTTAAATCTATCACAACTATTACAACATTTTTCCAAAATTACACTCAAATTTCTAATAAACTTTAAAATTCAAAAGCAAATCTTACTTTTTTTTTTGCTTTGACTTTGATTAACTTGATATAATTCTTGAAATGTAAGAAAGAGAAGGAGATAGCATTTAATTATAATTATTGCACAGCATCATTTACAAAATTATTTACTTCCAAATCAATTATTCTAAATTTTATTGAGCAATATTATTGGGGTAATATAACTGCTCTACTGGTGTTTAAAACAAAAAATACCCGCAGCGAATTAACTAATTCTGTACGAAGATGAATTAGGCATTTTTATTTAAAAGTCATTTCAAGGTTATTTTAATAAAAACGAAAATTCTTTAATTATTGGTTGTATATACCTGAACTTAAGATGTACATTAATATTTTAATTATTATATTTTATATCTATTTACAGTTCGTCTTAATACAAATTAGAAATTGAAATTAATTACCACCATTTTAAAAAAAAATTTTGTTGTCAATTTTAATTAATTTGTTAAAGTAAACAATTTTATTTATTTGTTTTTGTTTTATTAGTTGTAGAATAGTTTGGGTAAATTTACTTTTTTAACGGTCAGTGTTTTCAAATAAATTTTAAAGATTTTTAATATTCAATTAAATTTAGTACACAATAATTTACAATATTATGAAAAGAGCTGTTATTTTTATGTTAAAAAAATATTTTTTTAATAAAAATAATTAATTATTAATTTTCCAGTGATGTAATTAATGAAATTATTAAATAGTTATTGGGTGGTACTATTAGATAATAAGCTACTTATAAATGATGGAGATTAATCTTTATTATTAAAAAAAAATTTTATAAGAAAAATAGTATTGTTAATGAATTTTATTGTAAACTTGAGTTAGCATCGTACATCATTTTTAAATTGAGCATTTTTAGTGACTCATCTATAGTTAATTTTTTCTGCAATAAATAAAAATGTTTGTATTCAATATTTTTGTTAATTTATTTCTTTGAAAATTTTTGATTCGAAATATATATTTTCTTATAACAAATTATTATAACCGTGAGGATCCCGATAAGTCAATTTGGTAAAATATATTTTTAAAATTTTATACAAAGGCACCAATCCAGTAAAAAAAATTGCTCAAGGTCTTGAATAAAGAACCTAGACATTTTTTTTCAAATTGATATGCACATATTTGGTAAAGGGTGTTTCTGTAAGATGCGTGATGCGGTGTTCTATGTAAAATTTATAGATTTATTCGTTTGATTGTTTAAAATTGTAAGTATATGTTCTTAATAGGTATTATTGCGTCATTAACATTGCGACATTATAGGTATTATGTCAATTTCAAAATTAGGGCGATTTGTATACCTGAAAAAAGTTAGGTGAGAAGATGATTCCTATTCCTGTAAGCTGAATCTTCATCTGTCTAGGTTGGACCATGTCCTGTGTCACTATTCTGACATTGGATCTACTCCTGACTTGCCTTGAGGAAAACTGTTCACCTGATTTAATCGTTTAAAATAAAATTTTAAAAAGGTCTTGAACTGCAGTAGTCCGTGGTGATTACGATTGGCTTCAGACAGCAAAACAAAATTAGCATATATATAAAATATGCAATATAACGGTATATTTTTCGATCTATTCAAAATTATTTTTTGAAAATCTTACTACATGTAAATATGTAGTTTCGTACTCTTGTTTCCAAATTATAACACTATTACGGTTTAGAAAGTTAAATATTTCATACAAAATATAATATACATTTTTTCTAAACGGCTAAATTTTTACAAAATCTGATAGAATCGCTGGAAATAAAATATATTAGGCAGGTAGATAATTAGTTAACAGTGGGTTGACAGTGCGCACATTAAGACCAAATAATAAAATTGAAAATATATCGAACCCTATGAAGACCTAAAGTAAAATTTTTAATGAATTACAAAATTTGATAAGAGAAACAAAATATAAAAAAATTTATTAAATGAAATAAAAAATCTGGAACGATCGTTTAAATGACAAATATAGCTAAATCAACATTTGAGTTTTTAATTACCTATTTCCTTCTAAAACAAATTTATAAGTTAGAAAAACTTTTCGCAACTAATTTTGATGAGTCTCATATTAAAATACTCAACAAATTTGTCATTAAAAGTAAAAACAAGGAAAATAAAAACAAAATAAAAAAACGAAATGACACTCCCGTACGAAAAATATTTTTCATTACGTACTTAAAAATTAAAATCCAATAAAATTAATTCAAAAAAGAAACTAAAAAAATAAAAACAATAATAAAAATATTTTTTTAATAACTTTTGAATCTTTTTAAAATTTTAGTTGTACAATGGAGTTCGTTAAATAAAAATTTCAACGCAATGTGAATTGCCTAAAAAAATTCATTTGGTAATTTTATTTTTCAAAAATTTTAAAATTTGAATGTGAATTGTCAGAGTGAATAATTTTCTTTGCTTGTTAAATTACTAAAAATTTATACGATTAAAACAAAAACAACAACAAAATAACCAAAATAATAATAAAATTTTTTTTTTTATTTAATGGGATTGTCAAACATTAGAACGTCAACAATCTGCCACCAGTGTTTACAATCAAAGCTATAAGCTTGCCATAATCATGTCAAAATTTTTTTCAGAAATTCTAAAGTGCTCCCTTTATGTTGCACTTTCCCGACCTATGAATCAAGACAAGATTAAGATACTGTAGATGAGAAACGTCAGCAGTCAAGAAAAATTATTTAAGGAGTTCTCCCATTTTTCCCTTCAGGGTCGAGATTATGATTTACAAGGAGGTATATAAACAATTGAGGATATTTGAGTAAGCACTTCAATGGTGAAATCGACGGATTAGTTTAACATTTTCACAGAAAGTGCTTAAACCGATAACCAGACACATAAAAATTTCGAAGAATCTATTTTTCATCCAAAACAAATTTAACCAACAAATTAAAACGAAAACAACACTAATAAGCTCATCAAGCTCATCTTGAAATAAAAAATTTCGATTTCGAAATCAGAAATCATAAAAAAAAGTAAAATCAAATTGTTTTGAAATTTAATTTTTTTTTTATTTATTTCGGCTCCCATATTGAATTTAAAAAGAGTTCAGTTCAATGTGCTCGACTTGCTTGCCATAAATATACGCAATTTATACAAAAAAAAAAAAAAACAAAAACAAAAGAAAAACTTTCCCATATTTAAAATAGACATGCACAATACAATCCATTTAGTAAAGATGATTTCAATATGGTGTGGTGAATATGACTGAATTACTGGATTATTCAAATGTTTATTTTTGTTTTGTCTATATTTAAATGTTTTTTTGTTGTTTGTTTTTAGAATTAATTGAGGAAATATTTAATCGTTAATCGTCTTATCGTATTTATTTATTTAATTTATAATTGATTACGTATAAATTTAAAAAGTACATTTTTTCGTTTTTTTGAGTGATGGAGTGTTGTAACTGGAGTATTTATTTTATTAGTAACTATTTTCTTCTTTTTTATGTTGCTTTAACTCATCATCATTATCATCATGTTATACAGTTCGGTATAAGATAACCTTTTTTTAATCAAATTTCTCCTTTAGCCGATGAATATTTAAATATTACGTAATTTATACTGTAATATTCCCGATGACTGATTGTAAGATGTAAAATCAACCAGGAGTCAGGTTATTCAACTGTTTTTGAAAATTCGATATTGTATAAAGGGTGAATTTTTGTTATTTCTAAAAATTGATTTTTATGAAAAGTCTGTCATATATTTGTCTATAATTCAATACTCTGCTTCTCTAAAACTATACAGATTGGTCTTTGTTATTTGTTTTATATTATAGTTATATATTAGTATATAAGTATATAATTACCAGCAGATACTATTTGATGGTTTATAGATATGGGTTTACTCCAACGAATCGCTCTAATTTTTTTTTAAGTTTTATCCATTTAAATTTTTATTGAATTCAAGCTATACTGTCTAACAACGAATTCGAATATAGTATCTTAAAATTAAAATGCAGATACATACTCTGATTAATCATAGCTCTCAACTGACTCTGCCAAATACATTAATAATTACAAAAAACACAATTTTACAGCAAAATTTATTGTATGGTCTATCATTTTCGTTGACAACATTATGTTAGATGTAACATATTATTATTCAGCAGTAATACTTAATCACAAAGTCGGCTTTGATACCATTGAAAATAAAATATCAAATATAAAAATATAAAATTTATTGCAAAGTAGAGTAAGTTAGTAAACAGAAGTAGTTACATAAAATTAAAATATAGAGTAAAAATAATTTATTAATTAGAAAAGGGAATCTTTCGTTATTTAAGCTCACATTTGAGCATGGGAATATTTCATAGATATTTTAATTTTCAAACAAAATTTTCATTTAATATACAACCATACAACTTTGACTCTTCTTCTAATAGGCAAGTACAACGTTAACTCCAAATAGTAAATATTTTAAATAAAATTAATTAAGTAAAATAATAAATTATAATTTTTACATAAGAATATTAAAGAAAAAACAATAACAAATGGTTGCTTAAATAATACAAACTATTCAAAACCCACCACGACTGTTATATTTTGTTATTTAAGACTTGAGTGAAAGTATTAGTTCAATAAATATAATACTATAAAAACTAAAACAAGTATAATTATTTTATATTTTAATAACTTTTTATTTAAAAAAAAATTCACTGAAAGAAATACTTAAAGTTTTAACAAAAACAATAACAACAACAAAAATACAATATAAGAAATTATAATTTAGTTTTTTAAAATTTTATATTTGATCAATATACCAACAAAATGAACAAAAATAAAAACAAAAAACCATAAAAAAAGTAAAACTACCTTACCTAATAGGTGTGAAATGATTGGGAAGTAACAAATTTGTTTTTTTTTTTCTTTTGATTAATTTTTTAAAAAAATTTCTTCCAGGTATTTTTTTTACTATGAAATTTTTTTTTGTAGAAATTTTTCAACTCTATGTATTTTTTTTTTTTTTTTTAGTCTTTATTTAAAATTCATTAATGAATATTTAATATAAATAAATAAGTAAATAAATTCGTAATGTATTCTGTTTGTTTTGTTTTGTATGTTAAATACCATTTTTGAAATTAATTGGAATTTATTTGATTTTGAAATGACAATTTTAGTATTATGAATAAGAAATTTTAAATAGAAAATTTACTAAAATGAAAGTCTTAAATGTTATAATGTAGAAAAAGTAAATATACATTTATTTGTTTGTTTATTAGTAGGTAGAGATAACATAAATTCAATATGTATATGCCATTATGAAGTGTATGGATATATTGAATCAAAATTAATAAATTATTTAAAATAATTAATAATTAGGCCTAAAACTGTAAATGATTGAATTGGTAGAAATTGATTTGGAGAATTTTGATCATAAAAACCATAAACAATTAATCTAGAATGAAAAATTAGTTAGATTTAAAAATTTTAAAAATTTAATGTTAAAACGAAACAAATAGTAATAAATAAATTATCTAAAATATAGTGGTTGATCAATAAAAATTATAAATTATCACTGAAAATTACATTACTGATTTACATATTTATTATGAATCCTATGTACAGCTATATCCTATCCTTGGGAGATCAACAGTAGAGTTTAATGTAAAAATTATTGAATGTTGAAATTGTTAAAAAAAAACGTTTTGAAGTACCTGATATATAAACAGTTACAAGTGGTCACAGTGAATGTAAATTTATAATAAAAAGTACCTTCTAATATTGAAAACTCATTCAAATGAGATTTTCTTCCAGATTTAAACTACACTTTCTTCTTTTTTCTCTCTTTATCATTTTCTTTGATATGATGTCGGCCTTTCTAATCATGCATATTTAAAAATATTCCGCTTGCTTGAGTCTTTGAATATTTTTAAAACTGCTAAAAATATATTTTTAAAAATGTACAACTCTGAATTCATATGTAGTTATCTTAACTTAATTTACTCAGTTTTAAATTTTTTGAAACCGATTTTATACAGTTTTAAAATTTTTGAAACCAATGTAATATATTTCATATCAATGATAACATGAATATTATGATTTAAGATAAATTTTTTAGAATCGTCAATATAATAAAAAATCCTATATAACATATTATATTTTCCAAGCATAATTGAACTGGATTTTGAAACAAGTGATTGTCAAATTGAGTACTTAATTTTGAATGCATTTATTTTAAATAATTTAATTGTTGTCTAATTTTCAGTTTATGTTCACTAATACAATTATTTTAATATTTGATTGCAAATATCGATATTTCGGAAGTAGCATACTTACTTACCTCATCAGTGCCGAACCATTGTGCCGAACCATTTAATTTATGAGCATTTATTTTATTTCACATAGCCTGCAAATATGATTCTGACGTTGCAATTGATGAATTTTATTAAGTTACACTAATTATTAACGTTTCTATTTAATACACTACGGTATTGTTACAAATACACATCAAGAGTAATTTGCATGCAATTTTTCTATACATATTGTATTCAAAATTACTGCAAAAATGCACTGAATACAATAATAATTTAAGAATATATACTCTTTATTCTTTTAATAATTTAATAAAATTTCAAATTTATATTTATTTTTAAAATTCAAATTCATACATAAAATAACTGAAAACCAAATTACGTATAAAATAATATTTTCGTTGAAAAATATAATAATATCAAAATAGAAAGACTTAAGCGAGGAACTTCATTTTTAATACAAATATTTGTGATACTTTTTGTTTTATATTTTTGTTAATTACCAAGACAATGGAGTGAGAACTACACCTTTTTGTCAAGAGTTTTACCATTATAACAAGGAAATTTTTCTTTTTTATTTTGCAGCATAGTTCTTACTCTTTCTATATAAATTCTAACTAATATAGCATTGTAGTACAATGTATATCGTAAGTAGTTTACGTATCGTAGGAAAAACTATTAAGTATGAAAGTTTACGATTTCTAAAACCTTTTTTTCGAAAATTTGAGACAAATTATTAATCTTTTCGAAAAACTAATAATACATATATGAACTAAGGATGTCAAACCTACGGATCACAGAGGCCTAGTAAAATATTTGATATAGTGTTTTTAGATGGCTCAGATAAAAAACCATAGCTTATTTAATATTATCTTACATGGTGTGTTTTCTTATGTGGAGGGTTAATCTAAAATTTATTTTTCTTGTTATATCCAACAAACTTTTATACTTTTATAAATTATATTCATTGCCAATGCTAATTTTCATATTTTTTTTATAAATTTTTAGATTATTCCAGTTTTGTTTTTGAGAATTAACGGCGTTATCGGTTTCAGAACACAAACAAACTTTTGCCATCGCATTTAATTAAATTAAAAAAAAATCGCACAATCCAGCATGACTTTCTTTAACTAGGAAAATAATAATAATAACCTAAGTAAGTATACAAACCGAGATTGTTTCCTTAACCGTATTCTCTTCGCGGATAGTCGAAGATTAAAAGAGTTTTTTTTTTCATCCTATCATTAATTGGGTTACTGGATAATAATGATGATTTACGCTAATAATGATATTTTATCACTTGGTTGCAATTATGCAAATACGATACGAGCAAAAACCTTAGCAAAAATATTTTTGTAGTTAAAACCATGCTTTAACTCTAAGCGTATTAAGAACTATAGAGTTTCTATAATTAATTTCTACAATATTTTTGTTTTAAAGATCCATGATCCACTTTTCTCGTTCAAAAACAATTTAAACTCGGTGAATTATAAATGATTAATCTATAAATTTATTATTTTATTTGATAAATAAAAGCGTACATCTTCTTTTACCTAAAACTACAGCTAGGATCGAAGGTCTTACCATCTTATAAATTGAAAAATAGTTCTTTTAAGTAATTGGAAATCCTTTATTACCATTCGTACATACAAAATGCATTCTTATTTAAATTTTTAAAGGATATTTTTTCAAAATTTTCATTCTATTATTCAATACAACCTTCCTTTAAAAAAATTAAATCTGATTAAAAACAAACATACCAGAAAAGATAATTATTCTGTGATTACAATGAGTGTTGGTTCACAAGTTATCAAGTTATTTTGGTTACCGCATTCTTTACTACACCCAAATATCTAATTTAAATCATCTTCATAATTTTTATTCATCACGTGAGATATCGCTATTCTTTAATTTACTCAAATAGAAATATAAATAAGTAAGTATATATACCCTCTTACCATATATACAGAAATATATAGGGCCTACTATAGTAGTAGGTATTGAAAATATGTCTTTATTTTTTTTCTATTTTCTCATAATGCATTTATGTACATGTGATATGTACATAATATGTAGTTATGTTACCCTTGTTATTGTTGCATGAATTCAAATAATGAAAATCTATTTTATTCCCAAGGTATATACAAGACCATCAAGAAGACAAGAGAAAATAATAATAATAATAATAATAATAATAACTTTCAAGATAATTTCCGCACATAAATGTTAGAAAATTAAATTAGAGGCATTCAATTTCATGTACACTTGTACATGAATCTTTATTACATATCATTGACGTAGCATAAAAAATAGTGATGGTATATATTGTTATGGTATTCTTTGATTTATTTATTAAATGTTACACAGAGTGTAAAAACTTTAATACTAAGGAAGTTGTGCATAATGGCAAGTGGACCAATTAAATTGACGATGGTATATTAAAATCGATTGATTATATTTTAATTTAGTTTTCTATTTTACTCTTCAGCATTTTACTATGACTTTTAAATATTACTTACTACTGTACTGTCTTAATAAATTTTGTAAAGAATTCCCTCATGCTTATAATGCAAAGAATATATAACCTAGGTCTAAGTCTATTCAAAAAACATAATAATTTAAAAGAAAACATATGAAATTATAAAATCAGAAAAGGACTTATTACGGTTTTTGTCATTTTTAATTGACTTGAGTGAAAATTAAAAAAGTATATAAACTCATCATAGCGTAATTGTATACCAATTTATAAATATTATATATGAAGAAAATATTTTTCAGTATTTTATAAATTTATTGATTATATTATATAAATTTATTAGATAAATTAAAGCGAATTGAATAAAATAAATAAAATTAAAACAAATATTCTAGAGTCACTTTATATCAAAACAGAATACCACCCTATAACACATTGTGTACGATTCGCCACTGATATACTAAACAAATTCATATGTATATGAAAATGCCTGTGTGGCTTTTAATATTGTAATACTAATATAATATTCACTTCTAATACACCCCACCACCCTGTAACCATGTTTAAAGTTTCAAATAACAAAACAAATCGAGATATTTGATGAGCTCGTAGTACAAACAGGTAGATATAGATAAATAGATATAAAGATATATAAAATAATAATAGTACCTGTTATTTCATATTGTGTTATACATACATTTATATTTATTATAAATATAACAGTTATAATATGATTGTGCGATTCAGGAACAACAACAATAATAAAATACAATAATATATCAAAATATGAAAAATAATATGTTAGATAACCTCTTCAATGACACCCTATTAATTTTTATTTTATTTTGAATTGTTGTAGGCAAAAAAAAAATAAGACTGGAAACTTGCCTGAATAATGATGATGATCATATTGATTATGATGAATGCAACTTGATTCACATTGAGATTAAATATATAAACACAGTATTATATACTAATATACATTTTATCTTGAAAATATTTTATAACAAGTTGTGAATTTTGTTGTTGTTGTTGTTATTGCGGTTATAATTATCACAGATGACATAACAAAAAGTTCTATTTTGTTGGAGTCATCTTCATTCGATTACTATGTGATTGTTGTGGGATCGGGTTAGATAATATTGTTCACGATAATTTAAAAAAAAAGCAAATATTTTACAAATTTATTTGGAATTTTTTTTAAGTCATATTTTTTTATTGTTCTCACATTGTTGTTGTTTTTGTTTTTGCTAAAATTTTGACAGTGCTATTAAATTTTTCTAATGAAATTGACATGATCATTATCATCTCTAACAAATGATGATAGCTAGGTAATATTTTTTAATTTTTTAGTTAAAAATTAACTTCAAATTAATTTAAGCATTTTGTTTTTATTTTGAAATTAAATTGTTTTTTTAGGTAAATTAATAGCCGAAACGAAAATAATATGTTTTGAAAAGGTTGGAACAAATGACATTGATCTTAAAATTGTCTTATTTTCCATTTTAAAGTTCAATATATAGTTAGTATATTACAAAACTAAAAATTTATATGCTAATATTTAGTTAAGTCTGGATATATAGTAAATTTATATAGAAAAACAATTTTCCTTAATTTGTTTAGAAAACTAAATTTTATTATTCTGGAATCAAATGTTAAATAATTAATGGGATTAATGGTTATCTGAATAGTAATACAAGAATTTGTAAAATGAATCCGGCTTGAAACATGGACGTTGAAGTGGGGTTTATCAGCTTGGGGTTGATTATGTATACAAAGCTCAAATACAATAATATGAGCTTAAATTGAATTTGAACAATAAAATCCAACTAGCAATAAAAAAATTAAGTAAAATTAATAAAATACTTATTTTCAATATTTTAGAAATTTTATATTGTACACAAGATTATTATTATTATTACAATGTTTTTACTTGCTACTTTGTCCTTTACAAATTAAATTTATTCTAAATAATTAAGTTAGGTTAGTCTAAACAAGTACAAATCAAAGGTCTTGAAATATAGAATTAAAATATATGAAATTAAACATATTATACAAATACATTAAGACAATAAATAAAATAAAATAATAATAATATCTATCTGGTTAAATGCAGATGATACAAACAACCTAAGGGACTTACAACATATAATCGATAAAACCCATCATCATAGCGAATTGTTCAACTTAAAAATGAATATCTCAAAAACTAAATTAATGATCGTTACAGTGTAGCAACAATTAAAATAAATCACCGTTCAATTGAGAGAATCTCCACATACAAAAATCTCGGATGCTGGTTATACGAGGATCGGAGCTGCAGCGAAAACGAAATTAAATGCCGAATTGAAACAGCAAGAAATGCATTTCTTAAATACAAAAAAAGTTTTTTACTATCGTGAAATGAACTTAGGTTTTCGCTTACGATTCATGTTTGGTCTATACTACTATATGGGGTAGAAACATTAAAAGTAAGAGAACAAACACAAACTTGAAGCCGTCGAAATGCGAATCTACCGAAAAATGGTAAAATCAGATCAATGGTAGGACAGATCACATTACAAACGAAGAAGTATAACTTCTTCGTTTGTAATGTGATCTATAGCCAACCCAAAAAGATAACTACTTCTAAAGCTAAAGAAACAAAAAACCTTCTACTTTGCGCATATTATGCGTGAAAACGAGCTACTTCAGTTAATAGTTCAAGTAAAAATTGAAGGAAAAGGAGGTATAGGAAGAAAACAATCAACATGGTTGCGCATTATCAGAAAAGGGACTGACATCAGAAACATTGTTGCCAATATCACATAACCGTTGACATTCAATTATGGACCAGTTAATAACTTAGCTTCTCTTAATTTTCTATTGTCCAAAAATTGATAGGTTGATTCATTAATTTATTTTTTACATATATGTATATATATGTCATGATATTTAAAGAATATATCAATGTACACGCTCTAATTGTTTATATTTCACCAATACGTCAACCTTTTTCTGAATTATCTAATCTTCGAGATGAACTAACCCTAATAACTAATTAATTAAAATCAAATTAAAACAAATTAAAAATTTCATTTCTAATACCAAATTCACCATGACAGAATCTATCTTCAAATTATTATGATGGTATATCATTAAATTGCGATTCAACAACTTAACAAATTTTGCTGTTTTTTTTTTATATTAATTTACTTTTTCATTAATTTGTCATTTAAATGGAATGTTGTGTATAGTGTCATCATTTATTATAAATTCTTTAAAAGAATTTCAAAATTTTTGTTATCTAATTATTTAAAAATCAATTAAGTCGCATTCAGCAGTTTATTTTACTTATTATTTTTGTTTAAATTAAATTGTCAAAAAATTATAAACAAAAATTTTGGTATGACTTAATACAAAAAAAAGCATAAACAAAAACAAAATTTTTTTATTTTTAACACGATTTCAATGGATTTCGAAAGCTTGAAAGAATTTTAAGCGAAGTGATTTCTGAAGGTTATATTGAAGTATGTTTTTATTTTTTTATTTCTCTACTTTACAAAACAATCCTTGAGAATATTAATTTGTTGTTGTTTTCAAATTTAGCAAATTTACTCAAAATTGTTGTGCTTTTTTTTCTAAAAATAAAATTTGATATTATCGAAATAAAAATATTGTCATTTGATGATTTGAAGTAATTAAGAATAATGTAAATAACCTTCAAATATAAATAATAATATTATTTAAATCTGCAAGAAAAGGATTTAATCATCATCTTTTGTTTCAGTTTAATATGAATCATAATGTTGAGAGTTCAAGAGGAATTTTAGTTATTATGTTCATTTTATTGTTAATAAAGCAGAGGATCATAATGATTCGATTACTGTTTATTTTAATCTGGTAGATGCGAATTTGAAAACCTATTTGAAAATATAGGTTGCTGATTTTTTTTAGTTTACTATGGGATCATGATCCCAGTACATTACATTAAAGTTAACTTACTAACGGACTATAGGAAATCAATGTTTCAATGTTTTTTGTTAAAGCCATTAAGAAACGAACTCACTCATTTATATGGCAATAACAAAGACAAACCTGATGGTAGCTAAGTACCTGTACAGAAAAGCATGATTCTTAATTAAGTGCCTGTTTTTTCGATATACATATCTCATCCTCAATTTAATGATGACAATCTCCAGCATTCCAGGGTCTCTTGGTAAATGTTTTGATTTTACAAACAAAATTAAGATACAATGTGTAATTTGATTTACCTCAGAGTTCGTATTTCTGTTGTTCGCAAATTATTTTATAATTTCGACGTATCCGCATTTGTCTCAATAGCATACGTCAATATGGGCCGAATACAGCTTTTGCATATTCGAGTATTGTTTTCAATTAGAATATATTTGTTTCTCCATATAACATTTCGAAGATAACCTGAAATGGCTGAGGCTTATCCCGCTTGGGTTTTTATTTTATTTCCGTATTTCGAGAGCTGGTAATATTTACGCCCAGATATTTCAAATTGAGCGATCATTTTATTGTTAATGGATATCTATTATTAATTTAAACAGAGTTGGACTGACACTATTACCTCGTCAAATACGTGTTTATGTTACAATATCTTAGTTCAGCACGTTGTGTTTTTTGATTTTTAATTTTTGTTTTATTATTTGTATATAGATCTAATTAAGATGTGATTGACTTTTTTTTCTAATATAAAATCAATCAAACGAAAGAGCGGGAAATGGCAATTCTCATTGACATAATTACAAATATATAAAAAAGGGTAAATATTTTTTAACACTTCTTCTCCAGTCATAAAATCTGCACGTAAAGTTTTTTGAAAGAGGAAAAGTAGAATATATAGCTAATGGAAAAAGTCTGATTGATTCTGGTTGATTCTAAAATCTAGTATAAACGAATAATATCCCGAAAACAAAATTAATGCCAACCAAAATAACTTATCCTGTTCATTATATTATGGCAAATTAACATTCTTACCACTAGATATATACTAGATTGAACACAAAAACCAAATACATATTGGATATAATACTCTTGTTTTTATGTTTGTTTTCATGTCATTTTAAAATGCAATTTTAGTAACACAACTCAAGTTCTAACAACGCAAAAAAATGACTATAACAGAAAAAATTAATAAAATATGCCTTAGAGTTCATAACTCGGTATAACTTGGGGTCTATATATAACTTCCATGCAACTTTTCTATCATACAATTTTTTTTTTCAATTCTCACTTCCTAAATAAAGTGCTTGCTACTATACCAATTTCCTGGACGCTTGTAAGATATACATATTTAATATTGATTGATAATTTTCAATTATATTCAAAGGTTTAAAAAAGTACAATCTCTAGAACTCACTTCATCTGAAAGATTATAACTACTGATTTATGAAAATAATTCTGAAATTATTAGAAAATATTGCAATCGCAATTTAACCCATAAATTAAAAACTATATTAAAAATTGCTGAAAAAATCATTTCCTTTTAAAAGTTAACAATTTCAAAAAACTTTCATAATCAACAACAAAAATAATTAAAATGTTTAGCTTTTATTTATTACATTAAATTTAACAAAAAAAAAAAATTAAATAAAAAAATAAAAGTATGAGAGTATGAGAAAAATAATTTATAAAAAAAATAATTTTTTTTTGTTATTAAATAAAATTACGAAAACAATGAAATTTCTTACACACATATATACATACATCTACATTTAATTTAATTCTATTAAAATTGAACCCATCTATAGGAAATTTACATTGTCACATGATAATATTTTTTTTTCCAAAAGATTGCGTGATTCGCACATTTACATTCACTTGAGAACTTTTTTATTTATTTTTGTTTTTGTTGTTTTTTATTTTTTAGAATGAATTAAAATTAAGCAGTGAATATAAATGTGTATTCCTTTTTTAATTTAAATTATTAAAACAAATTCAATTTTTAAATTATAAATATTTTTACTAATTTAAATTCAAATTCTTTAGAATTCACAGCAAAAATCCAATTCTTGAGATAATTCTTCTTTCTTTTGTTGCTTTTAACTCTTTCATGCCCGACTGAATTATGATGTAATTAAAAGAAATATACTTAAATTACTTCATTGCTATGTGGAATGAAAATAAATAAAATGGTAAGGAATTCGTTAAAACTTACTACCCTTCTGAGAGACATAGGTAGTGAAAGGGTTAAAACTTAACTGATCGTTAATCTTTTTTTTTTTTTTAATTTTTTATGTTCTTGACAGTAAGTTAGGTAAAATTACCTTTGTAAGGTAGGGAAAGGGTTAACACAATATCGGTTGTTAGTTCCAAACAATTATACTTACGATGGTAGCTTCTCTGTTTTTAAATAAAATTTAAAAGAATAAAAATTTCACCATCTCAAAAATTTTATGAATATAGAATTTAAATTTTCGTATATTAAAAAACAAGAAAAACTCCCTTTTCTGCACTGCAATTTGAAAATGTTACTCTCTTGCTTTTAATGCAAATTATTACAATCTTTCATTGAATATGCAATCATTATTTTTATACTATACTCGTAGTATAGAGTTATGAGAATTAATTAGGCATTTAAATTTTTCATGTTAATTGTTTTTTATTTTCCTTATATTGTTTTTAAAATAGACTTGATTAGAGTGCGCTGATTTGTGCTTGAAATTTACTTTTAATGTTGTTTTTGTATGTTTTTATATTTTTTTCATTTCAATATAAATTTTTTACATTAGACATCTAAAACTTGCTACATTTTTTTACGATATATCATCATTCAGTCTAGTTGGTACAAACCAACCTCGTTTGAAAATAAAATAAAAAATGTACTGTTAGTAAATTACAAAAATTAAAATATATTAAAAAACTAAGTAAATACTAGTTGTAAAGTTAAAAACAAAAATAAAAAAAAAAACAATAAATAAGAAGGCAAAACATTTAATTAATTAGCTTTAGGTTCATTATTACACAGTCAAAACACTTACGTGACGATCAAAAAAGATTGAGTTGGAATTGATTTCACGAAGCAATTTAATTGACTCAAATCTGGTAATAGGTATATTTTGTAGGGTATACGCAGTCTACTTTTAACGATCAGAAAACATTAAACTAGAATTAACTTGAATTCACAGTAATTTGGCTCAAATCATCCATATTTTGTAGTGTAGGGTGTATGGAGTCTATTGTTATAAGTCAAAAGATTTCAAAAACACGTAAAAAACTTTATATTACAATTGATTTCACGAAGGTAGGTGGTAATTTACTCACATCCGACACATTTTGGTGGGTAAAATGGAATTTTAAATATCCCAACGACTAATCTAAAGGATCCCAAGATCATTCCAATCAAATAGAAAATTTGAAACTTCAAAGGCTAACGCTAAAAACACCTTTGCAATTATCCGTACGTCATATAAACACTGACTGTCAGTCATTAAACATTTTATATGACATTTAATTAATTAGGTAATGTTCATTATTGCACAGTTAACTTTTAACAGTCGAAACGCTTATGTGACGATCAAAATAGATTAAATTAGATTTGATTAGCATTCGTTTGGCTCAAATATTTTAAATTTTGTAGGGTGTAGAGGGTGTGCTTTTATCAGTCAAAAGCCTCAAACAATTAAAATTAACTTAATAAACATTCTAATAATTAGATGAAATCTGGCATATTCTCTTTAGGGTGAAATTTAATTTGGAAGATATAGAAATGTAATTTGGTTCTCTAAAATAGAAAATGGGATATTTCAAGGACTAATATTTTACTTGAAAGGATCTGATAGATAAAAGAGATATCGGCAAGTATCCAACCATCAGATAATAACTGAAAATCAATAAGTTTAAAATAGAGGGAAAATAAGATGGAAGTCACAGTTAGTAATTCCACGATAAAAATCTTAGTGCGAAATTTATTTTTTTTATGCTTTTACAATGTATTTTGTGATTTTATCATGCACGATATTAAATATGTATTCCTTGAGGACAATGTTTTTTTTATTTACTAAATTCTATACTTTAGTAGTAATAGCGGTAACAATTTTAATTACATTCTATTTAATCTTTAATTTCAATTCTAATTTATAAAAAAATATCAAAATTTATTAAATTTGAAAATAATGTCAAATCAGTAGATTAAATATTTCTAAAATCTAAATTATGATTATTATTATCGTAAATAAATTACTAAATTACTACAACAATAATTAAAACAATAAAAAATTAAAACTTCCAATGAAAACTTTAAGATTCTTCTCTAATAATATCAATTATTTGATTTCTCATAAATAGAATTTAAATTTAGACATGTGACTTAACATAAAAAGTCAAGATTATTACAAAAATGTTATTTCAATTTTTTTAATTGAATTTTAGTAATTAATTTTGTTTTGTTTTTATAATTTTTTTTTCGTAATTGGATAATAATTAAAATATATTTTGTAATACTCTTATAAACTATGATCATACAATGAATCTTAAAATAATAATTAATATTCAAAAATATTAATATTGTTGATTGTATAGATTGTTTTATTAATTATTTTACTACTGTATTGTTAATTAGTTTGGTAATTGATTGAAATTAATAAAATTTGATGTTTCATTCTTTTATTATTAGACATTTTTGGTTTTGAATAGAGTTTAAGTTTTTTTTAAAAATATTATTAACTAATAGCTACAACAATACTATACCTTAATAACTTGAAAATGTTACGTTTTTAACATAAATGAAATCAATAATTACATATCGGATTGCAGCAAATATATTGCGTCTAATATCTGAAAATATTACTTGATAATGTCAGAGCTGGGTAGTATTCGACATTTAAATATTATACAAAATAACATTTTTGAGTAAGCGTATAATTTGACTTATTTTTTGTAAATATAGGTAAAGTATTTTAATTTGATATAAATAATCTATTTTATTCCAAATTAAATTAATTAAATACTTAAGGTTTCGGAATAATTTAAAAAAAAAACAAAAGTATATGTTGTGAAAATAAACTCACATGATTACAATTGACTCTTTTAAGAATAGAATATTACTTCAAATTAGTTCTTTATATACAACAAACATTTTGTGTTATAAATAGCACTAAATACATATATATATATAATATATTATACATATGAATATACCGGGTGAACCAGAGCAAGTGTATCAGCTTTTTAAGAGGGGAAACAGCCGTTATTTTAAAATTTGTATAAAAATTTACCTCCTCTCATTTAAAAACCTCGATTTCGGCTTCCGATCCTACCAGGAAGTTGAAAATATAACCAATCGAAAGAGCACTCACGATTTAGTTAGTAAGTAATAAGTATCAAAGTTCTATGGCTTTTACAGAATATTTATAATAATCGTTTTTATGTGTAATAACTGTAGTTGGATACAAACAAAATGTTTGAATTCGAAAACATTAAATGAATTAAAGCCGAATTTTAGAATTTACGTATTTTGGGGTTTTATAAACGATATTTTGTATTTGGAATTTCGTGGCCAACCCGTAAACTGTTCATATAAATGAATTTCAGGCAAATAAAAATATAAGGAAATGAAAAACAAGCAAATGAAATACAGGCATGTAACAGTAATCCGTAAAATATAAAATAATAGATATGATATGTGAGAGCCCATTTCGATAGAATACTTTATTTGGAAAAAGTATATAGAAACGAAACTAGAATAAGTGAATGCTAAGACTGAATAATGTGTACTGGCTAAAAGAAAAAATTTCTCTCTTCGAAATTGGATATAAAATATGTCTACCTCAAATTTATTTTTTTAAGGTGTTTTTAGCGTTAGCCCTTGAAGTTTCAAGTTTTCTATTTTATAAGGAATTATGCTGAACGATTGTTGCAAACTTAGAATCTGTTAAATATACTCTGAGGGATTGTCAGAATGCTAAACACACTCTGACGGACTGTCAGAGTAGTTTTCTTTCGAATATTTTTAAAATATTCTCGTAATTCAATGTTAATATCCAAGCTTCACATCCGCATGTGACTAACGGGCGAATCAATGTTTTGTATATTTTGTATTTTGGTTTTCTAGGTCGAAATTTGGATCTCACTAATTTCTTATCTATAATAGCATATTCTGTTTCCCACTTGCAGTCTTTCTTGTATGCTGCTTTTCATATTATTGTCATTACATAAAAGAATACCTAGGTATAATTCAATAAAAAATACTTAAAGACTAAACACAAAAAAAAATGATCTTGATACAAAAAATTATTAATAATCATCATTAGTGTCCTATAACCAATTCAGTGGGGAGAAAACAAAATAATTATATTCTCTTCTTCTTTCCACTACACTCTTCAGTTACAGTCACTTTCTTTTTTTGATATTTTCTTTGGCTAAACACTATTGTTTTTCAAGTTTTTCTTGATCTTCAGGCACCACAGGCATTCTGAGGATTCTATTCTAAACATTGTTTCTTATCTTAATTTTTATCTTCTGTTTATTATTAATATTAAATTAAATAATCAACGTTTTCAAAATTATTCTTAAATTCTTATTACTAATTCTAAAATTAATTTATTATTTTAAAATTTTATTTTATTTTATATTATCAGTAAATTTACTTTCAATAGTTTCAATATTTGATTTTTAATTCGAATACGGCCTAATGTAATTAATTTTCTACAAAATAAACTGGAATTTTATTGATGAATTGAATTCAAATGCACGGTATTCTAATAAAAATAATTAAAAAAATTTTTTATTAATTTTCGCATTAAAATTGTATAATATTCAGATTTATTTTTTAATATTCCAACTATAAATTGTAATTATGTATGTATATAATTTTCGAGGTTAACTATTTGACATTTTATTGATTCATTTTTTTTATTACATTTAATTTTTTTTGTTTTAATTATACTATTCTTTTTACGTATACTATGATGTAACTATTATGTTATTGATATAAAAAGACATTAAAAATAAAATAATTAAATAGAAACGTACATGTACACTATGTGTTAAACTATCTTGATACTAATTCCTTCATAACGTGTATATTAAATAGACAAAAATAAAATGTCAAAATAAAATAAAATCAAATCAAATGTCAAAATAAGAAATTTATTATTCTTGCTCATTTCAAAATCGGATTCAACTTCGATATTAATATTTTTTTTGGTTTGCAAATTTGCAATTTTATTTGTACATTAATACTGAAGGTGAGATGGGTTCCAATTTGGAACATAGAACATGAATTTTGACATCCTTCAACGTCAATATTATACGAATTAATTATTTTTGATAATCAGATTCGTGTTTCGTGATAGCAATTAATTACATGATGCTTATTACAGCTATATGAGTATTATAATGTTAAAATTTATTTTTATGCTATTTGAATTTTATAAAGAAAGTCGGATTTCTTTTTACTAATAAATTCATTTTTATCTTGCAATTATTAATATTTTGGAAGCAAATTGCTTCCTTCACCATTGAAAATTAACAAATTATTTATTAGACATTTTATTATATGTACATTATTACAATATTAATTACAATATCAATACTACTAATTTGTGCAGCTCTCCTTCTTGAACATGTGACCTTAACGAAATCCTTCTCCATGTTCCATTTTTTGTAATGATTTTGGTTTCTCTGCACATGTTATTGCTATATTGGCAATCTCTGAATTTATCCTTTTCTAAGAGCTCAAACGATCACAAGAAAGTATGTGATCAGTAAATTTTTATCAAACGGTCATTCACAAATTTCAGATTGATATCTTCTTCACATATGACTGAACTATCTAATTGCATCTAATACGCAAATATTTATTATTAATCTTGTTAAGTTACCAGATTTTCATAATTTGGCGATTGTAATGATTCACTGCTTCAGAACATTTGTTCGGATCATATTCACTTTAACTTTTTTGTTCGGAAAAATTTATTTTTTTTTTTTTGACATTTCATACATTTAAAAAAAATATTTTGGAATACACAGGATTTATAAAAAAATTATAATGTACAATTTTGAAAAAAAAACAATTTTTTATAACACCTTTTTATTATGAACAACAATAATTTTATTTATTACAACTTACAATTACAATATTAGGTATAATTACATAACAATATGTAATTATGCCAATCTATAAAATTCACCAGATTGAAACAAACAAAAATTTTAAATACTAATTTAATCTGTTTAAATTTATTTTGTTAAATTTATTTTTAACAATGTTCTAAAGTAGTGATTGAAAGTATTGATACAAGTGCAGGCTCAAATTGGTTTTGACATGTAGAATTGAATCGCGATTCTGTGCTATAGCAATGAACCCACTTGGTCTAAGTTTACACAATTATGCAACCACTCGGTATCTACCAATATAAGTGTTAACGAAAGCTGTAACAAAAGCCATCTTATTTTATTACAAACTAAATGTACTGTTATTAATAATTACGAAAGCTATATTGAAAGCAATTTCATAAAATATCAAAATTATGAAAACTAATTATTTATCGTTAATAATTATAAATTGTAATTTTGGAGCATATTCAGATTTTATAGTTTGATTTTAAAAATTTTCAAATTCACCGCAAATTGCATTCCACTGCTTATGATTTAGATTTCTATCCTTTTATTTAGTATGACGTATTACTTTTTTATTTTAATTTTTATTCTATTCTAAATAATCTATAAAAACGAATGTATTTTTATTTGAGCTTAACAAATATCCATCAATATTTCTTCCATTCTAAACAAAATACAAAACTTAATTTATTACTTTTTAAATACAAGTTTTAGTTAATTTTTTTTTTAAGTTTACTTCTTTCTCGCCTTTTTGTTGTTCTTTCAATTCTGTTTTGTTCACATATGATCAACCTTGTCCAGTTTTGTAACCAGATCTTATTTTATGTTCTTGTTTTTACTAGAATCACTTGTCCGTTATTTATGATAAAATAAAATGTAAATATTGTGTAGAATAAATTTTTTTTTTTTTTTTTTTACAAAATCACGGAAAATGAAAAACTTGAAATATCAGACATACATAGTGTATTTATATAGTTATAAATATGTATATAAATGTAATGAAACACATATACAGTATTTACCAAAACTAAAATAACACTTTGCTTCAGTGAAACAAAACAAAAATATTTAATTAGCACGTCTACAACTGAGGACATTTCAGAAAAGTGTTGACTTGAGAAATTATTTCATATTTGTTTTTCTTTTTATTTTCTCAGTTGCTTTTTTATTATTTTGCAAATAACATTTCGAATTTATTATGTTGAAATAACCCTTAGTAGACAACCGTTCAGAATTTTTATATATGGTACAACTAGTTAATTATTTTATCGACCAATGATGAACACTTGCAAATCTGTAATCTGATCTATAATTCTGATCCTGTACAATAATGACATAATATCATGACAATTGCACAAAATATGCCAGATTATTTAAAACCAAGTAAAGTTAAAAGCTTTGTTAAATATCTCAAATATTTAGGACAGTAAACAAATGTAACTCTAAAATGCAATTTGGATGAAAAATAAACGTAGATCGAGTACCGCAAGAGTCACCTGAACTTGTGGCAATCATTTAAAAATGTGTCATATAGCTTATAATCTATCAGATTCTTCATGCTACACTAATTGCCAAATTTTATATTTGAATCAAAGAAAAATAAACAAAAATCACTGACGAAAGCGTTAACATCTATATCACTTTATTTATGTTTTATTATTACATATTGTATTATACTATATGTCATATATGAACTATTAATTCCAGGATAATATCCTATGATGAGCTTGACATTTTTTAGACATTCTTCTGATAATGGTGTAACAGCCAAAATTTATTCTGATATTAATTCAATTCAGTGAAACAAATCTAGAAGCTTTAATTTTATTACTCTTCCAACTATTGATAATTAAATTATTATTCGTATAATCTGACCCGAGTAAATGAAAGGTGACATATAACAACTACAAGAACAATTTTTAGAAAATCATGGCACTCATATAACATCAAAAAACCAAACAACCTGTTGTTAGTTACTGCACACATATATCGAAAAGTGATTGCGATCAATCCGAACCACTTGTCGATATGAAGCCATGCTGTCAAGCTGGGCACTCTGTTGAATGACACAGAAACTCTGGTACACTGCCTTCTTTACATTTTCATGTATGTTATTGAAGAAAAGATTAAACCTAAACACAACATTAAATTGAACAGGTTAAATTACAGTAAATGACACATCCAATGTTTTGTGTAATTGTTCTATGACAGTTAAAACAATTTCAATAATTAATAAAAATAAACCACTACATAGATTTGTTTAGCACAAACCTTCTGATAATGATTTAATAGCCTATAATTAATATAAAAATATTAAACTGAATTAGTAAACCAAATTTAGTTTTTTCTTGTTTTATTAGTGTTACATTGTTTAAGTATTAATAATTAAAGAGTAACACTAAGCCTACCTTATCGGCTTACTTTTTCGTTTTAATCTGCCCTGGAAACTTGAACCTGCTGATGTCTTTTGTTGCACTCCTGCCGATTAAGCTACGGAAGGTATAGCACATTTTTATTCATAGCCGTACATTTTTTACGGTAAATAAACTATCAAACCAGTAATCTAATATTATTTTTTATAGGTATATATCACTAAAACTTTACCACAAGCCGTTTTAAGTTTGTTTGCGTTAATTCCATTTAAAACATACCGTTAAAATTATGCGTTTATTTAGCTCTGTAGAAAACATACACTGTACAGTTGTGTATCTTTCTGTGTAAAATTATACTATATAAGTACATATATTGTAAATTTGGCTTGGAGGTGGATTGTGTTACCAACCCAGCGCTTATACATTCAGAATTTTCGTTTACCTTATCTATATAACAATCAAATATCACTTCAAACAATGTGAGTTTCCTTAGAGTTTATTTCACAAATGCCGGTAAAGCCAAAATTTGGTAGGCATTATTGTAATTTTTTGGTAGGCTATATGTAATCCCCGAATTTATTGATATTAATTATATTTACCACTAAATATTTAATTTTTTGATATATTCTGGAAACAAGAAAGATTATCCTGTTATATTATATAGAAAAATGAATCAACCTAAAAACTCTGGATAAAGCAGATATTAGAGTTTTCTTTCGTAATTACATTTAATTTACAAGAGAACCAAAACTCTCTAAGCTGGTAAATATCATTAATTTTTCATATTTAATACATTTCATATTGGTGATTGGTAACTTATATAATCGCTGGTGATTTGTATCGCGACTAATTCATTTTATACACACGAACGAATAACTATCACTTTACTTCCGTCAAATACTGTTAAATATTATAAAACATAAAAAACGAAGCAATTTTTTTTTACTGTAGTTAAGACGTTCTTATGATTCGCTTGATGCGTAACATATTAAGTAATAAAAATCACAAGTTTTATTTTGATTGTTTTTGTTTTTTTTACATTAACTCAACATAGATTAATATAGAAAAAAAACTAGTCTTTTTTACTTTGATACT
Organism: Argyra leucocephala; assembly: GCA_963942445.1. NCBI lineage: Eukaryota > Metazoa > Arthropoda > Insecta > Diptera > Dolichopodidae > Argyra > Argyra leucocephala. Next base: position 154,393,612 of record OZ012677.1, on the reverse strand, counting down.
TTGTCTGAATCTGTACCTACCTGTATGGAATCTTATTTATTATGGATTTATTGATATGACAAAAACAAAACAACTGTTCATCTATCTATCTATCCATCCAATCCATCCATCCAATCCATCCATCCATCTATCCATCTATCTATCCATCTACCAAAGTAAGTAGATTCAATAATTGCCTTAGAATTAAGTCAAGTCTGTTAAAACAAACCAGAAAAGTATTTTCATATAGGTTTATACTAACTGCATAGCTTACATAATTATATTGATATTGATATATATATATATGTATATATATAGATATAATATGTGTATATTGATGAATGTGTTTAATTTGTAGATTTTTACAATCTTTGGAGACAGAAATTTTCTAATAATTGATCATTGGTATTTTATTATTATTTTTTGTTTTTATCTTTTTTGTTTTTGTAAACAGCAGCACGGCTACAAAATTTCAAGATTTAAAGAGAGGACGCTTATGATATTGATGATGCAGCTTGATTTTTTTCTCATTTTGTTTATTTGTTTTGTTTTTGTTTTACAGATATTATGTATGTATGTGGGCAAGACAGGAAACGATATTGGAATGCGATAATAAAAAAACTTGAATTTTCCTATCTTGTGTAAAATATATAAAGTTTTGAAGTAGAATTTTCAATCAAATATCTTGTTTCATTTTTGTTTTTGTTTTTTTTTAGTATTTTTCAAATTACATCAGAATTTTTATATTTATTCAATGACTTCTGGTTAGTGTATATATATATAGTTCGATTGTTAGAATCTCAAATACAAGTCTGATTGTTTTTTTCGTTTTTTAAATAATAATTTTCATCATAGTTGTTAAAAAAAACATGATTGATTGAAATTTATTTGTGTGCAATTATTATGATGTGAAAATAATTTACTATGTGGGTTTAGAATTTAAAAAATTTAATTTCTAAAATATGTGTCACTATATTATGTATGCTCTACAATAGATGTAGTTTTCCACGTTTAACTTATTTGAAAAATACGCAAAAAATCAAACCTTACTATGTGTGGTTGTTAATATGCCAAGGTCCTGTGTTAGCAAATTTAAAGCTTTCATAGTATTTTTACAAAAAAAGGAAATAAAGAAATAGTAGGTATAAACATATTTTCAATTATTCATTATTCATTATTCTCAATTATTATTATAACTAGAACTAAATATTTTACTGCTTACCATCTTTAGATTGAGAACATTATTAAGTGAACAAAAATAAGATTAAATAAAACTCAAAATATTTTTAATAACACTTCTTTCTATCTCTATTTATTCTTCCCTACTTAGCACAAGGTAGTTTGCAAGTTGTTGCCGTCCCGACATTCATCGACATAATTAGACCAATGATCCAAGTACCGAGAAGATGTTAATAGTTTTATCCTCTTTCTCATCTTTATAGGTTCTACAAATTGAAGGAAGTTCAAACCTTCTGAAATATTTGCGAATGAAAAAATAACCCGAAATAACTTCTACCATTTTATTAATGCCGCGTCTTTCTAATAACATAAGCTGAAGAGAGCGCTTTTGATTCAGCATATAGGCCAGACATTTATCATTTAAACCTTATAATCCATCTGACATTTAATACAATTACTACTTTGTGAAACAGTAGATTACAAATGGCTAGAAGTGTACCCAGATTGCTTCTTTTCGTAGAATAGAAATTTAGACCAAACTCTACACAAATTTGATTATGTTTAACATGCTCGTTCAATATTAATAATTCTTATGTCTGTATCGTAAATAATATATTGCATTGGTAATTTATAAATAGCATAAACCAGAACAGGAAGCTTAAGGTAGAACAGACTAGTAGTTCCATCAAAAGAAGAAGAGGATTGACAACTTATATATGACCCTTATATATGGTGACATTAGATCTACATTATAGACTATCAAGGAATGCTAATATATTAGAATTACATTGCACAACAATTAGATTGGTTCAGTATGTATTTTTAAGCCTACTACCCATTTTTTGACTATTTATTAAAAAAATTAATGTTCTCGTGATAAATTTTATTTTGTAGTAAAGCCCTGAGTCTTTGTATAAATTTTTCTTGTAATTTTTTCACCCATTTATCGAAAACACGTAAAATTTAAAAACCAACTAACATTCATTTTTTATTTAAAAGTGTTATTTGAAACATTTATTTATAAAAATATTGAATGTCTTAAAATTTACTAAAAAATGCACAAACTTTGATTCGTACATAACAGTAAATCATGTTGCCTGTTTGTTTCTAACTACTCGTTTCACTATTGGAATGCTATGATTCGTTCAATATTCAGCCATTTTCTTCGGTTGTCTTTTTTTAAATGTTTAACCAGTCAATCATAATCCATTCTGTTCCCATGGTTAATAATCATATGTGATATAACGTAAAATTGAAATGAATGCATAGAATTGATTAAGGGAATTGCGTAAAGAATGATATTCATACGACATAAAAGTCAATGCGTTTTGATTATTCGTAATTCACACTTTAGTTGTTCTACTAAAACAATTATATTTTAAGTTAAGTAAGATGAAAACTTCTACTAACTAAGAATATATACTACTCTAATGCTTATCATCACAATAAAAAATGTTGTGTAGGTAATTAGACTATCTATAAAAGATTTGATTTTATATCGTATCTACTGAGATTTTAAGAAAAAACTGAAAAAGTTAGAAATCACTATGCCAGTACTGAAACGGTTTTACAATATGGGCCAACTCTTTTGTAATAGAGTAGTTCATTAATTACTTGTAATTGTCAAAATGGTTCACCTACATTTTTTTACAAATGGAGAAAATTGCTGACAAATGTAATTTTCAATACAACCACATCGGTTCAAATATAATATAATAATTAATAATGATATATATAATAATTAAAAACTAATAAAAATAATATAATATATTTTTTTATTTTACTCCATTTTTTCCTTGTAAAGCCTTCTATACAGCTACGTAAACTTACCATATTATTATATTTCAACTAGGCCTTTTACATAATTCCATAAATTTTGTTTAACACAATCTTACATCACTACGACGCAAATATAATTTACAATTACTTATCACTCATAACACAAATGCACATAATAAGCTTCAAGAAAAGAACAGTCCCCACATTTTTTTTTTTATTTCTATAAAATGGAAATATTTTTTCCCCTCTCTTAGTTTTTTTCAATTTTGTCCTATTTACAACAATAAAATTTAATTAAAACAAATTCTGATTTGTAAAAAAAAAAAATTTGAATAACATTTCATTTTAAATTTAAATTTTAATTATTTTCAAATTAAAACAATTTTTTTTTTATTCACTTAGATAAAAAGGTGAACAAATTTAAAATTACTTTAATATTAAAAAAACGTTGCTCTCAAAATTAAATTAAAAATTAATTCAATAAGAATAAACAAGAAAAATAAAAATAAAACAAATTATAGGAGCGTTGATCCTACGCATTAAGAATTATATTATCAATTAATTAAATATTCATATTCAGTTGGTAACACTATTTTCACCTAATCTTGAATTTCTTTTTATTTTAATTCAATTAGGATTGTTTACATCAGTGTTTTACAACATTTTCGATATTATGAGACATTTTAAAAAAATAACTTTGAAAAGTAGAAAATTTTATAATTACAAACAACTATCAAAAATTTTATTGAATAGCAAATCTTGGGATATTTTTCGAAGATATATATATACTTTATCAGTGCTAGTTAAAAAAAACTATGTTCTATGTGAATTATTTTGGAGATTTAATTAATTTCCTCAAATATGTAATTTGACTCTAAAATCGAAACTTAAGATTATCTAAACAACAAATTGAAATAATAAATAGGTCACTTAAGTTGACAAAATTACTGCTAGGCTCTCTCTTGAATATCGCTTTACCTAATCAAAATATATAACCAAAGCTAAGAACGATATTTTTCCATTTCTCAAATTGAATCCATAGAACAAATTGTGAAATATATTTTTTGTGACTTCTCCATTTAAATATCAAAATCGTTTTGGCATGATATTTGTTTCAAAATCAACAATCTGAATAATCTGAAATAATATTCAAGTCGAATTTCAGAAGCAAGTAGTATATTATAGATAGTAATGTAGTTTATATATTATAGGTAGTAATGTATAGATATTAATGTAGTTTATTTATATTATAAAAGACTTCGGGTAAAAGTTTGCAATAATTTTATAAATTTTGAAAAGTATTGAACATTCCATTCGTTTACGCGGTATAATTTATAGATTTATAAACTTTTCTCAATTGAATTCCGATCTTAAGGACTCGGTCTATGTATTAAAATTTTTAGTTTTTTGTTTTATTTAATTCCACGTCGTTATACAATATGGAGGGTCTCATAACCAAAGTGGCCTAAACCACAATGCAAACAATTTTGCTTTTTTTTGTGCATAATCGGATCAGATTTACATGTGGAATCGAGCTATATACTTAAAAAGATCAATTTCCTATTGTATCTATGTTAATCTTTTTTGCCTAAGCCATTTTTCTTATATGTTTTAATGCCAAAGTGACCTATCTGTTCTATTCATAAAAATAACATTTTTTCGTAAAGTCAAAATATAAGAGTAATTTTATATGGAACACTTGGCTCAATAAGTCAATTTGTTGAAATTTTGCTGCCTAAAATATGAGTTAACACAACCCTTAATTTTTTTTTTTTTCAAATACTCATGCAGAAATGAAGATCTGTTTTAATTTTGATAGATATTTCAGAAATTCTTCTCTATCCAAATGGAAGAAAAATATTTACAAAGAAAATAAAAAATTTATTGGATTAACTGAATTTTGTACCACCAGCTCAACACTTACCTATTCTTTTTATAATTATTTGGGAACCGAAAATGACGTCGAATAAATTATTTTAAGTCAGTCAGTCAGAAGATGAAATTACTTCGTAATACTCATATTTGTCTAACTTGTTCTCAATTTTATTTTGCAAAATTCATAAAAATTTTTTATATTTGAAGTTGTCTAATCCTCAAATTAGTTTTAATTTTTGTTTTTTTTTTTTTAAGAAAGCAAAAAGTTTAACCCACATATTTTTAAAGATATCACCAAAGTAAAGAGTGATATCGTAAAGATCTTGAAAAATTAACAATAAATTTATATTTTCGTACCCGTAGTCAAATTCATAATTAATATTTTATCAAAATAATAAAAACCAAAAAATTAAAAAGTATTTTTCCCGATAAAAATTGTATGTGGTCTAACTTGTTTCGTGCATAGCCTGTTATATCATACATTAAAAGATACCTCTCTCGGTTCTAAAAATAGAAGAAAGTTTAGAAGTTGAGCAAACGTAAACCTTTACAAAAATTTTTGGTTTTTTATCAACTTATTAAGAGTTAATCATCCCTAAATATTTTTTCACTGCCGAAGAATTTCAACGACAGATATTTACTATAGATATCCCACTCATTTCACTTTAAATTCTTTAAAAAAAAATTCATTATCCATGTTTAATATACAAAATTGTAAAATAAAAGTAGAAGTCGTTAGTTTTAACTTTAGTCATTGGTACTCTCTGATGAAAATTTTTGAATTCAAACTCTTTTACAGAACTATTGATCCAAAGGTAAATTTGATTTTAAATAAATCACTCAGTACAAAACCAAACAACCAAATATTCTTCTTTTACATGGTATGTTATCAATTGAAATGGAATGTAGAGAGGAGCAAAAGACAATAAATGACAATAATATGTATACGGAATTGTATAACATCAAAAGTACAATACAAAATTGAAAGTTTGATTTTCATAAAATTATTTTAAAGTACACTTAACACTTTCACCATCGAAATGTCCGAAACTCTTATAAGGTAATATCTAAAATAATAAAAATGATCATGTCTGTCATCCGATTTGTACACTATTGTTCCATAGATCTGACTTAATTCTCATTTAAAAATAAAATCTTACTTACTATATTATATTCATTAACAATTTATGCCCGCCCATTAAAATGAATACATTTTGTGTTGTTTTTGGTTTTCAAGACACTTTACAAATCTAAATTTTGTTTTTAACAAAGTTATAAAACGCAATCAAGTAAAAAACAATTTTTTACATATAATAATATAGAGTCAGACAAAAATAGATTTCGAAATAAGGTAGAGTATATATTCTGAAAATTATTCAATTCTATTGTTCTATATGTATGTTTCATCTTAAATTGCAATTTCAAGTTACAAGAAATGGGAATTATTTCAGTAAAAAAACAACAACAACAAACTAGAAAATAACTTTGTCTGCATAGAATACAAAATTTTGATAGCCAGATCGCGTATTAAATATGAAAATATACAAAAATTTGCAACAACAAAATAACAAATAGAAAAAAAACTATTTTTTGTTTGTGAATACCACCACCATAAATGGAAATTAAAAAGAGAGAAAAAAAAGACGTTCCCAAAATAATATATTTGTGTATATATATACAAAATATTTGCAATGCAAAATACAATCATTGAAGGTTTGTTGTTTTTTTCTTAAATTCTTTTCTCTAAAAATACCAAATTCGATTGAATGTAAAACTATTGGCAATAGTAGAGTATTTAGGCTTCAGTTCAATATAACCAAATATAACGATCACAAATAGAACATCAGTATATTATACAGTACAGTCTATGCCAAAAATTGTTATTCACACTTCTTCTAAAAATGTTTTTTTTTTTCATTTATTCCTCAAACAGGTAAACAAGAAAATAATATGAAATGACCATATCTTTGATATTGCCAAAACTGTAGCGAAATGTTTGGGTTTTTTGAGTCGCTGCTAAACGTATTTTTCACCCCAGGACATGATACATATATCTATAAATCTTACATATGACCCAAGTTTACAATTCACATATATTTCACATAGCTCGTGCATCACGAACCCCATTAAATTTTGCCATTCGTCTTACCGACAACCCTCGTCGTATTGTTGAAGCACTTTCCCTATTTTATAGATATCTCGTACCTTTAGAAACTTGTTCAAACGAAATAAACAGGCCCTGATGGCCTTAAGCATTTCCACCGAGGAACAAGAGAGGCATCAAGTGCCAACCTCTATGCAATGCAAATTCCTAGGTGGCTGAAAACTTGCTATGGAACTTTGTTAGTAGTTAAATTTTCTAAAATGTGGAACAAATATTCCAATAAGGGCCAATTTTCAGGTGAGTACTTAAATTATACTTAAGTTTAAGTATCATTCGACACTTAAGCTCCACTTAAAAAAAATTGAGTTTGCTAGTTAAAACTTAAGTGTTGATTTTCAGCTGTCACTTTCGGTTATTTGCAATGGCCACACTTGTTAAAATGCAATACAAGTGACAAATAAAGTGTAAATGTGAGAAAGATTATCAAAATATTTAAATTTTAAGTGTAGCTTAACCGGTCATTTTCCCAAGCTTAAGTGCCACACAATAAGTTTAGAAAGAAAGATGGTTCTTCCTTTTTTGATAAAAACCAGGGCAGGTGTACAGCAGTTTCATCTTCTTTTTCTTCTCTACAGATTCTGGGAAAGTCATTTGGGGAGAGTCCAAGCTTACATATGTGCTGACGCCTACCACAGTGCTGATGTCGCACCTTTTTCTTCTTTACTTATCTGTGTTACATACAATTCATTTACAATTTTATCGTTTCAAAATTAATTTACAAATTAATTCAATATACCGATTGTTCCAGACCATGCGTATCAGCTTTTTAAGAGGGGAAGGAGCCGTTATTTTAAAACGAATTAAAAATTTTATTAAATAAAACGAAGATGCCCTATCGTTTGGTATTTTCAACTTCCGGAAAGGACCGGAAAACAGTTTTTGAAGACCAAAAATCGCCGAAATTTACCGAAATCGAGATTTTTAAATGGGAAGGAGTACTTCTTTATGCAAATTCGGATTATACTTCAAAAAATAAGAAACTTTTGTAAAGTAAATATTTTTTTGTTTTTTTTTTCGATGAATCGATACCCGTGATTTAGTAAATACAATTTTCATTTAATTTTAAAATAACGCCTCCTTCCCTTCTTAAAAAGCTGATACTCTCGATAAAATAATATTGACTCAATAAAGCTTATAGATTCAATAATAATTTTATTGTTATATTTTGACAAGCATTTTAAAGAAACATTTTTGCGACCATAGCCTAAACTCTTATAATTTATTAATAATATAGGAATTTAACGACATTAGGCTATTATTTATTTCGAACGACAGCAGATTAAAGGAATGTTTCAGGTTCAGGACATGCCAGAATTACATGATGATATTGTAATTTAGTCTACTCAACCATCTGAAATTTGACTAATTTGGCTAACACACCAATAATTCAAAAGAAAATTGATTGTGTATTTGCCAAGACTCTACACAACTACGTACAGTGTATATTATTACACTGCCTCATCGAAGACAATCATTTCGACTTTATCCCGTACATATAAAGGATACCAAGAACAATACAGAAGTTAATATTAATTTATTTGTAAAAAAAATGTTTAATTTTTGCAATGACTGTAGTATCGATATTGTTTTTGTTTTTGTCTATAAATTTATTTTGTTTTGTTTTACCAACTCTCAGAGTTAATTTGGATTTTGAAAATATGAAGAAGAAGAAGAAAAAAAACCAAGAAAATAAGAATAAGAAAAACTTTTAAAACTTGAAGAATTTCAAATATTTGAAACAACCACTCCTTAACTTCGAAATGAATGTTTTCAAAACAGCTAACTATATTTTTTGTTTTTGTTTATAATTTAAAAGAATTGCAATTGTATCTATAAGTATAGAGTAAAATTCATAAATAGTGTAATCAAATCCCCATAATAAAAAACAAAAAAATAAAATAAAAAACAATTTTCAACACAAGTATGTATGTTAATCTAAGAGCCAATGAATATACATATCTATCTAATATTTATGAGGTGTAATCCCATTTTAAGAGGGAGATTATAAAGTGAAATTATATATTAGTTTTTTTTAGAAGAATTCATTTTGGAATTTAACCGGATTTTGATTTTTTTTTTGTTTTTTAAATATTCCATACATCATGTACTTGCACATACATCTGCCTGCACATCATATTAAACATAACAAACTTGTATAATGTATGTACCATACATATTTAATAAATTTTCTATAAGGATCCTTTGAGTTTTATTAATTCTATATAATTTAAAAAGTAATTAAATTACATTCTATATCAGTTGAAACTGTTGAGAGGATTAAATGAAATTATCATTATAGCTGTACCAAAGGAATTTGTAAATTATAGTAATTTTGGTTGAAATTCAACTCATAAACTTTATTCAAATTGTATTCATAGAATTTAATAGATGAAATAAATATGTCAAATTTTAATACATCATTATATCAATTGAAATTTTTTTTTTATTTCGCAAAACAAGGCCACCTAAAGTAAAAATTATTATATAATATGAACAAATTGCAGTTAGAGACAATTACTTAGAGCCACTCTGATTTTGAATATTTTTAATTTTCGTGATCAGATTACACTTTGAATATAATTTTTGTTTTCGCATTTTGCGAGTTTATCACACTTTGTTTTTAAACAATTTATTATATATAAAATGTCCAGGAGAATAATTATACCGCTAGTTTAATTAGTGTTAATAAATAAATAACATTGTAAATGAGTCTATAAATTAACCATATATGTTGATACCAGACAGCTAAGACTAAGATCCGGAAAAAAAATTAAACATAACTAAATATTATCATATGTATGTAATTTTAAATAATTAATAAATATAGTTAACAAATAAATAGAAAATGTAATAAATAATAAATGTAATAATTTTAAAAACGTAAATTTAATATTATTATTTTTATTATTTTAAATAGCTTGTTCTCGCACCAAAAACTCGTTCCGACGTTGAATTGTGGGACAATTTTAAATAATTTAACTGCACATATCATTAATAGCTTCTATTAACTCCTATATTGTTTCAAACTGACGTCAACTTTCATATTGTCTTTTCGCCAATCACTCACAAACATTTTCTATTAGACTTAAATCTAGTGAAAACAATGTAAAGACAACTACAAAATTTCCACTTTTTTGTCTTTTACCCAAGTTTTAATAAATTTAGTGTACATTGAAAGAATTATTTCGAAGGAAAGATCATTTAATATGGCCAAACATTTCTGCAAATTTTATATGAATTTTCAATCATTATTTCATTTATTAAAAACTAATTTTACTGAACCATAATATGAAATCATATCCAGTTCAATAATTCTGTAATATAGTTTAAAACCTCAAGTTTGGCTAAACTTGACAAAAACTGCACCAATTCGATTGTGGTTCGGATTCAAAAAAAAAATTTTTTTAGTTTTAATTCTAAAAATAGTATATATACCTATTCAGCACCATCTTAATTGAACTCATAAAAAAAAATTGCAATCTTTCTTCCCTACATTTCTGATATTTTACATTTTTCAGCAATATGCAATCTTTCTTTCGCACATTTGAAACAGACATATGTGAAAAACTAAATCAAAGTTTATTTCGACAGTGAAAAACAGTTGAAGATCACATTATTGCTGTATGTGTAATATACAGTATAAATAAAGGTCCCCAACCTTGATTCCCGATGAGTGAAAAATTCTATATGGTTTTTCGACCTGATCTAGTACAGCTTGGCATTAGGCTAAAATAAATAACAAAACATTATTGAGAGTGTAATTTGGCAACAGCTTAAAATATAATGGATCTATTTAAGAAGGCCTAGCGTCTGACAACAGTAGCAATTTTCCACATTTAAGGAGTTGACATGCTAAAAATTTGATAAACATACTCGAAAAGCATTAGACACAATTATGTAGTATCAATGAAAAGGTAATTTTGGCTTATTTCGATTTCCTCAATCACCTCTATGATCTATTATTACCAGTCAACCCGGTATTTACAATTAATTAAAATAAATTCCAAAATAAAAAAAATAATAAAAATATGTTGTTGAATATTATTTCAAATATGTCACTTCTGGCTATATTAATTTATTCAATGGGCAGCTTTTTCTAAATTTCTATAATGTAAAACTATTTCATAATTATCACTTAATAAATTACACTAACATTTTTTTTTTTATTATTATCATTACTATTATTATTATATTTGTGGTTACATTATAAAATTGTGGTATGCATTTATTTTAGAATTTCCGCATTCCAAAACGAAAATTAATTTAACAAAATAATTTATTTTTGTTGTAGAAACAACACTGTAATTTTATGAGTTCATTACTTTATTGGAATTTGAAATGTGCATTTGAATTCAAAAGTACAAGTATAATAAATTATCACAAATGAGAGTTAATAAATCTTATTTAATTTAAACATCGTTTTACTTTTTAGAAAACATATTTTATTTCATATATGAGATATCTTAACAATTTTGACACGTGCTCTGGATGTATTTAAAAGATTATTACCACCTCTCAAATAATTCGACATCCGAACATGACCTAATTTTGATTAGTTTGCAATTAATATTATTTCTTTATCCATAGAGAACAAATGGTGAATTATTTTTTTTCTTTCAAAACTTCAAAAGAAAAATCTTTTTTAAAATAGAAAAATTTAAGTGCGGTTAATATATTACAAAGTTTAAATGTGGTAAATACAATGCGAATTTTAAAATAATTTTTTTTTTAATTTAAAAACTCATCAATTATAATATATGTATACATACTTTTATACGACAATGTATAAATAATCGAATATTGTATGATTATTAGATACAACCTTTTGAAATCGATACAATGATACATCGAAGAATTCAATTCAAAATAAATTTATTTCATTGATTAATGATTTGAATAGACAAAAAACTAAATAAAAAATAAAAATTCAACACACTTGCAAAACACACTTGCAACGAAATATCCTTGGCAATATACATAATGTATATACAAAAATTGATTTTAAAATTGAATGCTCTCAGCAGTATAATTTAACATCATTGCCCATCATTATTAATTGCGTATTTCAGGTAATTCAGTTAACGATTATTAAATAGTGATAGTTAAGTTATAAATTAAAATTTAACAGATGTTTAATTGAGGTGTAGTAATAATTTTTAAATAACTATGAAAAATATTTATGTAGGAGGAAAACTAGGTCATCAACATAAATTAAATATACGTCAACAGTTTTAAAATTGCTTGTATTTAACACTTTCACTCAAATATTGTAATTATCATTTCTTTTCTTAATACTTTGTCTGATGACCAAAAATAACAAACAAAAAATAAAATAAAACAAAATGATAATCATGGTGAAAAATATATCCTTTAGCAAAATTATTTGAAATATGCATTTTGTATTGTGGAATTTTTTTTATTAAATTTTATAACATTCTTTTGTGGTCATAAATAAAGTTTAAAATTTATATTTTTTGAATATTAGATACTCATATAAAAATAAGACAAAAAAAAAAATAATTTAATCCTTCATTTGACATTTGACGTCAAAATATAGTTTTAAAAATTAAAATCATACAAAACAATTATGGATATACATGGTCAGAGAAGGAATTCGGTTGTGACAACTGAATAAATGGTCAACCAAATAATTTTGTTCTGATATTTTGGTATAACTTTGACCAGTTGCCATAAATTTTTTCATTGAAAATTACAATAGTCTTTTTATTAACGTTGAGATAACTGATTAGATGTTTATGACAATGGAGTATTTAATACTGAAATGTATATCAGTAAAAGAATGAAAGTTGTTGCAGTAACTAAAACAAAATTAACCTAATCGGCAGTTTGATAAAGATAAATTTTGTAAACATTATATATACAGGCACAGCCTATAATAAGAATATATTTACTTTTGGCACTTGAAATTGAAATAAAAAAAAAAAAATTCTTATCATGCATTATACAGGAGTTATTGTGATCGCATTAGCTTCCTTCGAGCCCAGCATAGTATAATCTATTTATATAGTAGAATATTGAATTGCAACTTCAAATTAGATACTGAAATTGTGCTGAAAAAGCAAAACTTGTATAGGAATCAATATTTTCTGGTTCCCTATATTTTTAGCTTATCCTACTAAACCGTTGGAGTTCAGCCGTTTCAGCCAAAAATCTACAAATTGGTGAAGTTATTATCACTTTATTCATTTAATTCTCAAAAAAATGTAATGGAAATCTGGAAATAACATTTTTTTAATGTATGTATACCCTTTTCTGTTCATATGGACAATTTGGTTGAATCGGTATGTAAATTTCGTTAAGTAGTATTATTATTTTCTCCGATAGAAGAATATAAAAATAAATAAAAATAAAACTAGTATTTTAGCATAATCATATTAAAAACATTTCAACTCTATTAATTTATATAGTTTTCTTGGATTTAAAGAAAGCATTTGATTCTGTCAATAAAAAAATAAATATATATGTATGTGTAAATATATAAGTGCGCACATACAGGGTAGAAAACTTAAGTGGTTTCGCAGCTATCTTTTTAACAGAACTCAATATGCGGAATGTTCAACTGTGAAGAACAACTTTTTGGACATCAATTATGAAGCTATCCAGGAAAATTAATTAGGTTCAACTTTGTTCTTATGTTACATAAGTATCCTACTTAATGTTGATTTGTGCGGGAAGTCATTCATGTTTGAGGATGATTTAACTATAATTTATATAGAAGACAACTTTACCAATCTACAAAATTTTATAAACCTCGACCGGCATGATGGTATTATCATGGATGAGTAAACACAAACTTACCATAAACATTAACAAAACCAAATATGTATATGATCTTTAGATATAGTACATATTATGACAATATGATATGCTTCATATTAAACTGAATAACAGTGATATTAAAATGATTCATCAATACAAATATCTAGGAGCTATAGTGGATAGCAAATTGAGTTGGGTTTCTTAAATTAAAGAGAAAATATTGAAAGGAAGGAAAATTGCTAAAATATTTCAATTAATTGATAGGCGATCGTGTCTATCAACTAAGTATGGTAATATGTTTCATAGCGTCATCACATATGCTATACAAGTTTGGGGAAGTAGTTTTAATAAATATATAAATGATCTGAAAATAATTCAAAATAAATCATTAAAAAATCTTTTTGGCCATGTATCTTATCTTTATTTTCTAAATGTTCAATATTGAATTATTTCTTAAGAAGTGAATCTTGCTGATTCTGTTATTGTTTTTTAATCATCCTACATTGTTTTCATTGAATTATCTTAATTGTAAATTTTGAATTTTATACTAATATATTTGATTATATTATACACCCTTGTACGAGCAATTGGGCTCATTTGACGATTGTTAAATAAATAAATATATTTGGTAAATTGAAATCATATTAGAAATTTTGAAGAGATAAAAAATTTTAGGCTAACACAGTTCCAAAGGTTTGGTTCGTTTCTATTTTGTTTTCTAATGCAATTAATTTGATGTCGTCAAACAGTATTTTCAGTATTTTTTTTTACAATTTGAATATAAAAATATTAGGAAAACTAATTCCCCAATTTAATTTCAAATACAAAAGAATTATCAAATAAATTAAAATACCGCTATCGAAATCTAAATTAAATTTTAAAAGCTATTTTTAATCGATTATAGGTTTATCCATCATAATTAAATAGTAAATAGAGCACTTTAATAATCGATGTTGTAAGATTCGATTTAGGAATAACATTTTAAAAATTCTTTCATCTGTAATGATTTTAGGCCATTATTTTAATGTAATAATTTATATCGTATATAAATATATACCACACAACTGTCACAAATCATCTACTTATATTTTTTCTTATACTTATACTCCTCTTTACCATTTACTTTAATGACATAATTATCAACATATTATAATATTTTCATATTTATTTATGATATTTTTATGTTCTTTTTGTGTAACTGCTAATAAATTTTCTATTTTTATTTATTTTCAATTTGAAAATTTATAGGAAAAAAAAATTTCTCCATCAATTACTAAACACCTAATACTTAAAATATTTATTTTTATTTATTTATATATATATATATATATATATATATATCCATATACATATATTTAAATTCCAATAGTAATTATTTTCTAACATTAAAATTCCTACACCTCTAAAAAAAACTTAGATTGTCGGCTACACCTTAAATACATAATATGTATGTACATACAATATACGATATACATATATGTACATATATTATTAATTTTTTAAATATATGAAAAAATCTTCAAAATCGAATTCAACAACAACAGATCTCATACATTGACATGCATACACAACACACATATATGTATTTATATCAGCTGTAACCAAACGCAATTACAGTTATTTAGCTATACTATTGTAGTTTGACATTTAACTAAATTTGACGTTTTATTGACATTTGTTTGAATGAAAGTAGGCGGTTTAAATATAAAATGAAGTGGAATGGTTAATTTAAGTAAAAAAAAAAACAACAAAAAGATTTTTTTATTCGATTTAATTATAATTTTACAAAAAAATAACATAAATATTTTTTTGAAGAACAACATGTGAAAAGAAAATGCGAAAAAAAGTAAAATATAAATTATATTGTCAACTTTAAGATTTCTTGTTCTTCTTTGTGGTTTTACATTCCTCATCGATTCATCGAATCACAATTCTATTGTTAGAAGGTTTTTTTTATGTTTTTCGACATAATTTAATGAAGGAATTCCTGGATTTGTAGCAGATATTTCATTTTTAATTCTACTGTTTTTATATATATTAATCATCTAATGCATTCAGGACTGGCCCTATCCGATTTGACGTCCTGTGAAGTTCTGCAAAAATTACTTTGTATAAATATTAATTGACTGCAAGCTATTTCACCACTATATATAAGGTCGGCTATTTTAATGGAGTTTTAATTTTCAAAATTTTCCATAATATGACTCCATATTAATTCCTAGAAATAGAAATGCTTGTACATCCTCTTTTACAGTAACAGAAACAACAAATGACTTTTTTAGAATTTAATTTCGTTAGTCCCGACCGAGCGTTTTTTTTTCTGTAAAATAAAGTATTTTGCATAACGAAATATTAAAGGGCCCTGTGAAACTGCACAACTTGTAGAAGGACCCGGCACTGAAAGTATTTGATCTTAATGAATGCTAACTGCTACAAATTAAATTGTGAACAATCATTTATGTTTTCTGATAATTTAGTTTTGAATTTTTAATATTTTCATCATTTGAGTTAGTATGATTAGATGTATCCCATCTTATCGTTCGACCAAGAAACAAAAACATTAGTAACATATCTTTCTGTTGTCGTTCATGCCAATTACTTTCACTTGGATTCAACATTCTTTGATCGAGTCGCGCTATTATTAGATAGTTCTTTTTCAACTGTGGTTTCTCTCTAGTTGTTCTTGCGATGTTTTGTGTGCATTTACAAAGATTATGGACCTATGCCGTAACTCTTTTTTTTTCTTTATATTTTTTTTATATATTGACTCATTTATTTAAAACCGATTACGTACAGTATTTCTTATCTCCTAATTATATTTAGGGTAACCGCAAATATTTATTTACAAATGTTTTTATGCTATTTAATATATTTGTGCTACTATTTTATATTGCTAGTATTCCACAGTATTGTCTAAGAGTGAGCATTCATATCATTTCGCATATGACCGATTTACAGGTCGATGATTAGAAGTTTATTATTTTTACTTGTCTTTTATATTTATTTTTTATCTTATATATTTACTATAATTTATTTAAGCTATTCATATACAAGTACTTACGAAAGAATACACTAAAATAAAATTTGTATAAACTAATTAAAATAGAAATGAACTAATGAAAAGTTATAAAGAATGATCGAATTAGTTAATACGATCTTATTTACTTGTTATAAAAAGGTATTACAAATCGAATGGTAATTACATAATTCAAATTAAAATATCTTCATATATGCGTGTTAAAATCAAATCAAATAAGCTTTTAGCCTAAATTCTTGTTGTGGGCAATATCTATAAATAAAAAAAAAACAACAGAAAAAACATAACAACTACTTATTTGTCTATTAGAGTAGTAAAAGTTTGAAATTAACGTTATTCATCGTTACCTTATTTAATTTTCGATTTTCGATACAAACTGTTTTTACTTTTTATTTTTTGTTTGTTTCTTTTTGCTTAGAAATTCCAATTGGAAATTTTATCTTTAACATATTTCTTGTGCTTGTCATATTTTTTTTTATTTTATGATCAATTTCTGGACACAGACATTCCAGTGGCATGGATGTTTTTAATTTATTCTTGAAAATAAGTTGATCCCATCATTTCTGTTAACTCCTTTCGGGGTTTTTAAGCTTAAAGTCATTTCTATTTAACGATTTTCGACTCATTTTATAAACACGAGTAGATATGCGTATTATGGTTGAAGACCTTTTTTGAATATAAATAAAAATTCATTTTGTTGTGTTTAAAATTTTAATCGTCATAAAATTACTAGTCAACTTAGTAGTTATTAAATTAATAATCTCTCTATAGCCTAATCGGTAGCATAGCAGAAAAATTTAATCTAACGGTATGGCAAGCACGATTCAAATCCACTGGAAGATAAAATTCATCTCTTATACTAAACAGGATGTGTCATAAGCGACACTAAGCAGAATAGAAAAAATATAATCACAGTCTCAGAAGCACGATTCTTGAGAACTATCGAAGCCGTATACTTTAAATCTGATGAAATAGATAGACAATAGGTGGTATAATAGACACTTTAAGTATGGAAATAAAAATATTTGAGTCCAATACCTAAGCCATCTCCTAATTAAGCTGAAAAAAGAAAAATTATGGCGAACAAATTACTCGCCTTGTTGGACACACTAACAGGTTCAGGTACAGTCACAGAGAATATATAAGAGTTGTATGAGATATATTATACAGTACATGGAAATAGGTTTCCATTTGCTATAGGTAGCATCATCATCATGATCATCATCTAACAGCTTCCGATAAGCTTTTGCCTTGATCATAACACTCCTCAAAATCAGTCTATCGTGCGTCGCTTGTCTGCAATTTGGAATTTGTAGAGCTTGGGCATCATTTTGAACATTGTCTTCCCATCTTCTCCTTGGTCTACTCCTACTATAATAACTCTCTTTGTATTTAACACCACTGTCTCTTTTCGAGTTTCATGCATTCTAATTGTATGGCCAGCTCATTTTAATCTTTACGCATACCTACAATTTCTTCATTCGTAATTGTATTATTAATTTTACTATTCTAATTCTAATTTTATATTCTTCATTGCCCATAATTTTTTGGCCGTGTATTTTTCAGAGAATTTTTCTTTTAAATATACGTAGGCTGTTCTCCTTTATTCATGGTACGGACCACGAATGCATAGCATACATACATCACTACGGGCCATATTAGAGTTTTATATTTCGTTATCTTTGCTTTTCTTGAATATATTTTGCTTTTCTCGAATATAACTTCGATTTCTAGTTGCACAAATACTTCTGCATTACATCTGTCGTTTTGGGCTTTATTACTATATCATCCCCATATGCTACTATCTGGGTTCTCATATTGAATATACTGCACTTCTTTTCTGCCCTTCTTTTCTGTCCTTCTTTCATGTATATGAATATATAATAAATTTATATATATATTATATGTTCCACTATGTATATATAATATATATAGATAAAATAGTATATTCTAATCCTGCTTTATAAAAACAAAAAAAAAAACAAGAGAAAAAAAACCAAAAATAATGAATCAAAAATAAAACTTTGTTATCGAAGATCTTTAAAGCTTCTCAATGTAATCTTTGCAATCTGTTAAAAGGAATTCAATTTCTAATTCAGATTTATTTAATGAAAATGTAAATTTCCCTAGATAAAAATAAAAACATTTATCTTTTTTTTTATTTTGATATAATTTCAATTAACATTTCTAACACCTTTTAATTTTTTTTTTTAATTTCGAAAATTGCAACAATGACTGTTAAAATTTGGAAAAGTAATTGACCCAAATTTAACTGATCGAATTTTTTACTGTTTTTATAATTATTTCGTAAATAAATTACCTTGAAAACTATTCAAACTAAAAAAAAAATATAAGTAAGTTATAATTAGTGTCTTAAATTAAAAAATTAAAAATTATTTCATTTTTTTGTTATTGCAATCGTTTAAAGAGTCGTAGAAAATATGAATGAATACGAGTGTTGTGAGTGATCTGGAAAAATGATATCGCAAATCAAAATATTGGACTAGAGTACATATTAAATTTCACCAAAATTGAGTTAAATTTAATTTTTTTTTTTTTTCTTACATTTATAATTAATTTTCTTTTTGGGTTGCTTCGATACCTATTTACTCAATTAGTATGTATTTACAATTTAGAAAATGAAATATGGTTTGTTATTATTGTTGATTGTTAATTATTATTTTAACAAATTTTATATTTTTATTGTAATGTACTAGAATGTACTATACGACATAGTAGCTCTGGTAAAACACTACGTTATTCCACTACTTTGGTTATTTATTTATATTTAATTATATTTTCTATCTTCTTCTTTTTTTCTCTCCATTGTGCTACAGCTCGTCGATAGCTCATTCAAGATTCAGATAACTCGGTTTTAAGCACATCTTCTACAACTACTTACATCACTTCAGGATATAAAACTTTACATTAGCGACCTTAATCTTAGTCTCTCTACTTAACACTTACCATTCTGCGGATGTATTTAATAAATTCGGTCACGACTTCTATACAACTCGAATATTTGGGAAGATCTTCTTAACAGAATTCAAGCAAATGTAGATGCAAGTATAAGTTGTTTTTGCTTACCGGAATGATATTAGAACATAACAGTGCCACCAAGTACTTACTACTACCAACTGAATTTGATAAGTATGGTTGTTATGTCATTTGTTTGAAATAGACTAAAATACGTTGTTAAAAATATTTTAATTATTCTACGATGGATTTTTAAAGAAGATTCAACCGTTCTTATAGATGTTTTTTGTTTGTTATAAAACCTAAAGTTTTATTTGTTATTTCATCCTCTTACCTTAAGCGATTATGAGGTGTTATGAAATGCTTCTATGCTGCGAAATGATGGAGTATTTCGATTTAAAACCCAAGCACATCGATCCATAACTCTTGTTTAGTTGGGTAAAAACAAAATATTATTAAATGCATTAAATTTTAGTTGTGCAAACCAAATCGAAGTGAATTTTTTTTCTTGGGATTAAAAACTCCAACAATGTTTCCATCATTTCGATGATTGTGTCGGTGGTCGTTCAGAAAATTTATAAGCTAATTAAGCACTACTGCTTCTAAACGGTTTAAATTTACATAAAGCTTCATTTCGTTTACTAACTCTTACCTGTCGATCTAGATTTCGTATATTCAATATTTTTATCATATTCTCATTAAGGACAATGACAAAGGGTGCTGGACCAGGTCGAAAAACCCATAAAGCGTTTTTTTTTTTGCTTCATCGGGAATCGAACCGTGTGATGGTGGCAAAGAGAAAATTTTTATTTTCCGGGATGTAAAGATGGCAGCTGTTTGTGGTGTATTTAGTTTTATGTTTGTCGCATCTAGATGACACAAATGAAATATATATATCAGAAAATCAAAAACTCAACTTTCATTTTTGTTTTCGACTTCCTCAAAATATGATAATCTCATATTAATTACGTCATATCAACCTGATCAACATAATTATTATGCACTGCGATGCCGTTTTACTTTAAAAATATCAAGGGTTAAATTTGAGAGTATTTTTTGTTGTTCAAATGCGATGGTCTCGGCAACTGTATTTGAAAATAAATTCAAAGCAAATCAATGATTTTCAATGTCATTAATTAATTGATTGGTATTACTTTAATAATATTCAGCAGTGGTGTTATTGTATTATTATTATTTTCCGGATTATTGTCGATTTTCTATTAATTTCTGGTTTTTCTTTCTCTATTGGGTTTTGGTGTTTTTTAGAATTGATTTTTGAAGAAAAAAAATAACGAATTTTTAATCCAATCAATAAATGAATATAGGTTTAAGTAAATAGGTGAGTAATTGAAAATAATTTTGATATAAGCAAATTATTTGAATTTTCTGTGGACACAAAAAAAAAAAATTACAATAAGCCTGAAACATTGAAAAAAAAAATGTAATCTTGTTAAAATCACCGAAGGTTTTTTAATTATTAGTCATAGTTATTTCAGGGTTAATGTGTCATTATTATTTTATTGATATCTACTTATTAGTAAAATTGTAAAAATCAATATTTATGACCTAATCTAATTTTTAACTATTAACTGATTTCGATTCACTTATTCTTAATAATTTAGAAATTATTTTTTAAAACAAAAAAAAATTCAATATTGAATGCCACAAAAATTAATAAATTTTTTTTTTTTTTATTTTCTTTCAGTTTATGCTAGCAGTGCTGATTTAAATATAGTCGATATTGATGGTGATGGTTCAATATTTAATGGTGATGAAAATCATAAGGTATGGAATGGATCACATGATCAATTAGATGGTATTGTAAATATGGAAAGCCCTTATGAAGTTTTCTCTGGCAATTCCTCAACATTAGGTAGACCAGCTAGAGCGAGGCAAATAAGTGCACCAATTCCGGTACCACCACCACCAATGAAAGAAGAAACCAAAAAAAAAAAAGATAAAAAATCATCAAAGTTAGGTGGAAGTAGTCAAAGTTTATCGGGTACATTAATACGACCTAAACCAATACATGCAAATAGTTTACAACGGCCTGGTATGTTACATCATCATCATCATCATCCATCAATGGGTCCACCACCACCAGGTAGTGTAATATATGGTCCAATTGGACCACATGCAGCTGCAGCAGTCAGACAATATCATACATTTAGTCACAGAGGTACACCAAATGGTATAATACCACCACCATCTGGACCAGGTCAACAAGGTCCACATCATCCTCATCATCATCATCAGCATCATCATCATCATCCACATGCAAATGGACCAATGCAACAACAACAACCACCGCCACCGCATATGATGCAAACACCATTAGCTGCAATGCATCAATTACATCATACACAAAATGGTCCAATGCCAATTATAATACCACAACAATATGCAACATTACAACCATCGAAATCAAGTAAAAAGAAGAAAAGTAAAAATAAATTAAATGGTACAAACGGTGGTAGTGGTGGTATACCAGTTGGTATGCCAATTATACCATCAATGTATGGACCATATGGACCAGGTGGTCCACAATCACAACAATCAGCACAACAAATGAATGGCAGTGGTGGTGGTGGTGGTGGTGGTCCAGGTTCAATGATTAGTGAACCAAGACCATTAGGAATGAGTAATCGTAAATTAGCACAATCAGCTGGTAATGGTTTAGATGATT
The DNA here is from genome assembly GCA_963942445.1 of Argyra leucocephala. Taxonomy (NCBI): domain Eukaryota; kingdom Metazoa; phylum Arthropoda; class Insecta; order Diptera; family Dolichopodidae; genus Argyra; species Argyra leucocephala. The sequence goes on along the minus strand of OZ012677.1, from coordinate 154,371,157 downwards.
CGGGTAATTCTGGAGCTGAATCACCTGGTGGCACTGGTATATATCGTAGAAAAGGACATTTAAATGAAAGAGCATTTAGTTATTCAATAAGACAAGAACATCGTAGTCGTAGTCATGGTTCATTAGCTAGTCTACAATTTAATCCACCTGATATGAAAAAAGAACGTGAAATAGCACAAATGGTAGCTGGATTAGATTTAAATGATGATTTATCAACAATGCAAATGCATCATCAACATAGAAAAACTTCTGGTAATTTACATCATCAGATGAATGGTAATATACCACAACAACAACACCAACATCAACAACAACAACAACAACAACATCATCATCAACAATTACAACATCATCAACATCAACAAATGAATGGTAACATTTATGGTCCAATTAATGGTAATTACGGTAAACCTAGAAGATAAAAACCATTTTTTTTTTTTTTTAATTAAATGAAACATTCCAGAGTAAATCCAAAAGTTAAAAAAAGAACAAACAAAAACACAAAAAAAAAAAAACAAAAAATATATATATATATATAATAAATAATAATAATAAAAAGAATATAAAAAAAAATTCATTTATATGAAAAGTTCTGGGGTATTTTTCATTTTTAAAATTTATATGGTGACGGGTCCTACTTTAGCTAATATACATAAAATATACACACATATTCCTATATGTGTTCTTTCTTTTTTTCTTTTTTTAATTATATTTCTAGTTCTGGTCTTAAATTTCGAAATTATTTTCACAATAATTCTTTTTTTTCTATCTTTTCTGTTTTTTTTTACTTTTTTTGTTATGTTATATTTGTTGTTATTAAATACTTGATTAGTTATGAAAAAAGATTAAAAAATAAAAACACCATTTTTAGTAATATATATATAGATATATGTAATTGTAAAGAGAATAATTTTTTTTTTTAATTCATACTTTTTAATTATTTTTTATTTTTTAATTTTAATTTGACAAGGTAATTAACCTAAGAATGTTTTAATGTTACAGCGTTATTCGTTTGCTGTAAAATTTCCAGCAAACAAAAAAGTAAATAAATATAAAAATTAAAAGCTAGTTTAGCTTCAGATTTAAGTAATACTCACAAGTCTAAATTAGTATATATATATATATATAAATAGGTATTTTAATTTTAAGTAAAGCTAAACAAAAAAAAATTTGTTTTGTAAATCAAAAAATAATTTTGTGTAATTACGAAAATTAATTCAGCTTATTCAGATATTAACAAATCAAGAAAAAAGTTAAAAGAAAACAAAATTTAATTTAATTCAAGTAACAAAAAAAAAAAGAGAAAAAAAAAAGAAAAATTGTTTTTAGAAAATTTTTAATTGGTCATGAATTTTATGTCTCCATTATTTTGGAATATTAATGTTTAAAATATACGAAAATATTTTTGTATTTTATTATAGAAATAAATTTAAAACAATTGTTAAATTTTGGAAGCAATAAGTGGCAATGAAATTAATAAGTACCTTATTCAAAAATACTCCTGAGTTTTCTAAATAACTTCCAAATTACAAATCGTTATTAAGGCAATGGCTTCGATCAATTAACACTGTACTTAAACTCTTCAGTAGGTATTTATAATAAGAGTAGATAGTCACAAAGAGTTCACTTGATGTCATCCTGAGTACCAAAACCTTTGCATATTCCACAATTATCATTATTGTTAAGTCCGAGTTGCATTCTGTGTGCATATATTGCATATTGCACACTGTCCTTAATTCATTATTTGAGCGTTTTAATTTTTTTTATCAAATTATTTGTTTGCAGTTTCAATTACTTGTACAGTCTTTCAAATTGTAATAAAAAGTTTCTCTAAATAAGCCGGCAGTTGCATTATTAAATTAAAGTAAGATTTTTTTTTTATTAATTTTTAACTTAAAACATTTTAATTTAATTACAAATTTTTGTAAAACGTTATATGGAATAAATATAAATGAATTGGCATTGATTTAAAATCGTAAAAAAATACAATCGAAATTTTAAAATAATTAATTTTAAAAATTCCAATCAAATCAATTAAATAAATCCAAATCAAAATTCAATTTTTTGTTCTGATATTGATAAACAAGTTTCCATAAACAAATCAAAGTTTTGACTTTAAAGTTGGGAATGAAAAATAAATCATCAAATCAACAAAACAGAATTTTAAAAACATTAAATCAAATAATATTTTAAATAAGACATAAAAATATTTAATACAATAAACTTAAAATAAATTAATAGACTTTTTTTTTTGTAAGCTAATCAAATTTAGTACAGAATTACCAGAAAAATATATTTAATAAAATTAAATAAAATAAATAACAAAAATAGATTAAATATACATAAAATAATTTAAATTGCAATTAAATGAAATGTTAATTATTAAAAATTAGTTTATAAAACCAAAATCAAAGATTTAAGGTCAATTTTTATAACAAAAAAAAAATATAAAATAAATAAATAAACAAAAACAAAAGTCATTCTATAAAATAATATTAATAATATTAAAAAATAATAATAAATTTAATAAAAATAAATTAAGAACTTTTAACAATATTAATTAAATAATTAAATAAAAATTAAATATATTAAGTGAATATCATATATATATATTAGATGTTATTTATAATTATAATTTTTAATGTAAAATAAATAATTTAAAAAAAAAGAAATAAATATGTAACAAAATATGAAAAACAATTTATTCATGTGCCTTATTAGGAATTTCAAATATTTTCAAATATATTAAAAAAAAATAAAAAAAATAAACTTTATATATAAATATCTAGGTTTTAAGATATAATATATATATACATTCATATATATACATATATATAATTTTAATTTAACTTAATATAAACAACTAAAAATAATAAAAACAAACAAAATTATAAATTAATTTGTTTTGTAGAAATGTTTTTAAATTTTCATTTCATTTTAATTAAATACAAAAATAAAATTTTCTAATATATTAATTTTTTTAAAGAATATTAAAGAATTATTCTAAAAACTAATTCACTGTAAACAATGTTTATATTTCTAAACTTTTAAGCCTTAATTTTTATCAAATACAGTACAACTTAGACTACAAAAATAGTGTTGTGGCAACATCGAATCACTTTGACTATCACTTTATTTTAAAATGTTCAAATCGAGTACAACGAAAACTACTAAAATAGTTTTGTGGAAGTGTTAAACAGCTTTGGCTGCCTTTTAAAATATTTAATTCGGTTATAAGACCTAAAATATTATCGAAATTGATCGGATAGTAATAAACTTCACTGCTAATTTTCAAATTATGTTACAATTGTTCCTTGTCTTAAATAAATAGGGGCATATAAATATTGCTTATTTCGAGAAAAATGAATAAAACCATCAATGTAATTTATAAAGTTGAAATTTAATCCCAACCGAATTAGTTAATACAATTTATAACAGCTAAAACCCGTAAACCAGACAGCTTTGAATAAAAGTATTTTACTCAGTTTAGAAAAAATTTGATTGGTTGAAAGTAAAGAAAAAAACAAATATTAAAATCAGCTTTAATGAATCACTTGATTTTTTAATTGTTTCAAAAATATCATTATGAACATTTTGATACATTTTTAGCTTTATCAAAATCTCATAACGAACTTTCAACACCAGTTTTTCAGGATTATGTTATGACAAACACATTTACTTCCCATATACGGAATAATACATTTGTCTTGAAATACGTACATGCGTATCAATTATGTATCTATATCATTATGATTCATGCCATCTATGGGCCAACGATTCTTTTTAGTCCTTCAATAACTCTTAGGCCATATAGAGTTGTCGAATATAGCTGTCAAATTTTATATAGGTCTAAAATTATAATTTTCACATAGCTTCTAATGTTTTCATACCGAATAACATTTTTTTGATTTTAAAATAACAAAACACTTTGTACTATTCTGATTAGAATTCCATCTTTAAACAAATTTATTATCATTATTTTGCATTAAAAATAAATTTGATTTTGTAAATTAAAATTTAATCAAACAATTCTATTCAATTTAATTTTTTATTTGTTTTTTTTTTTTTATAAATTTTAGTATATAAATTTTAGTTAATTTAAAAATAATATAAAAAAAAATTGTTTTATTTTTTTTATTTTCATTATAATTTTGTTTTTTTAATTTTTGTAATGTTTATATTTTTGTTGTAAACAAAATATTGTATAGAAAATAAAAACTAATGAAAACAAAAAATAAAACTATTGTCCATACTAGATTTAATAAAGTGCATGATACATAAAATAAAACTAATATAATAAATAAAATGTTATATATATATAATTAATTATGTATGGTATAAGTATATATATATATATGTATATACTTATATATTTATGTATACATATAATTGAAATTAAAAAGATTTGAAATAAACTATAGATATTTACTATAAATTATACCAAAAAAAAAAAAAAAATGTTTTATTTTATTTTCTAATTTTTTAAATAACACACATTTAAACTTTAAAAAGAATGTAATATTTAATTTAGTGCTGTTTTTATATAGTATTTAATATTAATATGGATAAGCGATCCATACTGTACTGATAAAGGCAACACAACCGAACCTACAATTTTTGTTTCCTTAAGTTACACTGGGAAAACTAGCTGGAAATTGGAGACAGTTACAAAAATTTGTTTATGGCATATACTCGCTCTGGAATAAAATTAAAATAAGCGCTTCTAATAATTGTTTTCTTTACAATTTTCTTTAAAATAAGCTCACTACCATCCCCATTACATTATTTCCCCTTACCTGGAATTAACATTTATGTTATCACTTTTCCGTTGTTGGCTCTCAATATCGTATTGGTCAAAATATCACTGTTTGCACATATAATTTCAAAGAAGCTCAGAAACTCACCTGCCTTGTAACCAGAGTTAATTCTATAAATGATATCAATGTGAATGAAGGTCCGGACGGTAGAATAACCCTAGCAGATCATTAGTGCTTCGGTTTGCCAAAACATCTCGTGTCAAAGCTTCTATCTCTAATTAGCTTAAATTAGGTATAACATAGACTAGGGTTATGGAAGTAAATTACCCAAAGCATGATTGTGCAGTGTATTATTGGAGCTCTGGGACCAATAGACTAACTTAAAAATCTAATTTGAAAATGAATTTTTACAAGAAATTATTTTATCAAAGATAATTAAATTATCATAGATACAATATAGGTCATCTTTAAAACTGGTATAATTGAAAAAATGTTGGTTTAAGAAAAGTGATCATGTACAACAAATCAACAGCAAATGTGAACTCTACTGATGAGCCAAAGTACAGGTTCGACTTATAGTATTGCAGGATTAACAAGCATCGCTTTATGAAATAGAAAGGACCAATTAGTCAAAATCTAACTTTCATTTAGGCCAGATTAATTATTTTTTATTTTTAATCCCTTATGAAAAACATCCTATTTTTTTACCGCAAATTTATGTCCAACTAAATAAACTAAATTAAATTAAATTATTTTTACGAACGTTTTTTAATTACAATTACAAGTTACATATTTTAAAAACCTTATTTCTTTTTACAACCAGATGAGGCAGCACAACTATACCCACCAAAAACAATAACAAAATTAATAAAAACTCCCATACGACAGTAAATAGCAACTAGTCCCAATATGTACACTTATAACAACATATTAAAACAAAAAAATAGAAAAAAAAAAAAGATCGATGTATGACTGAAGCAAGTTTGTTATGAAACACAATTTTCTTAAAAATATTTTTCTTGTTTATACTCTCGACTTAAATAATTCAAGAATTTCTGGTTTCTTTTTTTTTTTTAATTCTTATTTATTTATTTTATTTTTTATTTTTTTCATAATAATTCTTTCATAATGAATTTAAACTCTTTAAAAATACAAAAAAAAAGAAAAAAAAATTAAAAATTATAAACTGCATTCAGAAATCAGTAAGACTAATTTATCTCTTTATTAAAATTATAATCAACGCATTTTTAGGTAGTATACCAGAAGATGGAACACCCAAAGATCATAAAAATGTGATCATAAATGAACCGAACTTTATATTATTATATACATATAATATGTACCATTTTAAGGTGAACCAAAGTTGTATTACTTGGTATTACATAGATAAGAATGTTGATTTGGATTTTGTATAATAATTGCATGCATAGTTATCGTTCCCAGCTGGGCTCTTCATATAAAAACAAAATAATTTTTTTTTTGCCAATTTTTCTCTATTTATACGAGGATTATTTGGTAATTATGCAGTCCAGTAATAAGAAATTATATTCTTAACGAATATGAATATTTCGGTGAGTTTTAAATATTATAATTAACATGGGATTGGTTAATTACAGTTTAATATGATAATTTAGTATTAAGTGAATACATAAATGAAAGAATTCCACCTTCATGGAAAAAGGGCCTAATTGTCGAACTACCAAAGAAAGGCAACCTGACTTACTGCGATAATTGGAGAGGCATTGCATTGCTCAACAAAGCATATAAGATCATAGCAGCAATAATTCAAGGGCGCTTGCAAGAAAAACTGAAGAAAACCATTCGTGAAGCAAGCCGGTTTTCGTCCTCACCGAAGCTGCGTCGATCAAGCAAACACACTTCGGATAAGAGTAGAACAATCAATTCAGTACAGAACACCTTTATACATGCTATTCATTGACTTCAAGAAGGCTTTCGACGCAATCAAGCGCGTTGTCATATGGAGAGCACTAACGGACAAACGAACACCAGAAAAAATAGTCCGTCTTATCCAAGCACTATACGAAGAAACCGAACTATCAGTAATTCACAGGGGACAAACAAGTCCTTCCTTCACCACCTCATCAGGATTCAAACAAGGATGTCCTCTCTCACCACTCCTCTTCAGAATCGTCCTAGAGAATATACTAGAAAAAACCTGTTCAACAAAAAGAGTACATACAAAAAGAATAACTTGGAGTCTCACTAAACAACTTGAAGAACTCGACTATGCAGATGATATCTGTCTTCTCTCGCCCAAATTCAGCGACATGCAGAGCAAATTAGAACACCTGGAAAAACTTGCCAAACATGTTGGACTAGAAATCAACCTGGAAAAAACCAAGGCTATGAGAATAAACAACACCACCACGGAACATTTAAGGTTAAAAGAAGAATAAATAGAATTTGTGAACAATTTCTGCTACTTGGGAAGTATAATAGCAACTAGTGTTGGGGCTCAAGAAGATGTAAAAAATAGATTAAAGAAAGCAAGAGCAGCATTTGGAAGATTGCAACCGATATGGAGGAACAGCCAAATATCCAGAGCAACTACACTTAGAATATTCCAGTCTTGTGTAAAATCAATCCTGACATACGGCAGTGAAACTTGGTCAACATCAAAAATTATCAACCAGAAGTTACAAGTCTTCATTAATAAATGTCTAAGGATAATATGCCGAATATTTTGGCAAAACACAATAAGCAACAAGGACCTCTGGATATACTAACCGGCGAAGAACCCATAGCGATACAAATTAGAAGAAGGGAATGGAGATGGATGGATGAGCTTAGAATGGAACCCACGAGTCACAAGAAGACCCGGTCGAAAATAGCAGCTAGAAATTGAGTACGATGGAAATGTCAAGTGGAAGCCCTATGCTCCCAAGAGGTGTAAGGAAAAAAAAATTCTAGCAAATTAAATACTGTAGTCATAAGTGTCCACTTTTTCAAGATATGGCTTATAGTACAGCTATCCCCATACTGATACACCATCTAAAATCTTTCTAACAAACTGAAAGCAATTCGGTGCAAAATAGACAAATTTTGTAGATAACACCAACTAAGAAAAGCCAAATAAGCAGTAATTTTCTTCTTCTCCTTCCTTCTACCTCAATCAAATCAGGACGTATAAATATTTTTTTCTGACCTTATGCTTTTTACGTCCACATTGATCTGCATTCTGCAACTGCGTCGGTTCTTCCCGTCCAGTAATCTGTCAAATGTGTAGGAGATCGACCCCCTTACTTTTCAGCTGTTACTTCTATCTTCAACTACCAGTTTCTGAAAGTTTCCCAGTTGCCTGGTAATGTGCCTTAGATATGTAAGATATAAGACTGACCAATTTAGTATTATTTTATTAAATAACCACCTAGCAATGTACCCAAGATATGCCAAATAGGACTGACAAATTTAGTATTATTTTAGTAAATAACCACCTAGCAATGTACCCAAGATATGCCAAATAGGACTGACTAATTTAGCAGTAGTTTAGTAAATAAAATTTAATCCATTATCATGAGCTAACTTAATTTATATGAAAACTATTTTTGCATATTTTTTATTTATATTTATATTTACTATAATTAAAACTACAATAAAATAATTTGTTAAACCCTAACTGCTCAGGCTATCGGCTTATAAATAAACATTAAAATGAGTAGGTACATATAAAAAAAAACTTAATGGAAGTTGCTGGTAAAACGAAATCAAAAATTAATTGCACATTTTTTTTAATTGCCAAAAAAATATTGTGCATATGTTTATAATTAAAAAAAAAAAAAAATAACGGTGCATTAATTTTTTTTCCATATGTAATTATGAACCAAAATTAATTAAATTTCGAATTTTTAAAATTTCAATTATTTTGTTGGCTATCTACTACTAATCATTTATTCAATGAAAATAAAGTAAAAATTCATCTATCTTTTTTTCTGAAATGCTTTGAGAAGACAATTTCAGGAGATTTTTATCTTATTTGATTTTTTAATGCATTTTTGATTTAATTACTATTTACGCCGTTATTGGTTCTATTTTTGGCACACTACTCCTATATTACAGGCCTTGAGGCCCTGCTTCACAGTTATATCATTATCATTTATTCTTTCCGTATAGGAATTAGACCTATTGTGGTTCTAAAACTGTGCTACAGTTTTTTATAGTCATTATTTTCACAAAGTAGTTAAAATAATATACTGTTTCTATTATCTCTAGTGTCGTTTACGCCAACAATATCAAAAGAGACGAATTTTATATCCTCCTACCGATTATATTTTCTAGTCTATAGAGATAGTCATATACTAGTGTCAGTTTACTTTTTAACTTAATAAAATAATTTTTTTCGTTGCTGCTAGTTTTTTTCCATGTGTTGTTTCACAGATCTTTTCGACTTAACTTCTCCTATCCATTCTTTTGACATTGACGTTTCTTTCTTTCTTGGCCAAATTGCCATTGTTAGGTTACTCCATCTCTACATCTCTAAGAAGTAATAATAAATAATAAATAATAATAAGAAGGGTTGGAACTATAGGATTGAATTGCATTTTTTACGTTTTTGCCCTCTTTCAACTCTTATTCTCCTTTCATCAATATTTCAATCAATTTTAAAAAATTTATTACTTATATTTTTCTTTCATTCTTCTACTCCTCCCAATTACGTTTATCCCATAACTGAAGACAGCTGATATATTATGAAAATAAATTTTAAAAAAAATTGTTTAAAATATAATTTAATAATCACTTAACCCTTTCAGACTCATCTTATTTTTATTTTAATTGGATTTATATATTGACAATATAAATTGACGAGCTACTATTACACATAAATGTTGAACTCATCAATTTTTGTTAATACTTTTTGACATTTTGCAATGGCATATTTTGGAAGTGTTCTAAATATATTAATGTTGACATATTAACATATATGAATATTGAAAATATAATTACTGCACCAATGTTTTTAACTTCAATTTAAATTTAATTTGTTCTGTATAAAAAACAACTAATTATTTTTTTAATAATAATTGACATTTTCATAAACTCTATACAGCAAAACAATAAAGTGATGTATATCGAGTATATTTTTCACAGTTCTAAAAAAACTGCTGCTGTTTTGGATTTGCAGTACAGTAATCCCCCGATTTACGAACAGGATACGTTCTGTGAAAGTGTACGTATATCGAATATTCGTAAAGCGAGCCCAATATTAGAATGCCATTTTATTTAAAATATATAGATACGTTCCAGAGATTGAAAATATTTGTAAGACGATATCCATATTAGTAGAAGTTTGTATTAAAAATACATAGATGCGTACCCAAACACATTTTTCGTCAAACATTTTTTTTTCTTGTAATATTTCATTTTCATTTTCCCCTCCAAGTAATTCCCTAAATAAAATTTAAAATAAAAAATGTAATACGAATTTTTATTGAAAATAAGTTTTATTAATTCGCGTTTTATTTGATCAGATATTTTGAAAACACTAAAATTAACAAAACACAGTTCAAAAGAATTTACTGCGCTTGCTGTTATACTTTCGTTATTTTTTTCTAAATTTGAAAAGTTTTTGAATAAGATTATTGAGCATATCACTTGTTTATGAATATTAATATTTAGCACTTTTGACAATAAATCGCGATATACTGTGTTTATGAAAACCTATAATGTATCAATTGTTTCAATACAATAATTGGTATAATCATTAAAATTAATATAAAAATCGTTCTTTTTAGAATTACATCACAAATTAACATTAAACTATTATTTGAACATTCCCCAAAAAAAGTCATTTTTTTAACTCCTCTGATTTTTACACTATAATATTGATGAGAATATTGATATGTAATAGGGGTGAAATAATTGGTATATTTTATATTTCAATTAAAAACCTAAAAGCAAAAATTATTCATAGTTCTTATTTAGTTGTGTAAAAACAAACAGCTATTAAGTGCACCCGTTACATATTAAATATTATTTATGTAAAACAAATCGAAACGAAACTTTTCACTTAAGTCTAAAATCCTAATTCCTAATGACAGTAATAGTTTTCTACATTTAATTAGTTGATATACAAGAAAATTAACAAATAAATAAATACTCGTAAAATATTACTTGTTCAATATGTATGATGACCAATGGAACATTGATAGAATTCAGATTTCAGTGTTGCCTAATTAATAATTAACTAAACGAATAATCATCTAATCCTCGTATTTTATATAGTAAAATTTTTAAATATATTTTTCACCTATTTTAAATTTTAGTTTAAAGGTAGTTTTAACAAATAATATTTGTTATTTATATATACACACACACAGATACACACAAGTGTTTTAAAGAAAATATTTTTCTTATAGAATCCACTCCACCAAATGAAAGTAGACATCATGGTGGACTTTTAGAAAAAACTATTAGAAAACCTATATAATCACACATATTCATCAATGTAGTATAAATGCATATGTTTTTTTATTATTATTATTATTTTTTTTTTTTAAATAACTTCAGGCAATTACGAGTGTTACTTTCTGTAAAAAATTTGTTTAAAAAGAAGAAATGTAAAATTTTTTAATAGTTCCCCAAGGTAATAATTGGTATAGCAATTATTAAAAACAAAAATTAAAATGTAAAAATATAGTTAAGAAAAACATTTGAAATATTTCAAGAGATTTTTTGTTTGAATTATTTACTTGTAATTATATTTTATTTTATTTAAATTAATTTTAATTAATTATTTTTTGTTTAGTTAATTTCTATTTTAGAATGTAAATGAAATGAAAATTGAACACTTACTTAGATAAACGAAGAAAAAAATGAACAGAAAGAAAACATTTTAAAATAAAATTAAAAATATAGGCTGAAAAATGGGATGCAATCACTAACTGTATCAGATGTACAAGCAGTCAAAGCTATGAAAGTGTATAAAACTCCCTCCCCGAGTTCTGATAGTTTGATTTCGTATGTGAAAGTATATATAGTAATGGACCAGCTGTACGAATTATTTTTGAGATGCTTTAACATATAATTTAAATTATTTCAGAATTGCTGTGATACTCATATCATACTATAATCATAATATCAAATCCGGAGCACATTCGAAATGAATCAGAAATGTGTCTCCCAATCACCACAGCACACCAGGTGTTTGAATATCACATTTATTTCATTTCATTAAATATAAAAGAAGTTTTTGTAAACGCAGTACTGCAAAACATGCAGAAATATATACAATGCAGTACTGTCATTTTAATTCAGTTAGACTTATTTGACTATATTTAAAAAATTATTAAAGTGGTACAAATGATTGTACATTCACTCTCAATTATAATTTTGCATTTTTGAAGTTATAAATTCAATTTTTCAACTTTTGTTTATTAACAAAATGCTTTAGCTTGTTTATGTAATTAAAAATTATTTTTGATCTTAAAAATAATATTAGAATGTCTATGAAAAAGAAATCAATTTTTCCCAGAGCTTTTACCCTTCTTTTCTAAGTTTTATTTCCCTCCCTAGCTAAACGGGACCAATCGATATAAAAGGTCACCATCTAGTGTTTTAGCTATGTATAAAAGAATAATTACGAAAATAATAAAAATTAAATTTCTGTAAATCTTCAAATCTAATGCTTTAAAATTCCATTATGAGGATTGTTCTTTGTTTGTTAATTTTGGAATACCTATAATTTCTATTTATCGCTATTATCCTTCCTGTTCCTGTCTTCGCGTTATCCAGACGTTAATTATTATTCTATTTATTTTCACTTCAATAGCAGCTAAAAACAGTATTTACAACACAATAGCGCTGAACTATTCTCCGGGTACTGAACTTTAATACAACGAAATAAATAATATTTCAAAACTTAATAACCTGCAACAAAAAAAAATTTAATTTGTTCAACTGATTTTCAGAGTCCATTACATTACATTAATTTTGATAACATATTGGCAATAACTACAAGCCTTACATTTTGAAGAATTAAAAAATTTTCAGTACGATTTCTAAAAGTGTCTTCAACACCATAATATAAACATAAATGTTAGAAATAAATATGTACTATTCAAAATAGTTGGTTTTAACTTTTATGATAAAATCATGAGTAGTTACAGAGTACTTTTTTCATTTTAATAAAAATTATTGATCTCAGCAGTGTGAGTACTAAATGTAGTAATAAAAATGGCTTTAGCTTTGGTAAATTAAAATATCTCAAATGCGTGGGTAAGATTATAATTTTTCCAAGTGACAAGCTTTTTTTTTATTATTAAATTTAATACTTTCCCCTATAAAAAACATCTCACAATTCTGATTGAATGAAATTCAAATGTCATTAATTTTACATATTCCCTATAATATAATTATAATTATTAACACTTAAAAAATTCATTATGTACAGTACAAATCAAAATAATTTGTACCCACTTATTTTTAAACAAATTTAAAATAAAAATTAAAATAAAAAAATAATTCATGTCAACATGATTTGAATATAATGAATGAAAATTATTAGGATTAGCATTCAGCAAACTATGTTTAGAAATTAATTATTTTATAAATCTGTGAAAACCGGAATTGCTACATAGAACTTAAATTGTAGTTCTCAAAGCAATCAACGACTAATCAAATACAAATATTTAGAAAGTAGAGTGACATTTTGTAAGGTGACAGTGAAAAAAAAAATCACAAATTCTTTTTTGCATTTTGTAATGTTTTTGTGACTGTGACAGTGATATTTTTTATTAAATTGAGACAAATTTGTAATCACTGTCATAAAATATTATTTGACATACAATTTCTTTTTTTTTCTTTTTTTGTTATAATCATATTACATGTGTTTGCTTGGTTTTTAAAATACATTTTTAGATGTTGCTTAATATTACTAGTTTTAAAATGATCACCTTACAAGTACCAAAAATTTTCAGCAACATTTCCGATCTCTTTTACTTTTTGTCACAGTCACTATCAATTATTACCTTACAAAATTGCACTACAGTGTATCAAAACAATGTGACAAACAAAAAATAAGGAACTTTGAGGCTGATGTTACATGTTCATAATCACAATCACAATCTTATCATAAAAAAACATCTGTTTGGGATTATCTGTGTATCTGTCTTCCATTTGTCAAATTGCTCTAAGTTTCCTTTTTTTTTTATAAACAGCCGCGCGCTATGATAGGACCTTGATACTTACATACCGCTTGGCTGGGATAGAGAAGGAAGAGGAAGAAGGAAAGTGTGGTACAAATTAACAGGTAGTGTGAGCAATTTATATTTGAATAATTCCATTTCCCTCTCTGAATCAAGTTCGTGTAAAAGCGACTGTTCATTGTAATTGAAACTGTATAGGTTCATTTAAGTATTTAGGATTAATTTTGGATAGAAGACTTAACTGGTCTAATCACACTTTTTCTATAAAAAATTATTGCACAAAGGTAGTAAGGTATCTTTACCATTTGAATTTGTATTGGTTAATTCACATCCTTAAAACTGTTTATCATGTTCTGTACACAATTTAAAACTTTTTTATGGTCTATCTTGTTGGCGTATTACCTACCTAAGCACCGTTATTATGCTAGTCTTCCTCTTTTAATAAAATTAAATATTCTTTCTCTTAAGTATTTATTTTGCTATATAATATTAAAAAATGTTTTTATAATATCGGGCTATCTAAATCAACCATTTAAACCTTGTACTCGTGTTTAGCACACGCATAACCCATTTTCATCATTTTTACAATACCTTTACTTTCAGGCTATATAATGTATTTATAACTCGAGTCAATTTTCCTCATTGATCATTCACTGATTTATCAGGTAGCTTTATCGTGCAGCAGTTTTATTTCTAAATTTTATTTGTATATAATAGTTTTTGAATATTATTTTTCAATATTCTTATAATTAATTATAATTTTTTTTTTTATAAATTGTTTACTTAATATTTTCTTCTATCTATTTCTATAATATTGAAGAGAAATTAAAATATTTTCATTTAGTTTACTTTTAATATTACTGTTATCAAAAATTTATATTGAATTTTATTTTAGTTTACTTATATTTTAGTTTTATAAAAATATTTATTTTAATTGTTATTTTGGTTATTCTTATATTTTATTATTCTATTTTAGTATTTTAGTTTAGATATTTTTTCTCACTTTTACAATTTAGAAAAATTTTTTTTTATGTTTTATATTTGATTGAACCATTGATTAAGAATACTATAAACTGTTAGCCCAAAAATGTATTCTAAAATGTCTCTCTTTATAGTATTCTTAATCAATGATTGAAGCCCAACAACTCTAAATAATTATTAGTTCTAACAAATGAATGTAGCATAGTGATAAATGGAATAATATATACCGGGTGTTCCAGAGCATGCGTATCAGCTTTTTAAGAAGGAAAGGAGCCGTTATTTTAAAATTTAAAAAAAATAATTAACTAAATCAAGGGTACTCTATCGATTGGTGATATTTTCAACTTCCGAGCATCCAAATTTGCATAGAAAATTACCTCTTCCCATTTGAAAATCTCGATTTCGGCCAATTTCGGCGAATTTTGAGCTCAAAAAATTTGGTATATAAATAAAAATTCTTATAATTTAGTTTGTAAGAAATTTTAGTGGTAAGCAAAATCTGGAAGGGCTTGATTGTAAATGAATAAATAAATAAATACTCTATAGTATCTAATACTAGAAATAGAAAAAACACCAAAAACAGAAATTGCAATCGAAAACTTCTTATTTCAACTGTAAATAAAATTGCATTCCTCATCAAAGAGACTAGAAATAATTTAAACACCTAGGTTTTTGTTGTAATATAGACAGAAAAATTATGAATGCAACATTCGTAGTGTTAGTAAATATTAGCAACACTTTTTTTTTTTAATTTTATTTAATTTTAATATCATGATGGTGCAATAGTAATTTGCAAGTGCAATTTTTTTCTTCGATATTAATGTATATACAAAACAATAACAAAAATAAATGAATGTTTAAACACCAAACGCGCGTCCTACATTCCAAATTCCAAAGTTAGCCTTTTTTGTAATTTGTTTATTTTTTTTTATAATTATTTTTATTTTTCTTAAATATAGCTTTCGCCATTTTCCCTGCGCTTTTCTGCTGTTATTATTATTATTATTGTTTTTACATTAGCGGTAGTCTTAATATTCAGATGGTAAAAAATAATTTTCTTCCGCATTATTACAAAAACAAAATGAAATTTTCTTTATTATAATGTTGAGGTGGTTTTTTTTTTTTTCGTAGATACCAAATTATAGATAATACAATTAGTATTTTAATATACCGGACTTGGATAACAAAACTGTATGTAAGAGATTGCGAATTGATTTCGAATTATTGTTGACGACGACGACGACGACGACGACGATGACAACAGTCTTGAACATTTATATGAACGGATTTTTGTACAGCGAATTTGATTGCTGATACGTGAGAAAATTTTTATTTATTTTTTTTTTTTTTTTTGGTAAACTTTTAGTTATCCGAGTCGATTCGACTCACATCTTTCAATTGGAAAATTATATTTCAAATGAATTTTCATTGTGAATTTAAAAAGGAATTTGGTTGGTTTTTATTGTTGAATTTTTAAATAAATTAATTTAATTTTATAATTCAGATAGCTAGGTATATATAGTAAAGTTGCATATTATTATAAACAGTAGTAATTTGAATACTCTGAATTATTTTTTGCTTTTGTTAATCGAAAACTTTCAAATTTTACATAATTTATATAAAAAAAAAAAGTTTGTGGTTTTATCATTTGAGTCGATTACTTTGATAATAAAACAAAAAGAAAAAACTAGTTTTAAGATTGATCGAATTCCATTATCTAATGGAAAAAAAATATGTTATTTAAATTATCAAAAGATTGAGATAAGAAATTTATTACAAAAATTAAAAAGTATAACAAAAAGGTACATATATTATTTTTCAGTATTAGAAAGTCTGATATGCCAGAGCTCGTTATCAAAATATGAATTTTGCATAATGATATAGCCTCTAATATGACTTCTCTTCTAATACAAAAGCTGCTACAAAAAATATCCTGTATGTTAAGGCAATGGATAACATTAGAAATGGAGCCAAATGATCATGTCTTGTGTATAAAATTCGAAATATTGATATTAAAATTGTATGTTCAGTTGATGTTGTATTCATTTAAGAGAATGAAGATAATTTCGGATCCATTTTAGGACCGACATTTTTTTTTATCGGTTAGTCTTTAAAATTGCAGGGCAGTTATTATTGCCTTAATGTCATTTTTAGAATACCTCAAAATATTTATATCTTTTGTGAGCTATAACATAGAATGTGTGAGGAAGATTTTTCTTCTTCTAATCAAAATCTGCATATATTATCTGTGTTGGACTTACCAATATTGGGCAGATGTTTGTTAAATGATGAATGGTCTGTGATTCACCATGTCAGTATTCTGACATCGGATCTACTCTCGTGACACTGCGAAAGTCCTTGCCAACTATCCAACGACATATTACATATATAACAGTTACTGAAATAATCAAAAATTAAATAAAAATAAACCTTAAATAACTTCGAGATGGGAGCTCTAATTACTTAAATTCCATAATTACTTTATCGAAAAATTTAACAAAATATTTGAATTCTTAATCCATCAAAGCTGCTACAGTATCGGAAAGCTTGATCTAAACAGATAATATATGAGTCAAGACCGAAAACTTGAAAAAGGTCTGCTGTATTTTTTGAGTTTATGATACCAATAAATATTGTATACGCCGATTTGAAAATTAATAATATTTTAAGTTTGTGGTTGAAAAAAAACATTTCAATGCCTCGGACAACAAAAATATTTTGTTTCATATGCTATATAAAATCTGGTTTCTTTCAATATTCAAAAGCGAAATTGAAGCTCAAACAAAATTGAAAATTTATAACTGCACCACAGAATTAAATAATGTAAAATCGAAAACAATTTCATTTTATACGGGATTAATTAACTAATGAGTTAATTAATTATGATTTTCTAATTTTACTTTAATATATGTACATAAAAAAATATATATATGTATAGTATATATAAATTATATTAATATTATATATATAAAAAATTAATAACATAATTTTTTTCATAAAACAACCTAATAATTTTTTTTTTAATTTAAATATATTTACATAATATTTAATAATTAAATTACATAATTACATAGATAATATTATACCATAATTACCATACTTTCTAATTAAAATTATTTAAAATCATAATAATTATTTTGTGCAAAACAATTTTAAAATATATAACATTTTACATTACTCGTTTATAATGCCAAGATATAATTAAATTAATGTTACACGGTTATTATACATTATACATATAATAAATACAAATGTATAAATACATTTCAGTCATATGACACATGATGGAAATTGATATGTCTATATGAAGCATTATTTGTTACAAAATTTTAACAACTGAAACATTAAAGTTAGCTCAAATAATGTAAAAGGTATTGTTAAAATGGGTATTTTCCAAAATTTGTCCAAATTATTAATGATAAATGTAGAATGTAAAATGTCAAATGTAAAATAGAAAATGTCAAATGAAAAATGTAAAATGGAAAATATAATATGTAAAATATAGAATGTAGAATGTAAAATGTTAAATGTAAAATGTAAAATCTAAAATCTAAAATCTAAAATCTAAAATCTAAAATCTAAAATCTAAAATCTAAAATCTAAAATCTAAAATCTAAAATCTAAAATCTAAAATCTAAAATCTAAAATCTAAAATCTAAAATCTAAAATCTAAAATCTAAAATCTAAAATCTAAAATCTAAAATCTAAAATCTAAAATCTAAAATCTAAAATCTGAAATCTAAAATCTAAAACCTAAAATCGAAAATCTAAAATCTAAAATCTAAAATCTAAAATCTAAAATCTAAAATCTAAAATCTAAAATCTAAAATCTAAAATCTAAAATCTAAAATCTAAAATCTAAAATCTAAAATCTAAAATGTAAAATCTAAAATCTAAAATGTAAAATCTAAAATCTAAAATCTAAAATCTAAAATGTAAAATGTAAAATGTAAAATGTAAAATGTAAAATGTAAAATGTAAAATGTAAAATGTAAAATGTAAAATGTAAAATGTAAAATGTAAAATGTAAAATGTAAAATGTAAAATGTAAAATGTAAAATGTAAAATGTAAAATGTAAAATGTAAAATGTAAAATGTGAAATGTAAAATGTAAAATGTAAATTGTAAAATGTACAATGTAAAATATGAAATATGAAACGCGTTTATCTTATCCTTTATTTGTAAAAATACAAGTGAATACTTGAAAATTAAAAATTAAAAAGCATAAGCTTAAATAGCATGAAATTAGAGTACTTCTAAAATTAGTTCACATAAATGTAAGTTGAAATATGAACACAAATATAAAATTCCATCAAATATTGAAACTGATACAACTGAAAACTAAAAACTAAAAAGACAAATATCTTTTTATTATATGTACATAAAATCATACGCATACATGTAACAGTATTTTCATCGAAATTAACATTAAAACTTACTATATTATATTTTCTAATTTTTATGCTAAATTAGGTAATAAATTAAATATTTTATATTGATATGTGCATTAAAGCGCAGGCAGGATACTTAAATAATTGTATAGGTAAAAATTTTATATCACTTCCTCAATTACAGATTGAATAAAAAAAAAAATCTATATATAATTTTTATTACATTTCAAACCCATTGTATCACATATTCACGGAATCGAAGTTATTTAAGTTTGCTTTATACTCCAAAATGATCATCAACATAATATGCGATTTTCGAAACATGTCCACATTCTTAACATTCACTAAAAAAAAATATTTTCTGTCTTTCTGTTTTTCAATCAACAATTTTTATCTATCCTGAATCTGGAAAATATTAAAAAAAAAATCAGCTGTAGGCAATGAATTGACCCATATTATATACTATAACAACATACTTGGCTTTACGCTTAACTCTGCTGAGATATTCATTCAAATAAATCCCATTTGAGTATTTTTCATTTACTTGGTTAATTATGAAAAAATATAACTGTTATATATAAAACGGTAAAACAGGAACCCAAAAAAAAAATAAAATAAAAATTATATTCAACTTGATGAAGCCTAGTTTTTATTCACCAACCCAAATTGCATATTATGGTGAATTCTCAAAACAAATTTGGAATGCAATTTCTGTCCATAAAAAAAAATTAAAAAAAGCAAAACAACAATAAATTCCAAAAAAAGCCCCAACAAAAATTATAAATTTAAACGGAAATCACTACAAGAGTATACATATATATATATATATATATATATTTGAAAAGGGTCTCTTAAGTTCTCCAAAGTTTCAAACCTTCAAAAATATAATAATAACAAAAAGAAAAACAAATTTTTATCGACATCCAAATACTCATAAACACAATTCCAACATTTGAGATATTTAAAACCTGATCACAACCTGATCTCAATCATTATTCAGATTGCATCACATACACACACATTCACACAACAACTTTCCATCATCATAAAAATTTGTTAATTTTGTTTTGTTGTTTTTCTGTTTTGAAAAAAAAAAAATTTATAAGCTCATCAGTTACAACAGCAACAACAACATAATCATCAACAATAATAATATAACAAAAGAATCAAAGAAACATTTCAATTCAAAAGGATTATTCAAACAATTTATAGTAAAGCAGTAGCATCACAATGAACATCATCATCATCAACATCATCAGCATCACCAACTGCAATAATCAGTTTTTTAAAAATTATCTTAACCACTGTGTATCAAACCGAAATACAATAGAAAAGAAAAATATAACTGCAACAAACAATAGCAACAACCGGAACAACAACAACAACAAAATTCCAACATTTCACATCTGTAGAATTATGAAAACAAATCAAAAATTCAATTCGAACTAAAAAAAAAAATTATAAACAAAAACAAAAAAAAATAAACGCGCCTGAAAATTGATTGAGTTACCTTATGAGCAAAAGTTTTTCATCTCTTCTCATTATTTTATTTTCATTTATTGTTGTTGTTATTGTTGTTATTCTTGTTGGTGATTTTACTGCTGATGATAATGATGATGTTGCATAAGAAAAATATTCGAAAAAGAAAACAAAAAAAAATAACAAAACAAATTTTATCGGAATGACCGAAATACATACTAAACAAGTTGCAAGGCAATAACCTGCTTTATTGACACTCTAATTATTATTGTTGTGTTTGTTTTTCTACTTTTGTTATTGCTGGATAATGCAATTTCTGTTATTACTACTATTTAAGTTATATATGGTATACATTTGTTCGAAAGAAAAATTTTTTCTTACAATAAATAATCTTATTGGAATGTTGAGGATGTATACAAATTTTGACAGGTTCAATTGTGTTATTGAAAATCGTTATTGAAAAAATAATTAACAGAGGTGATGAAAATATTGAATATATTTTAAATAATTAGAAGTTAGCTCAAACTATATTATCGCAATTTGTAAAAAAATATAAAAAATAGATAACAGGGCTTCTATTAATTGGTACAAAATTCAAAATTAGACATACCGCAATTAAATTTTCATGTACAGTAAGTTAGAGATGAAAAAAAAAAATCAACTCAAAATAGTTTTACAAAACCGAGCATAAAATTTATAATTGATAGTAAGATCGAGTTCAGAAATGATTCTCCACAACACTATGTTCTGGCCAACTAAATAAATCTGTCTTAATAAGGAGTAGTAAAAAGAAGAAAATATATTTTACATGGATAGGTTGAGCCTCGGATTTAGGTTAAAGGAATATTTATACTTTATATTGCCTCGTGCAGCTCGGAGATTTGAATACATAAATCATTAAATACATAACAAAAAGTGATGATAAAATTAAAATAAATTCAGAATTGAAAATTGCATTTCAATGGTTACAATATCCGAGACTACTTCTTTGAGATATATATGACAGCTTAAACCAATATTCCTATCCTCTATTTTATTAACAATTATTTCAATTTTCACGTTTGCTTTATGTTATAGCTTTAATGCTTTATGTTAATAGTTCTGTGTAATACCTATTTCATCTTCATTTTTAAATTCAAAATGATACTTGAATACAAAGAGATAAATAAAAATTAAAATTGACATTGGAGTTATCAAGAATAACTATACTGATGACATCAACTTCAATTTCATACCAGTCGTTTTCAAAAAATGTTAAAGGTGCAAAAAAAGAAATTTTCTTAGAGAATTTTATACTAAAACTGCAACTTTACTTAAAATAAAAGTTAAAAACAAAAACAAAAAATCAACTGAAACCTAATGCAAAATTATTTTTTTTTATTATTTACTTGTTTCGAACAATTTTTTGTAGTCATACAACTTTAAACATACAACAATCATACCTCGATTAAAGTCACTTCGCTTTACGTTTGACAAAATGTGAAACGTAACAAATATGCCTTTTGAATGAACTTCAATTGTTAGAACACATTTTAGCCATCACGCAAATTTAAAACAATTCAGTTACAAGCAAAAAATAACTTTTGTCAATGATAAACTTCACTTCCACAAATTCTTTGAAACTTTATATACACAAGCTTTAACACTCTACTTTCCCTTATTGGTTTAAATCCAATTTTTCCCTAAATATTTATTTCTCTGATTTATTAATACCTTATCAAATGTACTATAGTTTTCAGAAGTTTTTATACTATGTCATCAAAATTTGTTAATCAAATTCTTCGACAAATCGCTATATTAATAAAATTTCAGATTTTATGTGATTCAGGTCTTATAAGATAGATCTATCTCAGGTAGTATTCTATCTCTATGTATTTTCAATGTACGAAGCAAAATATAATTAATAGCAAAGCATACAAATATAAGATATATTTAATTTATAAAATTTACATTTTTGTAATTTTAAGCCTCATATTTAAAGATTGCATACTGAACTTTAGCCGAGGTATTACTGTATAAAATATACTATGTGTACACACACAATATGCATTATAAATGTGGAAAATAGCGTTGTAATATGACAATTCGTAAATATTTTTATTACGCGCGTACTAAAGACCTACATACGTACATATATGTACATATTTTGAAAACTTAGTTAATTTCCAACCATTTAATTTCTATTTTTATCAATATTTACGATGATTATGGTGATAATGATGATGATGATGATGATGAAATAACTCATTTTGGCTGACTGACTAAATTAAGTCTATTGACTATAAGATAATTTAAATGTATTTATTTTTTTTTTGTTTTTATAATTTCAGTTTTCAGTATATTCAACCTGTTTCGACAACATTTTCATCATACATTCCCATATATGTATGTTTGTATGGATGTTTTAATGTGATATATGTACTTTAGCTGTTTTAGTATTATATTGGAATATTTTGTAATAATGTGCGCAATGGTCTGGTCAGTTTCTAAATCAAACACAAGACAAAAAACAATAACAAAAAGAACAAAATAAAAAAATAAACTAAGGAAAGAATAAGACATATGAATGACAGCAGCAAATCACGGTCCATGGATAAATTGAGTGTAGGTTTTTATGGAAAAGTGAATTCCATTAAAAAGAAAAAAATTAAGTCGAAGCGAGATATTTGCAGATTTTATTTAACAGAGTTAATAAAACTTTTAATTGAATTTTGTTTTTGCTTTTTTTTCTTTTTGTTTTAATACTATTATTACGTAAATAAACCTAATTTAATTTTTAGAATTACATTTTAATTTACCGATATTATTTAATTATTCAATAAATATTACGATCATTATGTATTACATTCAACTTGTATAATCTGAATTATTATCAAGCAAGATGAGCTAATCGTAATGGTTCCAGTAGTGTTTTTATATTACAGTGTACATAAGTATATCTTCTGATGATGATAGTAGCTGTTATCACACGTATAGTATGAATTTATTTTATTTTTTTTTTTTTTTCTCCTATTACTCCGCGTGGTAGCATAGGGCTTCGATAGTGAATCTCCATTCCTCTCTGTTGAATACTACTTCCTTAATATCGTCCCAGGTATAATTGTTGACTGGATTCCACTCTAGAGCTCTTCTTGCTATATCGCTTTCTGATTTCCTTAGTGTATGACCTATCCATTTCCATTTTTTCCTATTTATCTGTCTGTTGATAGGTTCTTCTCCAGTTATCATCCATAAATCCTCGTTGCTAATTCTTGCCGGCCAGAATATTCTGCATATAATTCTCAAGCACTTGTTGATGAATACTTGTAGCTTCTGTTTGATTCTGACCGAAGTGAGCCATGTTTCACTGCCATATATTAATGTTGACATAACACATGCTCTGAATATTGTTAGCTTTGTTGTTCTCGATATTTGGTTGCTCCGCCATATCTTCATTAGGCTCCCAAATGTTCTTCTTGCCTTATTTATACGGCTGTTGACATCTTCTGTTGCACCTCCTCTTGATGTTATAATGCTCCCCAGGTAGTTGAATTCTTCTACATATTCTATCTGTTGTCCACTCACTGTTATTGGCTCACTATAACTATTGTTTGTCCTCATTGCTTTGGTTTTCTCGATATTTAATTCCAGTCCCGATTTCTTTGCTTCTTCCTGTAATCTGTTGACTTTGTTCTGTAGGTCCCTTTGATTTTTTGATATGAGGCATACATCATCTGCGTAATCTAAGTCTTCTAAGTTTCCGAAGAGATCCCATTCTATTCCGTTTATTCCAGTGCAAACTTCTCTTAGAATGTCGTCTAGTATTGTGTTGAAGAGAAGTGGAGATAGTGGACATCCTTGTCTAACTCCTATATTGGTGTAGAATGGATCACTGATCTCACCTCTGTGTTGAACTGTTGTCTCTGCATCTTCATACATCGCTTTGATGATGTTGATGATTTTTTCAGGAACTCCCTTCTTTGTAAGTGTTCTCCATATTGCGCATCTCTTGACTGTGTCGAATGCTTTCTTAAAATCTATGAATAGTAGATATAGTGGGGCATTCCATTCTACTGATTGTTCAACTATGACCCGTAAAGTATTTGCCTGGTCTACACAGCTTCGGTTTGGTCTGAAACCTGCCTGCTCTTTCCGTAGTATTGGTTCTAGTACTTCTTCTAATCTTTTCTTTATAATAATTGCTATTATCTTATGAATAGTATTTAGAACCGTGATTCCTCTCCAGTTGCTGCAATTTGCCAAGTCTCCTTTCTTAGGTATCTTGACAATCATTCCTTTCTTCCATGATGGTGGTATATTCTCCTCTATCCATGCTTTCCTGATGTGGGGTTCAATTGTTTTTGCGAATAAGTCAGCGTCCAGTTTGGCTATTTCTGCTGGAATTCCATCTTCACCTGTTGCTTTGTTGTGCTTCAGGATATTGATTTCTTCTATATTTGGAGCTTGAGTAGATATTGACAGTCCCTCAGTTGGGTAGATATTTGCATTGTCTCTGTTTCTTATGTCTGCTTCATTATTTGTACTTTCTTCGTTGCTCAGTTCTTGGAAATGTTCTCTCCATCTCTTTAATTGATCCTCTAAGTTTGTGATGAGCGCACCATTTTTATCTTTAATTAGTTTGTTTTGTTGTTCCGACTGGTTTGTTAAGTTCTTGATTATGCGATGCAATTCTCTCAGGTTATGTTGCTGTGCTGCTTTTTCTGCTCCTCCGGCTAAATTTTGTAGAAATTTCCTTTTATCTCTTCTTGCTGCTCTTTTTACTGTTTTCGCTATTTCTTCATATTCTCTTCTTGATGCCATCCTGTTGTTTATCATTTTCTTCATTTCACCTCTTCTTTTAATCAAGGCCCATGTGTTATCGGTTATCCAGATTTTTCTTTGTGGTTGTGAAATTCCAAGATTTTGTTCGCTTGTTTGGTTGTAAATTTCCAGAATCTCTTCCCAAGTGTATCCTCTATTATTTCTAATATTTTCTCGTAACGCCGTAACTATGTCAGCTCTTACTTGCGGATTTTTTAAGTTGTTTATATTTATTTTCTTCTTTCTATTTCTTCTGCCTCTTCCTTGTTGGCTTAGTTTCATTCTGAAGTCCCCGGTTAGTAATTCATGATCGCTGTGTATATCTGCTCCCCTTCTCACATCTAACATTGATTGTTTCCATTTCTTGCTGATGCATATGTGATCTATCTGATTTCTTGAGATCCCGTTTGGTGTTGTCCATGTGTATTTGTGGATATCTTTGTGTGGAAATAGACTCCCTCCGATTGCTATGTCGAAAGTCTGACACAACTCTATGAATATAGTGTTCTTATATTATAGTGTTTATATTTTATACTTATTGATTGGTTCATTATATAGGGTTATGCATCAATCGATAAATACTTTTTGCGCCCTGGGCGAAGTTAATAAAATTTTCTTATGCAGGTAATAATGGTGGGCGGCTTGTGAGGTCACTTTACAGGATTTTTATTTTAATTTCATTCTATATCTAATTGTGCTTTAATTGTAATTACCAGAAGCTACCCCCGATGAGATCAATTAATAAATCTGCAAATAATGAATATAGTTGCAATACTGGGATATATTTTGTTTTATACATTAGTACCAATACCAATAATGAGTTTTATTTTTCAACCATTAGTACCAATAATGAATGGGTGCATTATCACTTAAATGTTTCCCAAAACTTCTAAAAAAAAGTATTTTAAAACAATGTAATACAAATTTCATGTTGTATACAAATTTGACGATGTATACATAGATTTGACGTTGTATACATATTTGACGATATTACAGATCTGTTAAGAAATGCGTATGCGATTAAAGCCTATGTTTTGTGATGCCTAATTAAATTAAATTTGCTTGTTAAATGTATACTATATTTTGGATTTTCTCCAAAAATCAAAAACACAAACTTTTACTTAATGATATTACAAAAACGATTGATTTTGTTTAGGCTCATTAATTGTAACAAAAACTAAGCCAACAGAGTAATTCGAAAAAGGACAAAACCCTATAAATTGTCTCTTTATACATTCATACTACGTGTGATAACAGCTACTATCCTCATACTTATATACCAGCTAATCAAACAACAGCTCTTATACACTTTTGAATAATAAAGATTTTCGTTACCTAATACGAAATACATAATGTAAAAAACATTTTCATATTAAGTTATCAAATACATATGTATTTGTTTACATCTAAAATTTCTGGCATATTTATTTTTTTTTTCGTCTAGTTTACAAAATTTACATAATTTATGTTAATCAAAATTTAAATTTTACAAATTATAAAAACACATTCTGATCTCGAAAGCAAAATTAAGAAAAATAAAAATCGATTAATTTACAACTTATATCTTTCGATAGATTTATATTAGGGCAATGTAACACAATCCAAATTACAAAATCTCAAATTTATAAAATCTCAAAAATTTTCGAAATTCAAATATCGTAAAATTATAATGCGACATTACATAACACCATCAAATTTCAAAATAACAAATTATAAAATTCCAAAAAATCAAAAACTTTCAATGTGTTTTCCAATTTAGGGATTTTATATTTGGTTACAATAGAAGGATGATTATACGCTTTGTCAAGGATATGTACATATAATATTATAAAAAAAAAAAAATAATGGCGTATTTGGAATTATAATGTGTTTTATAGTTAACTAAATTATTACAAATTTAGAGTTCAGTTTTCGAAAACATCTTAGTACACTACTGGTATACATACACATATTAGTAATATTTAAACAATATTCTAGCTCTATAAATACATATATTAAAAAATATGTCAGAATGTATAATAAAAAATTAACACATTTTAGATTTGGGATTTTGTTATTTGGAATTTTGTAATTTGGGATTTTGTAATTTGGTATTTTGTAATTTAGGATTTTGTATTCTTCGATTTTGAGTATGGGATTTCATACTCAAACCTTATATTAAACCAAAAATAATATTCTTGAATATAATTGATCTAAAAGGCAATCTACACAATCAGACATAAATAAATCCATTAGGGTGGGCTTCTTTTTCAATTTAAAAAAAAAAAAATATTTTACAAATTTACCAAATATTCGCGACATGACGTAAAATTTGATTTATATTGAACTTTGTTTTTGTAATATTTGAGAGCATTAATTTTGGTTAAGATTGATACACACAAAGTGGTATCAAAACAAAAAAACATTTTTTATATAATTGTACAACGTCCAAGAAGAATCGATGATTTTGTTTTAATTTAATCTTCGAAAGGAAAGGAAAGGAATAAAAAAAATTCGAAAGGAAATGAAATTCGAATGGATATGAAAATATATTATGAAAAATTGTATATAATAGCTTTAAGTACTTACTTATTACAACCGATATCGAAATACTCTCAAATATACCATTCGAGAACAACAACATTCAGAATATTAAATATGTGTTAAATATGGTAGTAAAATTTGACTAACAACAGGCTCAACTAAAATTTTACAATTTTAAATAATCAATATCTTAGTATAACAAGTCGAATATTCTGGTGGATACTAGTTAAGAACCCATATCGAAACAAATTATGGGAATAAAGTGGAGATAGATAATATAATTTTTAGAAAACCGCAAACAAAATACCAAGTATTCACATGAAGGAAAAATTAGCAGGGACTGACGTTATCGATCAAACAACACCTATATTGAAGGTCGATATATGTACTTCAAATCGGTAAAATGTAACATCAGGCATATTAAAAAGATACTTAACAATGTAAAAATAATAATATCCAATTATGGGCTATATTTCTATAAGCCTATTATTGTTCCAAAATTTAATGAACAAACGTTTTGCTCTGTTCCATTCAATGCAAATAATTTACGAAATCTAAAGAGTATACCTACATAATATAATATTTACTCTTCTTCTGTAATCACTTAAAATTAAATATATATCATATATGTATGATGTATCTAAATGTAATGTAGAATAGATAAAGCAAAATTTTATATACCTTAATATTCATATATACATAATTATTCATATACATAAAGCAAAATTATATATATGTACTTAAACAAAAAAAAACACTTCTCTATAAGATTTCTAAATCTATGGAACCATGGAACACACATTTTCTATTGTTCTTTAATATTTTCTGTATACTATTCACTATTCTATTGATTCTCATCAATACACAACACAGCAACACAATCCATATTTAATTTACTCTTTCATTAACCATTATAAAATACAATTCTGGTGTGTCTATTTAAGGCACACTTTTATCAACTTCAAAAAAGTGCACCAAATACATAAGCAAGTTCTATATACATGAACTTTTAAAAAAAAAAAATTTTCATACGATTTCAAAGTTTAAGTAACAGTTATATTTTTGTGAGATGGTCCGGCTTGCGATTGACAGGGTAACATCTGACCGGTCGCTGACCCAGATGTGCAATTGTCAAGTTCCTGAGCAAGTGTTTACATTACCTCCACGTGGTGACCTTCGGAAAGTATCCTATACAGCATCCGCTTATACGATAGGCCAAAATTGTAAGTGCGCAAAAACAACCCTTCAGATCGAAGGTTGGCGTTAGGTTAACTACCTAACCCATAAAAAAAACATAGTTATGAAAGACTTAAAACAAGCCTCGGATATGGATGGATTAATTGGAAACAGACCCGGAACTCGTAAGGATTCATTATTCGATTCGCTAATCGCTTTGCCATTGCCATGTCATATAAATATGAAACAATATGTCCATGACAATATGAAAACTTTTTAAATATTATTATAGTTCAATCACACAATGTTATTATTTCTCATTCTCTTGATGTTAGAGTTGGATATGAAATTAACATAATTCAAAATATTTCTTTTGATAATGGAAAAAATATCAAATTAAGGGACAAACTATTTGAACTCTAACTTTGAGCGACTAAGAAGTAAGTAAGTATAGTACATTCCAAGCGAAAAAATTAGAAATGAGTAAAGTCAAATATTTGGTTTTGTGTGTGGATTGTGGTGTATTGTGAGTTGGAATTGGGTTGGGCTTGGATTGGGAAATGGTAGTACAATGCGGATATAAATGAATTAGAATTATTTGACAATCTGAAACAAATTCCAAATTTAATTTCGGAAACACCAACTCTATTGAAATATCGGATTTATGTTTGAAAAAAAAATTGGAAACATTATTTCCCAACTTTATGTACTGTATCTACTAACAGTACCTTATGTACTGTACAGCATTAAAAAATTTGACAACAATTCCTAATACAGTAGCTTCTGCAGGTTTTTCAAAATTAAAATTTATTAAAAATTATTTGAGATCTACAATGAACCAAGATATATTAGTAGGATTAGCCACTATTTCAAATGACAATTTGGAATACAATGATTTAATAAATAATTTCGCTAAAAAAAAGAAGGTTTAGTTTTTAAAATAAAGTTTTGTTTGTTATTAAATAAAATTCCAAATATAAATTCTCTAATTATTCGCCTTCAATTTTTATATTTATTTTGCATATTATGCCTCCGTGGCTCATTAAAAAAAATCCATTGACAGTTCTACCTCAAGCATAATATGGAAACGAATTTATCCAAGGCGGCTATTTTACAAAGTGCACAGGGTGAAAAATGTGTAGCGCTGGCACTGTGTAACATAACATGAGAGAAACACAAAATTAACAACTGCAGGAAGTCCTACTACCAAGAAGACTAATGAAAATAAATAAAATAAAATTTTATTGTTAAATCGGCGTAACGGAAATGTTTTAAACATCAAAAACGAAATGGTCAAAAACTTAAACGTGTATATATGTTTTTGAATGAAATCAGATTTTTTTTCATGATCCAGTAATATTTTGAACGACCATATTTTCTATTTCCGTTTAAATGTCGGCTTTTATAATTCAATTGAGTCAGTGTCTAGCCATGTTTCGATGTAAATATAATATTAACTAACACGCATTATTTTGTGCTAAGGTTTACCTAAAAAATTAATATATTTTGTTTTTAGTATAGTTCTTAAATAGTATTGAGGGTTAGTTCAAAATGAACTAAGACCAAAAAAAAGTAAGATCATAACGCCATTCTCAACCATAAATGATATCTTCTTTGGCACGTCAATTGGATATTATAAGTCAACAAGGTATTTGTAATATATCTTGAAATCGGTCAGATTTGCGAATTTATTTTTTATTGCCTTTCTTTTTCAATATTTATTTTAAGACCTCGTTGTTCAAATTTATTTTCTAAACTGACTATTTTCCAAACTGCCCGAAATTGTTTGTTGCTATTGGAAATTTTTTCTTGCAATTGGTTTGTTGCTATTATTTTATCAGTATAATCATACCTTGTACATCTAGGTATTTAATAAGCTCTCTTCATATTACCTACAACAAAAATAAACATTGAAAACATTGGAATCTCATATACACAATAGATCTGTACAATACTGATTCATAGTGATATTTAGAACGATAGGACTAATAGAAAATGCGAAATTGGTCTGCTACTGCAGCTGTTACTACTATTGAGCAGCTGCTACTAATTCAGTTATAAATTAATTGTTTTCCAATATTTCAAAAATAAGGTACACCCTTATTTATATCAATATAAATTTATATTTAAATTAATACATTCAGATATATTAATATATTCTAACATACATTATCATCCATATAAACATGATAATTTATGATACTAATATACCATTATATACTCATAGATACAATTCTTTAATATAGAAATCTAAAGAATTTTTGACCTAAATTTAAAATTGCGCGACGATACGATATTTTACATTTCAATTTCAATATTTTTTTTTTTTTTTTTTTGAATTTTATTTTAATTTATTTATTTTTTTGAAAATTGGTATTTTAAACACTACAATTGGAATTTGTAAAATTTCCTTAAAAATTAAATTCAAAATAAAAAGAAAAATTCAATTAATTTATTAAAATCGGAAAATCTTTAAAGAAACTACACTTGCCTACATATCTATAATGTATAGGTTTTGTTGTTTTTGTTTTTTTTTTTTTTTACTAATTACAACATTCAAGTTGATAACATGGTGAGGAATTCTTTAAATGGAATAAACATGAAATTTATAATATTATGTTCTCTAATATTTCTTAAATAGAAAATAAATTAATTGCATAAG
Organism: Argyra leucocephala; assembly: GCA_963942445.1. Classification (NCBI taxonomy): domain Eukaryota; kingdom Metazoa; phylum Arthropoda; class Insecta; order Diptera; family Dolichopodidae; genus Argyra; species Argyra leucocephala. Next base: position 154,339,227 of record OZ012677.1, on the reverse strand, counting down.
GCAGGAAACTCTAATCATCCGAAAACGTTAAAATTCAGTTAAGAAATAAAAAAAAAATAGAAAATAAAACAAAATAAAACTTCTACTTCCATTTTTAACTGTTAACCATTTTATGTACACGTACTATTTATATTTACGTTATGTTATAAAAACGTATAAATAACTCAAAAAATAACTTTCATAACTTGGAATTCAATTTTTCTCTTATTATTATTATTATTATTATTGTTATTCTAGTTTTTGGTATAAAATTAATTTGGTATAAAATATACAATTAAATTTTATTCAATTTATAAAATGTCTTTAATATTTATTATAAAACTAAACTCACCACTCAAAGCCAAGCTTAAAAAATGTTCACCTCGTATTTTCCTCTTTGTTGTGTTCAGCAAAGACATCAACCACTTTACAAAACTGCTTTAAATTTTCTGAAAATTTTTTAATTTTCAAAGTTGTTTTTTAAATGTTTGTTCCGTTACGAAACAACTTAATAAAATACTTAGGATGAAATTTTTAAAAATTGAAATTAAAACTATAAAAAACCGAGCTTAAATAAAAATGATTATCAGTTTTAATTTTATCGAATACACAAACCTCTTTTAAGAAAATTTAATCAAATCTTGAATTGACAATTTGCAACAATTCACCAATTTTGGAAAACTGAATTAATTTTCAATTATTGATGAATTCTATTTTCTTCAGATAAATACGTAGAGTTTTTCTACAATCTTCATAAAAATTTTTATAAGAAACAGAAATTCGAAGATAGATTAAAAATGCATGCCGGCCCTACTTATCCATAGGGCTAATTGGGCTGTAGCCCAGGGACGCCATTGATCTGAGGTGATCTGAGTGCGCAATCTATTGAAGTGTAATAATATTATTCTCCAATATATTGCGCCCTCAGATCATATATTAAAATATAAATTTTAAATTACCTAAAAAACCAATAAATTATTATATAAATTTTCTTGAAAATGTTGGACATAAAATTGAAGAAATGGAAAACTGTGTAATAGAAACATTCACCAAATTCGAAATTAATATGCAGGATTGTAGAAGGCAATCTTATGATAATGCATCGACATATCAGGAATTTACACGAATAAAGTTAAAACACAATCTAGCAATTTATGTACCGTGTGCACAACATTCTCTGAATTTGATTGGTGAATGTGCTGTAGAAAGTTGTTTGGAAGCTACAAAATTATTTGTTTTTGTCCAGAATATATATAATTTCTTCGCTGCATCAATTGGCCGTTGATAAATTTTTAAACGTCGCTTATCTGTAAATTGCAAGGTACCAAGATCATTGAGCAAAACTAGATGGTCTGCACGTGCAGAATCGACTCTTTTAAAGTTGATCTAAATTACATATATATAGATGCGACACAGAATCCTCCAACTGGAATTGAAGCAGAAGGTTTTGAGAAGCAGTTCAATTCTCTGGAAACAGCAATAATGTTATCATTTTGGAATGATATTTTAGAAATCACTAATAAAATTAACATATTTAAGTCCCCAAAAAGTGGAAATCGAAATCGAAACAGTGGTTACACCATGGTGGTGTTGTACAGTGTACAGTGGTTACGAATTGTATAACTTTTTAGAAAAATATGTAAAAGAACGACGAAATGAAAATTCGTTTAATTACTATAAGAAAAGGGAGAAGAGCTATCGGATACTAAAGAACTTAAAACTGCAAGAGCTTTCAAGAGGAAAAGGCAATTCGATGAAGGGCCATCAACTGACGCTCAATTTGATCAAACTACAGGATTCCGAATAAATACATTCTATGTATTTATTGATTCACTTTTGGCTGAAATAGATAAACGAAAATCAGCTTATGATAACATTGCTGCCAAATTTGGATTTATGATGAATTTAGAGAAACTTGATGACAATGTTATTCGAGAAAAGGCGAATATTTTATATAAAGAATACCATGAAGATCTAGAAGAAGGGTTAGCTGAGGAATGCATGCATTTCAAGCATATCAACTTATTATCTGATAAATTAAATGCTTTTTCGAAAGCTCAATTGATTTTGAAAACAATCATTGAGTTGCAAATTCAATGAACTTTTCCAAATATAACATCAGCTCTACGGATATTTTTTAGTATTACATGTACAAATTGCAGTGTGGAAAGGTAATTTTCGACCCTTAAAAGGATAAAAAGTTATTTACGTTCATCTTTAGGGCAATCTAAAATAAATAATTTAAGCTTATTATCTATTGAAGCTGATAAACTACAGACTTTAATGAAATAATAAATAACTATGTCAATAGTAAGTGTCGAAAAAGAAGTATTTAATATTAAATTGTATCTTTTATTTTCTAAGTAATAATTAATTATTATATTTAAGTATGCATATATATTACAAAAATAAAATTTTCTTTTTTAAAATAAAACTTATTTTAAAACTATTTCATTCTCTTAGCATTTTCACGTTATACTAAACCAAAGCCAAGGGCGTCCAAATTTGTAAAGACGGCCCTGAATGCATGAAGTATTATCTGGAAGTCTGAGACTGTAAAAATTAATTGCTTTGAGATGGCTTTAATTGAGATGATTTTAAGATGACTCAATAAGAAGAGAGAGAGAGAGATAAGAAGTTAAAGAAGATACCCACCGTTGGACAATGTATATAACAAAAGTGGAAAATAATTTTTGGCAAATGAAAATTTAACCAAATAGAAGGACAAATAAATATTTTCAAATTTAGAGAAATTAATAATGATGAATTTTTAGAGGTTATTAAAAAAATGAATAAAAAAAAAGATGGGAATAACTTCAAATATAATTAGAGATTCCTTTAATATTTTTGGTGATGTGTTGGTGCATATTATCAAAACATCAATGAGACATGGATTATTCCCCAGTACGTGGAAAGAAACGGTTGTACGAACAATTCCTAAAAGTTGTAATCCAAGATTATTAAATGAATTTAGACCAATTAATATGTCACCGATGTACGAAAAGATATTGGAGAATGTAATTAATTATATAATTAAAACAATGCTTAGAAGGGAATAATATTATTTGCTATGCCCAAAGTGGTTTTAGAGGTAAACATTCATGTGAAACAGCTTTAAATTTGGTATTATATGAATGGAAACTAGCAAAAAAAAATAATCTAGTAATTGTAGCAATTTTTTTATACTTGAAAAGAGTATTCCAAACCGTAAGTAGAGATATATTATTAAAAAAATTTGAAAAATATGGTTTCCAAGGAAGTGAACTACAGTGGTTTAGAAGTTTTTTTGAATGCAAAACCCAAAAAACTTGTGTTGATAGAAAATTTTCTAAAAGTGAATTTATTAATATAGGAGTGTATCAAGTAAAAATTTTAGGTGTTGTAAATTTTTTTTTTTATATATAAATGATATTAAATCGAGTATAAAATTTGGTAAAATCATTTTATTTGCGGATGATGCATTATTGTACATAACGGGAAGAAATATTGAAGATTGTTGTCATAAAATAAATGAAGATCTAGCAAATTTGTCAATTTGTGTCGAATGAACAAACTAACTAAATTTAGAAAAAACGAAATGTATGGTAGTAAATGATCGATCCAATAGTTTAAGCTAATATATATGTAGATAACATAAGCTTCGAAAAAGTAAATGTCATTAAATATTTGGGTGTTATGATTGATGCTAGATTAAATTTAGATAATCATGCAGATTATGTTAGTAATAAGATTGCAAACTTACCAATAAATGTGCGATAATTATTTATAGTACAACAATTTTACCACATTTGGACTATTGTGCATCGTTATTATTTTTATGTAATGAAGCAAAAAAAGATCGACTAAAGATACTTCAAAATCGTGCTATGAGAATTATTTTGAAATGTTCAAGAAGGTCAAACATAAATTTAATGCTGGGAAAATTGAAATGGATGTCTATTAGACAAAGATTAAACTTTAATTCATTGATTTTATCAAGATTTCATTAAGATGAAACATAATATGCTTCCTGATTATTTATCAAGACTTTTAAATTATGTGGGTGAATCAAGTAATCATAATCTAAGATCAGCACATTTATTCAGACTTCCGCTTTTTAGAAGAAACAACACCCAATATAACTTATTCCACAAAGATCTTCATCTGTTTAATTCTTTGCCTGAGGTTATTCATAATGTTGATAATATTAATGTTTTTAAGAATAGTTTAATAATTTAAATAATTCATAATGAATTTTAGTTAATTTTGAATTGTTTTTCTTTTATTTTTATTTCTTATGATTTTGTAAATAGTATTTATACTAATAAATTAAAAAACAAAAAAAAAACCTCTTAAGGTTTTAATCCAATAGAGTATATCACAAAAAGTATGAGATTTTGTGAGTAAAAGAATACAATAGACAAAGTCAAGGTACGAGGAGATCCAATGTTTCCTTTAAAAGGATTTTCAACATTCTATATGAGAAAAACAAACTGTGTACAATGGATTTTGCAGATAATGTATAATTTAAAAATCTTTAGAAAAGGATGCCAAAATTTTATTTTTTTATTTTACTTTCGTTTCCAAGTTTTGATTGAAGTAAAGCTATATACAATATAATTAAAATATTAAAATTATTTAGCATTTTTTTTTTTTAAATTATTTAAAGAAATCTGGAACTAGTAAATCCTTATTTAAGTTAGTGGTATTTAATGGTACCTACTTTTCTTAAACAAAATTATTTCACCCTACCATGAATTGCTTCGAAATAACTAATTTGTAAGAGTTCAAGAAAAATCGGTTTCTGGTTAAGCACATTAAGGTTTTCGCACATTAAAGCTTTTTATGCCAGTGAAAAAAGCTGACAAAAAATCTAACCATAGCATAAAGAAGGTTTTTTTAAAAGTGGCATAAAAACATATTTTTTGATTTGATAATTTATATTTTTTTTTCTTCATTTTTCAACTATTACTTAAAAACTATCTAAGAACATGTTTAATATTAAATCATTTAAATAAAAAAGATTTTAACAAATTTCTAATGTAATAATTTTTAACAGATTTAAAAATTAGCGAAGGTAGTAATAAATGGCTAAATCAATATCAAATGTCTACCAGAATAACCTACGAAAAAATGAATTATGAGCGTCATCATCACAAAATTGATCAAAATATATTATATTGAAAAAACAGGCACTAAATGTTTAATCAAAAAAGACGAAGAAGATATTTGGATATCACCGGCCACCACACCGGCTACTATTCTTAATGTTAATATTAATCAGATACAGTGAAACCTGTTTAAGTTGGCCATCAACGGTTCGAAAATTTGTGGCCAACATTTACAGTTGTCCAACTTGTAAGAAAAATTTAAAAAAAAAAATTTTTAAGTGGAAACAAAAGGCAATTTAGTTATTAACCATTTATTATATGTAATATGTATGTATGTTCATACTTTATTAATTCAAAATTAGTTTTCTAAGAATTAAAATTACACTTCAAACTTAAAAATTATAATTTAGAAAATTAAACAAAACAATAAAATAAAATAATTCAAAAACTAAAACATTCATTGAAAATAAGTATGTAGTTTTAATATGGAATAAATTAAAAGAAAAAATAAACAAAAATTTATTGAATTCATATTTTGGTTTTTATATTAAGAACTTCTTCAGCTAATTCTGGCTGCTGCTCAGAAACATACAAAATAACTTTATTCAAATTGTCCATAGTATCACTTGCTGTTATAGACGGAATATGGCTTGATTCGACGGTACCTCCACCATCTGCAGACTCACTTTCTATATCCAAGATTTTATCAAGCGATGTTATCAAGTTCAGAGGAGTTTTATTTACAAAAAGTTAAGTAATATAAGAAATAAAATGGCCAAGTTACAATATATTCAGGTACAACATAAAAATGTATTTTGAACTTGAAATTTTTTCGTGTTGTTAAATTTTTGACCAATTTTCACGAGTGCCCATGTTGTAAGGGTAGCCAGCTTCACAGGTTTCACTGTACAGGCTTTTCGAATCACTTTGTTGATTTGAAAGAATTAGAAAGATAATATTAATACATATACATACATGCATAATTTTCGATTTTACTGACAATAAAATTTCAAGCATATAAATTTACAAGTTACATAATTACGACTAATCTATACTTATATTAAAATTATCAACGAATTAAAGTAAAATTAAATTTTTATTTTTCCAAAGAACGAATGCAAAAAATGTCAATTAAAATTTTCTTTATTATTCAATTAAAATTAAATTTTCAATTTAAAAAGAGTTCATCAAACTCAGAAAAAAAAACAAAATACAGAAAGTTTCATTTCAAATACTTAATATCCAGTTTTACTTCATTGTGAATCTATTAAGCCGTCTACAAATTCCAGTGACCACGACAAAATTTATTGAAAATTAAAAAATTAAATTTAAAATTTTCTTAAAATTTTGTCCTTGAAAATTTGTAACCTCTTCAGAAAAACTACCATTAAATTTTTCAAAATATTTTGTCCTCCACCTATGAATTGTTGGTAATAATAACCATAAAACTAAATTTTTAAAAGTTAAACAAAAAAAAAACGAAAAAACAAAAATAATTACATTTTCAACTGTATTGAATATCGTTGAAAATTTCAAATTCACCGGCTTACCATTAAAATTAGTTACATATATATTACGAGTTTGTATAATTGTGTGTGCAGCAAGTTGAAATGTCAAAAAGAAAAAAAAACAAAAAATAAAAAGCAAAAGTATTTTTGTACAATATTGAAATATAAAAGAAGTCATTATTTTCTCATCTCTCTATAAAAAACAGAAAAAGAAAAAAAGAACAAAAAACGATAAACAAAAAAGCTTGCATTGTACAATAAATTGTATACAACATACGTTATAGATGCCAATGATGACAGTTGACTGGTAATTGTATTTGTTTATTGTAAGAAAAAAAATATTTTTTATTTTTATTATTTTCTTCTTAGATGTAAAAGTAAATCACATTTTATTAGTTTATGTTTATGTCGAATTGAATAGAATTTCCATTTATATGTCATCATGTAATTCGATGATCACTGGTTATTTTTAACGTTCTTCAGTAAAAAATATTTTACGTTTACTTTTAACAACATTGAATATCTTATACAGAATACATATTTATTTATAGCTACTCAGTACAGAAAAATACACAAATTGATATTGAGATCATAAGGGTCCAAAAGAGCAATAGTTCTTTAAAATTATGACAAATTTTGGAATATTACATGCCCTACTTACATCACTATTTTGAATGTATGCATTTTCAATGTCTACATTCAAAGTAGTAATTAATTTCGACAGTGCACTTCTATAATTTGGTATCACTTATCCTTTTGTTGTATTCCTTTTGGTTGTATTCCTTGAAAAATGTGGTTACCCTATCGTAAGCCTATATTAACACTACCAATTATACATTAAAAACCTTCTTACAAAAATATGTAATAATGTAACATCAACTTCACTTAACTAAGAAAACTATGATAGTGGGCACAAAAAACAACTTTACTAATATCGACACCGTTTGAAAGGAAGTAGAATCCGGATGAGAAGTTCAGGTGTAAAATAGAAGTGGAATTCTCCTCATTTTAAAAATATAAAAAAGTACTATGATCTCGTGGTGTAAACATTTATACTGTCAGATTTATGCTTAGAGCAAGCACATCTATTACTAGATGAAAACTTGCTACATTGATCGTGCAATATATCATCATCCAGTAGGGTTAGTAAAAAACCGTCACCATTGATTAGAAAAAACTAAAAATAAACTAAACCAGATACATGCTGTTAGTAGAAGGTCATAAGTTAATACCTATATTAATAGCTATACATTTATTAAAATACTTCCAAAAGTTAGGCCGAAAGTATCAAAGCTAAAAAGAACAACAGTTGTTAGTTTAATCTCAGTTGAACATAAATTAAAACGTAATCGATTTTTAACAGTTAAAACGCTTAGTTGTCGATTCAAGTCATCCAAAGCAAAAAAACAAGCAGTTTTAGTTATATAATAAGGAAGTACAAACTGTTCCATTAATGGACTAAAAATAATTACATAATTAATCTACGCAGCCAGAGGTCTGAGAGGAATTTTCCAAAATAGTCCTTCATTCCAAAACCTTCAAAGAAAACCAAAAAAAAAAAAACAAATAATGCAAGTGATCGTTTAGCTTCAAGGAATGGAAATAACATTAGCAGAAGAGCTAGGAATTAAAGTAAAGTGGAATTACTCGTAACCTAATATAACTAAAATAATGTTTATTGAATTGGCCTTTTTAAAAAATCGTTTCGACTTAATTGTTTGACTCTATAATTTTGATTCTATTGTTTCATTTTTTTAAGTTTTGGCAGTAAAGCAATGTTCTATTACTACATCCCATGGGGGATAGGGTTTGAGAACAGTAGGAAGAATTAATTTCTATCTTTGATTTTCATTGTTCCTTAAAATATTGTCCTCTTCAGACTTATGTATCTCATTGCAGGCATCTAAAAATTGGTATATTAAAATGGTAAATACAGGTATCGTAATAAATAGAACGAAAAAATTTCGAATTTGCCCAATACATATGGATTCGCAATCCTTGTATATTAAGATTATTTCTTGAGACAATTTTATTATTGTTGACTAACTCATTGATGTTAGATATTATTGCATAAAATCGGATTAGTATTGTAGGTTTTTACTGCAATATTTCGAATTACTAATTCGAAAATTCGGAATAAAATTAAATTTTCTATACTTCACATTCCGCCCTATGCCTCACGGATGGGGTTGCAGGACAATGATGATACTTCACATACGATTCTATTTTTTAGAAGCATTATTTGCATTCCTTTTACTCAAAAAGAGTAGTTTAAAGCAATTGATAGCAGTTGGTAAGTGTAACACCATAACTTTGATGTTGACGTAAATACGTTCGGTCATTTACTCATTCTCAAGATCTAATGTAGTTCGAATCAAAGTAGAAAAAAGTAGCTTACCCAAACATTATATACAATTTTTTAAGCAGTTACACAAATGTATTATGGTATTACCTCAACTAGTCTTCTGATGATATCGTAATAATCGAAATCGATGAAAATATAAGAACTACATAAATTATTTTTCCAAGCTTAAACCCTTCTGAAGTTTTTTATTTTATTATTAATTTAATAGATTTAAACCCTTAAAATTATAACCAAAATGGCTCTAGAATAGAACACCGAAGGAGTGAAGACCCAACAACACCTCGCATCGAACCATAACAACTAATTTAGCTAGTTATGGACAACCTTGGTAGCAAATCAAAATTACTACACAAAACAGAGAATAGAGTTGAGAAGTCTAGTTAATGCTCCCACTAAGAATAAGAGAAAACAAAAAATTAATTTAAATAATCCTTAATAAGCAGGTACAACTCTAATACATATTTCCAACGTGCTTCAACTTTTTCTTTAATAATTTTTGTTTTTTGTTGTTGTTTTAGTTTTTCATAAAAATATGTTTGAATCATAAAATTCGTCTGTCGATTCGCAGTAGTGGGTATAGTATTTTTTTTTTAAGAAAAAGGAGAAAATTTTACTTTTTTTTTTTACTAACTTACATAGCAAATCAGGTAACAATAATAAAATTAAGCTATTGTTCAAAGCAACAACAAAAACAATTACAAAAACAACAACAACAAAAATTTACGATATTTAAAATTAAACTTTTTGTTTTTAGTTTTTCGATTTTCTTCATAGTGGCGGCAATTATGATCATTTTTATTGTGACTTTTCGAAGTGAAGAACGTCGTGAATTTGTTTCTAAGACATAAATCAGTTATTGTCGTACGTTTCTTAAATAAAATAATAATAACAAGAAATTCAATTTCTATATTCTATAAAAATAAATTTTTTAAATTTATTATTTTTTTTTTTAATTATTTAAATGTAGATACGTACTTGTAATAAAGTATGTAATGAGAGTATGTAATAAATAAAAAAAAATATATTTTGCGTAATTGAATTTAATCGTGCGTTGTGCATTTTTTGGTTTTTATTTACCTATTATTTATTTTGTTTTTTTTTTTTTTAAATTTAATTTCTAGATGAATAATTATGAATTATAACATGTTTGTGTTATTTCAGTTTTATTAAAAAGTGGAAATAATTGAAAATAAATTTTTACATAAATAAACTAAAGCAAAAAAAAACATTATAATAATAATAATAATGAATTTTCTTTTAAATGAAAATTTATTACCGTAATACAAATATTATTTCATTTTTCATATGTACTTATTTGTAAGAGTTTTTCTAAGAATTAATAATAGTGATAATATAAATTTTGTTATATAGTTATGTATATGTAGTTAAAAATAATTTAATTTTTCTTTTTAATAATTTTCGTTTTCAAAGATACTTAAAAGATTAATTGAAGTTGAACATTTATTTATAATTAATTATTAATTTTAATTGAGAGAGTGTTTTTTGAAATTAATTTTTATTAATTAATTATTGTTTTTTATATTATTTATTGAATTTTAAATTAATATAAAAATTAAATATTAAACTTAAAAAACGAATATATACAAATAGTGTTTACTTATTTACTTTCTGGGTTCTACAAACCTTGAAGGTCCTGGTATTGCATAATATTGTCCTTCACTTAATGTTTAAACAACTTAAATTAAACGTCAAAAAATATATTCAATTTTCTGTAAAATTTTTTAATTTATTTACTTCAAACTATTTGGAACCTTGAATTATATTTTAAGCAGGAAACTATACAGTGGGAAGTTTTAATCATTTTTTTTTTAATATCAATTTAATTTTTATTTTGTTGTCATATGATAACAAAATATTTTTTTTGTTTCGAATTAGTATGACTATACGTTATTTATTTTTATAATTGAACCTGATATGTGTCATTCAAATGCAAACACATATCAAAAAATGCGTAATTTTTAGGTCTATAACTTTAGTTAAAAAACTGATTTAAATTCGGATATTTTAAAGGTTTTTGTCTGTTTTAAAACTGAATTTTAACGCAAAAGTCGATATTTAAAAAAACAAAAATATTAATCCATAATTAATATTTACATTTGAAATTTTTCTTTAGTTAACACCGATCGATATATTAAAACATTTGATTACTAGGTGTATGTGCAAAGCCGATATATTTAAAACAAATATTTTGGTGTCAAAATTTTAAACACTTTATTCTTGAACTCTGATTGTATAATTAGGGATTTAAAAACAAAAACAACATCATTTTTGAAGCCAAATGGGAGGGATGACATTTTATATTGAATATAGCCAAATGTTTAATTTAAAAAAAAAGCTAAATTCAAAAAATCTTTCGTCAGCCTCTTATTACCTATACAAATCTGATATTGGCATATGTGTAGCAATTACAAAATAAGAGGAAAAAATTCACAAATGAATAGATCTATAATAGAATTTGGCGTAAAATTAGCTCTAGCCAAAATTAAAGATGTTGATAACTTACTGTAAAAACATTTTGGTGATGAATGGACTGAAAGAGAAGAACTAAAATTTTATAAAAAAATTATTGACATTGATTTAAATAACAGGTTACAAGTAGTATATTACCAACAGTATATGAACCTATTTGCGAGTCTGATCGTGTACTTAGGGGCTTTCTTTTTAGTTTAATTAGTGAGAAATATTTCAAATTAATATTTTAACTTAGTAAATTAATGAAATGAAGGTTGTATTTTTTTATTATTTTTTTTTTTTGTATTTTAATATGATGTTATTTATTTAATAGTATTCATCACCCCAAGAAGAGAATTTTTAATTTTGTAATAATAATAATTTTGTTTTTATTTTTATTTAATTAATAAATAGTTAAAAATGAATTTCTTTAAAAAAAAAAAACTATTTTTCATTATAACTAAAGTGACTTGGTAAAGATCAAGCTTCGATACATTACCAAATATAAAAAGCAAATCCCGATACAAACATGGTCAATGTCAAAGCCTGATATTTTCATATTTCAAATTAATATTATAACTCAATTCAATGATTTATGTTATTGTATCTTGTTTATTATTGGTAAAAATTCTAATCGATATAAATTAAAATTAAAAAATTATAAAATAAATTTATGTAATTAGAAATTTAAAATTTAAAATTTTCATAGTATTTTACTTTTAATAAAAAGAACAAGTTAGATTTATTAATATTCAACATTTGCACATTGACACATACATATAAATTTATATAATCCTTTTTTTATCTTTAATTAATTAATAATTATTACTTACTTATAGTAAGATGTTTATAGAAAAACAAAATTCTTTTTAGGAATTGTATAATACAGTTTACGGTGAAATTTTGGTCTATTTTTATAACTCACAGATGTATTAATGAGATCTTTTAATATGTTATAAAATCGATCGAAATAAAAATCAAGAATTGTAACGCTATAAATACCTACTGATGAATTCTAATAGTGTTATGATGAACCAAACAATTCCTAAATATAATTTTGTTTGTTAAAAATTATGTTTAAATAATAATTTATAGATTTTTCGTGTATTTCTAAATGACTTAACATGTATTGATCGACGATTGCATTTGAACGCCACCTATACTAAAAATTTTGTTTTGTTAAGTAGAATTAAAATGTGTTTACTGTTACAGCATTTTAATTACTAGATCGTCCAGCTTACCATTTCAATAAAAAATTTCATATACTGTTATGTTGACAATAACAACTTTATTTTAATTACTTAGTTATTTATTTAACTTATTTATTTTATATACATTATCTTAAATTTACTTAATTAAAAACTTAGTCTATGAAATATAAAGTAGCTTAGCTAAAAATAGATATGATACATTTATAACAGTGAGTTATAAGATATAAACTGAAATTTTTAGAAACATATAATAGTGATGCATAATGATATACAAACAGTGTTTTCGTTTGGTATTCTTTGTCATATTTTTTCAGTTCCAGAGGTATCACTCTTTACTATTATTATATATCGACTCATGTCATTCAAACCATATGTGTATAGTAGACTAATTGTATCCACAATTAATCATAAGTTTCTGTCGCCTGACAACCTTTTAATTACTGCTTCAAGGCAATGATTGAATAGTATGTGAGCATAGCACAGGGTTCATTTCGGGAAGTAAAATTAGTGATTTAATTGATTACTTAAGTTGCGCAGGGTGCATCTAATACTGAATTTCTCGGTCAAGTAATCCCCTACAACAACTAACAAAAATAAATGGATCAGTTACTCGAACCGAGGTATCGAAAAGGCACAATTAATTACCTACAGGATTTTCCATAAACAACTGGAAATAGTTACTTCCACCTATACCTATTTATATTAGAAATTTTCTCTAAATTCTTAAACATAAACAAATTTCAGAATTTTCTAATTTAAATTATTTATAATAACTATCACTCCCGGTATTAAGAATAATTTGTAATTTGAAATAAGATAAAAATAATTAAAATATCTCACCTTTTGCACAGTCAAAATACCACCACTACTAAGAAAAACTTAATAGATTTTAAAGGTTAATAACTCGGTATAATATATATATATATATATAATATTATATATATTATATATATATATATATATATTATATATATATTTTTTAATAACATTTTTTCAATAACTTGTTTATCTATTAAAGCAAATATACATTCAATAATAGTGCTAATAGAGGTTTTCCTATGAGTACAATATGTATATATAGTTATATATGAACATATTATATGTAAATGTTAAATGTTCGATCGTATTTTGTTGACTTTCCTTTATGAAAAGAAAATATAATATCTGAAAATTAATATATTAAAAAATTTCTATGAAATCGGATGCCATATACATTTAACTATAGGAAATAGGATTTAATTAATATTATTTTATTTTTTATTATAGTCATGTTATTGCAACATCGTCAAATATTATTCTAATAAAAAATACTGTAAAATAAAAATAAGCTAAATTTTATAATGAAAAACGGCACAGTTAAAAATTAAACTAACTTTCTTGAGCACTACAGACTTTGAACCTTCATGGCCAGACACAATATTGTCTTTCACTAACTGCGGCTTAGAGTGAATTTGGGGTTTTTGAGGGAAATGTTTTATCGGTGTAGGATCTAATGACTAGATCTCAAGGATAGCTGTAATTGCTAGCTTTCCAAAAATATATATCTTTAGTGGCGCATTTTATCCTTTAAGGACGAAAAGGACATTTGAAAGCATCCTTGTTGTTTTGATGTTTTTCTATAAAAACCGTTATATCGTTATATATGTATTAAATACATATATATTCAGTTATACATTCTAGAAAGATAACGGGTTAGAGCACATATATGGAACATTTATTTGATGATGATTGGTGCTGCCGTTATGGAGATACTGAAATTCAAAGTAAAAAATTTTGGAAAACAATCTTTATTTTCTTTCTTGCAGAAACCAAATACCTCAAGATTTTACCAGAAAACCCATTCAATATTTATATACTGTTGAAAAGGTCTCAATTTTGCTATAACTCATACATACATACTTTAAGTCTGCGTCGAATAGTTTAGAAGATATAAGCATTTATTTAAAAAAAATTTCATTAAATGGTCATTAAGTCCTACGCCGATACAACATCTCCCTCATGAGAGCCATGAATTCTCTTCAATAAGAAATATCAAGAGTTATTACAAAGAACTACTTATTTTTAGTCATCAAAGAAACTGGGTAAAGTGAAGTTATATTAATTTCTCATCAACTCTGGTATAATTTTTATATCATAGTTAATTAATTGTATTTTTTTTAAATTTTTATCTGTGAAGATTGATAATAGATAATAGAGGTCTATCCTGTAAACTAGTGTGATCTTTATCTTTAACTGCATTTGACCATCGAAGCATGGAAGATTTTTGTTCAAAATAATTTATTGAAATAGGCTTTAGAGACTGTTTCCAATACAAGAGAGGAGTTTGAAGGACTGTGCAACTTTAACTTAATAGAACTCCGATCATTATAGCAACATTAAGCAGATTTCAGAGTATTACAGACTTTAGCTTAAACTAGTTTTAGTTGGAATTAACAAGTATAATAACAAGTTTTATGCCGTGCACCTAATTTCATCATTTATAATTAAAATCTTCAAATATTTAATAATATCAGCATTACGAACATACCACTATTTTTCGCAGTACCTTATTTTGAAACCTTTGTGTGGTTTAAATATGACTTTGTTTAACACATGTTCAGCCCAGATTGGGGTAATGTCTAATATTGTAATTCTTAGAAATCAAGTTCAGTAAACCAAACTGCATAAATATTTTATATAACTTAATAATTTAATTAGGTGAACTACTAATTGCTGAAATAGCTTTTTTATATAGTTGCGTCCATTATACTAGCTTCAATATTTGATTATACATCAACATTTTATTATAGGTCCAAACCAACATCGCCCGATCAGCCAATATACCTCTTAATATTTGAACTGAAGTTATTGTTTTTTTATTTTAATATGCTCTTTTAATTTCAGCTTTGTAACCAAGATCATGGAAAATGGATGATGTAAAAGTTTCGTTGTCTTTAAATTAGTTGATAATACAATTTGATTATAAAATAAATTAATAAATTTATTTGCTACTGGCAAAGTTATTCTAAAATAAATAGCACATTTAATTAAAACAATAAACAAATACGTTTTGCACACTTAAATTAGTTAATACACCAAATATTCAAGAGAACAACTGTGTAATTTTATATCAAAGCAAAGCACCTATGTATTGTTCCCAAAGTTTTGATAATTACTATCCCATCCCACCCAGCACTAATATTTTCGGTTCAGCAATACAGGTACATATAACTAATTCAAATTACACAACAATATCAAATATTTTAATCAATCTAGTATTACAGTTAGCACACAATAAGAAAATTAAATGTTCCACTTTAAGTGCAGTTTTCGAAAGCATTATTTTAAACTGAACAAAATTGAATTTTTTAATGAATAAAAACCTAAATAAAAAACAACCCTATAACATTATAAATTTACATATTGATATGATAAAAAACGAAATCAATTTATTTAAGAGCACTTTATTTTTTTAGAGAAATATGAGAATACTAAAATGCATATTATTGCATAAAAAAATGAAGAAGATTATAAAATAAAGTTTCATAGGGTACGTATAACATTAATTCCAAATGTTGCAATAAAACCGATTCAGAAGATTCACTTCTTCTCTAATATATTAATTTCATATAAATTCAATCATAATTTCTGTACAGTACCTAACAAGTATCACATAAAATAGAATATAACATGGGTATCACATTAAATGATGATTATTGAAATTTCAAATTGAAATCTAACCCCGTTTGATGTTAATCATTTCTGTTTGATCACAAAATCTGTTTGCATATATCTATAGATATTTTTATTTGAATAAATCGCTTCACTTGCTATCAACTGTTTTTATTCTCTTATATTAAGTTCGAAAATTTCTTTCAAAAAAAAAAAAATAAAAGAAATTTCTTTTTTTGGATTTCAGTATGAAACAAAAAATTAAATATCGGTAGACACAATCAACTCACATCAATTCATCAAATATTGAAAATAGATGAAAATAATGAAAAACAACATAAAACATATGAGAAATTGCTACGTTTGTATGTCAATGATTTTCCTTTAATGGAATAATTTAACGTAATTCAAAATTTCAAAGCCAGTAGTTTTCAATCTTGTAATTGTAAAAAATTATTTTCGTAGTTTAAAAAAAAATTTTTTTTTTATATTTGTTTTTTTTTTAGTAATCACTTTTCTTCTAAATCTAGCTTAAGACCGATTTTGTCTTAATCTCAAATCGATATTGTTTAAATTAAATTTAAACGAAATTATATCTCATACACAAATTAGTTCTACAAAAGCATTGTTAGAAAATAGTTTGTTTAACGGGAGTGGGTCGATTTGTTGAAAAGCAAATGTCGAATTCAAAATGTCGAATTAAAAATGTTGAATGAAAAAATGTTAGAAAAAAAATGTTGAAATAAAAATATACTTGTATGTAGATTTAAAATAATTTTTATTTTAATTTTATTTATTTTCTTTCATACGATCCTAAACATTTTAAATTCGGACGCTGCAAATTTTAAAAATATTTCATAAAAGTTTCCAAAATTATACTTTCCGTTATTACTGACAGAAATTATGAAATTTCTGGATCTGTGTGAAAAACCAAATATTAAAATCCCACTTTCAAAATCTAAATATTAAAATCCAAGCTTTCAAAATCCCAAAGAACCAAATTCCAAACTTTTGGGTCCAAATCCAAGCCTTCAACATTTTTTTCAAACTTGGCTCACGTAATTAACAACCCTTAGAAAAATTGTTGGAAAAGTCCAGTGTCCCAGATATTGGGACTGACGGCCAATTTTTTAAAACATATTACACGTAATGAACAACGCTTAGAGAAGTTGTCAAGAGGTCAAAATCGGAGAATTTGAGGTCAAAAGCCCTTGAAAAAACAAATGTCACCAAACTTGCCACACGTTATTCCATAAATTAGGTATATATTCTGGAAAAAGGAGAAATCTTCTGTATTGTATCCAACTGTGGTTACGCATAAAAATAATTTATTATTTATTTTTTTGGTTAATTAAATTTTTTTTTTTGTCTCAAGTGAGCAATATTGCTCGTATAGAGTTTATATTATATAAGTAAGTGTGCAGAAGTGTGTAAAAATTAAAATTGAAATTAAAATTAAAATTACATTTAAAGCGCGATCGATTTAATTCAGTTTATAAAATTCATTTAGTAAAAAAAGTAAAGAAAGTAAAGAAATGAAAATATAAGAATTTTTGAAATAGATATTTACTACACTAACAACACAAATTAATTCTATATGAAGTTATGAAATTCAATTTGCACAACAATCTATTTTTTAAATTTTTTAATTATTTTTTTTTTTTTTAATTATTTTGAAGTTATCAATTTTCGTAATTTTCTAAATAATTCGTCTTCAATAGGTACCTTTTTTAATTTTACTTTTGATAACTTTTTCAAATTGCTATCTAGACTATTGAACTGCTGTGCTCCAGTTTCAAAAATTGAGTTCAAACCATGTATAACTGCTTCCCTGAATAAAATCTCATATGTTCAGCATTTCTTGTGTTATATTGGTGTACGTTATTATTGAATTTGATCTGTTATATTACTTTTTATATCGGAGTTCAATATTTTATGTACATGTAATAGTACTACGAAACAAGTGGTAGTACACTGATTTTTTTATATTAATTGGAATCCTTTCACTTAATTTTTTAAACAACCCAGCAATTTTTTTCACCTTACTAGACAGTTGATTCACATGACAATTCCACTTCAGCTCTTCGTCTATAACTACTTAAGGTAAATATTCTGGAAAAAGGAGACTACAAGACACAAAAAACATTTAAATATTTAAAAAGTTAACATTTTGTCAAACATAAAAAACAAAATAAACTTTATTTTATAATGAAATAACTCCTCAAATTTGTGTATAAGCATATATAAATATTCGTTAAAAGCCGAATAACCTTGATTTTGTAACCAACAATAAAATCCCTCCTCGTTCAGGATCTGACCTATACACTTGCATAAATATTCTGGAAAATCCAGTAATATTTTGATTGACTTCAATTATTTTTATTACATATACATTTCCACAATAAAAGCACTTATAACAGTGGGGGTTGTCACTCCAAATCACCGCTAAATATTATTATTGAAATTCTGATATTGTTTATGTACATATTTCGTTAATGATAAAAGTTGATTTGTGTAACTGGATCTAAAATATGCTACTTTAAAACATACTTTAAAACATTTTTTTTCAACATTTTTTCACATCGTAAGACTACTTTGATAAAACTGATAATAAATCGTCTCAATTTGATTCAACTCACCAAGCTGATTGTTTTTTTGTATGGCTATGAATATATTACAACTATTTTACAAACTTTAGATTGATTTTATTAATTTAAATTTTGATTTTAAACAAATTAAGATGCATTACAGAAATCTGGCATCAATAATTTCAGTTATTTAATAATGATACACTTCTGAATTACATATTTTATTCTGCGATTTGAAATAGTACCAGTTAGTATAGACAAAGAGACAGCCTGGAGACATTGTTTGAATTGTATTGAAAATTAGATAAAAAATGGGTAGGTATAGTTCATAAAATATACTGAAATAAGGTGAAATAATGATATAGGCCTCAGTTTACTGTTTCCACAGAATTTAACGTCATATTTGAAGAAAATACAAAAATAATTTTGTAAAGTATTTAAATTTTGTAAATAATTAAGTGATTGCAAACAGTCTGAAAACTAATTTAACGTTCAATAGAATTAGAAATTTAAAAAAAAAACTTTTAAGACCACTGACATAATGAAGTTTTATTACTAGTAGTCATTTATTATGTTTATCAAGAAGCAATTTGTTATAAAATGATACCAACAAGTATTTCATATATAAATATAATAGATCTAAATTTTCAGGCTAGTCTAGCTTCATAATCGTAATTGAGACTTTATTTCTTTTATTTTATTGAATTAAATTTTGTATAAATAAAAAAAAATAACCTGTCACCATATTTAGTTATAGATTCTTGTTTTGCAACTTGAATTCATCTTGTTTATACTCGTATAGTTGTTGATCGTATGTAATATAAGACGACATTTTTGGTTCACTGAACTATTTTTCCATAAATATAGTGTAATTTAAAGTGAAAAATTAGAAATTGTTTATTTTCTTGTTTTTAGAGCTCAAAAACAATAACATTGTTACCGTATGGGCTTGATAGAATCTTTTAACATGGTATATTGAAAAATTCTTTAATAATTATTGTAATTATTAATATATAATAAAATATTATAATAATTAAAACAAAAAGGAATCTTATTACCAGATAGTTTGATAACACTTTATTAAGTTTGAAATATTTCAGCTTGGAACATGATATTAAATTTAAAGTTATTTATGTTTTGTCAAATGTCATAAAATAAAGCTTTCTAATACCTATTTGTTGCATCATTGGAAAAGTTTTGGCTAAAGTGGCAGGAAATAATAACTAAACTACTATAAATGTACTGAAAGCCTTTATATTAAGTGGATTAGATAACTAGCTTAGATATCATCGCCTCAAGGCCAGCTTACCAAAAGATAATTTTCGAGTATACATCGACATTGAAAATCTTTTTATTTTCTCTCATTTTTGGTGAATAGATTAAAAAATTTTGAGGTGAAATGTTGACAACTAACTCTATTATAATATATGATATAATTTATTTATTTTAATTAGGTTGGTCCTTGTGTTAAAATCAAAAGTTATTTCAAAATTAATCAAAATGAAAAAATTTCAGTTTGTTCCATATCCACTTTTTTCATCGATTTATTTGCTTTTTATCCCGTGGAACAAATTTTTTGTATATTACATATTTATATTTTTTTTTATTAGTTATATTATATCTTTATTAATTATTAAATTATATTAAAACCGATGTGGTTGTATTGAAACTTACATTTTCAGTAATTTTCACCATTTGAAAAATTTGTCGGTTCTCACGGGGTTTGAACCCTAGCTCCTTTGGTCGTTACATTACTACACCACTCGAGTGCTTTACCACTCGGCTACCGAGTCCACTTATTCTGATTAGTTATGTATAATTAAATATACTTTCATTATATATTCATTTTTAATAATGCACGAAAATATTATATTATAATATCTTCTTTATAAATACATGGTCATAACTCTTGTTTTTAATATCTTGATTTTTTCTGCTGTAATTGAATAGGGTTGTAAAATTAATAAATTATTTGAATATAAATTTTTAGGGGTTGGTATTTTGTTTATGGTTTTATGTTTAAAGCGGCGGTTTCGAATTCTATTAACTTCTTTAGTGTGCTATATCCATTAGCAATGTATTCAAATTTTAGTTTTTAATTTTTATACACGTGGAACAAATTTGGATGCAATAGTTGTACATTCTTATTTATACCATATCCATATAGGACATCAACTTTATGCACTGTAATGCAAGTGAAACATTTTAGATCTAAGTCAATAGTAATGAATATTTGCTCCATGTTAGAATTACTGAATGTTATTGATCAAACAACCACGGATGAAAATTTCAAAGAGCAGACCCATTGAAACTACCGTTAGCTTAAAAATTACCAAAGTAGCGTATGGAACAAATAAGTACTGAGGCGACGATACATTAACTTAATATTTGTATTTTGATTTCCTTACATTCCTGAAATATTTAAGAGCATGTACAAAACATTGCATGTAAAACAAACTTTCAAAAAACGTTTTTATTGCGAAATAAACCCACCCAAGAGATGCTTTAAAACGATACTAATTTAATTATCAATGCTCATATAAGTTGAAGTATATTTGAAATAAGGAAGTGTTTTTTCTCGTGATTCCAGCTATTCTTTATTATCATAAACAAGCATTTAAGGATCTGCGCAGTAAGCCCTTTCTGACTTTATCTGCCTTCTCCTTAGTGAACTCTTAATATGTAAATAAGTTGTGTATATAACAGAAAAGCGCATACGGTTACGGGTTGAAAAAATTTCTATATGGTTTTATAATATTCAAACTTTTAAAATATATCCATTTTGTGTCATTGAACATCTAATTCAAGGAAATTTATTCTATTGATTTTTTTAAGTAACTATCTCAAATTATTATTTTCTATTTTTTGGTCATTTGTAGTAATCATATAGTTTTGGTTAAAAATTTACATGTACACACCTCTTTAGTTACAAAAATATTTTATTTTTAATAATTTGATCCATTAAATGCCTATAGGGAATATTTCAAAACGTAAATTACGGTTCTTTCAAAACTTTAATTTTGGCTTCAACTTAAATTTTAATTACCCCTGTTGAGTTATTTTCTATTACAATACAAAATTTTTTTCACTATATATCATATAATATGGATTACATAAATTGAGACGACAAGTCGAATCTTTTGTTTTCCTTTATAGTGACTATTAATCAGCTTCATTTTGAGGTCATTGTCAAATTAAATTTATTTTAAGTATTTTTTTATAATTTCTGACATTCATCTTTGTTTTGTTTTTGTATAGAATGTTCCCTAAATTTTTTCTTCGTGTATGCCCAACATTTTACTTCGTTATAAATTTTTTCAAAACTATCAACGATAGCACAAACATATTCAACAAACAAATTGTTTGACTCCAATTCTGGTCAACATCATCACAGATTAGATATTATAAATAAAGTTGAATCAAGTCGTGGAAACAGAATTGAAAAAATTAAGACTGTATATAGCAATTGTGTGATGTTTGAGGAAATGGAAATATTTTGTTACGTTCAAGAAAGTAGCTTTGAAATTCAACATGGAAATTACAAATAAAACTAGCATTTACAAAGTATGCGTGTGACTTATAGAAACGATGGACAGAAACGAACAAAGTAACGCTGTAAACTTTGGTAGAAAAAATTAAACTGAATCGACATGTTAAAAGAAAATTGAATATGAACGAATCGCTAAAACAGTAATAGTAGGAATTCTCAACACTAAAAGACTACCAGGTACACTACTCTAATGATAGATAGAACAAATGATCACTTTTTGACTCCGTCTAAATATCCGAAGATATTTTTTTCAGATTAAAAGCTTTTGCGGAAATAATAGAACAATATGTTGGATATGAAAAAGAAGTGTCATAAATTAAACGAAGAAATATTTAAATTAAATAATAAAATAAATTATTTTTAGAAAGCCCATTGTTTGTTCTTTTCTTGTCTTGATTGTATTCAAATGTTCCCGATAACATTTTTTCTTTTTGTTTTTTTTATCATTTATCATTTTTACTATAAATATTATATAGTTCTTTAGCTGTCCTGCACTGCAGACCATGCAAATTTTGAACATGTTTTAACATTAATTTTTATTGTTGCTGGGCTCCGATGGATTTTCTCTAGTTGGAGGTTTTAAATTGTCCTTAAACGAAAGTATAATTTAAAAAGATAGGAATATATTAGGAATCTTCTAAAAGACACAATTGAGGTCCCCCCTACATATTATTTTTAATATATGTTTGTCTTTTTTAATCATACATACATATTATTTATTATTTTTGTATGAATTCACTGAAATCAACAACTTTTCAATAAGCAAAAATGTCCAATAAGTTTTTTTCAATATCATTAACAATGTTAACATATAAGTTTCAATTTCTTAATAATTATTTAATCATTATGTTAATTATATAATTATGTGATTAATTAAACATTATTTTTAATTTCATAACATATTTTGTATTGTTAAATAATTTAACATATTTTCAACACAATTGTTCGATTGTTGCAGCATTTTAAAAGAAAACTAAATTTCAACGACTATTTTTTTTTTGTTTTACGTTTATTATTTGCATTTCCAATCAATCCACAATACAAAAGAAAAATAATTTCTATTTAAAACAAACAAAAAAATAAAAACCGGAGAGGAGACCAGAGTTATTAACCTGGGGTGGTTTAATAATAATTTTATTTCTTTTCAGTATTTTGGATAATACGAGTATCCTAGCATCAAAAGTTTAAATTTTGAAAAAACAAAAACAAAAACAGAAGAAAAATATCAGTAACAATATCATTAAAATGGAGAAAAATAATTACTTTCAGATTTTGTAATTTGCCGTTAGTAAAATTTAAAAATAAAAAAAAAAATGTTAATAAGTTGCGTTAAATGTCTAAAAAATATTGTTTTGGCAAAAAATTCATTATTTTCAATAAAAATGAATAAAAAATTAATACCACAAGTCAAGTTGACAATTATAATATTTGTATTTAACTGTCTAAATAGTTAGTCCCAGAAAAGTAATCTAAAAATATATTTTTAATTTATCAGTGCATCATGGAACACTCAATCATATTACAAAACTTAAAACTACAAAAATCCAAGAATAAATGTGACAGACAAAGATCAAGTAAATCTTTTGCAATACTTCTAAGCAAATTATATTCGAAATAAGCTGATAATCATACTAACAATTTGTAACCATTGTTTTTTTTTTTTTTTATGATCTTGACAGTAACTTAGGTAGAATCACCTTTTCGTGCTTAATTAAGTACGGTACTGCAATTTTACACTACAATATCTACAATAATTCGAGTATTTATTTTAACAAATTACTGGCTTATCTACTCATTAAATGTGGAAAACTACTACTATTGTCAGGAACTAAGCCTTCTCAAATAGAATAGTTTCATTTTATTCAATTTGTTACCAGATTAAATATACTCTCAATTATTTTTTGTCATCTATTATATCCCAATGACAAAGGGTACTAGACCCGCTCGAAAAACAAATGTAGCATTTTTTTTTTTTTTTTGCTTCATCGGGAATCGAATCCGGGACCTTTCGGTTGAAAGGCAGGCGCTCTACCTACTGCCCCACCTAGCGTATAAACTAATTTCAACTTGAACATTTTAATATGTATATTTTCATTCTTTTCGATCTGTCATTAATAGTAGAAAAATAGCATTGACAGTGCAATGATGAACGCTTATATTTTTTTCTAATCTTGTAAAGCTTTTTTTCATCTTTCCAAATTTAATCATTACAATTAATTTTTTTAATCTAATATTTGAATGAGTTGGTCATTTACCAGGTACTTTTTCGATGCAATCTTCAGTTATTCAACGACATATGTACATTTCAATCTCTTCAGAAGCATTTAAAATATTTTTTAGTATATTGAAATGGCATGAAATGAAATGAAATGGATCTATAAATCGCATTGATGAAAAACTTGAATCATTGAATAATTTCTAAACTACATTCCGCTCCTGATTGCTCTAAACTGATACCATATTTCAAATAGATTTATAAAGAAGTAATTAATTTGTATTTCATATTGGTTGGTAATACATTTAAAATAAATGAATTAAAAGTTATTTCCTTTAAACATTGATATGTTTTTTTCAACTTAGTTTTTCGATTCAGTTTCGATTGCGTATACCAATGTATTCTATAATATTTGATTGAAATAGATTGCTTATTTTAACTTTTTTTGAATATCAATAATTGAATATATTTCATTCAACTGGTACCCTGTAACCCTCCTAAAACCATATTTAAATTTTATAGTGATAAAAAAGCTGTTTGATCAGCAATGACAAGAAGCTTACAGCATGGTATATAAAATTGTATCTATTTTATTATATATTAGATAATCTTGTCACACTTTGGCAATAGTGCTTATGATACATCCCAGAACAAAATAAATATTACAAGTACATAATATTTTCAAGAAATATATTCAATTACAGAAAACTGCGTAAATACTTTTATTCCAATAAAATTACTAATCCCGCGATCAAAAATAAAAAAATCACATAACTTATTATTTATTAATTCATATTAAAATATTTTATTAAACAATGATTTTTATATACAAAACAAAAAATGAGCGTTAATTGTAACCATCAAAATAAAAATTAAAAACTTACTAATTTAACTGTTATATCATAAATTATTTAATAATTTTTTTTTTTTGATTTCCTACTAACAAAAAAATTAAAACATTTAATTTTTAAATTATAAAATGTGAAAAAAAAAATAAACATTTCTTATTAAAAAATTTCTCAGCTTTATTTTTACAATTACAATTTTTGTTTTTTTTTTCCAATAACAAATTTGACTTTCATTTAAAATTTGATTTATGATTTGACAACATTTTTTCATGGAAATTCCAAATTAAAAACTTACCAGCAATAAAATTGGAATTAAAAAAAAAATTAAAATAATTCCGTGCTTGTGCTGCTGTCATTTGCAATTACTACGATTTTTGACAGTGATTTCAACAATAGTTTATTTACACTACTGCAAAACTTTATCAAATTAACAGCAACAACAACAACAACAAAACCAAACTGAATATTATTATAACAAAATAAAAATAATAAAAAATAATTAGCTTTTAATTACATTAAGCTATAACGTCATTAATTAAATTAAATTGTAAAAATATTTTATTATGAAATTGACAATTAGAGATTTGCAGATTAAATTTATAAAAAAAAAAATTAAAATAAAAAGATTTGTAGAGCATTTGATTATCCCATGATAAATGACAATTGTAAATGTCAAAAATATTATTTGTCTTCAGGGTGTGTCAATGTTTGCCTTTGGTAGTGGTATCTCGGGCTAAATGGAATCTCAATGTAAAAATGGTCTACTTGCAGTTGTTTAAAAGTTATGGGGGCTAAACATTTTTTAAATTTAGTTTTTTAGTCTAGGTTGAAACCATATTAAATAAGTATGTTTTTTGGGACTTGAAAATTTGAACTATACAATAAACATATTTTCATAAACGGAACTAATCTAGATATATCTGGATATACATAATACATCACAATAATCTAGCAAGAGTTTTTCAAAGTGAAAATACAATAAATGCTATTTCGAAACTGTAACAAGTAAAAACAGCAAAAAAAGATTCTATATAGCTTTAATTTACCCAAAAATGCTATTGAAGTACTTACCAACAACAGAATATAAGCAAATGTTACTAATGTAACGATAAACCCGACTTGAGTATACATCAAAGATCAACACTTTAAACCATACTTCTTAACATATTATAATAAACCATCTGACTGTCAAGATTTATTCTCATTGAACTTGTTCTATGCTCATTGCATCAATTTGGTTGAAAATAATAAAAATTGGCTTAAAAATAGTTCTTAATTCATGGAACTTGGTCCTTTAATGGCATACGTTATATCAGTTTAGCAACATAAGGTGTCTATTATTTTATTTTTGTCATTTATTTTACCCCAATGGTAAATGCTATACTAAACCAGGACGAAAAACTTAATAAGTATTTTGCTTTCATCAGAAATCGAATCAAAGATCTTTCAGTTGAAAGGCAAGCGCTCTAGCTATTGTTCTACACAGCTTTTAATGTAAAGATGTTAATAAAATCGAATATAATATATTCCTGCAATTTGACGATAGTAATGGATATGAAACTGGTGACAATTGCATTTGTAGGTCTGAGATCAGTTATATGAGAAGTTGGAAAAATAGATGAAGATGATATTCACAAGTTAGATATGGAATAACTGAAATGACAAAAACTAAAATATGTAGTACGCGACTAACAAAAAAAGTTAGAAACAAAATCTGTATAAGTTTTAATGTAAGACCAGCCTTAATGTTATTGAATAGAATAAACGTTTTGAGAAATCATATTTTACCAAAATACGAACACTACTTTGGACATTTGAGATAATAATTAGTAGCTTTAGTAGCTCCAAAACTAACAGTATTTATAATTAAGTTGGCCATGTTTCGAAAAGAGATCATACATTTATCGTTAAAAAAACGTTTCAAATAGAGAAGTTCTAAAAATAAACTAAAAACATGTAGTTGTACATGATACAAAGAAATCACTCATAAAACAATATACAAATTATGAGATGCCAAGACAGGAGATTCTAACGTTTTCAAATTGGTATAAAACCAACTCCAAGTAACAGAAGATACCTTATCAGGAGAGCAACATATTTTCATACCCTATAACTTCATCTGTATGTAAGAGTTTCTATGGTATTACAATAATTTACACCATTTACCACTCAACGGTTTAATTAAAAAACGAATTTCAATATAATTCATTTAATTGACAATGCATGAAAAAAATTTCTTGGTTTTGTGAACATTCAATTGTCAAAAACTCTTATGCAATCAAACTATAACAAAAAAGTTATAATTACCCCTTCAAAGAAATGATCATATCCAAGCTTTGTAAACCCTATCGTGTATAGTGATAAACAAAACCTTCATTAACAAAATTATATCAACAAGTTCACAATTCAAATTATAATTTAAAATGACCCTTTTAGTAGAGCTTATATAAAATGCCCGCACATATCAAAGCATTTTAAGCGGCAGTAAATATTTCATGGTTAGATGAATCTTGTTAAAACTCATAATATATCTACAAGAACAGAAATGGAATAAAATAATAAGTGCCAACTTCTATCTGACTTCTATTCTCACATTAAATACATACAGTGAGGAAAATTCATATATTTTCAAAATAGTTTTCAAAAGCTTCAACTGATTTTTTTTGTTGCTGTTTTTTTTTTAATTACTTAAAGAAAAATATGATTTTAAAATACCATAATAAATCATTTGCCGCTAAATACGATTTGGAAGAGTTAATTTTTTAACTTTTTCTACTCCTTTTGAGATCGTAATCTTTAGTAGGATTTTAATCGTCATATTTACTTAGCTTTAGACAGAGTCATATTTACTTAGCCAGAGACTTATGTATTTAAGAAAGTAAATAAAAATGATTTTTTATTTGAATCTGTGATCTGACAACAAATTGTAATCAAAATCTAACTTTCGTTAAAAATTCATTGAATAAAATCCACTTTGTAAAAAAACCACATTTGGTACTAGCAGTCACCTAAGTTCAACTTTTAATAGCCTGCTACAATTTTTTACTCACAATATTTCATAAAACAAAAATTTCTAAAAACTTAAATTTATGACCATTTTTATACCTCTGAAATTTCAATCTATCTATAAAATTATTAAAAGTATTTTTTAACCTCTTTGATGCCAAATGTACTTACATGGATCGCCACATCATATTAATCAATATATACCCAATCAATGTGTTTTTCTATATATATAATAATTTGCTCTTTATTACGTAATTTCTTGAAAATTCTGTTTTAGTTTTTGAATAAAATTAAATTTGAAAATTAGAGGAAAAAATGTTAATGGATTTAAGTCCCGACGTTTGAAACGCTGATTTTTTTTTTGTTGAAGCCAGCTTAATTTTTCTAATTGTAAAAAATCTAAAAAACTGTAGTACCCGATTATTTGAAAATATGAAAATTTAGTATTATTATATTAGATGATGATTATAAATGCTGTATGGGTTCGTTAGAGACAACAGGTTAAGAAAAGATCTTCTAATCACTTCAACCAGAGGTACGATTTCCGCAAAATCAACCAAATACTAAAACAAACATTAAAGACAATCAAAATAAAATAAACTAATTTTGCACTTTTTCATGTGATTTAACGAGAAAGAAGACTAAAAAGGCGTACTCCACCGTGCCTACTATCGGTATTACTTGTCGTCGGTAAAGAACCATAGGATTATGGCTATGAAATAGCATTTTCATATACTATTTCATAACCATACCGATAATTTGATGTCTAAATTTTAATTAATTACAGTACCGTAGTTAATACCACACATAGTACACGAAAATGTAATTCTACCTATATTACTATTGAGATAGCTATAGAGATTAGCTTCTATTGAGTATTTCAATGTATTTGACTGTTCACTATTTAAATCGCTTATTCCATTACTCTCGTTATATGTGATTAGATTATCAGCAAATACTAAAAGGTTGTTTTTACCTTTTATCATACCTGATGTGTAAATTGAGAAAAGAGTGGGAGCATAGATAGTGCCCTGCTGTAACCAATTCTGAAGCGTGAAAATGTTGCTTTTGTATAAAATTATCTCAATCACATTTTCTATAAAAAAAACTTTTTGTTTTTAAGCATATTTCATAAGATTTTTACGATATAAATTGAGAGTTTGTAATTATATAATTTGAAAAATAAACCATTCAACCATACATTATCAAAAACTGACTTAAAATCTACTAGTAGAGCACCTACTGCCTTTCATCCCTTAAATGCCCAAAATACATCAGATAAAAGTTTATTGAAAGTTCCTGAAACCAAACTGATTGTTTGGTGTACTATCATGCGAACCACAAAAATTTGTTAAGGATTGATTTATAATAGATTCAAAGACTTTGCTAATATTTGGAAGCAGGCTTATGGTTCTCTTGGTTTTAATAACAAATAAACTTTAGCTATTTTCTAATTTTCAGGAAAATAACAATTATTTAACATATTGTTTTTGATTATGTATTGTGGCAAAGTGTGAACCCAATAAATTTATTTTATCATTTGGATTGAATAGGAAAATTATTATTACATTTGAGTATGGAATTAAAATCTACATCTAATTGTTCCAGTTTTGTTGGTATGATGTTCTTAGAATAAGGGAATATTGAATAATGCTCTTAGAATAAGGGAAGGGAATATTGTTTGAAGGTTTGTTCCTGGACATTTGATTGATTTGAGGGAAGGCATCTTATTTTTTTATTTTTTGAAGTT
Organism: Argyra leucocephala; assembly: GCA_963942445.1. Lineage (NCBI taxonomy): Eukaryota > Metazoa > Arthropoda > Insecta > Diptera > Dolichopodidae > Argyra > Argyra leucocephala. Next base: position 154,308,994 of record OZ012677.1, on the reverse strand, counting down.
TATTTTTTCAGTAACTATATTCAAAGATATTTTTATATTCTGTTCAATTAAGTTTGTAGTGTACTTAATAAGGCATTTTAATGTAGCTATTTCATTAGCTGACCATTCTACGACCATTGTTAAATCTATAGTTATTAAATGACTTTTTTTATTTTTGTAAACGTTTTTTAACCTACTACGGAGTGAAGTTTAATAGAGATATCAAAATCTTTTGCCAAAGGAACTGTCATTTCGAATGACAAAATTGATGAGTCTATCCATATGTTGAATAGACTCATCAATTTCATTATATAGTTAAGTTCCAGTCCTTTGGTACCGAAATTTTATTTATACAAAGCATTTATAGTATTTTTACTATAAATGAAATATTTCTCTCAAATTAACATTTTTAGTTGACTAAATTACATTTATTTCAATTATTAATTCAGTTTCATTTGAGTGAATCTATTTTTGATTTCTTTCACTGTATAAAAGTGTGGACAAGAAAACAACAAGGTGTGAATTCAGCTGTACTTTTCACTTCACTTTTTTTTTTTGTTTTAAGCTTATACCTTTTAATGAATTTTCATCAGAATTTTCTTTTATTATTATATCTTTTGTTGTTGTTATTGTTTTGTTTTATTGCTTCTACTTTTGATGATAACTTGGAAAAGAATTAAATTTCTATTTTCCATATTGTGTGTACTAAATATTTATGCTCTGATTGATATTAAAATTGTACAAAATTTTAAGAGAGTGTTATTACCATTTTCAGAATAAATTCTGGTAGTTTTCATAAGTCTTAGTTTCAAATTTAATAAAGATGACAGTTACTTACACGGTGTTTACAAAAAAAAAAAACAAAAAAAGCAAAAAAAATTATTTTTAATTCTGATTATTTAAGTTAAGTACACAGTCAGTCGGTATTTATGAAATAAAAACAAAATTTAATTAATTTATTTAGAATAATATACATAATTAATGGTAAGTGAAGATGAATACTTAAATTTTGGTGGTAATAGACCTTATTTAAAAAATTAACAATTCATTCAGAAGATAAAAAAAAAAAAATATGCAAATTTTTTGTTGAAAATCTCAATTAAAATTGTAATCAGATTCAGATAGATTATGTTTATGATTCTGAAAAAGTAAATTTCCAGAATCAAATCTTTTATACTCTAATTACTTTAATATTTTAAGTAAAGTCTCGTGTGTCCAATAAAAATATATAGCAAAGTTTTTTAAAGCTCCTCTCCAAATAATTTCAAAATTTTAACAAATCCATGAGTTCATTGAAAACGCATATCTTTAAAAAAAAACAACTAATTAAGTAGTTACAAAATTTTTGGAAATAGAAATTAGCAGCAATTTTCTATTAAATTGAATGAAACAGTAGATAATTAAAATTTCTCTTCGATTTATATTAATCATTTTTTTTTATTAATATATGAATAAAAGAAATATTTGTTGAGTTCACAAAATCATTAAGATTGAGATGATTGGCTTATGGAATAAAATTTATAAAATAGCATATATACAAATGATGTCAGTGAAGAGAAGAGCGCAATTAAATTGAGTGACAAATATACATACAAATTTTGCTTCTAAAAATTTTTAAATCTATACTTAAACTAAATCGGAACCAATGAATAGAGTTCTAAATTTAATGATTTGAATTGAAAGAAGATTTTAAAGAAAAATAAATCAAACCAATGAAAGAAGATCTTTTAATGTTCTCTTCAAATTGCACATACTGGAAAAACATACATGTGTATCTTAAAAAATGCTATATGGATTTTACAATGACTTTCTAATCATTTACTACTCATTTATTCATTTAAAAACAAAAACAAAAATATTTTCAAGTTCCAGTAAATTATCTTTCCAAATCCGATTAATCGATGTTAAAATACCTTTTGGGTATACCAAAATAATTTGATCAATTCCGCACAGAAATGTGTTTCAATTATGATGGGGTAGTCACGGGTTCGTTTCCATGGGCGTATAAAATAAAATATAACTAATAAAAATATAAAAATATCATATAAAATTAATAATCAATATAAAATGTATTTATATTCAATACTTTATAACAAAAAAAGAAAAAAAAATACACATTATTAAAAATTAGCTATATCAATATTTATATATCTCATACAACACAATAACCAATAATACAATAAATAAATATTGACAAACCTATAATAATAATTATACACTATTGTCAATCACATCTGATAAAACAAAAAGTAACATGACGTACCCAAAAAACAGTAACGTCAAGGATGGGTAAAATCGCAGCGACATCTTGCAGAAATATGACGTCGTTTTATAGCGTAGGCACAGGTATAGTTATCAAAATGATCTTCTACAGTAGACCAATCCACAGACAGCTAGGAGCTAGCAATCGAGTACGGTGGAAATGTCAAGTGAAAGCACGATGCTCTTAAGAGAAGTAAGAAAAAAAAACAAAAAAAAAAAATTTATTTGATGGTGAAATATCCTTTCGTTAACGAACATTTGTTTTCATTTCACAATGGTCTCCTGCTGTTAGCACACTAAAATATTTTTATTATCATATCTTGATGAAAATTTATCTTCTCGATATCAAAACATATTTATTTCTGTAATAACTCTTTTGCACTGAATGGTTTTGTATGTAGTTCAATGAGTTATGCAACATTTTTTACTCGTTTGAAACAATTTTTTTTCTTGAGCCTTTACTTACAGAATGTTAGCTACCATTTGATGTTGTCTATACTATTTTCAAAAACTGTTTCTATTACACTCCTAGTAATTTTTTTACTTTATTATAATTTCGGATATTACCGACCTATGGTGTAGTGATTACGTCTTCTCTGGCTACTATTCAGAAGGTACAACTTTCGAATGCCAATTAGGGCATGGATGTTATAAAAAAAAATTAAAAGGAACTATGCTATTATGAAGGCGAAGTACTCTACAGTATATAGTTTTCCACATTTAAATTATTAGGATATACCATAAGAATTTTGAAGAAAAGATATTGTATGTTATTTTTTTTTTATGTTCTTGACAGTAACTTAGGTAGAATCACCTTTTCGTGCTTAATTAAGTACCGTACTGCATGTTTATATTATAATATTTTGAGCATTTATTTATCAAATTACTGGTATATCAACTCATTAAATGTGGAAAACTACTGCTATTGTCAGGAAGTAAGCCTTCTTAAATAGAATAGTTTCATTTTATTTTGTATCAACCAACCAAGATTATACTCTCAATTATTTTTTGTCATTTATTTTATCCCAATGACAAAGGGTGCTGGACCAGGTCGAAAACCACATAAAGCATTTATTTGCTTCATCTGGAGTCGAACATGGAACCATCGGGAGTCGAACATGGAATTGAAAGGCAGGCGCTCTAGCTATTGCGCTACCCAGCGTATTCGAAATCTCTCTGAAAAAACAGTTAGGGTATTCATCTCATAGACGGTGACATCGTAAAAATATCTAAAAAATTTCAATCGATACAATGTACATACAAATACAATATGTCAAATTTTCTGAACTGACAATATTTTGTTGGCGACACAATGTACTTTGCTTACAATTCAGATCACTCTAAACACATAGATCTGAAATAAATGTCAAATCAAATGTTAAAATATTTTACTCTTTTTAATTCTATTATTTTTAATTATTCTATTATTAATTTTTTAAATATTTGCATTGAATATATTTGTGAAAGATTATATACGGAGACTTACATCATGTATGTATATGTACACAATAAAATAAATAAAAATAAATAAATAATATGGACAATTTCGTAAAAAAAATTTTTGGTTTTTTTGAAGAAAAATATTCTTTGTGCTTATTTTTAATAAAAACATATTTCTTTCGTGAGTATATTTTCTATTAAAATTAAAGTAAATTAAAATAAAAAAAAAAAATTATGTTTGAAACATGAAGTAAAATTTATACTTATTTTTCTTTAATTTTTAAACTTATTGCTTGATTAATAAAAAAAAACTCAAAAAAAACTGTACCAATCTATACTGTGTATTGACAAATTTTCGGATACATAATTAAACAACCCGTGTCGGGAAAATGAGTCCCGGATACACTGTAAAATTAATTACCGATCATTATAATATGTTGGCGACGTTGTCGATACATTTACGATGTCACGGTGACTTTGAATTATATAAAAAAAAATTTTAAAAAAATCATCCTTGTCCTGTAACCCCATCCATTGGACATAAGCCGGAAAGACAAGCTGCTGTCTGCTAGAAATAATTTCACCTCGGCTGAGCAATATTTGAAATGTATTTCTAATGTATTTTTGCCATTTAAAAAAAATTTATAATATTAAAATTATTGTTATCTAAGTTATTTTGGATAATATCCGTAAATTCCGTAATTATTTTTTATTTCATGTTTCCCAAGCAAAATTCTTCTACTTATCATTTCATTTTTAATATAGAAAAATCATTTTAATTTTTATCATATTAAGTTAATAGTTTTAAAAATAATATAATAATTTTAATTTATAGTGACAATGTCTATAAAACGGTTTTAATAACTTCACTTTAAATTATCTTTTTAGTCACAGTTTTATTAATTTTTTTTTTTAATTTTATTATTTTAAGACCTTGACACATTCTCAAGATGTCTTAAATGATTTGTTTAAATTTTTTGTTTTTTTAGGCTTATTTACTTATTAAACAAACCAAAAAATAAGAACAACAAGTACAATAATGGTGGTTAATAATGGTTAGAAAATACTTACTATACATTTTTTTACTATGAATTTGTACCACATATTATTTAAAGTTTATATTAAAATGTTTAAACAGTTCAACAATTCAAAGTCATAGACAAAGAAAGAGAGAGAGGGAGCAAAAAAACGATATTAAACCGTCACAAAAATATAATTCTGTTTTGATAGATAAATTATTCACCTGCGTAATATTTATTCCCATACAAAAAAAAAGTAAAAAAAAAAACTTTAAAAATTAAAATTTAGTTTTGCACAATTCACAATCATCTTTACCACCAGCAGGTAATTGATGTAATAATAATAAAGCTGGTTTTGTTTTTTTTTATGGTAAAATTTTTAAAATTTAATTTTATTAATCATTTTCAATTTTCTTTTGTTTTCAATATTTTGAAATTAAAATGAAAACAAATAAAATTGTGTTGTTTAAAATTTTTGCGGAAAATTTCTTTCCTAACGGATATTGCTCAAATTAACAACAAAAAATTAGCATCGCTGATTGATTGAGGTAATTTATTTGAAAAGAATTTCGTTTTTATTTTTATTACATAAGATTAAATAATAATTTTGTTTTTATACATACATATAATATGTACGTAGATGATAAAATTGAAATTATGTACTTAAATAAATCATATTAAAACTTAGTTTAATTAAAAAAAAAAAAACATTGAATTAGTATAGTTATTACTACTAGTTTATTGCTTAGAGAGCTTTGCTTGCTACATTGATGGTGCAATATATTTTCATCCCAGTAGGGTTAGTAAAACACCGTCACCTTTGATTAAAAAATTTTTAAAATAAACTAAACCAGATGCATGCATGCAAAAATAAAAGTCATAAGTTACTACATATATATCAATAATAATACTTTAAAAAGTTAGTTCGAACTGGTAAATATCAAAACAAAGAAAAATGTTTAGTTATGTATATGTTATGTATACTTTATAACGAAATCGTTTTTTATAAAGGGTACTGGACCGGGTCGAAAAATTCAGAAAGCATTTTTTTGCCTTAATTGAAAATCGAATTTGAGACCTTTCGGTTAAAATGCAGGCTGGCTCTACCTACTGCGCCACAGCATGTGCGTGCGTGTGTATGTTATGATGAGCAGGTTGCACTACATGTACTATAAGTTGCGTTATTAATATACTAGTCTCACTATATATGGTGTAATACACACTAATTAGTCAAAAAATAATGAGTAAAAGGTATATCCATTAACTCAAATAACGGAAGAGTATATACACAGCAACAAAATTAATTGTAGAACATAACAAGTAATTAAATATTGAATCAAGAACTAATCAAGTATAGTTTTCTTTGTTTTAATTTTTTTGCTAATTAAGCTAAGTGTTAAGGAATTAGATCAATTTTATGCCATACGTGTATTTCATCTGTTATATTTGAGTTTAGATCTCCGCGAATATCAACAATACCTTGTTTTGAAACGTTTGTATGCTGCAGTATGTACATTCAGAACAGCTTCAATATTTTGAATATATACAGTGTTTTACTTATGTGCAATTGTATTATTATGGGTAGATGTGTAACTAAGGGTTGTAAATTTTATTCTAGGATTTATGAACTGGATTCAGTAGTACAAAGGATAAGAATAATTCATTGCAAATTTTCATTTGCTCATTTAAATTTAAATATATTAATTATCACACATTACCGTCACTGTTTCGGTCTCAGCCAAAAAGAAGGTTCAAATACAACCAAATTAATATGGCCTTAAAAGAAGTAGGATTGTATATACCACCAAGTTCATATTTTTTGTCCTTTTTTGTTTCTTTATTTTGTTTTCAATAATATATTTTGTTTTATAACTCATGTATATCAAATACGTAATAAGTAATTAAATTAAGTTTTATTGATCATAGCTAAGGTTTAAGCTGTCTGATCTTATTATTTTTTGTATATAATTCAATTTAATTTAAATAAGCTAACGAGTTTTTATTAAGAAGAAAAATTAAAATGCAAAATTATATAAAATTAATATATAAAAAAAAAAAAACAAATTTGTAGATAAATTTATTGTTGATGATGTTTTTTTTTTTTTTTTTTTTTAATTATTTCAAATTATAAGTTAACACAATTACAACAACAATATGTTTCCATACGATTTTTATCACAAATCATAATCATTACCATTACATTATTATAATTATAGCATATTTTATTATTCCCTATTGATTTTAATTTATTGGGTTTTAATTTAACTATTCTACTGATTCTACTTTACAAGCTTATCAATTAAAAAATTTAAATTTGATTTTTAAAAAATTGTCAAATTTATGTAAATGTCTTTTATTTTAAGTGAAAGCGTTAATATTCAAAAAAATACACAAAAAAAAATTATATTAAAAAAATATAAAGCTTATAAAATGCAAAAGATAAAAAGTTGATATTATACTGGAAAGCTTAATCATTTGAGCCTTAAAGGATAATGAAAATACTGTAAATTAAACGTAAAAACTTACCCACTGCTTATCCTACCTAAACCTTTATCCACCGTTTTAGATATACCACACAGTCTGTATATATTTGATGGATCTAAACGGTGCCAAGCACTAAAACAAACAACCTTGCTTACACTCTGTATGTTAAAACTTTGTTAGAAATTCAGACCGTACATTTCCCTTCTTTTTTATGAGCTCTAAGATTTCATTGGTTTTAATAATAGAATTTCGAGAAAAAAATTAAAACCTAGGTAATTGAAAAACATAAACAAGAAAAAACATAATAGGAACACTTTACAAATTTTTAATATTTTGCAATTAATTTTTAAGCTAAAATTTTTCAAAATTTCAATCTTATTTTATAATATGTAAAGGAATCCTTAGACATACAAGTACATATAATAAACTAAGAACGATTGAAGAAAATATATGACATAATAACTAAAAAAATTGTATTCACAGTTAATCACACGCTTTCTATTTCTTTCCTGTTCCATTTCAAATAACTGTTCTATTTCCCAAATTAAATACAACAAATTCAGAAAGTTAAATTTATTTGTCCATATACACACAAAAATTGTTTTAAATCTAATAACCTAATATTCTCAATATTCTTACCAAAAACACAAAAAAAAAACAAAACGAAAAAGGAGAACTGGACCACAAAAATATTTTCACCAATAAAAACGAAAACTGAGATTTCAAAATTATATCCAAAAATCTAGAAACTTTTTTAAAACTAGAACTACAATTTCAAGTTTTCCACATTCTAGAATTTATTTCACCTATAAAATGACAGCATGATCTATAATTTTACATTCAATACATTTTTTGTTGTTGTTTTTTTCTTGCAACGCAATGCAAATATAAAAGTGGTGTAATTAGAGTTAACAACTGCATAAAAAAAAAATGTTGCTTAATATTATTTTTTCGATATACTTCTGAAAATATTTGCACGTTTGATTTTCGTAAATTCTAGATTTTATGGAATGATATTGTAAGGAATAAATAGAAGAGCATAATATTATGTATGGTAACTCCCTACAGTTCGGATGATCAACGACATTTTATTTTATTCAAAGACATATTATTTTATTTGGGATTATAAAGCAAGTTTTTACGAGATTATTAAAGAAAACTGTTGCATTTTATTTTACATAATAAAGTCAGTCATTACTAAAGATGGCCTTTGATAGTAGCCAACCTTACAATATCTTTTAAAACCAGGTTTAGAAAATATTTTCAATTATAATTTAACTTAATCCTAAATTTTTGAAAGTGACAACATCATCACTGATCAAATTACTGGGAATCGGGAATTCAATTGAAATAATTTTTTTACACCAAAACACGGATACAGAAATATATCCAGAACACAAATTATCATCATCATTGGTCCTATTCTTTTATAATAATTTTAAAATTTTATAATTTTCTTCAAAATAAATTTCTTAATACTACTATAGTTTTACTATTTCTGTACCGCATTTTCTAGCAAAGAGTTTCAACAAAACTCCTTCTCACAATGCAATCTTTCACAACGACTGTACCCTCAATGTTTTTCCGGTCTTGAGAGTCTCCGAATTCATTATTCCTTTTCAAGAGTTTTTATAACAACCTAACTTACTTGTGGCTGGATCGTTCCAATTAAACCCTTGTCTACAAATTGTTCGACATGTTTGTCTCAGGCTAACATTTTCTAATTTGTTTTAAATGTCTTTGTATCATAGATCCATCACCACTCTTTATCTCCTCTGCTATGGATGGTCCATATCCGAAATTGAAAAGAGCTGTATACTTTTTAATTTTTGGCTACTTTTGGGACTGTTTTAGTGTTCATTTTAGTATTCATTTTTGTTAGTTTGTACTGTAAATATTTTTATTAGCTTATTTCTAAGGACTTTTATATTTTCATAAGAATGAGTTTTATCGGGTTAGATGAGAATTTAGAAGTTTCAGATGAAATTCGACGTAAAGATCTTATATGCTCAATATCCACCAAAAAACGATTCAGGGATGTGTCCATTTCGTTGGAGAAGAATGAAGTTCTATTTTATTTTATTTTTTATTCAAGTAAGTTTTAAAAACTTTTAGATTTAAAAAAAAATAAAAATAACAAAAGCTGTGTTCGTGGTGCTTTTGAGGGGGTTGGAGCCTAAAATGAAAGGTGAAAGATGTACATCTATACCACCCATAGTCATGCTTATTAAAATTTTATGCCCAAGAAGTTACCAGATTATCATGGTAATGATTATCATGTAGCCGTCGCACGGCCCATAGTGTCAGAAGCTCTCACGGAACTACTCAACATTTTCGAAGAACATATTTCCACAAAGTGAATAATATTTTGTTCTTCAGCGCAGGAGGAAGAAAATGTCAAGAGATATTTTTACCGGAAAAGTGAGCTTCCGAGTATAATTGGGTGCATAGATGGAACGCAGATGCCCCAGTAAAAATCTTCAACATCTCTACTAAAATTGAAAAGAAAATTTTAGCATATTCCACAAATTTTATAATTTTTGTTACCTTATTTCTAAATTATCCATTTTTTTCATATCAATAATCAAAAATTCTCTGTTTGAAACCAAAAATCACCTTACAAAATGTAGTTGATTTTTTTTAGTTAATTGAATTAAGTCAACTTTAATTGAATGTCAACTCAAAATTGATTCTCGCGACACAGACTCTAGTATTAAATCTATCAAATTGGTAACTCTATTTTATATTTCCTTTACATTTTCTATATACTCAGGATACATTTCGATTGTTCTTAATTAATTTTACAGTGCTTAATAGTGAACCAAAAACACTATGATATTCAATAAAATTGTCAATTCATAAATTAAGCTCATAAAAGTAGAACAACCAGGTAGAACTCTTAATTTTCTATTTTCTAATTTATTTTTATTTTTTAGTTTATAATTGCTTCATAGTATGTATGTATATATATAACCTAGATTTGTGCAACAAAAACAAAATTATTTTTATTATTTTTTTGAAATGATATAACGGTTGATACTCAATATTTCAAATAAAACAAAACAACAACAAAAATAAATCTTCCATTTGTACACGACAATATCAAATTCGGATTAGCCCACTTATATAACCTACTACTAGTATGTGTAGTACTTACTATCAGTAGACTAGATGGTACTAATAAAAAAATAAAAATAAAACAGAGAATTCATTTATGAGATGGACTCAATTTTCAATTCAATTTTCTTTTTTTTGATGCAACAAAAAAACAGCAAGTAAGCAAAACAATCCAATCATTTTGGTTACTTTGCATTTCATTCAATGCATTTTAAAAAAACAAAATTTTTGTTTTTTATAATTTTTATACTTTTTTTTTTGTGATGATGGAAGTTTTAATCTTACTATTGACCTAAATTTAAACTAGACTCCTATATATAAACAGTATAGTAATAATAATAAGTTCTTTCTATTTATTATATGGATTCAAAAAAAAAAAAACATTTCTTAACAAGATTCATATGTATAGAAAATTATTAGCTAAGATTTTAATATGACAATTAAGAAAACAAAATAATAACAAAAATATAACAAGTTTCATTTAATTTGAATTCAACTTTTAAAAACGTTAATTGCCATGATCATAGAACCAAGTTTTTGTTAATATGTAAGTAAACTCGCTTCCTTCCTCTTCCTCTGTTTTAATGCAATTCTTTTACACATTCTATCTATTTTTCTTTCTCTTTTTTTCTTTTTAATGTATCGATTCTAATATTGGAAAATTTTAATTTTTATGGCTATACGTTACAGTGGTTACAGCACATCAGAAGAGTGATCAAGATCTTTAAACATGTACATATGTACAAGTATATGTGTTATGTATAATAATTCCTATTGCATGATAATTCTTGTCTTCAATTATGTACACTGTAAAAGGATCACTGTTCTGATAATGGCTTGAATTGATTCAAGTTTTTTTTTTTCATTTACGTTTTAAAAGAATAAAAATTACACATAATCAGAGGTGGTATTCAGCGAAAACACAAGCCAGTATGATAGTGTCTGGATATTTTCAAAATTTTCATATTAATTTTTATTCCAAATTATATTTTATATCTCTTATATTTTTTGTTTTAATTTAATACTTTTAAAACTGAAATGATTAAAAAAATGTTGATCACTTCGAATCAATGTTTTAGAATGTATAAATACCATGTTGTTAATTGGCTTGAAAATTCAGGCAAAACTGAATTGAATTGTTACGGTCGCAATGTGATGGTCAAATCTGAGCTGAACTTCTCTTTATTATTTTTAACAATTTATACAATTTAACTTAAGGCTGTTTCATAAACGCAGTATGACGTGACAAATGCATTATACATGACTCTCTTATAATCGTATGATCTAGCTTATGATCGGTACACGACACTACAATAATTTATTGACGTTTATGAACACGAATTTTAATTTTTGTTGAGATTAATGTTTTGCATTATGTTATGCGTTTGTGAGAAAGCCTTTATACTACTTATACTAATTACTTATGAGGGTATTCACTACAGTATTGTTTTCTTATATTTGAGTTTTATTTTAATTTACTTCCTTTTTTTTCATATTTTAGCTAAAACTTAGGTTGTGAACCTTTTAGTACTTGCGTACCGTTGACCATTTGAAAATGGAAAGGAAAGAAAAAAGAAGAAGAAAAGTTTTGTGGGAAAGAGCGAACAATGTTGTTTATATTCGTCTTAAATCTCTGTAACTCATAAATAAAAAATCCTTCTCTCATTGAGAATGCTTCGATTGGGACGCGATTCCACAATCGAGATGTTCTTACTATAAAAGAATTTCCATAACCGGACTTAAACCATCTCGGAATTTCCACTGTGAAAGGGTGTGCACTTGATGTCTCTCGTGTTATGCGACGGAATTGCTTGAGAGGAGGAAGAAGTGACTTTAGTTCCTCGGAACAAGTGCCAACACCAAGTAGATATCTATAAAATATAGAAAGCGCTCCACCAATACGACGATGATCAAGTGGTATAAGGTATAAGTGGGCACATTTATGTCGCCTATAAGACGAATGGCGCGGTATTGAACTTTGTCCAAAAAATTTAAAGCAGTTTTTGGTGCACCTGCTTATAAATGTGAGTTATACTCCAGCTTGGGTCGTATATATGCTTTATAGATTTTTAAGAGGTCTCAAGATGAAAAATAAGCTTTGCAGCGACTTAAAAAGCCCAAACATTTGGCGGCGCTTTTCGCAATATCGAAAATATGCTTATCAAGTGCATATTTTGATTCACTCGCATTCCGAGAATGTTCAAGTCTTTGAGTCGCTGAGTAACTTCATTTTGAAGCCGGAGAATTGGTTCGAATGTTGTTAGCTTGTTACTAACAAGACAGCTTTGAGTTTTTGAAGTGTTAAACTCGACTCTGTTTGCTCTACCCCAGTCGACAATTTTGGCTAGGTCGTGATTGAGTGCACCAGCCATCATTGTTCTTTTGGAATTGACTGCTGAAGTTGTAGCATTATTTTTTTTAAGAAAATCATATGATGCTACTAGAGTGCTGTCATCAGCAAAACTATGGATTGGATTGAAAGTTAATTTGAGAAGGTCATTAATGAAAATGAGAAATAGGGTGGGTGAAAGGACGGAGCCTTGTGGAACACCAGCATTGATTTGAAGTTGGTCGGAAAAATTACCGTCAACTGAAACTATGATACATCGATTTAAGAGAAAGCTTTCAATCCATTTAGAAAAGGTTGGACCGAGGCCTACAGCATTGCATTTTGCTATAAGAGCAGAATGCCAGACTCGATCAAAAGCCTTAGATATATCCAGAGCTACAACAGCAGCTTCACCAGATTGATGAAGACTGGTGTTAAGATTTTCGCAGAGGCATGTCATGAAATTACCGGTGGAACGCTGAGCTCGAAAGTCGTATTGACTATCATGAATTATACCTCTACTATTAAAATATTTCTTCAACTTTTGATTGATTAAGACTTAAATGTATTGTGACACCAACGGCTAACTTGTAATATAAAATTAACTAACAATTTACTGCTCTGCTTGGTTGATGATTACCATTAGGCAATCTTGTAATATAAAATATCTATTATTAATTCTAGCCTACTGACCACAACTAAACTGTTACTCGCTGTATAATTTCACTATTTATAACTTCTTTAATAACATATTCTAATATGTGAATTTGAACTGAACTTGGGAAGGAATTTTAAGCAAATGAAATGCACCGCAATAGATCTATTAGGCTTATAATATCTCATCACCTCATATTAACACATACAAAGGTCTACTAAAATGTTTTTTCTATACTTATAATTAAGAGTGTATTTGGGGTTCTTAAATTTACAATTTTAATATAATTATTATAAGAATATTAAAATATACAGAGTGTTCTTATATCAGTGCACTGCTTTATATTCTATTATTTAAAGCTTTTGTTCGTATATACATATACATATCTATAGTATAAATTAACATATGGACCCAATTTTGATGTAGTTTTAATCATTGAACAAACTGAGAATACGTACATAATTTGAAGTGCCTACATAGATGTAATTATTGCCAAAAATGTAACTTAAAGATTATGCAAATTTTATTTGCAGCAAAATTTCTATAAAAATTGTATTTCTAGCTAGAATAGGAAATAAAACAACAGATAAATTTGCATTTATGCTACATAACTCGACTGTTATATATATCTCGCAATTGTTATTGCTCCTCATTTCCATTTTCGTACAATGAAAAAATAAGAAAAAAACTTCAAGTTCTACAAAATAGAACCATGAGACTGATATGAAAAATTTGATAGAAGAATCAGTTTTGCAAATATGCTGCATGATCTAAAATGAATGTATGTAAATAAAAGACTAAAATGTAAAGCATTATTATTTATTTTTAAGATAAATAAACAATGGTATTTTGACTCCATATCTTCAGATAAATTTGACTAACATACCGGTAACATAACGTGTAAGTTATTAAGCAATTTGAAAAATACAGCATATTTTAGACACCTTTTATATAGAAGAGCTATAAAATACCTTGTTATTCAAAGATATGTAGATATTTAATAATTTAATATAACAATTAACAATTTAAACACCCTATTAATGCTGAAATACAATTTTCATAAATAAGTAAATGTAAATTGTATTTTTTTACTTTACTTTTTTACTAATAAAACTAAAAATTTAAATAAAATAAAAATAAAATTAATTGCATGAATAGTATATGGAGAGAATAAACTTGCCCAGTTTAAAATGAGCATGCATGTGTAGTATATGGGTGCCTTGTATATGGATGTGGGGAATCGTCCCCTTGTTCTTCTTTCTTTGTTTCTACATTCAACTACCAGTTTCAATTTTGCCCGACCAAAAATATGACATAAAAAAATATGTCATATAAAAATGGCTAATTGTTTTTGGAGTCAACTGAATTTTCCAACACTAGTAAAAGTCCAATAAATTAAAATATGAGTTCATTATTGGACAATGCAGTTTTAAGTCCAAGAGTTTAAGTTCAATTTTTTGTTTTCATAATACCACTAATTTGTCAATTATTCTAATATGATAGGTTTATTCAATTTTTCAATTTTGAAAATCTATGAGAGTCAAACTTCATTTTGATACCAAAACTATAGCCTTAGATATATCCAAAGCTTTTGATCGCGTCTGGCATGCTTCATTACTGAAAAAACTAGAAGCAATTGGACTGGGAAACATTTTCAATACGTAGATTAAATATTTCAAAAATTACTACAAACTATTACACCCTATATCATCTAAACTTACACAATCATGTAAAATTGTAAAGGATATCTACCACATAAATTTTTCGGAACTATTGTATAAGTTTCTATTTAGCTCCTAAATGAGTACAAAAGGCAGAGAAAGAAAATACGTAATGATTTGGAAACATTTTCAATACCACCTCTGTTAACTAAGTCTAGAATTGATTCAAATCTAAAACTAAAAATGTATGACCTGAATTCTTTGAAATTTTCATATTTGACCTAAAATAGAAATACGAAATGTTTTCCTAGAATTGAAATTGATTTCAGGTTTTTAATTTTTTTGCTACATTCATAGAAATTCTCTTTAGAATTTTAACAAAAATTTCCAATTCTTTAAATTGATGAAAATTTCGTTGCATATAAATATATGTATACACTTAAATGTATGTATATATGTATATATATATATTATGACCTCTTTCATTTGAGAGAATCTATTCAAGTTTTAATGGAAATTAATTGTAAAATTTAGGTGAATGCAACCAAATGACACCAATTTGAAATAGACAAATTTTGTTATTGTTACTATTCGTATTACTGTTAATTTTTTACTTATTTTCATAGATTTTTGGGCCAAACGATTAATAATATTTTTGATGTCAACATTTATAACACTAATTCTAACAATATTAATTTTTTTTTTGTTCTGTAGGTCAAGGCTGTATTTTAGAAAAATAAATGCAATAAAATTAAGAAAAAATTTCATAGGATGCAACATTAAATAATTTTTTTGTTTTTGCTTTTTTTTATGTAATTAAGTTAGAGAAAGTCGTAGAAATTTATTCCATTAGAATAATGACTTCTAGAATGAAAATCCTAAGGCAAAAATTGAAATTTTTTTTGTTTTTCAAATCTTAATTTTCAGATTATCATTGATAGTTTTGTAAAAAAAAAAAAATTAACTTTAATTACCTCATTTTGAAAAGTTATCTTTAATTTATTGCAACTTATTATAATTTACAAAATTTTAATATACGATATATTGCAACTTACTAAAATTTAATATTATTAATGTTAAGAAAATCGTAATTATAAATTAGCAAAATTAATTTGGTGGTTATTGAATTGTTTAATATTTTTTAACCAATAAATTTGGATGTTTTACGAGTATATTGACTTGATAGTACAATTTCTGTTCTAATGTAAAGTATGATAATGATAAATTTTATTGTACAGTTAAGAAGCTTTAAATATGTTTGTATACTAGCTTTGAGTACTTTGGCTTTGATTATTTTTGATCACTTCAAATCTTTCTATAATTTGCTGTAGTATAGCATTGACAATGTTGAACAAATTTCAATACAACGAAGTCGATAGTGATTATATTAAACATTTATTAATCGTCCAACTTATCAGTCAATATCGATTCCACTTTATTTATTTTTTTGATGTTCTTGAAATTAACTTAGATAGACTTAACTTTTACACTAACCATTTTCAAACTATATGATATTATTCGAGTGATTGCCAGGTCTGAATGCCGAAAAACCGAACTCAGGATCTTTCAGTTGAAAATTATACGGTCAGACGACCTTACTGCGCCTCCCATTGTATAAATGGAATTGAACTTCACAACACTAATAATTATTGGTAAATAGGTTTATAAAATTTATTAAATTATAGTCGCACTTTTAGTTTACTTTTACGTTTACCAGATATTTCTAAAATATCAATTCATGTCAAAAATCTAAAATAAGCAATAAAAATAATAATTAAATAGTAAATCTAAATGTTCTTCAACATAACTCTAAAAAAATGATTGAATTGTTTTTCTTCAGAAGTCGTTAACAACAATTATTATTTAGAGTTCTAAACAATTTATGATCTGTCATTTTTCAATTAAATTTGAATTTTATTTGTATATTTTGAAATATTATCATTTTTACTTTCAATCAATCATAACAATCATATATATATATACATATATGTATATACATTTTGATGGCTATCACAAGTTACAAATTTTATGATGCTATCGATAAAAAACAAAATTGTTAACATACTACGTCCAGATCATGTCCATATGTAATATAAATAATTACATATATTTTACATGTCTAAAATTAACCACACTATACCTACCACCAATTCATCTCTTTTTATCATGTATAGTTTAGATTTTTGACATGCAATCAAATCCATATCATATTCATATTATTTAAAATCAGCTGTAATTATACCGTTATGAGTTATCTGTATTTAAAGTCATATTATTTAAAGCCTACATACATAATACATTTTTTTTTCTTCTGTTATACTATATATTATACATAATATAGATTCAAAATAAACATAACTATAACACAAAATTGCTACTAGTCTTCTATTATTTATTTTAAATGGTAAAGTTGCTCTAAATTTATCTTTAATTGTATGGGTGACTGTTTTTTATTATAGACATAAGTATGTGCAACGTTAGAATTCATATATTATGTATATATTAATTATACTACATATTTAATTCTGACATAGGTGAATTATTTATAATATAAATTTAGCTAGAAAATTTTTTAAAAACAATTTTTTTTTACATAACATGTCGGTATATAAAGGATGAGTTTTTTAGAGTGATAGAATTTTAAGATTGAAACAAACCATATCCATATAGAGATTATTTTATGACAATTAAAAGCATTTAAGACATATATGACTTACTCTTATACTTCACATTCCATTAAACTTATTTTGGATCACTTTTTCAATTAGTTGAGGGTTTATTTCCGAAAAAAGACGAGTTATGTTATTTTCCTTATCAATATAAATCAATGATTTCAAATATAATCATACTAAATAATCCAATGGTGTTGAAACACATAATCTTGGAAACTAAAATTCACTTCGTAAAACAATGAGTTGTTATGAAATTTATTTGTCAATACATTTATTTTTTCGGTCGTTGTATGACATGTAGAATTATTTTGTTACACCAAAAGTTTTATAGCATAGATATAACAAAATTTTCCATGTAACGGAATAACAAAGATCAAGTTCTGAAAACGATAGCAAATATAGAAAAATTCAAATCTTTATAAAAATTTTCGTTTAAAGCACTGAAATTTTCTTCAGTACATGCATCGAGTAGAATAAATTTTGTTGGAAATTTATCAATAATTCGACGAATAAGTTATTTGGATTAAGTATCCATAAATTCAACAAATTGGCATACCTACATTGATTTTGTTAATGGATTTTCTACAATTTTCAAACATTGTTGCTGTGTAAGTTTTTGAATGTTAATTTTTGAGATATTGCTAAACTATCGCTCAAATCGAATTCACTCTAAGTCTGAAATAAAAATCACCCTTTTCATATACAAAAATGCACATATATTTTTATAAACATTCAGATTCATAATAATAACAAAGTCATAGTAAATTAATATCGTACTGTAGATTGTTTTATTAAAATAAAAATAAAATAAAAATCAAACAAAAAAAAATTTTAAATAATTATTATTGACCACTTTTTTTACATTACAGAGAGTTGGAGTACAAATATTCGAAAATTAAGAATTTGATATTTATTAAGAAAAAATGTTAATTGTTAACTAGAATTAAATTTCTAGTATAGCTAAGTATTAAAAACGTATTTTTGGAAATTGTAATTCTAATATAAATTCCTACTTCTGATTTGTCGGTGGTACAATTTTACCACAACTGAATTATATATACTGTATGGCATCAAGATATAACGTACAAAATGGATTACTTAAATGAATTTCAACAGAAGTTTGGCTCGACATCAGACAATACGAGCAAAATTACGAATATGAGACTAAATATCAAGACTCATACATCAAAGTTGGAATTTTAATTACAATTTCGTAACATTTTGAGCAATATTACACCACCAATATTGTGAACCACCACTTACTACCACGTACTACTGCTAAAATCAATCATAACTTTTTGGTTTTTTAGACTATATTTTTGTGTCTCGAAAGAACATAAGACTTAATTGTATGTTACTCTCTTCTATTTCTGATCAATTCATATATATATACTTCTAAAGAAGACTTAGTATATAATATATTGATAATAAATTATGTTAGGGTATAGGTTGTTGGAAGGTTCTGTATTCAATAAATTACATCTGACTTAGCTGGGAAATCTTTTAATGGAGTTAATTTATTCTAGACATGATGAATAGCAAGACTGACATAAAAATGATTTATCGTTCGTCAAATTATAGAAAATGGTTCAATGCATCAATATAATCCCGTTAAATTTGATCGTGTCTATTAACTACCGTTAGATAGGTACATTACTCTAAAGAAATAAAAAATCTGAAGAACGCATTGCTCGAGTTTACGTATTTTTGAAGCTGCAGCGAATATTTTATTACCCATTATATTTCCAACCCAACTTTCCTTAACTACCTGTAGCCCAGGTCAAATTTAAAAATATGCCTCCTAGAACAATTATTCGTAAAATACTCCAAGGAATCAGCCCGTTTTGATTTATTTTATTATATTCAACTTTAAACATATTATTGTAAAATATAATATTATATTTAGAAAAATAAAGACTAAACATATACCTACTTTTATACTGAACAATAATTAACGATATCATTTCACAATTTCGTAATGTACAATTCTTATAAATGTTAAACTCTATATTATATTTTTTTTTAAATTTTACTCTTACGAATTCTACAACAATGTGAAACTACTCACTTTTCAGTTCCTTTTTTTAATTTTCTAGTTCTAGTTCCAGTTAGTCGAACTGTAGATTTCTATTTCAATGACTGACATTATGATTGCGAAATAAAAAAAAATATAACAAAATAAGTCAAATATTTTTATTTTAGTTAATTGCAAGTAAATTTCCAATTTCATTACTGTTATTCTTTTCCTTCTTCACAAATACCTACTTCCTATCTAAACAGTTCTAACAAAAAAATAATAATTTTCAATTTCGAAATTGTTTTCATTAAAAACCCCAGTTTTACATAAAAATGCAATTAAATGTATACCAATGGATAATAGATCCATATGGTATAAAATGATTTTCATTAACTCTTCTGGTACACAGTTAATATAGTTTATTTTTTTTTACTTTAATCAACACAATCAACACAATCATCATTATTATATTATTACCTATCATAATTACTATGCTTCTCTTTTTTGATATATAAATAAAAAACAAAAACTAAAAAGAAAAAAAAACCATCTCTTTACGGGAACATATATCCAATACAACATGCTCGTTCAGATTATCATTGACTGAGAACGATTTGGTTCTATAAACCATTTTCCATAGTTCTTTAAATTTGGGAAGTAAATATTAAAGATAAGTTAAGGCGCTATTATGTAATATAGTATGGTATAGATATAACGAATCCAAATCAAGTGCAAAATACCGACCACTTTTTAGGACACTGTTTAGCTAAACTTTAAATAATAATATTGCCATTTTTGAGGACCGTTAAAGTTATATTACTGATCAAATAAATAAGTTTGGAAATATAAAATAAATATGACTACATAATAGTATCAGTATAGATTTGACAATATTATGGTTTGATACTATAAAGTTAAGTTAATTGTAAGTCTTTAATATAATTTTTCCTATGATATGACTTCGTTTCATTCTTCAGCTGTAGCCTTAATAGGTAATAGTTATACAATATTTTTTTCTTTTATTATTCTATTTTGTAACATATACATTCCAGAAATTTTTTGAATCAACTCTGTTTTATATTAACTCTTTTGATTTCCAAATAGATTTCTCAGATTGACTCGACTCGTTTCTGAGTGGTTCTACGCCGTTTATTTCAGGGTCTTCTTTTCTTTTTTTACCTCCAATATTAATATACTTAATTTAACATAGCGCCTTCTCACTGTTTCCGTCATGAGATCACAAATTTGAATCTTTTTATAACTTACCTCCACTTTTTATTTGTTGTTCGAAAAGAAGAATTTGGCATTTAAAGAAGAACAATAAAAGAAGAAAAAAAATTTGATAGGAGACTATGTACAATGTTGTCGATTTTCACTTTCAAAATATATAAATCGGCAAAACATATAAAAACTGCCCGTGTTGTTTAGAATACTTGTAACAGAAGGCGATTCCGTATTCTAGAAGCTCTAATTATGAACGAATTTCTATAACTTTTGAAATATTTCTTTGAACTATCTCGGTATTTTAACGGTATATATGTGTTGTCTGTTGTTGTCTATTTCAATCTTCATCGAAAATCTTAAAGTGGTGAAAGTAGAAGTTAAATTGTACCAGGTATTTTTATCTATCGTATTCCTCATCAGAAGTTAAAGTCTAACCAAGCATAATCATATGCTTGTCTTATTATGCTATCTAATTCTAAAAATATGGTTAAAATTTAAACAAGACGTTTTTTATTAAGTAGATTGAGTTTTATTACTAATTACTATTAGATCAATGCTAGAAGGAAGTTAATCAGACATAAATGATTAGCTTGCTATACATTCATTGTGCAATATATCCAGTAGCGTTCGTTTCAAAACATCGTCCCTCATATAGAGAAAAAAATATTAGTAAAATACGCTAAACCAAATAAATTCTATTATTATTAAAGTAAAAATTATAAATAAATATATTTGCTGGTAATTATACTGATTTTTATAGTATTTTATTGAAATACTTTAAAAAATTAGATCCTGTTGAAGATACGAAATCGTTTCATATCTGCCGACACTTCGCCTCTTCAATACTTCTTCACACATTTTTATTTTTAGGTAATAAAAAAAATTCAGTGCTGACTTTAACAGTTAGTCTCTTTTAATGAAACATTTGTATCATCTATGAGACACTTGTTACATTTTTTAATACAAGCTTTCCATTATATAGGTAATCCCGATAAATAAATAAAATAATTAAATTATTCTAATAATAAGATTATTAATCTATTATCTGTGATTCAATTAAATTTCACTTTTTTCTAATATATTTAAAAATGGCGTATAGAACCGAATTAAATTCAACTGATGATAATATTTTGTATATATGATTTTCATTTACGCTTCCATATTTTTTGTTTTTATAGCGAACGCTTATGCACTTCTTATGTCCATCATTAACGAACGGTTTATTTTTCTTTTCTTTTTCTTCTATTTTTGTTGGCAACAAAATTGTACCTGTTGGATAAAATTTTTATCTTTTTATTTTATTCTTTTCTTTTTTGTTTTTTTTTATTTTTTGCGAACATTTTTAGTGTTTTTATTATTCCTCAATGGATCAGTTATCGAGTATCATTTGAAACTATCGGATGGGAAATTTTAATTGTTGCATTTAAATTTTCTAATTTAATTTTTTTTTTTTTTTGCAATTAATTAATTTAAAATATAAAATTTGATATAAGTTTATATATTAATTAATAGATTAGTGGATTAATTCTAATTATTTGTAGTAAGATTGTTTTTATTTAATATAAATCTAAATAATTATTTAATAAAAAATTAATATTTAAAATTTAATAAATTAGAATCAATAATATTAAAGTAAAAAATATATTATACCATCCTAAAAGTACAAAAAAAAATTGATAAAAAAAATAGAGAAAAATTACGTTTAATATTATGAGCGCAAAGTTTACGCTAATTGAACGCATATTGACGTAAGAAAAGTATTAGTACAGTGAATAAATACATAACTATAACATAAATATATAAAATATATACGAAAACAAATTTAAATGTGGTTACTTACTTTATAATTAAATTTTATAATTAATATTAAAATAAATTTAAAATAAAATAAAATGAAAATTTGTTATGAAATTATATTCGAATAAAAATTATGTGCCAAAAATTAACTTCCTATTTTTAACAACACAACTAACTCAACACTATAATATTAAAAATGTGGATTAAAAAGCGTAGAATTTTGTGTTTTTCATGTACTTGTTTTTTTTTCTTATTCAAGTATAACAAAAATATAACGGTATCAAGTATAATACTGTGATATCCATGAATTATTTAATATGAACGCAATATTTTAATTAATTTTCGGGGGAACAAAAATTAATTTAAAATTTTTTTTTAAATTTTTAAATTCTTCCGTTAGTTTATCTTAACAGTTTGATATTTAAAAATTTTAGTCTGATATTATAGTAATTGAAATTTTAATAACAATTTTCAAAATTGGGTGTTGATTACAATTTTAACTGGTATGCATTTATATATGTATAAAAATATATATTATAAAATTTTAATTATATAGTTATTTTTTTTAATTAATTGTTTATAGTAGATTAAAACTACGTATACCTAGGAAATTGTAGTGTACAATTTATGTATGGTTAATTGAGCGGTTGTTCTGTTACGGAGTAGTAATACTTCAGACAATTTAAATTATATTACAGTTCAGTTATATATACAATAAATGACTTACCTAAATACCTTGTGTAAATTTTAAATCTGAAATTTTGAAATTGAAAAGATGTCTTGTTACACACATGGCTTATAAGCTCTATGCAGTAACCAACTTTTTAAAGTTCTTGGATTAAACAGCAAATCAGCAATACCTTAAGGATTAATTATTAACTTTTTACTTTTGTTTTTTTTTTTATTCTTATATCTGAAATTTGATAAAATCGAAGATACTGGAATTTATTATCTATAGTAGGACTAATTTTACTGTTTTACATACTTTTCACCAATTTTCTAAACTATATTAATTAATTTAATATATAAAACTATAACTATTATAAAAGATCTATTATTTTTTTAAATAGTACAACTCCACTTTCCTGTTTACAGGATTAACATTTTGACCAATTGTCAGTAACGTATATAAAATGCGTTTTGAGACATTAAGTATGGGACTGCAATTTATTACATAGTGGAATAAGTAATGTTTGATGTCTATTGGTTAATCAATTTTCTAGTATATACATATATCAACTCATTATATCTGAAAAACTATATAATAACTGTCATCAGGAACTATAATCCTTCTTAAATAACGTAGCCCCATCTTATTTAATTTAATACAAAATAATAACTACTCTTGACAATTTGTTTTTTATTAAAATTTTATTATTTTATGAATGATGAAAAAAAAATTTAATTTTTTCCATGCAGTCAGCGGAATGCCAACAAAGGACCTTCAGATTAGTGGGGCATATGACATAACTACTATACTATGTAAGCCGGAAAATTTACTAATATTGTTAAGTACTATGAATATTGAAATAGCAAAATAAATTCAATTAAGCAGTCATACACACTCAGGGCATTTAAACCCGGTATAGCTTCTGATTAGTAGTCATATGACATTACCACGGCAGTTGTAGTAGTTATAGTTTTAAGAAGTGAAGTTGTTAATTTAAAAAGATGACTCTTTTTTCACCGATACTTTTACTTTTTTTTAGCTATTTTATAATTTAATTATCAAAATAGTTTGATTGCTTGAATAGAGTTTGTTTTCACGAGGTCTTGCGGAGTATCAGCTTTTTAACATGGGAAGGAGCCGTTTAAAAAAATTGATTAACTAAATCAAGGATGCTTTATCGATTGGTGATATTTGCAACTCCCGGGAAGGACCGAAATAAGCTTTTAAGCCCGAAATTGTCCAAAATTCGTCGAAATTGAAATTTTCAAATGGGAAGAAATATTTTATTATACAAATTCAGATTCTACGTCAAAAAATAAAAAATATGTACAAGTAAAAAAAAATTTTTTTAGATGGAAACAAAAGTATGGAATATGAGACCTAGAGAGATTTTTTGAGCATATTTTTTTCATTTTAGTTTTATTTACCAAAATAATTAGATAAATACATGTTAACTGCTTGCGTGTACTTCAATACTGAATTGCTTTTTGAGTATACATACATATTTATAATATTGAATTCGCTTGAAATAATGATTAAATGTAACGTGATGTGACACAATTTTCTGCTTTCAAAATTTTCAAACAGACAATTATTTTGTTGTATTTTAATATGCCTAACTTCAGGTTTTTAATAGGTTAGTTTAGTCTAGTTCCTTTAAGGACTGTAGTCACTGTAACAGACAATAATTAAATTACATGTAAGTGCATTTATCATATTGTAATAAGCAAATTAATATACTTTAAAGTTGTAATTTAATTAATTTTTTGTAATATATGAAATTGAAATTATTGCTACACTGCATGATACTTTTTCACTCTCATTTCCTAGCGAGACATGACAATTGAAGCAACAAAGTGTAAATTGATTAAAATCAAATCAGTGAATACTGGATTTATGTTAATAGTACAAATTGTTCTTTTAGTTTTGTTTATATTAAAATTCAAACCTTAAAACCTAATCATAAACAAACCCAACTCATAACGAAACAATTATAAGGATTGTAATTGAATATTTAAATCTAACACATTAGTATAATTCAAAAAACTATAAGGACCTACATAATATAATAATTTTATTAATTAATGGGTTGGAAAATTGTTCCATCAATGCTAAAACGATTGTTGCATAATAGAATGCTACCGGAGAGTAAGCTTTTTTACAAGCTTAAGACTTAACTGGAGATTCTGATATAACCGGGATATTGTCTGAAATTGTTGAAATGGTGAGAAAATGTTCTCATCACTTCATGTGACATAGTAACTGTTATAGCCACACCGGCAACTCGTTTGCAAAATATGTTTAAAATATTAACGGATCAATTCAAAAGAATTCAAATCGATTTGAAAAAAAGTTTTGTTGATAACGGTGCAATTAGTATTAAAATGCCATGTCGAATAAATACGTAATAAAATTTGATGATGAACTTATAGAACATGTTAAAGAAAATATAAAGCTTTTTGTAGCAATATATGAATTGATTAATACTTGTCAATCTTTGGAGTGTTTCAAGAAATTCATTATTATATAATTACATAAATTGTTTACGCAATGAAGTAGATATAATGGGATGTCTACCAAATATTGTCAACGTGTAGAAATTAAAGTAATCTACATAATATGGTTTGCGTCCCAAAACATTGACCTAGATGTATCCATAATCACTATAAATATATTTTTTAAAAAAATTATTCTACTATTTTGTCACAAAAGTTTTTTTGACATGAAAGATTTACTATGCATTTGTAAATAATGATTTTGTTTTAAGTCAGCATAGTTTAATTAATTTTATTTAAAAATAAATGAATCCGAAAAATAATTTTTCAATCCAGCTAACACTTCAAGCGTATTCAAATTCTGCCTGTGAACTTGCTTTTTTGTTTAAATAAACTGGAATTCAGTTTTTTTTTTATCTGGAAGTAAATAAGATTTGCACTAACTTTCTCCAATTTGTCCTGATTCTTCATCAATTTAGCCAGCAATGTATTTTTTACATTGCTTCTAAAGGCAGAAAATTTTTATTCCTAGTCACAAAATAGTTTCATACAAGTTATTGACTCCTTTTGTTTTCGAAATTTAATGTATAAAATTTAAATAAATATATCATCATCAGCTGCTTATGAATACAAGCCTGAAAAATTCAAAACTTCTTAGATTCCAATATTAATGGTGAAATTTTCTTTTAATAGCATTTTCAAATTATTTAATATTGAAAATTTAAACCTACACCAGAAAATAATTTTAATATTTTTATTATTATGTAGTCGATATATTCTTAAGTTAATAAGTTTTTTTCATAATAATTGAGATTAATAGAACCAGAATTGAGCCAACATCATGAAAGAAAAACCTGTGGGTTTTAAAAAAAAATTATCTTTAAATTATGTTTTCATAAAGAAATTCGGAATATGTAAATATAATTTTTTTTTTTAACATATTCAAAACATATTATAAAGTATATCTTTAATTTTAGAACGGTAACAATTTCTTTTTAACTCTAATTACAAACAAAGTATTTATATTCATAAAACTAGTTATAATCTAAAAACGTTATAAAATTACTATGTACTATTATTTTTTTTTTAAAATGTGTAAAATTTTTGTCCGTTTAACCACGATTGGCCAAACTAGATAAAAAAAAATGAATTCATGCTAAATTCATGATTTAGTTGTTAGATTATAGCATTTATGTAAATATGAAAATAATAAATATTTCGCATTAACTACCTGGTAAAAATCAATGTATTTAAATAGTTGTTAACGCTCGCGCTAGTGCTAAAAGTTTTTAGGAAATGATAATTATTAAAAAAAAAAAAAAAAAAGTGCATAAATAAATTTTTATAAATGTTGTTTTGGTTTAATAATTTTTAGTTTAGTTCAATTTATAACACAAACTTGTGAACAAAAAGTAACCTAAAGGTCCTGTTAAAGATAGAATCCCAAAATGATCGTCATTTACAAGCCATCATTTAAAACAGAAAAGTAGTGCTCTTTGGTAGTAGTGCTCTATCTAGTGCACTATGATAATATGACGTTTGGGTAATCCATAATATTCATAATCCATATTAGACTATTGGATTTAATTAGACTATTGGATTCAATTAAAGATATAACTATTATGATTATTATTATTATTATCATTATGATTATTAAAAGTGCCAGTGAAGTACCGGACACGCAGAATAGTTAACATAATGTCTTGGCTATAAAACATCAGAATTTGATAAGCAATTAAAATACAATCGACAACTGACATTATGAATATAGTATATTAGAATTTGAAGACCCAGAACACCAAGTTAAGGATAGTAGTAGGCATAATATTAGTTTTTCGACATTCGATTTGACAATATACATACCAGAAAACATTACTCATTTCAG
Source organism: Argyra leucocephala (assembly GCA_963942445.1). NCBI lineage: Eukaryota > Metazoa > Arthropoda > Insecta > Diptera > Dolichopodidae > Argyra > Argyra leucocephala. The sequence goes on along the minus strand of OZ012677.1, from coordinate 154,281,288 downwards.
TGTATGCTACAGTAAATTGCAACACCGTATTCATTGTACTGTACGACGTAACTTATGAACACGTTAATTATTTCATATCGTTAAAAATGGTTTTGAATATCACAATTCGGTAACAGGCATATATAACGTGACAATTTTATTGATATAAGGCTCTTGCGCACTCTTAGCAGTATTAGTATTAATTTGAGTGCTCGCCAATTATTGCGAAACGTAAAAATACGTTATACCACTAAAATGGAGAATCCTATAAGGCACCGAAGCAATTGTTGTAATATTATTATAGGATTAGTATATATTATGGATTAGTGTATATATTTTTGTTTTGAAATGAAATTCTTTGGAAATAATTTATGTCATGCGAGAATGTGATAGGTATTATATTTATTTCATGAGAAAGGGAGATAGATATTAATTACATATTTTTATATTTGTATGTAAATGATTTATAAAAATTTCTTACTAATAAATAATATTTTGCGGTTAAGAATAATTGTATTAATATTTATAATTATTCTGACCAAAATAGAAAATTTGGCTGGGAAAGAAATTGTATTGACATTTATTATAATAATATTTCGAAAAAAGACATTGTCCTTAAAAAATAACCAATTTTTAAATAAATAAGAGAAAATATATTTTTAAATTGCATCTTTAAAAAGTTTGATAATAATATACGTTAATTAATGCATAACATCGAATTTTATATTTAAATAATTATTCTATTAAGTAAAAATAATAGTTTTACGAAAAGAATGCAAAATAGCAAAATAAAGCTTTTTAGTTTTTGTTTATTTAAAAAAAAAAAAATTTACGATGTTTGTAGAGTGTATTTTTTTACCATTTAAGTGTTGTGTAACAGAACTACATACATATTTATAAAGTGAAAAAAAAAATAATTTTATGACTATTTTATACTTGATATTATTTTTATCTATATTAGAAAACAAAATCCTTACCTTATCCAGTTGTATGTGCCTAGAATCTAACTTAATAATTAAATTTTATATTACTTTCTCGCTTGTATGAAGGCACTGACTGATATATATATATATATATAGATAGATCCTAGAGTCGTAAAATATTTATTCAAAAGCTACTGTAAGTTTATTAGTAATATTATAGGATTAGAATAAAATAACAACACTACTACTGTTTTTCTAGTAATTATATTCTTAAAACAACACTTTAACTCTTGTTATAGGATTATAGTACTTTTAGACTTATTACAATATTGCTGTAGCACTTGCTGAAAATTTCATTATAACAACTCTCTCTATATAAAAGCATAATTATAGCACCTTTAGTGGTTATCGGGAGTCATATAGGAGTCTTATAGCGCTAATTTTGTTTTCATAACAATAAAATGTTACGTGGATAACAAACAGTTGTACAAACAATTCGTTTTATAAACATCTCTTATTATTCCCAATGATATAACTGTAAATACAATTTTATACTACAATCTGAATACTCATAGCATATTTAATTATTGAAAAAAAAGGAATAATAGTTTTCTATACCACTTGGCTACTCTGATAACACTTTCAAATTTCTCTAAATTGTCAACATTACAAATCAACACCAATCATAAAGTGACCACAAAGTTATTTATGTAGTATTATGTTGAATTGTTAACATTTCGAAAAATACAATTAAAGATACACCTATTTTTAGGAATTTTAAAAAATCTACTTGTTTTATTTTATTCACACTGCAAATATATTAAAGAAATAGCCACTGAGAACGGTAAAGTTTTAATAAAAAAATAAACTGCTACAAATAAGCTGTAATAATTTATTATAGATAGCCTTCCATAAATTTTATAGAGAAAACTATATATGTATAATATTTTGAAAACAGTAGAATTTCAAAAACTTGTATAGAAAATATGCATAATAGAAAAAAAATTAAAAAAATATATAATTTTCTTAATTCCCTCATTTGCTTGATCATCTTTGCCTCTTCTATAGTAGCTCCTCATATATATACAAAATTTACAATCAATTTTTGTTTGTTTTTTTTTCTTTTCTTTAATAATCCAGTTAATAATTTATAAATTCTCGTTTAATCTGTTTATAAATTAGTTGTGATCTTATACTTACTTAATAAAACAGTGATTCTCAAATGGAAAATTATTCTTATAAATATAATTAAAAAAAGAGCTAATAATTCACAATAACGTAAATTGTTTGATACAAAAAGTATTCTAGAACTTTTTTTATTTTACAAAAGTTACCAAACAGATAACCTTAATTGAAAATAGGATCAAGCTAAACAAAAATTTGTAAGATTGAGGTGTAGACTAAAGACTAAAAATTTCAGAGCTCAACCTATTGAGCATAGAGCTTAACAATTTTTGCTCCAGTTCGACTTCACTTAAAGACCTGTCAATTTAACCAATTTCCAATTTCAGTTTAGTATACTATATGTTGTTAAAAGGGTATCTTCCAGTCGCCACCATGGAAGACATTAAAGCTGAGAGAAGTATTACTACATGAGAAGCATATATAGTTTCGAACGAATAGGAATTAATACATAAGTATATCCAACCATTAATTTCATTCATAATAATTCGATTATAACATACTAACACCACATAATTGATTTAATATTGTTTTTAACGCTTCCATCAGGAAATTTGTAATTATTAAAAATAAAAATTTCTTTCCAGTTAAAGAGCATTTAATGAAGTATATAATTTGTTTGCAAAATATACGCAAGACGTGCTTAACCTATATTTTAACATTTAAAAAATTAAATTAAGTATATGTGCTCTGTAAACATTTTATATAATATATAATTAATAATTTTAGAGAATGTTCGTTCCTGTATCTAGTAAAAAAGAAAAAAAAACTAAGAAGAAACTTCAAAATTAATTTTAATCGAAAAATGTAAAGTACATTAAGGACATCAATTATTGTAAAGTAACTTGACATAAATAGTTCCAATTCCATTTAATTTGATAGAAATTTGAATGAATGTAGAATGAATTAGTGAACATTAAGAAATTACTATTAGATATAATATATCCCATACTCTTGAATACACGTGTACCTATTATGAGAACCAGTTTTTCAAAATTACAATAACAAAATCAAATTAGTCTGGAAAAAATGCTTGTTTTCCGCAATGAAGGATCTCTTTGGATATTCAAATAATCTTTAAATATTTTTCTTTATTATGCCGATTGATTTCAAATTCTGAATTTTATTAAATAAATTATGACTAAATTCGTGAAGTAAAATTTTTATTTATTTTTTTCTCTCAATAAGTTGTATAATAGATATTAATCTATATGTTGAGCCAGACATTTATTTTTAATAATTCAATTATAGCATACTGTCACCATACGTAATTGATTTTATAGCAATATATTTTATTTTCTATAAAAATAAGTCGAAACAAAAACTCATCTCTTCTACTCTTCTCTTTAATTTACAATTACAATATAAATGTAAGATAGGTATTCTGATGAATATCACTCGGCTTTCGAGCTGTAATCCTAAGTAATTTAAAATTTATAATTCATTTATTCAATTCAATTTCATCTATTCTTAAAATATATATTTAGTAAACAAAAAATAATAAGAATAAATATAGGATCATTCAGATATTCAGAACATGTAATGTGATGTGATGAATGAAACTACAACAAAAAAATACAATACAGAATATAAAATATAAAGTATTGTTGGGTACATAACATACATAGTAAAGAAGAAAAATAAAGGTAAATATGAAAAAAGAAATTAAAGTAAAATTTAAATAATAAAAGATAGTATGCAGAATGAAGTACAAATAAAAGCAAGGATAAAAAATACAAGAAATAACTAGATTAAATTAAACAAGATTTAAAATTATAGTTAAAACACTAATTTAAAGTTAAAAACTAAATCGTATTAAAAACAGATTCAATTTAAATGTGATCCAATTCTAATAGTCAAAGTCTAAGATTTTTGCAGAACGAAACAGATGATCTGTCCAATCTTAAAGAATGCGGTAATATATTAAAATTTGTTTGAGCTATATACAAAACATTTTTGAACATTTACAAAATACAAATCATTAATTGTAAGATTATATCTAGCCGATTGACAGCGAGCGAGATAGTCCGACCCATTAAAAGCATTTTAAACAAATATAAATGTCTGAATGGTAAAATATTCAACTTTTTAAATAATGGAAAACTAGGTATTAGTCTCTATTTTTTTGCAAAATTAAACAGTGTTTTTGATCAATGAGAATAGGTTGAATTTTATTAAAATAAAAGCAAGCAACTAATTCCATATTGCAGTTTAGAATTGAATACAGCAAAATACACCATTTTAGCATAACTTTTAATGAACAATACAGATTTAAGTGAAAAATATTTCGCCAATTTTTTTAATTAATTATTTAAATAGGAAGTATGTGTAGACCAATTCAGTTTAATATCAAGTATAACACGCAACTACCTAACCATATATCTACACTATCAATGCTAAAACAAGAAATACTACAAGGACAAAAGAGTTTAGAGACTTACTAAGAAATAAATAAAATACTTTTGTAATTTTCACGATTGCTGGTGCAGTAGGTAGAGCGCCTGTCTTTCAACAGAAAAGTTCCAAGTTCGATTTCCGATGATGCAAAAAATGATTTACTGGTTTTTTGACCTGGTCTAGTACCCTTTGTCATTGTGATATAATAAATGACAAAAAAATAATTGAGAGTACATGTCATCTTGTAACAAATTAAATAAAATTAAAATACTCTATTTCAGAAGGTTTAGTTTCTGACAATAGCAGTAGCTTTCCACATTTAATGAGTAGATAAGCCAGTAATTTGTTAAATAAATCTACCTAAGTTGTCTAAAATCTACATCAAGAGTGTAATAAAAAAACAAAACAAAATATTTATAACCTTGACCTTTCTTTCACTTCAATAACATTCCAATGTGCTCTTAATTCAATTCTATTTTCTTCTATTATTTTTTTCGATCAGATTCGATTCTAAAATATATTTTCATTATTATTATTTTTCTTTCCTCATTTAGTCACTTTGGAAACATAGAGCTTAAACACAGCTACGTCTACCTTCACGACTTATTTTGAAATAATTTTTTTGATTTTGCAATTAAAAGTAGAACTTCTTGTCAATAGTAAGTGTTTGAAACTAATCTAATGTGAGCTTCTACATTGCATTTTGCCAATATATTTTATCTTATTAATTATTTTGAATATGAAAAAAGTCTGTATGTGAATTTTGAATTAACATGGAGCATTTACTCTACACACTTCTCTTTACTTTACGCATTTCTCTCTACAAGAATTTAAAGAAAAGAGTAATATAACTAAATTTTGAATCTATTGTGCGTGGTCAACTACTATTATTCTAAAATTTATCCAAAATTAAAATTTTCTTAAAAAATTTTGAGAAATTCTTTTTTTTCTACAATATATCTAAAAATATATCTAACTCTTGCTTACATATTATTATTTAATATACATATGTATATAAATAAATATCAATAAACATATTTGCTCTAATTTTATTTGTAATTTTTTATTTTTCCGCAATTCAATTGAGGTCATCTAACAACTTTTTTTTTTTGTAAATGCATTTCAATATATGTACACATGTACAATTTATATTATAACGGAGTTTCTTCAACTTACCTGTCATTTAAACTGAATCTAATAAAACACAGATACATGAACACATGTAAAAAGTAAGAAAATAATTGGAAAATTGAAAATGTAAAAAGAAAAACAAAGTTTTGAAAAAACAAAGAAGTTAACATCATAACAATCTCATGTATCGGTAAGTAGATAGTTGGTAGGTAATATTAACACTACACAATTCACTGTTGATGAATGGTAAATATTAATAGCAGATTTATTGATGATCTGGAAGCAAAATAAACCACAATAACAGCAACAAGATTATAAATACGCGATTTAAAAAAAAAAATCGCGTAAACAATTTTCATTCTTCAATACAAGAACAAAACAAAACAACAAACAATTATAGATTTGAAATCAGGAAGAAGATTTTATTTAAAGAGACTAGATATAAAAGAATTTTAATATGAAAAAATAATTCCGATTAATTCTTACTGTGCATTCATAGTTACAAGATTTTCCAATATCGATTGCGTAATTTAATAAAACTGAGGAATTTAATGGTACAAATTATGTACACATTATTTTTTTTTTTTTTTTTACTTCAAACTTAGACTTTTTAGAAAATACTATTAGAAATATTTCAAATATAGTTACAATTACAGTTCAATTTTAATTATTGTTATTTTTAAGTTCGTTATATAAGATATGCCTGATTTCAAAAGAAAAACAAAAAAAAATTAATTTTAATTATTTTATAATCTATTTTCTACATTAAAAGTTTGTAATTTAGCTGCTGTAATCGATTATTGGTGTTTTGATGTAAAAATAATTTTATAATTCTTAAAAACGGTAGAATTATAACTGTTATTATTTATAATTCTACCGTTCTAACATTTTTAAATAAATTTTTTTTTTATGTTAGTTAGATTTGTATGTAATTTAGACAGACTAATGTTTGAATTCATCTCAAAATGATAGGCTCAAAACTAATATAAGCTAAATTGTAATTTTTTACATTTAATTCAATATTGGTATATAAAATCAGATTTCTCAAATTAATGTAATCAAACATTAGCAGTTTGATTAATGTTTGGTATTATCTCAGTTTGTATTTTAATCAGTATAGATTTTGATTAAAATATATAAACTGAATGAATGCAATTAACTTACAATGCACATATCGTTAGAATTACAATTTAGTAAATATGGTTATGGTTACTTCAAGCAAAATGTACAAACTCAATAATTATAGCATTAATCAAATATAATGTTTTCAGTGAAAAACTTGTTTCGAAGGATAGTACATGCTCCGAATAATTAGAATCTGAATGTGGCTAGAATTTATTTTTTTTATTTTTTCACATTCATTGATTCTAACGGTTATGCCTCATACTAACATATATATATTAACAAATCTCTTCGACCTAACATAAAGTAATCATTTATTACAAGAAGGGAGAGATCTGACATAACAATATTTTTGCGTTATTTGATATAAGACCGATTCATCTTTTATTTCTACGTTTAATCATAAATAACGATCACACTTTCAATTCTTACCTGCTCTCGATTAGTAACCACAACGATTTGTTTAAAAAACATTTTAAATATTTCATCTGATATTTCGACTTTCCGATCCGTATAAAATACCTAATATAATATTTTATTAGAATAATTTAAATTTTGGTTTCCTAACTAAATTTATTTGCTCAGGAAGCTTTACGAGGTTTTACTATTTCGTTTTCAACATTGTTTTCTGTGCTACCATCATTTTAATACTGATCTATAACTACCAAATTAGATTCAACTTCATTTATATTATTTCCATTGATATTTAAGTTGTACAGTGTACCCGGTGTTTCAGAGCATGTGTATCACCTGTTTAAGAGGGGAGGAACCGTTATTTTAAAATTAAAAAAATAAAATATTTGTTGAATCGAGGGTGCTCTATCGATTGATGATATTTTCAACTTCCGGGAAAGACCGAAAATTATTTTTTTTAGGCCGAAAATCGCCTTTTCACAGTTTAATAAACCACTAATAGATTATGATAATAGAAAATAATAGAATGCTTAGACCAATATATTTCACCATATTAATGCCACAACAATAGATTTATTAAATTGAATTGGTATTAAAATTTAAATTCAAAATTATAATTATCTCAAAATACAAAATATATAACTTACGACATTTTCATTATAACTTACACATTATAGGACGACATAATATTATCATGTGCATGTAAACTTACATTCTTTACCATTGAAAACCTTTTTTTCTTTTTAAATTTTAAAAATTCAGTGAAAGTGTAGGTACTTAGAAATAATTTAGAAAAATCTAATTGGTTTTTTAATCAATCAATAAAAATTCCAGAAATTTCAGTTTCAATTTTATAGTTACAAAAAACTATCTAGGAATTTAGCCTTAATTTCTCATGAGTCAAAGTATTAAAAAAAAAAAAAAATTCAAAGAAAAAAACCGAAATATTCAAAATTATGGCATGTTTTTAGTGAATATGAGTAAATGCCATCCATTAAAAATTACCATTCACCTAAATAACTACACAAAGAATTGCAAATTAAAAAAGAAAAAGCAAAACAAAAAAAAAGCAATTTTTTTTATTTCATTCGGTTTTATATAGGTACATAAACTAAAACACATTAGTACATAATACATACTTCATCTATATTATCTAAATATGTACATATATAAATAAAATGTAAATAATGAAAATTTTTAATGAAATAGATAATCACCTGTAAAAGCACCACAAAAAAATTTAAATAAGAGCAAATTAAAGATTTGCACAATAATAAAAAAAAAAAAAACACTTTGGAAAGATTTTTAATGCTCAATTATTTAACAGTTATGTTTTAATTAATGATGTCTTTCAAGTATTTATCCTTCGTTTATAACATAGGTTTATAATTAGATTTATTATATAGGATAATTTAGTTGAAATTCTAAATTAAAATAATCTATGATAAATAATTGATTATCAATATTTTCTGTAAAGAGAGGATTAATTTACAACATAGAAGAAAGAATCAATTTGATAACCGAAACAAAAAAAAAACACAAAGTTCTAAATATTTAAGATATCTACTTAAACTGTACAGAGAAAAGGTGAAATTTTACGTATGATGGTGTCGAAAGAACAAGCTTCTAAGGTGTAACAATCAAGTGATAAATCATTGTTTATGACAGTAGGTTTTCCTAAATCGGATATTTAATAGTTGTTTTGACATTGATATTTCACGTATGACCTCAAAACTGTAGCTTCTAGAATGTAAAAATAATTTGCTGTTTATATAGCACAGAATAGCTTGTAGTGGCGTTACACTTGCATAGAAATTTATTATCATACCACAAACATTCACAACTATAACATTTACTAAAATTGAATTTATTCTGTATTATGTATCTTAAACTTCATTTATCAGCTATCTAAAAATCAAATTCAGAATGTTGTAGTAATTAAAGTGATTGACCTGAACAATAATATAAATTTGAGTTTAAGTGTGAGTTACAATAGTTAATTAACGTAATATCAAAATCAAAAACACAATAACTATTCTAACGAGAGTGTCCAGAAATTACAGATAACAGAGGCATTAATAGGGTGAAATATATTGGTCTAAGCATTCTATTATTTTCTACTATTATCTATTATTATAGATTTTTTTCATCTTTTTGATGAGAAGTTCTATGTAAGCGTGAACTCTTAAGATCTATTGTACTTTCCCTTTTATTATCTTAAGATTATAGGTCTATATCCTTGATGAATGCTATATTATTGCTTTAATTTCAGAATCAGGCGCTGTATATTCCTGAAAATATTTATGTCTTTTGCGAGTTATAGCGCCGCAAACATATAGAATTTACTAGCAGAGTCTGCACCTGTGGGTGTTCGATATACCAATTTTATTATCAGAACATATGCGGGCAAAGAATATGCAGTGTTCTGACATTGAATCTAGTCTCCCTGATTACCTGATTCAATCGCTGGATACTGAGTTTGAAAAAGGCTTAACACTGCGTGAGCCCTTGGATTTTTATAGATAGATCAAATACGTGTTCTAGTTCGCCTCTTTAAGAGTAGTTTCGTATGAAAATAAATCGTATTAAAATTATATGATTACAAAAATGTATAGCAACAATTAATACCCAATAAATCTCGCTCTTATAATCAAATGTATACATATTAGATATAATACATAATATCCCAATTCAACAAAGGATATACATACTGCAACTTAACTATAAAATCGATCCAAACACATGCTTTATAATTTGAATATTCCTCAATTTTAATTACATATACTTGTTGAAAACCAAAAATTTCCATAATTTTTTTTCTTTTTGTTTTTTTTTTTTTTTTTGTAAACAAATTTAATTTAATTATGTTTATGTGTGTATAAATATGTATATAGTTAAACATCTTATTAAATGTACTTATTAAAAATAAAAATAAAAAATCTTTTAATTCATTAACATAATTTTTTTTTTCTAATTTTACTTTCTCCTTTACTTTGGCTTTGAATTTTGATAAATTAGAGCCAAAAGCAAATTTTTTTATTTTTTATTTAAATACTTTTAAAAAAAAACTTTCAATTTAAAATCCAACGCATTTATTGTCTACAAATATTAAGTTTAATGTGAAATTAATGTGTTATAAACTAAAGATGAGAGAGAGACAGAGAGAGAAAGAAAGAGAGAGAAAAAATTATGTACAGAGTGTTTATATATTAATAATATTTTATAAAAGAAATTTGTTTCTGCAGTTTTGCTATTTTTAATGAATCTAAGTTTTTTATTTTAATATGAATTCTTAGTGAAGAGACACATATTTTTGTATTTTTTAGACTTGTACTCTTGTGAACAAAAATAAGTAGTTATATCCACACAATCTACCTAATCTTTTGTAAATAAGTAAGTAATAAATTATACAACACTAATGGTCAGCCCATTACTGTATAGTTTTATAAAGAATTTGTCAATTTCAATAATTTAATTATAATTTTTTTTGTAATTTTAATTTTAAGCAAATATTGTATATATATAATAAATTGATAATAAATTGAAAAAAAGAAAAAAAAATAAAAATTAATGTATTAATTTTTGTATAATATTCATAGTCTTCAAGTCTTGTCACGTCACAAATTAAATTTCTGCGAATTATTGATCTATGTAATTTTTGTAATCTCTGTCTTCTATCTTTTAGTAATCTTCTGTCTGACAATCTCTTTTTATTTTTTTTATTAATTCATTTTATCCTAGCATATAGACACATAGGCTTATAATTTACATTAAAATTTAATTTTTCTTAATTTTACTTAAAATTTAATTTGTTTATTCAAATCAAACCTTGGATGGAAAGAAGTATGTTAATGTCTTATAGGTATTGCATCCAAGAGGACTACAATCATCTACAATTTGTTTTCTATTCACATTTCCTTTACTCACGGAAAGCAATTAATACCTATGCTTGTTTTTCTTATCTATGTAGATAATATTTTCTTTATCAAACTGTTTTTAATTTAAATTAACCCTTTAATTTTCCACAATTCATCAGTGATCTGGGTGTACTATAGATGTCTATAAAATGTATTGTTTAAAATAGCTCAACTCATCGAATTCTCGAAATCTTTAACTGTACTAAACATATTTATTTAAGAAGCTTTATCAAAGCTTAACCGGTTAATGGGTCACTGAGTATATTGCCAGTGATGTCGAGCTTTTTTTCATGCTTAATTCATTGCTTCAGAACATTTTATTCCGAACAGTTTTGCTAAAAGAGAATTACCCCGATTGCGATTCATTGCTTCAGAACATTGTGTTCCGAACAAAAAAATGTAAACATAATGAATATTATTAAAAATCAATTATTTAAAAATTAAAAAAAAAACAAATATTTTTATGCGTGAATGTTTTTTTAAATGTGAAAATTACAACAAAACAAAAAATTGTTCCGAACACTTTAAAGTTGGATCCTCTTTAGTTCCGTAGAGAAAAATATTTTCCGAACAATTTTGAAAATGGAAGGAATTCAAATTTTCATAAAAAAAATATGCGCGCGTATATGTTCGGAACAAATGTTCTGAAGCAGTGAATCAGGTATCAAGAAAAAATTTTCTTAATTTCAAATATCAATTTTTGGGAGCAACATAACTACATACTTCTGTTCTATTTGGTAATGGACCAAAAAAATATCTTTCTAAATCCATTAAGATTTCTTATAATTTATGTGACTGTACACTCTAGTTACTTTAAGATATTATATTAAAGCCAACCAGATTTGTAATATTGAATTCACGACTGTTTTAAGAAAATCTCTTATAGCCCGATGTATCGTTGGAACTATATAACTACTTTTTTCTACATCTACTTACTATTAAATTCCCTGAACGATTCTGAACAATAATTAGTTAAAATAATTTTTTTCGATTTTAAAATTAGCACATTTTAAATTAAACACTCCATCAACATCTAGTAAGCCATCTTCTTTATATTATTAACATAACAAAATATGTGTTTCTATTTACTTTTATTGCACTCATTGTTTTAAATAAAATTTAATTACATTTTTTTTTTCTTTTTTTTTTTGCTTGTATAATTTTCAGTGCATTTGCCTACAAATATAAGTGAATGAAGTTGTCTTTTGAAATTGAACGCATCAATTAATATAATCGTCCCGGTCTATGTACATCTAAAATTTTCTTTTGTATGCGTTCAAAAAGCCGTAAATTGAAAAAAAAAAAAACTTAATTTAAAAAAATTTTCATTGAGAAAATTGATTACAAAATTATTGTTTTTAAATCAGTGAAAAACCTTAGATTCAAAAAATATACAACTAAAAAAAATAAAGTAAAAAAATAAATTTTTTATAGACTCTGATTAATTATTACTGCAGGCAAAGTGAAATTTTTTTAACTATAATTTTAAATACATTTGTAATTAACTTTAAGATCAGAATACCATGGAAAAGAATATTTTTTTTAAAATATTTTACATTAATTTACTTTAGTCAACATTATTTAAAAATTAAATTTTCATATTGTTTTGGGATATCTATTTTTCTATTCTACTGTACCATATAATATTGTGCTCTATCTAAAACTGAACCTTAGAAACTTAATTAATATTAGAAAGGTTTGGAATAAACACATTAACTTATATACCTTTGTAATAAATTTTGTTCTTTTATTTAATGTTTTTTTACAAATATGTATAAAAAAATACACACACACAAACACTATATGTTTACATATATTTCACCTACAGTCCTGGTGTGGTGTAACCGACCTCACGTCAGGCAAGATTGTCCGTTTTAAATACGCTTTTAGGCCGCTCTTAAGAATTGAAACTATTTAATAAGACTCGGCCACACGGGCTGGTCTCCGTACAATAATTTTATGATAAAACGAGTTATTATTCTGATGTAGTGGTCATCTTTAATGACCAATATTAACTGTATTTATTCAATAATTTTTTACTCTATAAATACAATAATTTTAAATTGAGTCTTATGGACTCCATTTAAACTCTATATAAAAAGAAATGTAAAATTGTAAATGTAAAAATGTTTAAATGTGGTAGGTCTATTATAAGTGTGCTTAGTTAGAAAAGGTATATTATGATTTTAAAAAAAAAATGAATCACGATAAAAATAAATTTAAAAACGCTGAAGGAAATCCCAAAAAACTTGGAACCACATTAAACAGTTTATTAAACAAAAACAAAGCAGTTCATTGATAATTGTATCTATCGATTTGTATACAGGGACCCCCTGAAATACTCTGCAATATTTTCTGATTAATAAAAACGAATTGCCACATTTTTGTAGCTAATTCACATAGCCATTTCACATAGCCATTTCACATAGCCAATAACTGTGGAAAATTTCATACCTCTATCGTTAAAACTATGGGCGTGTATAGCGAATAAACAAACAAACAAACTTTCCCTTTTATAAGTATAGATATAAAATGTAAATTGTTAAAATTCTGAACTGAATTTATTTTTTAGAACATATTTTACAAATCTTCCACAATTTTATAGTCAAATTTTGTGTCTAACTATGCAGTAAAATTGAAAACAAAATTTTTGCAAAACCATTTTACGTATTGCTATAACTGTGCAGCCTAATAAATTGAATAATTGAACAAAGTAATTAATTGAACAAAATAATTTCTGCAATAAACACCATCCCATCATAGATTGTAAAACAAATCAATATCTATGTTAATTCTATTTCATACCAGGAACAACTTAAATTTTTACTAAATAAAATATATATCTTCCGCAATTTTGTAAATTTCATCGTACACTTACGAGTAATGCGTACATATTTCCGTCACAAATTATTTTTCTCATCATTTGATTTCTCTGATATACACATTCACAAATTAATTTAAAAGTCATAAATCTCTATTTTTTTTATATAATCATATATATTATATAGTATCAATTATAAAACCATAAATTAAAACCATAACTGAATAAAGTATCCCAGTTTTCATAACTGAGTAAACTGGATATTTACAAGTTCATTAAATTTCTCAAAATTGATCACATTTAAATTATAAAAATAAAACCATTAAACTCGATTAAGTGTCTCATTTGCATATAACAGCTATCTCTATTCGCAAATAGAAAATACAAATCAAAGCAAAAAATGTCAAAAACAAAATAATCAAAATGGAAATTAATAGCCCGAAATTACAGAAATTTTGTTAAATATCTTAAAGATACATACATATTAATTTACTACAAACGAAATCAACGACTATCAATAAATAAATTTGACACATTTTGAATGAAGTTAAATTCTAGTCATAAATTTCGATATTAGATTTCAAAAGTGGACTCTATTTATAAATGGACATTTTTTTTAATATTTTGCATAAGATGAAAACAATTATTATTATAATTGCTACTACGTAATAAATTTCTGAAAGAAAAAGAAGTTATTCCCATACTTTAATAGATAAGTTCGACTGCTTACAGCATATAGCATGAATTATGTATATCTTCAATCGTTATATTTGAAGACGAGGAAATTAAATAATAAAAAATATTGGTTTTACTTAGCAGTATCACTTAAAAAACTCAAAACTAAAATGACCTCAGCTGTTTTTTTTGTCGTGTGATGTTCTTTACAGTAACTTTGGTAGAATCATCTTTTCGTGCTTAATTAAGTACGCTAAGGCAATTTTAAACTACGATATCTACAATATTTCGAGTAATTATTTAACAAATTACTAGCTTATCTTCTCATTAAATGTGGAAAACTACTGCTATTGTCAGGAACTAAGCCTTCTTAAATAGAAAAGTTTCATTTCATTTAATTTGCTACCAGATTAACTCTTAATTATTTTTTTTCATTTATTTTATCCCAATAACAAAGGGTACTGGACCAGGTCGAAAAACTGATAAAGAATTCTTTTTTATGCTTCATCGGGAGTCGAACCTGGCGCTCTACCTACTAGCGCTCTCTCTACCTGTTGCGCCACCCAGCGTTTGTGTGGCCAAACAGTATATTTTCAGCACAGTTTTATTTTCATTTAAGCAACCTTCAAAAAATTATTCTGAAAATTCCCTCTTGCTTCAGATTCACCTTTGCTAAATATCGTATGAATTGTCGTATTCCACAAGTTTTACACCATATCTACACCAGTTCTACACCATATTCTTATATTTATCTGATATTATTTTGTGATTTTGTTCTTTTATTTCTGATATTTATCAATGATCTTCTCCAATCAACTTTCAATCGTATTCATAGTTTTGCACACGATAGCACTCCAGTAATGTTCATCAATTTTCTTCGAAAATCTCATGCTACACTCGAAGCCACTG
The DNA here is from genome assembly GCA_963942445.1 of Argyra leucocephala. Classification (NCBI taxonomy): domain Eukaryota; kingdom Metazoa; phylum Arthropoda; class Insecta; order Diptera; family Dolichopodidae; genus Argyra; species Argyra leucocephala. The sequence continues at coordinate 154,265,818 of OZ012677.1, read as the reverse complement.
ATACCAAATTTAATAGTAATATAAAACTTATCAGCATGCTCAATCATATAGCTTGAACCATATTTTCGAATGTAGTAAACATAACAGAGTTAAACGCCTCAGAATTCAAAACTAACTGATATCTCCAAAATCTACTCCCTTTGATCACATTTTAATATTCAGAGAAACATGAAAAAAACATGAACATTATGAGGAATGACAAAATTTTTGTTATATCCAAAAATGCTACCAGTGGTTGGGATTTTTTGAGTCGCTCCAAGATATACTTTCTCTCCAGGATATACTGAATATCTACAAATCTTACATGCTACCTAAGATGAAATAATATTCACATACATGGGCCGATGCATCACGAACCGTGTTAGATGTTCTTGACAAAGCTTGCCATTAGTCTTATCGACAACTGTATGTTATGTCCTCCTTTGTACCACTTAAAAATGATTGTATTGCTGAAACAGTTTCCTTTTTTTATAGATATGTCATAGGGGTAGCATTTGCTCAGACGAAATAAAAACCTTAATACCACCTCTAAAACATTTCCGTTGAAAGTAAGAGAACATTAAATAGCCACCCTATCAAATGGCGGTATCGTATTACGATTTTTTTCTTCTTCTACCGCAGAACTTCAATTCAATTGAAATTTGATTCTGTTCAATTTGCTTCCTAATTGATTTTGTTCCTACATTGGTTTTGCATACACTATAGTAGTTAATTATCTGTACTCCTATTTTAGAATACCCATACTTAGATTAATTAATTTTTGTATGATGTCTTTTTTTTTCTTTTTAAAATAATTCTGAATTTATTGAATTGAATTACGTGACCAACAGACCATGTAGATTCTGGGCCATCAACGTTCTCCATTTTTGTTGGTCAAGGGCGGATTTTCTACAACGTCCACCTCATTATACAGCTTATTACATAGAGTTCGGCATTATATCTTCTTCTTCTACAGACCCAATCGTCATTTTCAGGATCATATATTCGGCGAAGGCTATTCTTCTCGAAGATACCAAGTACATGCTCACTTGCCTTCGTCACTGTCCATGATTCGGATACGTACACAAAAACCGGGAGTATGAGCGTTTTGTAGATTTGTACTTTGAAGTATCGGAAAACCTCCACATAGATGTCGTTTTTGGGATTAACGCTGGTTCCAAGATAGGTAAGCTCCTGAACTATCACGAAATTATATGTGTCGACAGTGATGTTCTGACCAATATATATTTTATCTTTTCCTCATTTACTTTGAGACCCATTCGTTTCGATTTTTCTTCAATCTGGGTGAAGGCCTTAACGACGGCCCATTGTTATCTGGCGATGATGTCAATGCCGTTGGCATACCTAAATAGTTTAACCGATCTGAAAAAATAATGCCTGCCGGGTTTAATTCCGCTGAATTTATTGAATAATTCTAAAAGAAAATTATTGCTATCAATATTAATCTTCGACTTAATTTTCTCGCCAAAGTGCTATATTGAAAATTTAGTCTGATTGCATACAGACTTTTTTTAATCTTTCTAGCTGTATGGTTAGTGGTTACAGCACCTTATTGTGTTCTAATATTTATGAAAATACCAAATGTACGGTTATGGTTCACACAATTTTTATTTGTATTATTTGTATGTTTTTTTGCCATCTTAAGAATTGATCTCTTCTTGCTATGTCTACACACATAAGAAAGTATTTTGTTATGGTGTATTTGCAGCTGTGGTGATACAGGGGACAGATTTCCTCCCTCCACACAATCTAGAATCTACAAATTAATATGGTGTGTCAAGTATTAAAACTCATCAGAATCGTTATCGCATTTAAAATAATCTAGACATAATTTTCATTTTCGCTTGTATTTGGTTGTTATTCCAGCGACATTCGTTCAAAAAAATTTCATTTGTATCGAATCGAATTTCATCAACCTAAAATCTCTGATCATGTTTGTGTAGTAACAAATCATTGCAACTCACAAAATTTTTTTTTTACAATAAATAATCAAAGGTAAATTATTAAATAACCTCCAAAATTTATTAGGTTACGTTCAACAAGGCCCAAAACATAAAGGAGATTTCCAAATGAAATTCTCAAAACTCACTGCATGTCTCTGCTAAACTAATAAACAATTCTGCAAACTGCATATTAAATATTGAATAAAATTGGTGTTGTTAAACAAGAGAATAAATAAAATAAATAATATAACTAGAATTACTTGAACCTGTTTAAAAAAAACATATAAATCTTACCTACTAATAATTAAAATAAAAAAAATATTAATTTCTCTACTTGTTTCTAACTAGTCCGTATGTTGAATATAATTTCATATCTCTTATTTAAATGCAATGTAGGCGTATTTGTAAATGTCCTTTTCTTATCAACTACCGTCGTAGGTGGTTTTAATTCAAAACAAATACACAATTTTAATATATTTTCAGTGATACTTAATGTCATACCACTAATCAATTCATTCATAAATTAAATTTGCAATAAAAACAAAGAAAACAACAAAACAATTTAATATCAATAAAATTCACATAAACTTACAATAAATAATTAATGATGTAAATGATTTTTTCATTTTATACATTTTTTCAGATGCATTCATGATGACGATGGCTCAGCATTATATAGTATATATATATACAATTTTTAGTATGCGGTTCAGTGTGATATTTAAATCAAGTTCATTGTGACTTCTATGAATAGAAATTAAAGTGAACCGCAATTATGCTATTTTAGTTTGCAACCAACATCATCAATTGATGTTATTGACATTGATTTTCAGTTTTTTATTATTTTTTTTTATAATTTTTTACTACAAACTTAAACGAACATTAAACAAAAATTATGTCTAATTGAGAACGCATTAAAGCCAATAAATGTGGTGAATACTAACATAATATTATGAATGCAATAAAGTTGAATGAAAAAAAATAAAAGAAAAAACAACAGAAAAACATTCTGCTGCATTCAATTTAAAGGGCAATAGTCATATTACCATATTGAATGTAAAATATACAAACCTAATTGTATTTTCAAAATTTTTTTGCGTTATCATTAACAGTATTTAATATAGTATTTTCAAGAGGTTAGATTTAAAATATATCACCTACGTTTTTTTCAACTCGCTGAATTTGCTCCCATGGTTAAAAATTTTGATTTCTATATTATTTTTTTAGTCTACAATTCAGTTTATTTAGGAATTACTGATTGCACATAACCTAAAAACCGAAGACAGGAAGCGAAGCAATTCCGCGCCGGATAAGTGTATACGAAATTATTTTTTAATTCGCCAAAACTCTTTATTTGAAGTAGATATTTACACGACATGACCTTAATTGGGTTGAGTCTTACCTCTCTTCTCGTGAGTGTACAGTTTTATTTTGAATTACACTTTCTGACCAATACTCGTCATTTTTTGCAGTTCCTCATTAAACTCCGCATCTTCTGGAGCTGCTCAGGGTTATCACGCACGACCTCTCAGTTTTATAGTTTGATTTACGATTGGTTGTCCTAAAGTAATATCTTTTTCTAAACTAGTTAGTTTTGTAGACGACCCAAAGCTTTTTATTGCGATATTTTCGCGCAACAAATTGCCTAAACTTACAAAGCGATGTGAACAATTTCATTTTTCGAAGTATAAAATCCCGGACTTAAATTGAAAAGCTCCAAGTTGCCTCTTCTAATAAAAATTCTGCACGGACAATTTGGTTTAACTACCAATTAAATGGCTATTGGTTAACATTAGTAAATTCTATTACAAATTTCTAGATCACATTTGATCCTCAACTTCCACATTATGATAAAACAAAGAGTTTTCTCATTAGGTTTCATTAAACAATGGACTAAAGAATTTTCGGACTTTTCGGATTGAAGTAGAGCATTACACATCTTTAAGTATGATTGACATTAGTCCAACAAAATTTGTTCAGCAAAAATTTTTACGGTTCGCATTAAGTAATTTTTTGTGACTTATTGACTTGCAGTTATTATCTGATCGTCGAGTAATTGTAGATGCTTTCGGGTAACACATTAACCACTGAAATCTTAAAATATTTGGTTAAAATAGCTTTTTTTTATTGCATATTCATAATTGCGTGTCAGCGGTCATATGATATTGCAAACGATGTCCTGTTGAATAGATTAAATCGCCAATGTTTCTGATGTCTGTCCAGTTTCTAATGTTGCGCAACTATGTTAATTGTTTTCTTCCTATACCTCTCTTCTTTAAATTTTCCCTTGAACTATAAACTGAAGTAGCTCGGATTTATTACCACGCATAATAATAAGTAGGAGCTTTTTTTGTTTCTTTAGCCTTAGAAGTAGTTTTCTTTCTGGGTTTTTTCTACGTAGAACATTTTCGTTTGTAATGTGATCTGTCCACAATACTTTTAGCATTTTTCGGTAGATCCACATTTCGAAGGCTTTGAGTTTGTTGAGTTTTGAAGAACTAATCGGAATAATCTCAAAATCGTTAAATTGTTCCAATTTCTTTCCACCATACTAAATATGATAGATTTGAGCCAATAGCAAGAATGATCCGTGAAATTAATTCTAATTCTATCTCTTTTGATAATCAATTTAATTTTTTAACGTTTACAAAAATTACGTAATAATGTAGGTGAATTGGTGATTAACAACTTTTGTTTTTTAGTTTTCTTCCTAGTTTGACCTAGCTTTTCATAGTAATAATTTAAGTTGTTTATTTTACTTACACATTATTAACGGTGGCTTACACATTCATTATCTTACTTACACATTCATTAACGGTGGCGGTGTTTTACTAACGCCCACTAAATGATGACAATTCAACAAAATCAATTGTAACAAGCTTTTATTTAGTAATATGGGTCTTATATGCTTGCTCTAAGCATTAATCTGACAATATTAAAAAGCAAACTGTACGTAGTTTCGTTAGTTTCATTCATCATCCACTTATTACCATTCTCTAGAAAATTTTGGCATCACCTTAGTGATTAAATGTCAATTCAGCTATCGCAACACATCATCTATAAGTAGTTAAGTAGAAGTGGCCATTCCACTTGCTTCTAGAAAACAATTAGCATTTAATTATGCCTATTTAATAGCACGACTCGAGTGACCTATTTGTTGTTGAAGAATCACCCTGTGTGATTGAGAACGTTGATAAGATCACCCATTTTGCTTTCCACAAAAATACCTATATTGTTGGGTTGGAAATTGTATAATAAGAAGACTAATCGTCTTATGTACAGTACAATTTATTTAAATAAATAAATAAATAAAAAATATAAAACCCTACCCTAAAATCTGAAGTCAGACTCTAGATAATGCTGGACAAATGCAAAGGTAATGTTCAAGAGTTTCTGTCTAATTTTCTTTTTCGCAGCTTCGACAACGGAGTTTCAACGGAATACTTAGCCTGGCAGCGTAATTGATAGCCTATATTCTTGATATATCAGTAAAGGGTCAAAAGTGTTTGGGCTTGTTGATGTTATACGAGGGCCATATTTTCCTAGAGGTCACACAGGTATTTAGTATATACCACCTATCATTTGCTCCAGATAGTATAAATGTTTATATTTCTTAGATAGTATAAACGAATACAATTCCCATTATGCAGAGTGACATGACCTATACTGCCAAGCTGCTTTTTTTTAATCTGCTTACAGTTGAATATTGTTAAATGTTTCCTCGCTAGATACTTTGGATAATTTAACAATCGGCCGATATAGTTTTTAATTAATCCTTGCCGTTCATACCTGACAATAAGTACAAGCCGGCTCTTATCTATATTGCTATTTTTATCGATGGGCATTAGTTAATAAAAAATGTTAAGATTTTTTATTTTAATCTATGCATCATTTCCACATTACGTTGTTTTCCATGAGATCAGATTTCTTTTAAATTTTATAAAAATAATTTTGTAATCAATTCTGTAATGGAGATTTTTTCAGTTGCTGTTAATTTCATTTCTAAGTGATTTTTCCAAATGAATTTTCAATCGTGATGGACTCTGAAACTTCTTTCACCAACAGAACTAAAATTCCCTTTATTGTTCCTGACGAACATGGCTTTTTATTTAAAGTATAGTATAGTCAAAAAAACAAATAAATAGTAACGATTCAAAAGTAGATAACGATTTTTCCTGAAATTAGAAATTACGGTAAAACCGTTATCAAAACTAACCAAACAAACCTCACGAACAATTACAGAATCATTCTAAACAGAGATCATCCCAAAATTTATTTACAAAAGTATATTAATATTTATGTATGCATGTGAGAATCGTTTATTTATGATTATAACCTGTTGGGTGCTATTAGTAATAAAACAAAAACAAAAACAACAACAAAACAAAATAATATATTGATACAGATATAGTGCAAGGAGATAACTGTTTATAGTTAAAGCCGCGTGCTTATTTTTGTTTTCTACTTCTTTTTGTTTCAATATATTAAAAGTTCAGTTGACTTACTTTTTAGAACTGGTCTTTAAACTGAATTGAATTTCAATAACAACTATATTAATAGGATGTAATATAGAATATACATATAGAAAGTCGATGGACGATGATACCGTAAATACATAAAATTGAATAGCAATTATCAATTATAGAAGATTTAATTGGATCTTTGTTTAAATTCTATAAAGATTTTCATAGTAAATCCAATCTGTTGTATTCGGCTTTAAAGCTGTCATCAACATTTAATGATCATTACAAGGTTAGTAAAAAAAAACTGTTAACTGTTTGTTGGACTTCTACTACACAGGAATCACCACTAATGAATGTAAAATGTTAACGAAGATTTTTTTTTTTAAATAGTAACTTATAATTATATGGTGTAATAGAAACAGAATGAATGTAAAATATATACATATATATGTATAGTAAGTAGTGTGCGTGTTATATTGTTGTTGTTTAGAAGATTTATATAGAAAAATTTAAGGAGGAGGAAATGTTAATACCTGACTTTATATCTGGTTTTATGTTAAAGGAAGTTTTTGTTTAGTTTTTTTGTTGTAATAAAAAATAAATAATTTATCGGTTCGTAGAATTAAACAGTACAAACACATGTATTATTAATTTATAAATATTATACATATATGTATATGCTTGCATATGGATAGTTTAGAAATAAAGTGGGTCAGTGGGAAATACAAAAAAAAAGAAAATCTAAAAAAAAAGATTTTCTTGTTTTCTGATTTGTGTTTTTGTTTTTGCAAAGATTTTACGATAACAATATCGTAAGAATTTAAAATAAAATTAAAGAAAAAAAAATGTATATTCTAAATAAGGTAAAATTCGAATAACAATTTAAAAAAAAAAATTAACTGCATACTCGTATAAATTTTCTACTAAATTGAACAAAAGAATAATTTTGTTATGATTTAAGGCGATTTAATACTTTGCTAAGCCTTAGATATTGTATAATATTTTTCAATTGAGTAAAAGGAAATTAGAATTTATTAAATTGGAGAAAAGTAGAATTGTAGAACGTGGAAAATTATTTTTTTTTAAATACATATATACTTTTTTTTGCTTGTTCGTGCATTTCATATTAAATTAAAGGAAGCTTTTAGACCTAATTTGATTTTATAAATAATTATAAATTTTCAATATTATAATTTTAAGCAGAATACAATTTAATTATTAATACGAAAAATAAATTTAAAAATGCAATTTAATTATTAATACGAAATAATGAAAATTAATTGCTGTTTACCACACTTGTAATTTTACTTGAAATCTCTGTGTTCACAGTTCACGCTACGAGTTTTTGGGATAATCGCATAAGTGCGAAAGAAAAGAAAGTATTTGTTGAAAGTGACTGCTGCGTAGGGTGAACACAGAGAATGAACACATTACCAAATACATACTATGTACATATATAGGGTAGAGTTGGCATTGGCATGGACATTTACAAAAAACCTTTAACAAAATAAACACTTAGCAAAAAGACGATTAACAAATGGATGATTAACAAAAACATTGGATGCAACTTATCAAAAATAAGTATACATATAAATATTACATATAAATATATACATATTATATATATATTCTGTAATAATAAGTCCAACCTGATTTTGTAACCAATTCTAAGTTGGTAAAATTGTAGTTGTACATCTTTTCATTTATATTAAATGTTAATTTGCTAAGTGTTTATTTTGTTAAAATGTTTTTTGGCAAATGTTGTTTTTGTTAAGTGGAATTTTCGAAATATATTTATTCATATCCATAAGTAAAGTTTGCTTAGACAGGTCGAAAACCATCTGGCATACTATTCATTTATTACATTATGTAAAATGATTGAAAAACAATTATTAAACATAAATATAATACTTCTTTATTTTACATTCTTTTATTAGTTAAAATATACTTCTTATTAATTAGGCAAAATGCAAAATGAACCAATCACAATTATAATCAATGATCGAATGCAGAATTTCTTCTATCTCCCGTTCAACTGTCAGTTTCTTTATGGTTGCGTTTGTTATCAAATCATTTTGGTTATGTTTTATATATCATGGTTGACAACTCGGCCATCCTGAAAATTGGAATCGTCCTCGATTTCATCGTCTGGTTCCGGGATGCACCACCTCTTGATTTTGTCTGGAGAATAAACTCCAGCATATCGACGTATTTTCCTTGGAGCTCCGGGAATATCTTCAACTAAATAACGATCATTTTCCAGAACCTTTGTTATTACATATGGTCCTTTAAACTTCGGTTGTATTTTCCGTGGCTGTCCCGTACTATTTGGTTCATTCTCCACTACTATTAAATCGTCCACTTCGTATTTTGTTGGTTGCCTATGTTTCTTATCAAATCGTTCTTTCCACATTTGTCGTGCGGCCATGATCTTTTCAGCGGCCTGCTGCCTGACAACTACTAATGGTTGACGATCTTCGTCGGTTATTTCATCATGTAACGCCAATATAATTTTATTTTTCAAGATGTCGCGGGGTTTAAAATCGAATATTATTTCCTGTGGGGTACGACCTGTTGTGGAAGATATCATAGAATTCAGAGACCATTGGATATTTCGTAGTTCTTGATCCCATTTACGTTCATTAATTGTTGAAGAAGCTATAGCTGTCGAGATCGTTCGGTTGACTCGTTCAATTTGGCCATTGGCCCTAGGTGTTCGTACGGCGGTCTTAATATGTTTCATGGAATGCTCTTTACAATATGTTTCAAACGATTTTGCAGTGAATGCCGTTCCTCGGTCAGTGATGATCCGTGCTGGTGTACCGAAATATTCTGTTACTTCGTCTAACACCTTTAATACTGAAGCCGTATTTGTAGACTTAACAGCTCGCAATATTACAAATTTACTAAATGGGTCTGAAATTCCCAACACGTGCATATTCCCCTTACTACTTTTAGGGAACGGTCCCAAGTGATCCAAGTGTATAGTATGAAAAGGTATTGGTTCAATTTCATCGAAATGCATCTCCCCTTCCGTTTTTCCACCCGGCTTCTTATTATAACAGCATTCGACGCAAGCCCTTAAGTATTTTGACACATAATTCCTCATGCGTGGAAACCAATACCATCGTTGAATACGTTCAAGTGTTTTTTCTAAAGCAAGGTGTCCGACGAGATCATGACATTCACGAACTATTCTCCAACGTACCATTTTTGGCACCACCCACCTTTTATTTTGATTGATTTTTTTAAATAAACGTTCATTGTCAATACAATACTCGTTAGCAAGATGTTTATCTACTTTATCTGAACGTAGATTGTCAATTATATTTTTCAAATCAGGATCTTGTATTTGCATAGTTAACAGCCAGTCGAGTCGGGTAACTTCGACTCCCATTATTTTCAGAGAAGCGGTTTCAGGTTCATTAACCACTTTTTCGTTAGGTGCACGGCTCAAGGCATCAACATGAGTCATGCGGCTGCCACTACGATGCTCCAAATTGAAATCAAACTCCTGAAGTCTTAGCCACCACCGTGCAATCCTTGGGATTAATTCTTTTTTTGACATAGTTGTTCTCAAAGATGCGCAATCGGTGACTACAGTAAAACGTTTTCCTAATAAATAGTATTTAAAACGCTCCAACGATTCAACTATCGCTAGAGCCTCCAGTTCGTAGCTATGAAATTTATTTTCACATTCGCTTGTTGTTCGACTAAAGTATGCGACTGGTTTTAAGTATTTCCCGTCTTGTTGTAATAAAATTCCAGCAAGACCGTCTGAACTTGCATCGGTGTGAACTTCATGAATCATTCTTACATCATATGAGGTTAATAATGGTTTACTACACAGAATTTGTTTCAACGTATTGAAAGCTATCTCTTGTTGTTGAGACCAAATAAACTGGGTATCTTTTTTTAATAATTCGTTAATTGGTTTTGAAATTTTAGCAAAATTTTGTACAAATTTTCTAAAATAACTGCATAGTCCTAGAAATTGACGTACTTCTTTGACATTCGTTGGTTGTTTAAATTCTTGTACTGCTTTTACTTTTATCGAGCCAGGTGATATTCCGCTAGGTGAAATATGATGACCCAAGTACTCTATTGTTTGTTGTAAGAAACTGCATTTCGTTAAATTTAATGTTAATTTAAATTCTCTAATTTTATTTAATACTATTTTTAATTTTTGTAACCCTTCTTCCACTGTTGTACTTCCGATTAAAATATCATCCATATAAATTTGGATATCTATATCTATTTCCTTTTTTAATTTATACATAAGTGTTTGAAAGACAGTTGGGGCATTTTTGAGCCCAAACGGCATTCGTTTAAATTCAAACAAACCCTTTGATGTTATAAAGGCTGTGTACTTACGAGATTCTTCTTCTATTGGTATTTGGTAATACCCACTATTTAAGTCAAGACTGGTGAAATAGTTATAAGAACTGGCCACTTGTAATTCTTCCTCGATATTTGGTGTGGGGCAAATTTCTTTTTCAATTTTTAAATTTAATTGTCGATAGTCGATACATAGACGTTCTTCTCCATTTTTTTTCTTTACTAATAATACAGGACTCGAATAATTTGAAGTTGAATGGGTTACTATGTTGTTCTCCATTAATTCGTTTACCTTATCATCGATAATTTCTTTTTTTGCATATGGCACTCGGAATGGTTTTTGTTGTACTGGTTTCTGATCAGTTAATTTGATACTCATCTCGATTTCTTTAGTTAATCCTAGTTGTTTCATATTTTTAGGGAACAATTCATTAAAATTGTTTAATAGTTTGATTAACGATTCTCGTTCTTTTGCGTTCGACGTTCCTTGATTTATTTCATCCTCTTTCACTACACGTTTGACTTCACAGTTAACTTCTTTTTCAGAACATTTATTTTCTATAATTATTTCTCCGTTCTCTTTATAAAATTTTACATCTGGGCGATCTAGCACATCGCGTCCTATTAACAATGGTACGGGCATATATTTACTGTTTACTACATAGACATCTATTCTTAATTTTACGTTATTGATGATTAGTTCGACATTTGACTTTTCAGTTGAGCAATATTCTCCTCCTAGGAATCCAGCGAAGTTGACTTTACAGTTTTTTCGATCAGTTAAACATTTATCAGCATATTCTTTTGCAATCAGCGTAAGAGGACTGCCACAATCTATTTGTCCTACCATTTCGTTATTATTAACCATTACAATCTTATGATAGGGTGTTGATTTTGAATATTCGATAACTCCTACTCGTGAAACATCTGGACATTCACTGGGTTCACCTCGTTTATGCACTCGATTACATTTGGTGCAACGAGATCGACGTTGTGGTGCAGGACAATTTCTGGCGAAATGACCTGACTGGTAACAATTAAAACACTGCGTTGACGTTTTAAATTTTTCTTCCTTCAGTGTTCTTTGTTCGTTGTTGGCATTTTCAGATGTAATCGATTTGAAAGTCGGCTTTTGCTGAAATGTATTCTGTTTTTGTTTTACTTCCCTTATATTTGTGGTTCTAAAACTTTCACACCAAGAGATTCTATCACGCAATTCTGCTATCGTGTCAATACGTTGTCCTTGAAAAGCTGCATATAATTGCTCATCACGCATGCCTAAAATAAAATATTTAACAATGGCATTCTCCTTTAAATTACCCTTATTTCCGAGTCGTGACATCTCCGCGACATATTCCATTAGCGTTTCGTCATTTTTACGTTTTCTTCCTAGCATACCCATATGTATGTCGGCATCGTTTACAATTGGCATATATTTATCTTTAAACTGCTTTACAAAATCACTCCATGATGTACAAAAATCATCTGTACGATCATACCACGCTCTAGCTAATCCTTTGAACTTTGGTCCAATTGAAATTAGGACTAATAGATCTTCCCAACTATAAAATGTTTTAAGTTTTTCTACTCGCTTTAACCATTCTTCTGCCGTTAAACTTTTTTTATCCTCCGGATTGAACTCAGGGAGAATTTCCATTAATTCTCTTGGTCCGAAGGTTAAAAAATTTCCTTGTCCGTTCCAATTCATTACAGGCGTTGATGTATTTATTACTGGTGAGTTGAAGGTGACATTACGTGCCGAATCACTTCCAACATTCTCTACGATCGTTCGTGCTTCACTTCTTATTGACGTAACTGATTCATTTCTACTATTATTATCATCAATATTTAATAACCGATTAATTAATGATGACTTATTTCCATTTTGTGATAACTTTAAATTTTTTAGTAGATTTTTTAATTCTTTAACCGTTCGTTTATTTAATTCCTCACGTTCCATTTTTTTTAAGGTATCAATAATATTTCTGTCTTTTACGTTCTCGATAAATTTAGGTTATCTCGTTTAGCAATTCCCAATTATACGTACACTTTAATACTACCACCATGTGCTTCAATTTTTCATAACCTCAACCTTTTAGTTATGATTTTCGCTTTTGCTTGGATTTATTTATCCCACTTCTGAATTGTAAAATGATTGAAAAACAATTATTAAACATAAATATAATACTTCTTTATTTTACATTCTTTTATTAGTTAAAATATACTTCTTATTAATTAGGCAAAATGCAAAATGAACCAATCACAATTATAATCAATGATCGAATGCAGAATTTCTTCTATCTCCCGTTCAACTGTCAGTTTCTTTATGGTTGCGTTTGTTATCAAATCATTTTGGTTATGTTTTATATATCATGGTTGACAATTATTTTATTGAATTTTTGAATTTTATTTTACTGAATTTTCCGCCTGAGCAGGATTTTAGCCCCAGCCCTTCTGATTGGTAGTCAAATGATACATACAACACCATGTAGATTGACTAATTCGATATACTTCAACATTGTAAGTTATAAAATACAACTCCACCTATTCAACACCTTACCTTATTTTATTAGAATGTCAGGGGGATGCAAACTAAAACTTCTGACGTTTACACAAACTCAAAAATTTTAGATCATGATATATTTACTCTAACTGAAACCTGGCTGCATAACTCTATCAATTCCCTTGAGGTCTTCGATTTTTCAGACACCGTTTTTCGTAAAGACAGGCATCAAAATTTAATTGACGCTATCATTCCAAAAAGAGAAGGAATTCTTATTGCTGTAAAAAGTGAATTTAATGCGGGGAAATAACATTACTTTACTAGTTATGTGAAGTAACATTACTTTACTAGTTTACAACCGGTAACTAAAATAGAGCTACGCAGCAAAAGTGAAAGGAAACTCCACTTTTATTCCATAATTTAAATATCACTAAAAACAAAAACACATTTAGGTTAAAATTAAAACACATGCTCTTATCATCACAATATACTTTATAATCCTTTGTTAATACGTAGTTCTAGTTTCCCCATTTCCTCTATTTTGCTTTTGTAAATTGTAGAGTACTTTAGCTTAGATTAATTTTGTTAACTATTAATTACTTTTCTTTTATTCTTTAGTTTAAGAAATAATTGTAGTCTGTTTGATCTAAACAAGAAATAAATAAAAATAAAATATTACTATCGAAATGCATCTAATTAAAAAAAAATATATAATCGTTTAAAATATAAGAAATAATATCAGATATTTATCATAATCGTCTCTTATATGAGTGAGATGTTGGCCGAATATATAAACGAATTAAATTGGTTTAATTCATCTTTTAATAAATCTTTGTTTATTAATAAAAACAAAAAAAAAACAGTCTTAGTTTAGTTTAAAAGGGTGTGACAGAAGGGTGTCGCCGCCAAAACAAAGGGTAACATTTGAACACATAGCAATCCACGTCAGCCAGTTTTTTTTTTTTTCAATTAATCTGGTTGAAAAAAAATCAAGTGAAATAAATATGATTTAAAAAATATATATTTAACCTTTTAAAAAATATTTCTGGAATTTGCTTTCATTTTATAATTTTTACACAATTCTTAATCTCATAATTAAAGTGTAAAACCGTTAAATAAATTTTAAATTTTAAATTTCATGCCATTGCATTGTAAACATTTTTAAATAAAGAAATTAAAAACGAAAAAAAATTATGAATTGATATTAATTAAAAAGACTGTATGCGAAAAATCGATTTAAGAAAAAAAATTGGAACAATTTTGGTTACCTAAATGAAACATGCGTGTGTGTATGCAGCTTATGTGTTAAACCTTTTTTTTTTTTATTCTTTTAAAATACCTGTCATTGCCGACCGATTTTTAATACGATGGTTATGTGTCTGTTTTTACATTGATTTTATTATCTAATTGTTATTATATTATATTTTTTTATCACTTGAAACTGTAATTTATTACTCAGTTATTTTTTTTTCTTTTTTTTTAATTTTTGAGGTTATCCTCTGAATTTTATTCAGACAATTTTTGAACGATTTAGAAAATAATATTTTTGAATTAAAAATATTCTTTGGAATAAATATCTTTGAATTGTATTTTGATTAAATTAAATTTTAAGTTTGTTTTGTTTTTTATTTTTTTATTTTTAAATTTCTTTTTTATGATAAACAAAAGTTTTTATAAAGCTTAATTTGTATGCATATAAACATGTTATTATTCTTTTAAAATGTCAAAAATGGTATGTATGGATGTGTTTTACATATACGCTAGTTAAACTTACTAGTTAAGTTAAAAAAAAAATCATATTGAGAACTAGTTTTTTAAGTCATTATTGATATTATTATTTATTTGTGCTCTGTATAGCTCTAGACTTTCATATAAGCAATTTATTTGGTTTTCTGTATATATAGGTATGTCGTTTATTTATTTAAAAGTGATCGACAAAGTTTTATGTTGTTTTTCAATTAAAAATAGGACAGTGACCCCTTTATTTCTACTTTGGCTTCTCTTTAAGTTAATGTTGTGAAATCTAAATGTAATTAATTTTTGTAAGTTGTTCTATTTACAACTTCGGACATTCTTTGTATGGCGTTTTATAAATGTGCCTAACTTAATAAATTTACGTCCTTCTTATCTAAAAATTTTAACTTCTACTTAGTTATAACTATAGATAGGTCGCTTTTCAAATATTTCATATGTCAGTAGTACAATAATTAACTTATATTATGATGTATATAAGTTATTATATATCATCGTTTGATTATCATATTCTGTCTATATAAGTGATTTTATCCAGTAGGGGCAGTTCGTTGAGTAAGTAGTGTCTTTTCAATTACCTGATTTATTATTGAGCAGTAGCTAAGTAATGAATCTTCCTATTCTAATAAACTCTCATATTTATTGATGTGACATTTATATTTTTTAATTAAACAAATTCAAGAGTTTTTTGAGCCGTAGTGAGGAATATATCTTTCAATCATAGCGTTGCCATCTTTATTGGTGCGATATTTATATTTTTTCACTTGACAAAGTTCAACAGTTATATCTAAATGAACAACTGATGATTGTGTACATTGTTGGTTGGTTCATTGCTGTGTACATTGTTTGGACAACATGATTGGTTCTGATCTCTTTATTACCATTTTCATAATTTAAAATTGAAATAAAAATCGGTGCATCACCACTTCAAAATCAATTTCAATAGTATAAAGGTGATGTGAAAATAGCGTGATTTATCTTTTTCGTTGAATCAATACCTCACTTACATCACGATATCACTTGTTTGGTGTACCTCACTATTTATCTAACTTTTGAAATTCATGATTTAAACCATTTATAAAAACCATACAAAGTTTACAAGACAATTTTCAAACCCAACTATTTCATATGCCAGTTAAGTAATAGAGAGTTTACTACGAAGATTTTAACAGTTTGAACTGTTTCAATATTTAGTTTTACCAATTTTTTAAATTGATTCAAGATTGTTTTTAATAACACATCAAATATTATGGGCTTACTCATCTACTAAAAACAAATTCAATTATTAATAATAATAATATTTAATTTAAATTTGATTTCTATTTCTTCAGGAAAGGATTAATAAAGGACTATGAGCAAATTTTAATATATTAAAATTAATATTATTAGAAATTGAGATACAAAAAAAAATAATAATAAAAAAATTATAAAGAATAATTTATAAAAATTAAGTTTTAATAAAGATAATAAAAATATAGTATCATCAGTTCACAAAGTTAACAATATTTTGTGATCGTATGCGGTATGGTGATCGTGTAGTGAAAGTTTAATATAGTTTTTTAGTTTTTCGTTTATCCATCTAACGTTAAACATTTACATTAAAATATTGACAGAACGAGCGTGCGTATATTTTATATAATAAAGTAGATATATATAATATATATATATATATAATATACTTACGAATATAACAGAATTTAAAAAAAAAATCTCAGAAAATTAAACAGAAAATGAAATAAAAAGAAGTGAAAATTAAAAACAAATATAATTAAAAAAAAAATTGAATTTATTTATATTTAAACTATACTATACATATTACGTACATATTAACACACACTTATAATATTTAATCTATATATGTATATACTTGTATATTTTCGATTAAAAACAAAAACGAAATTTTAATTTCATTTTCAAAAATCAATGGAGCCATTTAATTGTAATAATTACACTATAATATAGAATAAATAAAAATAAAATCAAAAGAAATGCTCTATTTGTCTTAAAATTAAATTTTAAAATCGAAAAACAAAGTGTTTTTCTTTTTTTATATATACACCATACGTAACGTTGCGTACTTAATTTTCCAATTGATTCTTCATTAAAAATGATTCAAAAGTAAAAGTAATTACAAATATAAAAAAAAAAAAAAAAAAAATGAATGATAATTAAAAAATAAAAATAAAAACAAAATATATAATTATTAATTATGGTTACATGTAAAATTGATTCAGCTGTTGTCCCAAAAATGGGACGTAATCGTAAAACATCAAGTACATCATCCGGATTTCGATTATTAGATGGTGATCAATTAGATAATGTTTCAAGTGTTAGCCGTAATTCAATTTATAAAATAAAAATTGATGCAATGTTTGATGACACAAGGTGAGTTTATCATTTTTCGATTTAAATAATTTTTTGTTTTTTTTTACAATGAAAATAATAAAAATTTGTTAAGAGAAAAACACATGGATTAGGACCATTCGATTTTTTTTTTAATATCCTTACGCTGCTTGAGAAAATGTTGTCTATTTTTAATTATTTAAGACCTGTAAGGCCTTCCGATTTTTTTGTCTTAAACAAAAAAAGTTATTATAATATACTTTATACCGTTCTCTTATTAAAAAAAAGAAAAAAACAAGCCGGGTTCGGTTAATATAAATATATTACTAAATTATTTATTTTTTAACCAATATTTCGGCAATTCTTGTAATATGTTGTCTTCTGCAGTTGATTTGCTTAATCAAAATAATTAAGAACTATTAGTACAATATGTATATTCTATAGTAATAAAATTTTACAATCATAAAATTTAAAAACTACTAATTTTTTAACTGATAAATAAGGAAAAGTTTAAACGTAATAGTAAACACCGTGTGCACAGAATTGCACAGAAGTAGTTCTTTCAGCCACGATTGTAGTATTTTTGCTACTTTTTACTTTGAAAAAATATCTCATACTATTTGATTCAAATTAACTACTTTTTACTTTTTGACATAACGGTCACTACATAAGTGTCACTTCACTTTCAGTACTTATTTACAATTTTACATATTGAGAAAAATTCAAAATCTTCACAAATTTTTCGAAAATATTTAAAATATTTTTTTTTTTTTTTTTAAATGTTTTATTTATAATAAATCATTTGTCAATTAATATTTTAGATAATTCTTAAATAAAACTAAATAGAATATTATATTATTGTCTTATCAATATATGAGTGAAGTTTCAGCTCTCGTATTAATTTTTTGTTTGTATTGTACTTGCTATTTCTAAACAATTTATTTATTATATCATCAAATGCTTACTCTAAAATGTGGTTTAATAATTATTGATACTTATGTTGTATGTTTTGGTAAAAAATGTTTTGAAAAAAAAAACCCATTATTTATTGTTTGTTTTAAATATAGAACTAAACCTACTTAACCTAACCTAAAATTAAATATTTAAAATGTATACATATATAATAAAGAATTTTTTATTTAATTTTTAAAATGTTAGTCAATGGCATATAATCGCAATCTTTTACATTAATTTTTATTTTGTCATTTATGTCAAATGTCATTGTGAACTTGTATTGAAAAAACCAATATTTATTTTTTATTTTGTATTATGCATATGAATATGTATAATTAAGTGATAATAATGTACCTTTAATTTAGCTATCATTGGCCTTATGTACACTTGTTGTTTCACTGCTTGTTGTCTTTTCCTATTCTCTCCCCTTCCACAAACATAAGAGCTTTTTTTTTAAATATTAAAATCTAATCCGGTTAACGAAAAAAAACTTAATCCAAATTCGAATCCGATTTGTGAAAAAAACACAGAAAATGTCAACTACACCAAAAAATTATTTATGAATATATTGATATATATGTATAATTTTTAAAGAACCTGTTGAGCTTTCTGAATTGAGTTGACTATCAGAGATCAATTATAGACAGACACAGAATATAAGTAAATATAAATAGTTAGATGTTTAAATTTGTATTAAATTTTAATACTGTTTGTTTTTCTTTTTTGTTTATTTAGTGAGCTGGAACAGCAAAATAATATACATATTATACGTATATAGTAGTTCTTTCATATTTCGAAAAAAAATGTAAAGTTTCAATTAAGCTTGACTTATTAGTACAGCTCTAATTATTTAGTTCTTTTATTTTTTTATTTTTATTTTAAACTTTTAAAACTGGTCAAGTTTAAAATAATGATATTCTACATAATGTATGCACATTTTTTTAACTAAAAAGTTAATTAAATGAATAATTTTTAGAAGATTTAGATTTAAGATGTTAACGCATGCAATTTTACTTATTATTATTTTAAAGTATAAAAATTTCACTCAATCGATTTGAACACGCACAAAAATTATTGTGAATCTTTTTTAATTTAGTAAAATTTTTATTGTAAACTTTGTAAAAAAATAAAAAGTAAAAATTATATTAGATTTTATATATTAGCCCGTTTTATTAAAATTCTTGATTAAGCATGAAATTTATCACAATGAACAACTTATAGTTGTTTTTGATAATCAGTTTTGTTTTTAGTGATATGTTTGGATTTATGGAATAAAAGTCGTTATAAAATATTTGCAAAAAAAATACAAATGATTAGTGAAAGGAAACTCGACTTTTATTCCATAAATCCAAACTTATAGTTATTTGGAATTTATATTTAGCTTCGTCTAAAAATATCATGAAAGCTGATGGAATTTCTAACAAGAATTAGATTAAATTTTCGATGTAGATTATTCCAAAAGTCCTAGTAGTTGGTTTTAAGATGAAGGTTAGTCGAAGAACAACCGAAGTTGTTGGACCTATTTTTAAAATATTTTTTGCTAAATTTAAAACATCTATTCACATCATACACACATGCATACAAAATAAAATTTTAATGTTTGTGAATTATTTTACTTAATAAATTCTTCACAAAACTTTTTCAATACTCTTCCATACCTTCTTGTTAAGGCTAGTCCTAGCAAATTTTATTGTTAACAAGTTTTATCTTACAATATATTCCAACATATCTGCATAAAACTCATTAATCCACTTATGAAATTTTGATAAAGTGTGGAATATGCTTGATAAGGATTAGAGATATCCAGTTGCAAATAAATTCGAATTCGGTTATTGTTCATTTACAGTTTTGATTATGGAATTTTATAACTATTTCCTACTTACTTTTCTTTACTTCGCTTTTAACACTTATTTATAACTTAAAAATGAGTTTTTACTCATAAAGAAACATTTCAAGAAGGTTATGTTAAATGTAAGGATTTACAGAATAAGAAATAAAAGAAGTTTTCATCCTTTTTATAACTGAAAATTTGAGTTGTTGACTTAGAACAAAAATACCGAAAACTCTAACATCTCTGTTAAAGTGGTTACGTCGGTCCCACACAAAAATTGTATTTAATAATGAAGTTCTAAAGAATGACATATTGCAGTGCACTCATTGTAACAACACCCAGTGTATATTAGCCGGCCTAATAAAAATATATTTTTATTAAATATATACAGGGTATTTTCTAAACAGAGTTGAGTTCAACAAGCTCAAAACTCAAAGCTGTTTGATCTTTTGTAAAAGAGATCAACGCGCTCCAACCCTGCGATTTCAAGGAGAAAATCGACAATGGTCTGAAAGCCGTGAAATGAACATATTTTTGATATAGCTAAAATGGCTGTCAAATCTTTGGGTTTTCTTTCTCGATGTAAAACCTATTTTTCTCGAACAGATCTGTCCAATATCATAAAGCTTATATCCGACCTAAGATGGAGTACAATTCTCAAACATGGTTGGCGCCCCCCAAACTTCACTAGGTTACCTGGACAAAATTCAAAATCGCACCTTACACCTAATTGGCAACCCCACCTAACTTAACTCTTCTTTTATTTTTTAAAAATAGATTATAACGCATTCATAGAATTTCAACAGTTAGGTAGGTTTGTTTCTCTATTTAATACTCTTTGTATTTGTGTAGATGTTTTTTTGAATGATCTAACATGGTTGAGTTTTCCAATTTTCCAACATTTAAATTATAATAAGGATCAACTATTTTGATATATCATATGTATCATACCATGAGATAATCAAAATTTTTATCTACCATATTATAATCTTAATTTTCTATACAACGGTTTAAATTTATAGAATTTATATAATAAGGGTATTGACGATTAGGTGTAGATTGAAAGTGTAGTTCTTGCAGTGTAGAAGTGTATTGCCATTGTTAAATTTTTATATGAAAAAATATTCTACAAGACTTGATTTTTACAAGACTCAAACCTATTGTACTTTTGGCATTGTTCTTTAGTTGCCATTGTACTTTTTAAGTTTAACATTTGTTAAGTCAATACTAATATATTTGAAAAATGGCTGAGATAAAGGCAGAGGTAATTTTTTAAATAAAAAATTTTGGTTTGAAACAAAATTTTCATTGCATTTTTATGAATGTGGTTACAAGTTGAAAAAAGAAAGTTATTTCTCACTTATTCTCACAATTAAAAATTAATTTCATATGTAAACAAACCGTTTTCCCAATTCTACATCGAGTACAACATCGAAAGTACAAGGGTGTGTTCACGAAATCGTTGTACAAATCACTGTAGATCTACACCTACTACACTTCTACACTTAATCGTAAATACCCTTAATATTTTTCAATTATTTTTCAAAGACCAAAAATGTCATATTTCAAATACAATATAAATCATGGTTTTACCAACTTTAAAATTTGGTGTAACAAACCGGAAGTTTAGCCTTGCACAATATTTCCATTGACTTCAGTCACGAGGAATCTCAGCGAATCGTATGTAAGGTTGTATGTATTTCCAGTGAAAATGTGGTTTCCTTCGGCAACACGGTCCTGAAGTTTTTGATTAAAAGATTTTCTTAGATTGAAATTAGATTTCACTTTTATCCGCTCGATGTGAGCTAGCTAGTCAAATGTATCTCAAATTGACTTGTTATGATATAGGTTCACGTGTTTATTTAATTTATGACTTCGAATTAAAAATATATGTTTTTATTTTAACAAAAATTAAGATCGTGACATTTTTTCTTATTTCTTTTTTTTTATTTGGTTATATAGATAGTAGATAATAGATATTATTTAAAGCTTTAATTTTCAAATTAATTACTTTATTTTATTTAATTACCAATTATTAATTTAGAATTGCTGTAATTAACGATAGTGCATCTACAAATATTGAATTTAGACAAAGTAGTTAAATAATCAAAATATCATGTTACATTTAATAACGAGATCATGATTTTAACTTTTAAAACAAATAAAAAACAACCAACGAAAATGAAATTTATATAAAAATTCATAAAACGTAATTCGTTATGATTATACTAATAAATTTTTTTTTATCTAATTTATTTCTATTATAGTTGTTCAATTCAATTTTAAGCTAATCCATCGACAATAATATTTTTTTTATTTAAATAATTTATGTTGAATATTTTCGTTATTAAAACAATAATTAAATAATTAAAATTTTAATTAAAATTAACAATAAATAATTTTGAAATTATAGTTAATTAATTTCATGTAAACGAACTATTAATTTAGGAATTTAGATAAAAAAATATTTTTCAAAGTTTATGTGCATAATACATACTTGTACATATATAATAGATTTTGAATATTCATTCGTCAAAAGTAATATGGCGGAACTGTCTTTTTTTTTTAATTAACCAAAAATTTCTGAATTCCGTTTTTTTGTTAATTACAAATTTTTAAAATTTTTGACTGCAGTTTAAATTGGCTATAACGTTTTTTTTTAATTAATTTTATTTCCAATAAATTATTTTTCTTATGTATTTATATTATTATATATAGTTATGAAAAGGACTCGCTACCGGAGCTATTGAGTCATAATCTCCTTTAAAAAAGAACAATAATAATAACTAATTAGTACAAAAAGTTAAATGTTGACAGTTATAAGGGTTTTCCAATAGTGATGATATAATTTAAAATGGTTAAGCTGGCAGCACTGCGTATTATTTTTTAACATTTATTATGTCATTTGTGTTCAGTAGGTTATGCGATACCATTTAATCATGGAAAGATACACGCTGGAACTTGAACAACATTTAGAAATTGTTAAATTGTTAACGATTGTTAATGATGAAAAATTTTATTCAATGATGAAGCTCATTTTTGTTTAAACGATTATGTAAACAAACGTAATTGCAGAATTTAGAAGGCTGAAAATCCACACGAAACTGTTCAGCTACCAGCACATCCAGATAAAGTCACTGTTTGGTGTGCAATTCATGCTGGTGGAGTGATTTGTCCATATTTCTTTGAAAAAAAATGGTCGAAGAGTAGCAGTCACTGCAGAATATGGGTTTTTCGATCTGGTCCAGTACCCTTTGTCATTGGGATAAAATAAATGACAAAAAACAATTGAGAGTATAATCTGGTAACAAATTAAATAAATGAAGCTATTTTATTTAAGAAGGCTTAGTTCTTAAATGAGTTGATAAGCCAGTAATTTAATAATTAAATGTTCGAAAAACATTGTAGATATTGTAAGTATAAACTTGCAGTACCTTAATTAAGCACCAAAAGGTGATTCTATCTAAGTTACTGTCAAGAATACAACAAAAAAATACGCAAAGGTGAGTAAAGCTCATTCGTGAAATGTATGTATAACAGATTTTCAATTAGAATTGTTGTTTACCAATGGTCTATGAAATTTTATGTATATGCTGATAGTATTACATTTTTAGACAAAGCAGAAAATGAAATACAATACTTAGAGTACGTAGAATAAAATTAAAATAATCAACTGAAGCTGAATTACCTAAAAATAAGTATAGAACAAAAACAAAATACATGTATCTTCCATTCGGATTCATTACGGATTCCATCGAATCATTACGGATAAAATAATACAATTTATGTAGATTACCCTCTAATTTATGTAGAGAATGTTTTGTGTGCACAAAATTCAAATATTTCAACCTTTTCTACAAAGAGTAAAAAATATTAAAATGTACAAAACAAAATAAAAATAGGTTAACAGAAGTGTAAAATGAGTAGTAGACTATCCAATAAGAAAATATCTGTTAAATTGAAAAGAAAAGTGTACAGAGTCATTCGATCAATACTTATCTATGTATCAGAACGTTAGACAATTAAACAAAATGACAAAAAATTACCGAAAAATGACTAGAAACAACTGAAATGAGAATAATGCGATGACTTGCATAAAATTAAAAGCTATTATATATGCATAGGTTCATTTAAATTACCTGACATTGCTGATAAAATAAACTTGGACGGTAAAGCCACATCGAAAACGAAAATAAGAATCGAAAGAGATGCAGCTCAAAGTGAGCCAAAGAAGAAAACATATACTAAATAAATAATACTGAAGTTTGGGAATTAAGAATATTAATCCTAGTGAAGACTCAGTCAAACAATATTTTCTTCATCTTTATTCTTTAACTCATATATACAAAAGATAGACTTAGTGCTGTACAAAAAGCTTAACATCATATAAAAATTCGTTAAATAATTCCAAAATATTACTCTTATATGAACTGGACTGTAGTCAAAGATGAACACATTATCACCCATATTCTCTTAGACCCATCGTTGACGAGAAGAAAAAATTCATCTCGTCTCGTCTCGCTGAATATGCCTTTCTGTTAGACACTGTAAGCGGCGCGATAGAACATTTTATTTGTTGGTAGTACTGATTATTTTTTACTATCAAAAATAATTATTGGTATATAAACGAAATATGATTTATAAAATTTTTAGAAAGTTTTAGTGGGGTTTTAGTATTATTTTTAAAATATTTTTTAAATGAAAAATAAATATAAATGTTTTAAATATTTTTTAGTTTAGTACATAAAAAGTAGTAAAACAGTAATAGTAAAGATGGTTTTTTTTTTTTCAAAACAAAACACAATTTTAATAATAATGCAAAAAAAATAATGAAAAATTGTTTATTAATTTCTATTTAACTATTTTATCTATTCAATTTATCTATTTAATTCAATTTTTTGATAAAAAAACACAAAATACTTTGACGAGATACTCTATCGCTTACAATTTTTGACGAGATAAAAAATGGCTATCTCGTCTCGTCAAAGGTCTAACAGAATACAAAACTATCTTGTCAGAGATATTCTCACGCGATCTCGCGAGATGGGTCTAACAGAATATGGGTGTATGTATAATGCCAAACAGTGGTTAATATACAGAGTGGTCCGGTTTAGAGCAAAAATATTATAAGAGGTGATTCCTTGGAGTATTGTAGGAAAAAAAAATGTTCTCGACGTAATTAGTGATTAGTGAAATTCAGTCAAAAGTGACTAATAAAATAAAATTATGTTACAAAAACTGTAATCGGAAATGTCACACTAAGATCATATGCATTTGCAGTCTAATCGTTTGTTTGATTTAATTCACGTAATTTTTAATGCCAATTTTAAATGACTACTTTTGCAGTGTAACACGCCATTTGCTTACAATTTAGTCAAAAAAAAATAGAGATGGTACCTAATTGAATAATAATATAAAACTAAAATTGAATCTAAGACAAATATTTAAATTTAATTTTAGCCATAAATGAAGATCTAAATCTTTCAAACTTAATATTAATGAATTAAATTAGGTAATCAGGGAGAGTAGATCCAGTGTCAGAACGCAGCTGACATGGTTCATCGCATTCACCAAACATATTTTCAAGATAACAAGAAGGTAATTTCAACGCAGACAGGGGCAGATTCTGTTTCGAAGAAGAAGAATCCTTCTTTCATCTTCTATTTGAATGCCATGTCACAGCTAGCAAAAAACATAAATATTTCCAGGTATATCTAATTCTGAAATTAAAATAGTGCAATAATAGCGTTCATCAAGGACATAGATAGACCTACAACTTTTATTAATTGAACGGGGAAGTAAAATAGATCTGCAAATAGATCTCTCTCTACATAGAGCTCCTCAGCGTAAAAAAAAAATAAATAAATGAAGGCAATTTTAAGTACATTTTGATGTACCAAAATAAGACCTACAATCACCAATAATTTCAAATTTCTTTTTTTCATTTTCAAATTTTTGCTCAAATGTAAATAAATTATATAGAGTTAGTGATAATCGTTCGAATCAATTCGAATATTGAAAAATTCTGTTAATTCTAAAACGAGAAATAAAATGATAATTTCTTTTTATTTTCAAAACTTTCTCACTAAAATTAAAAATTCAAAGTTCAAATTCAAAAAAAAAAATCTCATTTTATAACATTTTAAAAGAAATTTACCACTGATAATTTTCGCGAAATTTACCATTTTCAATACAAAAAATTAATTGCATGCTTTTAACTAAAATGACGTTAATGATGATGATGGGGGGTTTTGCTGCAGTCAAAAGTCAATCAAAAATAAGAAAATCCTATTAACCTAAATTTTTCTAATTTTTTTTTTTTAAAAAGGAGATTATTTTATTTTTCTAAATTTCATTAATATAAAATTTCCTTACGAACAATTTTTATTTATTTCAAAATTGCAAAAATCAGAAAAAAAAAATTAAAATTTATCATTAAAGTTCAATAAATCTCTTACAGCAGTTACCACAATTTTTAATTATCATTATGATGGATTATTCTATTTATTCTCGATTTTATTTGTAAAAAAAAAAATATTTTAAATTAAATAATTTTCAATAATTATAGCAAATATTATTGAGAATTATTAGAAATTATATAGTTATATTATTAGAGCTGGTATTAAGAAAATTAATTTATTATGAGCAATAGTTCCGAAAATTGCCTCAATATATTTCGAAAATTAATCGAGGGCCGAATTAATAAAACTATGGGTTGATGTAGGTACGTAGAAAGTATGCCGAATAATTAATAATAATTATTTATTTATTAGCTTATACATGCAAATATATATATAGTTAATTTATAGGGTCCTTTAATACCTATATTAGACATGTGGACTAAAATGTATACTAAATTTGTTTTTACTGAACGATATATTTTGTACATTAATTTTCTTACATCTAAAATTATTTTAATTTCTTGTATTTATTTTTACTTAAATTGATTAACTCCTTAATTTATTATAGTTGATTGCTTAATTAATGTTTTATATTGTACTTGTTACCATTTAATTTATCAGCTAGTTTTGTATATTAAGTCCATCTGAATTTTATAAACCTCACAAGCGGTAAAAAGAAAATCCGACAAATAATGACTCCCTCAATCAATTTAATTGATTTTTTTGTTTTATTACCTGTTTATAACAGTTTTTCGTTACCAGATCGTAACAGCATATTATAAAATTTACTATATTAGGTAGAACAGATAAAGATTTTTATGCATCTTGGAATAACAAACAATATAATCACTCAAACATTTGTTGGTGAATACCTATGGTTTCAATGATACGATGATGTTTCAATTCATCAAATGTGGGAGGAAATTTGAACATTTTGGTTATGTTATTAATATGTTTACGGTACCTACTACAAGGATATCGCTTGCTGTTTCCGAATCATTGCTTTTGCTGGTGAGTTTGTTGTGGTTGGAGAATTACATTTCTCATGCTCTTCATAGGCTGGTTTTCTACATTCACAAATTTAGGTTTTGCCATTGACGTTGAATTTTAAACAATTATCTTGTTGCTGTAAGATTTTGTAAGGACCTTCGTAAATAGATGACAATGAAACCGTTGCGAATGAAACAGTGGCTTCAATAAGCATTAGTGTTGTTGGTGCGGTAGTGAAGTTTTGAGATCAGTTTTATAAGCGTTACGTACGCCAAGCAATACCAGTGGAAAACTCTTTATCACTCTTATCACTACAAGGATATCGCTTGCTGTTTCCGAATCATTGCTTTTGCTGGTGAGTTTGTTGTGGTTGGAGAATTACATTTCTCATGCTCTTCATAGGCTGGTTTTCTACATTCACAAATTTAGGTTTTGCCATTGACGTTGAATTTTAAACAATTATCTTGTTGCTGTAAGATTTTGTAAGGACCTTCGTAAATAGATGACAATGAAACCGTTGCGAATGAAACAGTGGCTTCAATAAGCATTAGTGTTGTTGGTGCGGTAGTGAAGTTTTGAGATCAGTTTTATAAGCGTTACGTACGCCAAGCAATACCAGTGGAAAACTCTTTATCTCTCAATCGTTCCGTTGGCCTGAGGATGATAAGGTGATGTTCTAGCCCTTTCTATCCCAAATTCTCTTAAAAATTGGAAAAACACTGTTGACTCAAATTGCTTACCATTTTGCTATAATTACTTTTTGTGGTACACCAAATGATGATTTGTCAGGAATCGGTATGGCGTCAGGTCATTTATTATAACGATCCATAATTGTTAAACAGTACTTTTGATTTTTATTTAGTGGAAATGGACCCATTAAAATTCATGTTAATAATTGTAAATGGATGTTCTGGTTTCGGTATTTTTTTAAGCTTTGGTTGATTGTGACGCTGTATTTTTACTTTTTGAGAAGCTAGGCAGGATTTGACGAAATCTATTCTAATATCACGCCAAACATATCGCGATGTTACTAACTTTTTCATACTCTTCTCGCCAGCATGAGATAAATCGTGCAAATTTTTTATTATAGCAGTTCGAAATGGAAATGGAACGAAAGGACAGATAATTGAAGTACTTCGAATCACAGTAAATTGTTTTATTACTGCCTGGAATGCTAAATTTTTTGAGTACTAATGAAATTTATACTTTACCTGATAAAATTTGCTACAAGGGTATATATATATATATATATTTAATTTGTTAAATAGGGTTGTCCAGAGCATTCGTATATTTCGTAATATATAAATTCGTAAATTTTTAAGAGGGGAAGGAATCGTTATTTTAAAATTTAAAAAGAAATATTAAATTAATCGCCGAAATTCATTGAAATCGAAATTTTCAAA
Source organism: Argyra leucocephala (assembly GCA_963942445.1). Classification (NCBI taxonomy): domain Eukaryota; kingdom Metazoa; phylum Arthropoda; class Insecta; order Diptera; family Dolichopodidae; genus Argyra; species Argyra leucocephala. Next base: position 154,236,897 of record OZ012677.1, on the reverse strand, counting down.
TGAGAAGTATTTTTCGATGCAAATTCATCGCATTCAAATATAAAATGAGAGGAGGATTCCTATTCCCGTAATCAGGATTTGCATCGAGTTATCTATGTCATCAAGTGAATTTACCAATTTTTAACAGATATTTGTTAAATGGACATACAAGACATACAGGACATACATACTATCTCATATATTATTAGTTTCTTTTATTTCCCAATTGACGTTTGAGCGTGCAATGGTTGACTCTGATCCTAAGAATTAATTGGGTTATCCAACCTATTTTTGCAAATATATCTGCTTGCTCATTACCTTGTATTTCTTCATGTCCAGGAGTTCACAGACCAGTTGTCTTTAGCTGATATGAATATCACTAAGTCTGCATGATAACATCGAACAACGTAGGTAATGTATTAATGCAATACGACAAATAAATAAATATATCAACTATTTCGTCTGATGTATATTCCATATGTTCTAGTGACGGGGATACGCTCCATGTATTTTTTTTACATGTAAGTTATTATCTAATTAAATTATATTTTCAAAAACGAATTAACTTCAATGAATAAAGAAAAGCTATATAATTCATGTATAAAGTAGAATTTGAATCCATGAGTTTCATATTAGAAATAAAATGACCTAAACAGTGTGTCATGTAAAAGATAAATTATTATTGTAAACATTTCGTTTTATAAGTTACAGTTATATTTAACATATAGCTATATTTAACATATATGTACATACAATAAGATTCCAATGTTTTCAAATAGAAAATGAAAGCAAGGTATTTTTTTAGAATATGCTTTGATATTTTATAATTAAGAATTATACTGAAAAGATTGACCCGAAAAAGTAATAACATAAATTTAGAGAATTATAATTAAATTCATATAGTTTTCTACAACTCTTTTATGACATTTATTTATTTAAACTTTTTAAAAAAAAAAAAAGTCAAATTATTTTTACTAAAATGAATTCTCTTTTAATTTAATTTTCTTTTAAATATTGATTTTTTATTTTTTATTTTTTTCAGGTCAATAAAAAGCAATCACAATCGTTTTGATGATCGTCGAGGTTCACATCGAACTAGATCAATAATAATGTATGGTAAAAGTGAATTAACTAGGACATCATTAATAACTGGTAATAGTGATACAAATCGAAATGTTAATGACAAAAATAATAATGATGATGGTGGTATTGATATAAATAACACTGTTAGTAATCGTTCATTGAAACGGCGAACAAATCTTGTCAAAAATAATAGTACGGCCAGTGATATTATAACAATAAATGGTGAAAAAGTAAAGCAGGATGTACAACGGATTAGTAATAGTGTACAGGCGCAAATTGAACGTATGTTTACTGATGTTGCAAAAGATGCTACATGCAGTTTTGATGTACGTTGTTTGGGCTCATTACCATTAAAAGATAAAGTAACTAGTTTACAAGGATTACAGGATCCATTAAGACAATTATATTTAAGTGATGCAATACAAGGTGTAAGTATAAGAAACGTATATTTGTACTTAGTATTTATTATTTTATAATATTAAAAATAAACCTACAGCATGTATTTAAATTATTTAAATGCCTTCTTTTTCTATTAATTTGTAATTTTCCATCTTAATCTAGAACTTTTCAAAATAAAATAATTTCATAATTTTCAGCAGCTTAAAATCATAATTTCTTCTCAATTTTTCTCTTTTAATTAAAATGTTAAGTGGCACACTTACCTGAAAAAAAAAGAAACAAGAAACAAACAATAAATAAATTTCTTGTCATGGTTTCATGACTAAGTAGAATTCTTAATCGAATACAATGTTACCATACCGTTGATGTTTAATTTTAAATTTTAATTTAATTTTCAGTTAATGTCACTTTCAATTGAGATATTCATACCATACTTTATTTATAAATAATGGCAATAATATTATATGATTTCTTCTTTTAAAATCACATTCAAAATCTATAATAAAAGTTAAGCTCAGTTTTGACCAATTCTAACATGAAAAAAAAAAAACAAAAAACTCTAAGACTCAGTCGGCTTTTAATATATATGTATATACATATTCGTATTTCATTTTTTTTCAGAATCAACCAAATGGACAATTAGATATTTGTGCAACTGGCTTACGATTTCGGCAAGATGGAGAAAAAGAATCTAGAATTACATCATTTCATAACATTGCAGTTTGGTCGGCTGTAAAGTTTATTGTTTCACAAGAAGAAGGTGGTGCTGCTTTTTTGCCATTAATAACAGATCCAGAAAATATTGATAAATCATCTTTATTTCAACCGCTTAAGTAAGTATCGTGTGTATATATTAATTTTCTGTGTATACATTATTTATGTATCTAATTTGGTCTGCATTCAAATATATATTTATAGTGCTTCCGATCAACGACGACTTTCATCAGGTCTTCATGCACCAATTTTTGCCGTTGTAATGCGATCATCTGGTATTCCAAAATTACTTGAATGTCATGCATTTGTTTGTCAAACACCAGAAGATGCAATTGTTATTGCCGCAACTTTGTATCAAAGTTTAATGTCTCATGTTAGTACAAATTCACATCGTAGCTCAAAGAAAAGAACACCGCGCAATCAAAATGGTGTTAGTTGTATTAGTATTGCAAGTAGTTCAGCTGTAACCGGATCTAATTACCTATCACGTAATGGTGGTAATGCTGGTTTGACAAATGTTGGACGAAAAAATTCATTACATAGATCAAATCAAATTGGCCGGGCTGAATCAATAAATTCTTTAGCAAGTTTAACAAGACAATCACAACATCGAAAAAAACGTGTCGCTTCAAGTTCATTGAGTGGTGAAAGTGATAATTTTCAAGAAATTATTGAAACCACTACTGAAGAACGTAAAAGAAAATCCCATAAAACAAAAAGAGCTCCACCTATACCAACACCAGCACGCAACAAAGGAATGAATTTAATATCAAATGGTGATGGTGTTGATGATAGAAATTCAACAGGATTAAATTCTTTATCTTATACAGATGGTATTGATACTATTGCTGATTTACATTCAACAACAACAAATTCAAATGGTGGTAAAAAAATCGATTCAAAAAATAAAAAACCTAGTACAAACACTGGAAATGATCAACATTATCACAGGAATAATGACACTGGCGATATTTTAACTAGAGTTGCAATTCCACGTTCAGGAAGCTTCTTAAATACTGGCGGCCTAACACGATATAAATCACGTGCCACAAGAAGAAATTCAGGAAAAAATAGTATTTGGGGTGGTGGTGGAGGGTAAGTTAACATATACAATATGTATATGTATATACATACATATATAATATTTTACTCTTAAATATTTCCAACCGAAAAATGATTTAATTAGAAGAGATCAAATTGATTTTAATTCAATTTGCAAAAAAAAAATAAGAAAAAATTCCTATAATTAGAAATTAGATTTATTAGGTCTCAAAAATTTTATTTAAATTTAGTATAATAATTCAAGTTGAGTCAATATTAAAAATTTTTTTCTTTTAATTAATTGATTTCCGCTAAATACTATTCACACCAGTTTATTTGCGAAAGAGTTTATTCAAAATTTTAAAATGAATTTCGCGAATATATTTGAGATTATTGCACAATTACAGATCACCACTTGGTTTCAATGAACTTTTCAATGAATTTAGATTACAAGAGAATCTCCATTCGTTGGACGACATATTAAATGCAATCATTGATGCTGATGGAATGTCATTTAATGATTTGAAACCAATTTATAAAGAATTTTTACTTAAACTAGCAGTTACTCTAACAAAAGATGAACTTTATCAAAGATCAAAGAATATAATGCGTCGACAACGAAAAAGAAAATTGAAGAGGAAAAATAGTCAAGTATAATAATTATATATATATAAAAATAATTATTTTAAGAATTTATATAATTAAAAAAAAAATTTATATTTTAGAAGAAAAAAAATTTTAGTATTGGAAGTGGAATTAGAAGTGTTTTTCGTTTTGGAAAATTTCGTACAACTAATAAATCACTTAAAAGCTCCGATTGTTCTTCTAAATCAACAACTGATAAGACTGTATCAAAGGATTCAACAAGAATAAAAGAAAATCCATGTTGCAAATTAGGCGCTACAAGTTCATCTGATGTGTCTGTAGCACGTCATGATAATAATGTAAATGCATTTCATAGGAATAGTTCCAGCGGGTAGGTAACCTTATTTATAAAATTACAATAATTTTATAGATATCACTGAATAACTTTAGCCTTTTATTTGCTTTTATTTAAACAGTCTTTGGAAGCTACTATATTAAAAAATAATTGATATTGTCAGTTGAGTCCATTTTGCTCTATTACGTCATAACTCGTTGATTCTATTTTATATGTATTGGGAAAATGAAAAAAAAATTAGAGGCGTAGTAAATTATAAAACCAATAAAAAATATTCTATCAAACGTAAAGAGTGAAATATAACTCAACCCACAAATATGTAGTGAAAAAAGATTTTCTTTACACTTTGCAAAGTTATATTTACATAATTTAAGACAAACATTACCTTCTTCAAAGCCCAGTTTACTAATTAATAATTTCAATTTTTTATTAATATTGTAAAAAAAAGTATTTGCTTCATCTTACTAATTTAAAATTGCATCTAAATGCTTACTTCTTCATTAAACACTTTGATCATTCTGAATTTTTCTTTAATTTAACTTTCAGTTACATATATTTCAGCTACATTCATACATTTTTTTTTATTATTTTGGCTCGATATTATTGTTAACACATAAGTTCCTCTTTATCAAAATTTTTTTCTTTCTACTTTCATGCCTATTATTTCTTCTTTGAAAAAACTAATTTCAGCTATGTTTCATGTTCCGAATGCAGTTATGACTCTGAAGCATGTACATGTGAATCGGCTGATCGATGCTATTGCAGTTTAGGAGCGGATAATGAACCATCTGAGCCACATCATCATCAAAATGGAATAACAAAAAATTCTAATCGTCAAAATCAATTTAATGAAAAATTACGACGTAGATCACGTACACCAGGACCACGAGATTCATTGCTTTCATGCAGAACTGAAGAAAAATGCTATTGCTCAATGCTGGATACTCCAGAATATTCTTCGGACACAACATATTGTGATACAGACAGTTGTAATAGTGCAAGTAAATGTTATTGTCCTCATAATGAACTGAAACAAAAACGTCGCCTTGAATGTTGTGGAAATAATACAACTGAATCAAGAAATATTCAAAAAAACACTAGACGTAAGCCACCAGAAAAATTTGGTCTTGATTATGAACTATTTCAAGTAGATGATGACAGTTCCAATGTTAAGCAAAGAAAAAGCCGCAGTCGAAGTATAAGTAGTATTAATCATAGCACTAGCTGTCATGAGAGCTGTTGTGAAGTTGAAATTCGTAAACAAAAATTAAACCAACATGATGCTCTAAGTATGAAAAAAAGTGTTGAAGCAGCTGCAATTTTTGGTGATGTTAAATTAAATCAAACAACCGATTTGAAAAATATGAAATATAAAGGACAAAATAACAAAATAATTCATCAACAAAAACAACAATTTGATCTGGCCGACGGAAATATTATCAATAATTCATCAAATCTACAACAAGGAAATCGAAATAATAAAAAAAAATCTGCAATTTCAAAAGCACATGATAGCATATCGAAAATACCAGAACGCTACGATAGAAGTATTAGTAGTAGCTATAAGCCAAGTACCAATAATAGCGCCAGTAGCAGAAAAATATCATCATCTAGTAGTCATAAAAGTCAACATCATCAGAGATCATCTTCAACTGATAATTTTCTATCGAAATTGAATGCGATTGAAAAATACAATCATCGAAGCGGTAAAAGTTCAATTAAAAGTCGAACAATCAATGAAAGTTATTATCAATCAATGCGAATTGTTAGTGCATCTCTAGAAGATTCACTTGGTTATTTGCCATAAATCATTATTATATTTAAAAAAATATCTATAAATATTATTTTATTTAATACAACACAATTAATTATTTTAAATGTTCTTTTTTAAATTTTTAAATCAAAATGTTTTAATTATTAAGAAAAAACTAATCTGACAACACTGTTCAAATAATGACAGCAATTTAAATAAATCGTTAGTTTTCATTTTGTTTTTATTTTATAAAAAATCTTTATCAAATTAATTACTATGTATGCATATAGATAATTGTTTTGCTGATAAATATTAAATTTTAATTTATTACTCATGCATTCTTAGATAAATAGTATATAATTGCAAGCATTAATATATAATACAATACGTAGGTACATAATATTATGTACATAATTTCATAATTTTTCTAATATACAAGGTAGAAGAATGCATGAATGACAATTAAATTTTAATATATATTTGTTAAACAAAATTAAAACATATTCAAATGTGAAAAAATTTTCAATATTTGTAGATTATGTAGGTACTAAATTTAATATTTTAAAAAAATAAAAATTAAATATGTATATGTAATTTTTTATAATTTAAAATGGGTTTTTAAACATAGGTGACAGGTGCAATATTTTATTATTAATTGAGCAAATAAGTATATTAAACTAACATAATTAAGTGCAATATAACGTGCAATGCAATTTGTATTACATATAATGAATTTACTATAAGATAAAATTCTATTATTTTACAAAACTATGAAAAATTACATTTGAGAAATGTAAAAAAATATTTTAAATAAAAAATTTATTATATATTAAAGAATCTTATAATATGCCATTTCAAATAATTATTTACATTTTAATAACGAATATTTTGATCAAATTAAAAATTAAAATAAATAAATAAATAAAAAATAAACAAACATATATTTTTTCAATTGATATTTTAGGATTCCTATTCCAATCTACTTCTAACTACTAGATCCATATTGTGTAGAAAAGATTTATTTGGCTATGTTTTTTATTCTTGCTAAGATTAATCTGATCAATCTGATTTTTATTTTGAATGCTGTTTTTTATTTACTTTTCAGATTAACCTGTTTGATTTTTTTGATCTGAATATATTTTCCGATCACATCGATTGGTTTTTGATTTTGCTAGCGACATCTAGCTTTATTTATTGGAACCTTCACTTATTTTGTCAAAATTTGTTTAACTTGTTGGTTCACAGTATGTTATGTATATTATTTAATACAGTTTTGAATTTAATCCAGAGGAATTTTTAAAAGAATTTGAAATTGAAAAGTTGAAATCAAGTAAGTATAATTTCAGATGTGCAAAATTAAAACACACATATATGTACATAATGTTATTAATATTTATTAGCATATTTATAATTTTATTGAATGTATCTATTTTTTAGTTTTCAAATGGACTAAATTTACCACTTTAGTTTTAATTAATGCCGTAAAAAGCATTACAATTCCTTCGATTTCAAATTTAAAAAAAATTGTTTGGCAAGACATTTCCAAAACCGTTGAAATTTTTACCAGGAAATCCGAAAGTTTAGTAGGAGTTTTTAAGTTTCAGCAATGTTTATTTGCAATAATCGCTCATAATTCCGATACAATATAGAAAAACATGATGATCTTCGAGATCAAATCTACTAACCACAGTCCTATCAAAAATATAATGTAATATTAACTAGGAATTTAAATATTATTTTAAGAAAAGGTAGTTGCTTAAAAATCGCTTCATTTTCCAAATACCAAAGTGTAACCATTAACTATTTTTCTATTGCAATTTCTAAACGAGTAGTGAGTGCTTTTTTTTTATCAAATTCATTTAATTAACCACAGATAACATCAAAAGTTTGAAGGTCATACATAATCAATGGCCAGCGCATTTTTTTAATATTTTGGTATGATTAAACTTTTGTAAAGCTTGTCCTTAGAATTTCGAATAATTTGAAATGTCATGTAAACGCAGGAGAAACGTTTACTTTAAAATATCTTTCAGCATTATATTTAAAATATGTCCATGCATTGTGCATAACAAATAACCATTTACCAAATGAATCTGAATTTCTTTGAACCTAAGCTTCAGAAAGTAGAAACCATTTCTACATATTATTAAACCCAACATTAAAATTGCTTTCAAAATTTGAAATAAATCAATAAATCAATTTTTCTAGAACATTTATTCGTACATATTGCAATATTGAAAACGTCAGTCATTTTGACGCTCCATGACCATCTGCATTACGGCGCTTCGTAAAACTGTCAATTTCGAAATTCAATATACGAAACTTACTTTATTTGAAGGGACACAGCTGTTTGAGAAAAAAAGAGACAGTATTATATACATTTTCCAGAACTTGTGAAAATGTATAAAAATTTTCAGTTTTGAGAAAAAGATTTTCGAGAAGCGTTTTGAATTAAAGATTAGTGTGTATAAAAAAATAATAAAATTAAATATAATATAGTAGAAATATTAATAATAAATGATAAAATAGTTAAATAAATTTGAAAAAATTTAAATTCTAAAATTCTGATTTTAAGGTTGCAAATGAAAAAAGTTATCAAAACGTTGTAAAAAAATATGTCTTCGTTGCAATTTGTAGTTTATCCTGTTCCAGGCACTGAGGAGCAATTAAATGATAAGTAAGTAATAATTATTAATTTCTCATTAAGTTTTTTAAAACAAAAATTATTATTTTTGAGAGCTCTATTAAAATTTTACATAAATTTAATGGCGATTATAATTTTGTGTTAGCAAAAAAATTCAGCCATAATGGCAGCCATGGTTCCACGTTTTTTCACAATTTTACCTAATATTTAATATAATATCTGACTCATCGTAATTTATTTTATTAGTTTATTATATGAAATAAATAATTACACAAATTACAAGCCTATAATAAAATTTTATAATAAATTTTTCTAAAAGAATTTGAGACTGGATCAGGTGCTTTTTTTCTTTCTTTATTAATGATGAATTTTTATGTAAGTTTCATTTCAACATGGCTGGAACTGCCATCTTAAATACAGAATGTTAGTATAAATATTCGAAAGAGCATATTCCAATCATACCTTTGTTTACAAAAATTAAATGCGTTTGTTTATATGGGATTTTTTTTAAATTTTCAATTTAATATCATTTATTTTATTAATACTTGTTAGGTTTCGTGAAATTTCCGATAAACTTAATAAATTTGGATCACCAGCTTTACAAGCATTACAGTCATTAAGAGTTCCTGTTAAACAAGTGGTTATTGGCCCAACTCATTTAGGATTACTATTAGAAGATGGGAGAGCATTTAGGGTTGCCTTTTCAATTATATCAGAACGTTTGGATCTAACAAAAAATGATGCGAATAAGAGGTTAGTATTTAATATACATACAATAATAAAAACCAATTATAAAAATTATTATTTTTATAAATATAGTGGAAATAATGCATCTTTATCATCTGGTAACTCCAAAAATTCACCTGGGACGTCATCAAGACAATTAGCTAGATCTAGAACAAGAGTTATGCGTACTGCTATTAGAAGTGGAAGTAGTAATCAAAACTCTGGATCTCGTAGTACAGGCGTAATTATTGGTGGTAGTTCTTCTGGAAGGTCATTAGTTACAGTTCCTGCACCCTTTGTCCCAGATGAATTAATCAATCAAGCTCAAGTGGTTTTGCAAGGAAAAAGCAGAAATTTAATTATGAGAGAGTTGCAGGTAAGAAAAAAAACAATCTAAATTGAATATATTAAGAAAAAAATTATTCTTGATATTAAAAGTATGTGTACAGAAATAAAAGTACAAAAATACGGTTATTCGTGTAGAATGAATTGATATTTTATGCTTATTATAAAATTGTAGAGAACAAATCTTGATGTAAATTTAGCAGTTAACAATTTATTATCTCGTGATGATGAAGAAGGTGAAGACACTGAAGAAGGAGGTGATCATTATGTTCCAGAAGATCTTATATCACTATTAGACAATGGATTTCATGCTGATAATAGTAGTGTCATAATTGATCCATCTGATGGTCTATTTTCTGAAGAAATGTTCAGTAATTATTCAAGTATCAGGAAGTAAGTGAATTAAATTCTAATAAATATTAGTGTATTTTTATGATTAGTTCGTTGCCGTGAATTTAAAATACTGTTAACAATTCTATTATCTCGTTTCGTTGAAAGTAGTTCATCTTTCAATATCGTAGTTTTTTTAACGAAAAAATCACGTTAATTTGCAATCCATGAACGTATTAATGTTTCAATAAGTTCAGACGAAAAAAGTTTACAATTCGCGTGATATTTTTCAAGTCGACTTATAAATAAAACTTTAATTTGCTGCGCTCAATTCTATATCAGTACAAATCTTCAGAATAATGATCAATAACTTGCAAATTTCAACATGTTAATTTATATTTGGAGCATTGATTTTCATTTAACTAATTAAAACTATTGATTATTGAAAGCAAAAACAGTGTTCGAAAAAAAAAAAGTATAACTAGCATTTTATTAATAATCTAACTTGAAAAAACTATTTCGATTTCCTCAAAAAAGCTTGTTATTTAGCCGTATACGCAGCGAACGAAATCAACCTAACTCAGCAACTACTAGTGGAACTGGAACGAGCAATGCAGCAACTGACGGTACTGCTGGTGCAGCTGGAACACTAAGATCAACAGGATCTTCAACTAACTCAAGCAGTGGTGTTTCAAGTGGTTCAAGTGGTTCGGCAGTTCCAGCCGCAAGTGACCGGGATGCATTTAGTCGTTGGAGAGATAGGCAATATTACGGTCCTAGGAGATGGTTTTCTCAAAATGATCCCGGCTGGGAAAAGGAATCTGGTAAATAGAAAAAAAGAAAATTTGTTAAAAATAAATGTTCAGAGATATTGAAAAATATTGTTTTAAATTTTGTTTTGCTAGATATAAAGAAAAAAGATACAAATGCTGGTCCACCAATTTGGATATCTGATGAGCTCGAAGCTTGGCCTGAAAAAGAAGGAGTGCCAATACGATTTAGTCAGATCACAACATTATATTCCGAATTTATTGGTGTTTCTGTAAAAGGAGAATTGCATCAGTGGCGTTGGACTGATTACGAACCGTTCAAAAGTGAAGTAAGTCAATATCAATGTTTTATTTACTTAAAATTGGGTATTTTAAAATTAAAATATAATTCTAGACACCGGGAGTATATCATCCAAAAACTTCGCAATTAAATCTATATGAAAAAGTTACAAATATATCTGCATCTACAATACGTTGTTCAGTTTCAACTGAAAATAATCGAGTAGCAACTTGGATGGATGAGCAATTAGGTTATGCAGGTAGTAAGCTTGAACATACGGCTATAAGCTTTCCGGAATTTTCACAAGAAAATATACAATCGTTATACACATGTCCATTATATACTGTAGCTCGTACAGAATCTAATTCTTTGTTTTGGTGGGGTGTACTTCCATTCGGACAACGTAAGCGCTTATGGGAAAAGTATAAAGCGAAAACACGAAAACCTGTTCGTCCATCATCACAGAATCCAGAAATAACTGTGGGTTCTCAGGTTATTATGAAAAAGTGTCCAATGTATCAAATGGGGTCAATAGGATTTACCATTTCAAATGGGGTACCCAAAGTTGGACAACTTCTAAACGCTGCATGGGATCTTGCAGACGTTTGTCGCTTTAAATTGATTAACGTAATAACTAATGAAAAAGAAAAATCTGGTAATACCATAAGTATATTAAGTGGGGACAAAGAAACTCCTTCCATAAAAAATAACTCCTCACAATCATCATCCACTACAAAACAACCAGGTACAACTAATAACAAAGAAAATGCTGACCGTATAGATATGCCGCCTCCGCCGTCACCTGCGTCCAGCACATGTAGTGATACAGGTAGTGTAACATCTCATAAACGAGCTAAGCGAATGACTCCAAAAGAAGAAGTTGAATCGAAAAAAGATGAAGAATCTTGGATTTTAAAAGACGTAGTATTTGTTGAAGATCGCAGTGGTCCAATCGGAAGAGTTTTAAAAGTTGATGGAGATTTTGTAGCTGTGCGTTTTCCTAACGCAACAGTCAATCAAACAGAAAATAAAGAAGATGATTGGCAAGAATGCCGTCTATTACGTCGTGATGATATTCAAGTTATTAAATCTGGCACAACATCTCGTAGTCCAGACTGTTTTCAAAAATCTCCACGTAGAATACTCTTCATAAATGGCAGTGGAAACGAAAATGCTCAAAGTCATTTATTAACACTTTCGGTAGATTCAAAAGGTGTGCATGCCATTATGAAAATTGGTTCCAAATTGCATTATTGTTTATACAATTTAAATAGCGGAAGACAGGAACAAGATAGTCTATTTCCAACAGATTACAATACTTTTATTGGACACTCAGTAAATAATGTAGTTTTATCATCGTGCAGTGATTGCAGTGAAAATAGTGTTGTTTTATTGCGTGATGGAAATAGCACAATTTATCCATTATCAAAAGATTGTGTTGAGGCCATTAAAGATCCGCAATGGCTAGACTTACCCCCAATACGTTCAGTTGCTATGGCTTCCTTATCGGTTTCGTCAGTTGGAATGAATTTAAAAACTCAAGTTTCTTTAATAGCATTTTTAACTGAACCGCAACATTTGATGCCACGAATATTACGATGTGATTCAAAAGGTGCAACAACTTTTTTAACACAATTAGAAAATGAATTAAGATCATTTTTACCAAATGTAATTAGCGAACGCTGTGATGGCAATCGTAATATATTTCATGCCTGTGTATCAATGTGCTCTCCAACTACAAATAAAGATATCGAAGATAAACCAGCAATAACCACTTCAGCTAATTCAAGAAACTCAAACTCTAGCTTAGATTGTATGAATATGAATCCATTTGTTTCGAATAATGCAAGTGGCGGTAATTCAGGCAATGACAATGGTGCTACTAATACAAGTCGAGAACAAACTAGACCAGTATGTCTACGTGATATTATGAGTAGAGTTTCTCATATAGAACCAAGTGGTAATGCTACTAGTAATTTAACAACCGGCTCAGCATCTAATGATGGTGAAAATACATTTGTGCCATTATCCTATTGGCCACCAGAATACGATCCAACATCAGGAGATGAAGATAGTTTAGGTAAACTAAAGTTCATTAATGTTTTGATTTAGTCTATTTTTATTTTTTTTTTTTAATTTAGGATCAAATACTCAATCAAGTAAATCATATGTTTCAACAACTTATGTCTCAGATCCGATACAACGTCGGGAAAACGCATGTTATATTTTACAACAAATGAGCAATAATTCAGCCCTCAAACCTTTTTTAATACAACTATTAAGTGCGAAGGACGCCCAAGGACAGACACCATTCATGTTATCAGTTTCGTGTCGAGCATATGAGGCTGGCAAAATTTTATTGAATACTATTTTAAATTTAGCTAATGGTGATACAACTGTTAGAGATTCCATGATTTTTCCACCAGGATCCTTGCCAGATCAATCTCCCTTGCATATTATTTGCTGTAATGATACATGTTCATTCACATGGACTGGAGCTGATCATATTAATCAAAATATCTTCGAATGCAAGACTTGTGGTTTAACTGGATCATTATGCTGTTGCACGGAATGTGCTAAAGTATGCCACAAAGGACATGACTGTAAATTGAAGAAAACATCACCAACAGCCTATTGTGATTGCTGGGAAAAATGTAAATGTAAAGCACTAATTGCTGGTAATCAATCAAAACGATTCGCTTTATTATGTAAATTAACAACTGGAACAGATTTAGTAACAAAGTTTAATTCGCGTGGAGAATCAATTTTATTGTTTTTAATACAGACAGTAGGTCGACAAATGATTGAACAAAGACAATATCGTGCCACATCCAGAATACGAAATAATTCAAGCAATACTAGAAAAACACCATCACTCGAAGTAGAACAAGATATGCCAGAACATGATTTAGAGCCCCCACGTTTTGCTAGGAAAGCATTAGAAAGACTATTAGTTGACTGGCCAGCTGTAAAAGCAATGATAATGACAGGTGCTGAAGACGAATCTCATATGTCTTATAATACACAAAACATTGAAGATTATGAATCCCATAATTTATATTTAAAATCCCAATGTGGTACAACATTATTGGACAAATTTACGCACAGTTTATTCGTAAAATGCAATGTAGACCACCTAGAAATTTTATTAACAACTTTAGTAAGAGAATTACAAAATTATTCAATACCAGGAAGAATTGACGAAGCTCAAAAAGTTGCAAGACGTTTTGTTCGTTCAGTTGCACGTGTTTTTGTGATCTTTAGTTTAGAAAAAATTCCAAATCCAGAGAAACAAAGAAAGTTAGTATATAACACGAAATTAATTCATTATATAAGTTTTTCTAAAATATATTTATTATTGCAGTTCATCTCAAAGCAGACATATTCAGAGTTGCCAAAAAGTATTTCATATTTTACACAAAATTGCAATTGAAGAATTATGTGAAACAGCTGATGCTTTGATTGCACCTGTTAGACTTGGAGTTGTTAGACCAACAGCGCCTTTCGCAATTTCACCAAGCACAAATGATGTAAGAACTTTTTTTATTTTAAAAAACAAATCTAATTTCGCTTATTTTCTTAGAATTCTGATGATTTATTTAGTGTTGAGCCTTTAGCTCCACCCGTATTTAGAAACGCTGATCAACCACCAGCATCATCTGCAGAAGAACCAGGAAGCATATCAAATTATCGGTTATTACAAATGGACGATAATAATGAAACTGATGGTAAAAACTAATTTTTATAATTAAATGAATTAAATTATTTTTTTAGCTCTAGGTCAAGGTGATGGTGATATTTCTGAACAAGATGATGTGTTAGAGACTAGTAGATCTGGCAATCGTCCAATTGAAGAGGAAGCTGCTGATACATTAAGAAATGAAGATGTTCAGCCAGAAGGTGAAAGTGACAACGAATTTAATTTTCAAGAAGCTGAAACTGAATCTGATTCTGACGATAATCAAAGTACTCAAGATGCCCAAAGAAGCGTCCAAACAGGTGCAACAGCTGGTTCTGATACAGGTGAAAATTTTTATGTTTCTCATTTAACATTTCCTCGCCTAACTTGAGTTTTGTTAAAAAAGTTAAGTCATTCGCTCATAGCGGCACTTACATCTTTTACACTTTTCTTTTTCTAAACTATTTATTTCATGATATAAATTCAAAGAATTAAATTTCTACAATATTTAGGTTTGCAATCATTACTCTTGTTTGAAGATGAATCTGGTGATTCTTCACCACCTGATGACGAAGCATCTGATGATGGTGAAACTGATGAACACTCTGAAGAAGGATTTGTACTAAACGATGATCAGTTAGAGAGACGTAATGGTAATGGGAACTCAAGAAACAACTCAGCACCTCAATCTATGCAATGGGCCATACGTAATCGCGAAACAAATCGTTCATCTGTACGTTTACCAACAGGTTCGAGTTTAGTATTTATTGATCCAATGGCTTTAAGACGATCAGCTGTTTCAAGTTCAGCTGTAACTGCTGCATCACAAGAACCACACACGATGGCAACAACAGCAAGCAGTTTAGCACGAGCTTTCGGAATTGTTGTTCGTCAAATTTCTGATTTGATGACTAGTTTATCGGAAATGTTAGCTCAATCTTCTCATTTTCAACTAAAAGTTACTTATGAAGAGGCAGTAGAATTACAAAAATATTTAGAAACACGTTTAAAACCAACTTGGGATTGGATGTTGAGAGTAATGGATGCTACAGAAGCTCAATTGAAATTTGGAGCATCTCTCACAAACTCTACTGATCCATCACATCCTTTACATCCATTAAATACAACAACTCAGACCACTAGTAGTGGAACATCGTCTCATGGAATTAATTTATTAGGAACAACGGCACAGCCAAGAAATAGAAGTCAAGCTGGTGAAGCTACACAAAATGCTTCAACATCTAATGCTAGAATTGTAGGATTTTCGAATTCGGATAACCAACGCAACTATGATAGAGAAGGTAAGTTTCACATAAATATTGCTACAAGATAAAAATACTAAAAAAATATTATTTTTAGCCTCAAGTTACACTCAAGCTTCACGTAGAGAATTCTTTACATACTGTCTTTCTTTAATGAGAGCTCACACATCTGAACATAGAGATTCACTACCAGTTTTAGATGTTACTGCATTGAGACATATTGCATACGTTCTCGATGGTATTGTATTCTATATGCGTGGTGGTATTAATTCTACTGAAAACGAGAAAGTTGATGTTGGAACTTGGAATGACCAAGATGAAAATGACAACGACGATACAGAAGATGAATTAGGTGTTGTCATGGGTGATAATGACCCAACCGAAGATGAATTATTATCCGCAAGTGGTAATGTATCATCACTTGGAAGACGTCACAGTTTCTTTCAAAGATCTGAATCAACATTGTGCTTAGGCTGCCCAGCTCCAGATCCATTTAATACACCACTACAAATTGCTTTACCATTAGCAGATAAACCACATTTATTACAACCTGGTGTAAAACGCGAAGAACTATTCTCGAATTTATCTTTACCAATAACAACCGAAACAGCTGGTGAAATTCCTGGTATTAATTCATTATTAGAAGTACCGCCAACAAGATTAGGCTTATCACCATCATTTGAGCAGTTAACAAATGAATCATCACGATCTCAATATATACCTGCAACATCAGCTTCCTCAATTATTAATCAAAATCAAAACAATATTATTGCACAACCCGGTACATCATCAACAACAAATAATATGAATAACATTGAACAACATCCTACTATAATTCATCAGCAATCAAGTACTGCAGGTACAGAGTCTTCATCATCACAAAGTAATCTTCGAAATGAAGGTTCTTCAAGTGAAAGTAATTCAACATATAAATCAAATGAAAATTATGGTAATTTATATGTTCAATTAAAAAAGAAAAATTACTATGATCAACATGAAGATGAATCAAAATCTAAAAACGACAGTAAGCACGAAAAATTATTAAATTATAAATATAATTTTTTTTAAATATATTAATTTTCAGGTCCACAAGACTTATCGGTTTCGCCTGCTAAAATATTTAAATCAAGTAATGATCCACCTAAAAGACATTTTCAAATGGATATGGACTACGATGATGACGACGATGACGATAGTGATGATGAAAGACAACCTCCGCCACCTCCATCCAACGATCAACCAAGCAGTGGAAACCAAGTATCTGGGCAGACATCTTATGATACTGAGTATGAAATGAGTGCAGTTCGTCCACAGATTATTGTAACTCCAAGAAAAGTTGTCGCTGCAATAGAATCAGTTACAGCAGCCATATTGGCGAAAAATAATAAAAGTTCGTTGTCTGAGCTAGTTAAACCTGATATTCCAATAACTCTTTTACCATCTTCGTTCATAGCAATTACTGATAATAAAACACAACAGCAGTCTGATGGACAACAATCGATTTCTGACACAGGAACAAATACTACACTAGAGGCTAATTTGGGCACGCCAAAGAAAAATTCGCCATCAAAAGGCGTCATTGTTCGAGCTGGACCGTCGGTAAGAATAAAAAACATGTACTCAAAAAATATTAATTTTTTTGTTTTGTTTAAAATTATTAAAGTTATCACAGGGATTGATGATACAGTACTGGTGATTTAAGTTTTTCTTCAATTCTCACTTTCAATCCCTATATGAATACATAATTAGTGCTTTCTGATGAGCTTAAAATTTTTAATTATTATTTAAGCACAGATACGGAGCATACAAACCCAACCAAATTTTTTAATATATTTAACAATTATTATTAATCGATCATTAAAATATAATTTAATTTACTTGTAGTCTTCATCAAGTTCTATGGATGCTATTCAACATACTGAAATTATGGATACTCAAGAAATATCAGCACATGTTACTGTTGAAACAACCCCATCGACAATTCCAATGCAAGTGCTACCTGCTCGTGGTAATATGTTTAGACCAAATATGATAGCAAATCCACCATCTTGGAATTTATTACTTGGACGTTGGAAATTATCATTGGATTTGTTTGGTCGTGTTTTTATGGAAGATGTTGGACTAGAACCAGGTTCGATTGTTTCAGAACTTCGTGGTTTTCCCGTCAAGGAAACTCGTTTTAGACGTTATATGGAAAAATTACGCAACAGCCAACAACGTGATTTAACTTTATTAAAAATTGAAAGAAATCGAGCTAGCTTAATAACACAAACATTTAAAGAATTGAATACACAATTTGGTAATCAAAATCGTCGAGGTCATCCACCATTAACATTTAATCGTGTTAAAGTAACTTTTAAGGATGAACCAGGTGAAGGTTCTGGTGTAGTTAGAAGTTTTTATACATCAATTGCGGAAGCACTTTTAGCTAATGAAAAATTACCAAACTTAGAATCTGCTCAAGTCGGCTCTAGTAAATATAGTGGTTCATTTACAAATATGCTAAGAAATCGTAGTTCAAGTAATAGGGAAACAGCATCATCTTCTTCATCATCAAGACGTGCCAGTAGTAATAATAAAATTTTGTGGAGAACAAATCGTGATCGTAAAACATTAAACTATGAAGCTAGACCATATATACCAACCACACATGGTCATGGTAAATTATAAAATAAAAAAAATTAAAGATTTTAAATTAAATTTTAATGTTTTTGAAGATGGCGCACCTGTAAATCCAAGCATGAATGATCATTTATCTATTCATTTACAGCAATTAGGGGAACGATTATATCCAAAAGTAATTTTTTTTCAAATTTATATGATTTAATTTTCTAATAATTAAATTTTTTTTTAATTACTTTTAGGTTCACACAATTAGTTCAACGCATGCTTCAAAAGTAACTGGAATGCTTCTAGAGTTACCTCCATCGCAATTATTAACAATTCTTGCTGCTGAGGATACATTACGGCAAAAAGTAAATGAAGCATTAGAAATTATATTATATAAACAGAAACCTGAGATAGGTATGCATAAATTGTTGTATATACTCGTACATACAAATATTTTAATTCATATTTTTTTGTTTTGTTTTAATTAGGAAATAATTCAACAAGTGGTAGTTCATCTTCAAAGAAAATGAATCCTGTTGTAGTTTTAGAAACATGTCAACTAGAAGATAATGCACCATTATTTTATTCACCCGGTAAACGAGGTTTTTATAGTCCTAGACAAGGAAACGCATCATTTGAAAGAATAAACGCGTTTAGAAATATTGGAAGGTAAAACATTAATTTCGAATATAAAATCAAAATTTTCCATTACATAAAAATATTATTATTTTATAGATTAATTGGACTTTGCTTATTACAAAACGAATTACTCCCGTTGTTCTTGCAACGTCATGTACTGAAATTTATTTTAGGAAGACAAATCAGATTTCATGACTTATCATTTTTTGATCCTTCTGTATATGAATCACTAAGACAATTAGTTTTAGATTCACAAACAGAAGAAGGTTCAGAAATGATATCAAAATTAGAAATTTTCTTTGTGTAAGTATTCATTATCATTATTTAAATAAAAAAAATATTTCTCACTTTAGGTAAATTTTTTCTTTGATCTTTAGGATTGATCTTTGTAAAGAAGAAGGCGGAGATAGTATTGAATTAATTCCAGGCGGTCGAGATGTTCAAGTAAATGAACATAATATATATGATTATGTTCGAAAGTATGCTGAATATAGAATGTGTAAAAGTCAGGAAAAAGCTTTAGAGGTGAATAAAGTGTTTTAAATAAAATTTTAAAACACTTTAAAAATAATATGTATGAAAATTTTAAAAATATTTTTTGTTTTTAATTAAGGCATTACGTGACGGTGTATTTGATGTATTGCCAAATGGAGCTTTAGAAGCATTAACTGCAGAAGATTTACGTCTATTATTGAATGGAGTCGGGGATATTAATGTAGCAACTCTTATATCGTATACAACATTTAATGATGAATCCAGTGAAGAATCTGACAAAATAATTAAATTTAAAAGATGGCTTTGGAGTATTGTAGAAAAAATGAATAATTTAGAACGTCAAGACTTAGTATGTTTTATTAATAATAAAACTAATAAAAAGCATATACATCACATACTCAAATAAATATAAATTCATTATAGGTTTACTTTTGGACTGGATCACCAGCCTTGCCAGCATCCGAGGAAGGTTTTCAACCGATGCCATCCGTAACAATAAGACCAGTTGATGATCATTTACCAACGGCAAATACATGTATATCTCGATTATATATTCCTCTCTATTCAAGTAAAGCTGTTCTTAGACATAAATTATTACTTGCGATAAAATCTAAAAATTTTGGTTTTGTTTAAAATCTGAAAAAAAACATTATATATATATAAATATCTTTTGTTCTTTATTATTTTAATCATAATATATTACATTTAAATTTAATGTTTTTCGCTTTTTTTATTTTATATTAGATAACGTTAAAAAATGGATTTTAAAATAAAATTTACATAAATTAAAATGAATGTTAAAAAAAACTTAGAACATTACGGATAAATTAAAAGAAAAAAAAATATATATAAATTAAAATCTAAGATTTTATGGAAATTATCTTAGACATTTGAAAAAAAAACTTAACTATTTAAAAATAAAATTTCAAATAAATTTGGATAAATATTTAATTAAATAGTGATTTGTTTAATTATATACATATATAAGTTGTATGCTAGGTTATATTCTTATAACTTTTTCTTAAATAAAATTTATGAAATTTTTTTTTTGAAGTAAAAACGAGAAAAATTACACCTAATATTTTAAATACAATTTTTTTCATTTAATTTTCCGCTAGAAGAATGATCGAAAACACTAAAGCTACAAATTGGTTGCAATTGATTAACAATAATTGATAACTGTCTAACGAAAATCTGTTCAAGAAAAATTTTAACAAGCTGTAAAATTGAAAGCAATATTAGATGCTTTATTTGACGATTGCAAAAGTATAGTATTCATGAGCTGAATAAAACAAAATGTATAAGCAATATTTTTCGAATTCGTGATTGATTTGTGATTCACTTTTCGTTAATCCATCTTTTAATTCAACCTTGAAATTACATTTTCTGACTTATTGGTTAATATCAATTTCAAACAAAAATAATAAGTATGGGACTCGGAATAAAACAATAAACTATATGTAAATCCAGGATGCTCTATCCTTTTAATTCAACCTTGAAATAACATTTTCTGACTTATTGGTTAATATCAATATCAAACAAAAATAATAAAGATGGGACTCGAAATAAAACAATAAACTATATGTAAATCCAGGGTGCTGTATCCTTAAAATAAAACTATATAGATATCAAAATATTTACTTTCAATGAAAAGTTCTACCAAAGAAAATAAATAATCATGGGAAGAAATATAAATAAATAAAATAGTTAAATTTGGACAAAGCTTTGGAAAGCTAGTATTCATAAACTGATTTTTTTTTGTAAATACAAATTTAATTTTAGTTCATATTATGTAATATATTTAATATTCAGTTACTTTTCCTTCTTTTGAAAGCTACTTCGAACATTAAAATGTACATACAATATATAATAAGAATTACATATAAACCAAGGGTAAATCAATGCCTCAATGGAAATCTGCCAATAGTCCAGTACAAAATTTAGTAATTTCGTAAACGGATACCAAAATTTTACCTGATGCGACATGCGAAATACCTACATATTATGTTCATATGTTAATGTTATGTATGTATAAGCCGTATTATGGGATAATTTGGTTTATTTTTGCTACTTTACGTTGTTATTTTTGTTACATAATTATTTTCCTTTTAATGATTTTTTTTATTAATTTTATAGGTTTTTTCTTAATGAGAATCTCATTTTTTTAAACAACCTTTGCCAACATTTTCCGCAATAAAAATTCACCACAAAATTTCTGTTTGATCGAAAATTTTATATTACCTAAGCCACCAATTTACTCGAATATATTTTGTTTGACCCATATTAGTAATTCAGATATACAGGAAATAAAATGAAGTATCTGCTTACTTAAAAATATAAAACAAATAAAAGGGTATTTAGGAAATCAAGCCACAAACAAGAACAAACAAATTCCTTTGCATTTTTTCAATATAAAACCTTTTTTCTTTTTAATAACACGAAACGAATATATCGATATTACATTTTTTCAAATTTCCAAACCATAGCAACAAAATTCCCAATCCTTATATAACAAAATTCCTGTAGACAATTTATTCATATTTTACTGCTGTTTATTCCTTTAAAAACGAATCAACTTGTATTTTTTTTGTCTCAGAAATGAAGACACGTCCTTTAAACGTTTCACAAAACAAAAACATTAAACTTTACTTTTATTTTAATTGAAACAATTTAAATTTTTATTGAAAAAACGTGATTTTTGTAAATATGAATAAACGGAAATGTCCTTAGGGATGTAATGTAAATCAAAAAGTTATGGATAATCAAAGTTTTTCACCTGGCAGTACAATTAGCGGTATATTTGATACAAATTTAAAAGTAAGTAAATTATAATTTTATTAAATGATATACGCAGAGTTGATTAGCGCTGAATGGCGAGAATACCTTAAAAAAGTTCGAAAGAAAAATCCTCGATAGATCTATAAGTGCTCTCAGATTAGAAAATGAACAATATAGCACACATACTTACAATAAATTGACGAATTCCCATAATATAACAAATTTCATTAAAAGCCAAATATGACGATAGGCTGGGCATGTAATACGAGTGGCAGAGAAGAGTGGCTTGCTCAGAATATTCTTAGAAAAAACCTGCGAACAATTTAACCAAGAAATAAAATTAAAGATAATTTTAAATTAGACGTGAGAAATCTAGAAATAGTTAACAGGGGGCAATTGTAGCACTTGGAGGGATGTATTGAAGGAGGCTAAGTCCCACCAAATGTTGTAAGAACTGAATCTGAACCAATAGAAGAAAACAGAAGGAAGAAACGGTAAAAGAATTAATTGTATATTTAATACATACATAATGCTTGATGCTTGAAGTATTTAACTAGGAGATTCCAAGAAAAAATACATTTTATTTAAATAAATATTTACAAGAAATATGTCATCACAATATGTATACGTTAACGTATGTATTAATAAAACTAAGATATTACTTTTCTACAGTATTAAATTTATTTCCTGGTACCTCGGATCATAAAAATAAGCTAATTATGTTCTTACCATAATATTATATAAATAACAATATTTTGTTAATTACTTTGCTTGGAACAGCCTCTTTAAGTCAACAATAAAATTAATTTATCAATAATTCTGTTGTCTGTTCAAATTTCTCTGCAAATTTAAAACAAAAACTATTTATTTTATTATTTCTTTATTTTTATTTGTAGACCCCTGACCCTTTTCAATTTGTTTATATAACTCATCCATTTGGAGCATCACCATTAACATCAACAACTCCGAGTGATTTTTATGAAACTAGTTTTGAAATTATGGAATTGAATTCACGACCTCAACCACTACCACGAATATTAACACGACAAAATTCAACAATGAATTTTCATTGTAATTTTACAAATGAGTTCTCAAAATGTCGTTATCCCAATATTGATTCATATTACAAACCAAGAGAATTCTATGATATGAAATCAAATTTTTATCATACTCCACCATCTACCCATTCTCCACCAGTTCATTCACACGAACAACATTTTAACCACCATGAGCAACAGCAGCAGCAGCTGCACCATCATGAAATAGAAAATAACATTTTAAAATGTCAAAATAATCCAAAATTTAATCCTGCATCAAAAAGTTATATGGAGCGGCATATTTTGTCACAGGAAAATGTAGCATCAAAAATACAACCTCCAATACAAAAACCTCCTTTTTATAATTGCTATGGTAAGTGTAGCTTAGATTTTAATAAAAATTAATTTAACTTTTATAGTTACTTATAAGACAATAATTTTAGATGAAAGAACTGTTCCTGAATTAAAATTTATTTTTGAAACATTAAGAGGGGTTTGGAAAACACCAGTGTCTCTAACGACAAATATGCGAGAAAAGTAATTCCAATCACCCTATATTAAAATCATTACACATTTATATACTATTAATTTAATTTTTTTTTTTTGTTATTAATCAGTAGATGTAGAAAATTTTGTTGTCAGAATCTTCCACATAAAAGGGAAGGTTATATTAATTGTAATTTACGCTCAGGAGCAAACATAACACCAAATACTCGATCAAATCTTGTAAGAAGATATTCATTACCAGAAATCGAAATAAGAAAGTAAAATAATTGCATTTTTTAATCCTCTATTAACATACTCATTTATTTAATT
Source organism: Argyra leucocephala (assembly GCA_963942445.1). Lineage (NCBI taxonomy): Eukaryota > Metazoa > Arthropoda > Insecta > Diptera > Dolichopodidae > Argyra > Argyra leucocephala. The sequence goes on along the minus strand of OZ012677.1, from coordinate 154,212,577 downwards.
AATACTCTTTTTAAGATTTGGAGTTGTTAAAGAACTAGACTCAATACTGCGGTACTGTGAACAATTAAAACGAAATTTTAAATCTAAACCAATACCAGAAAAATCAAAGAAAATCAATATAATCAAAACTGTAGAAAAATCTTCGCAAACAAATCCAGTAACAATTACTGAAAAACCGATAACACCAAAGCCAACTAAATCAAATCTTGTAAGACAACCTATCATTGAATTTTCTGATACAAGCCCATCATATTTAGATTTAGTAAGTAATAGACGAGATGTTTGTCCTAAGCTTATAAAAAAACCTGAAACTATGCCAGAAACTTGTAATAGTATTTCAAAAATAAATCACGATTCCAGTCAGTTATCGAATTCTATAAATGAAAAACATGATTCAAGCTTAAATGAAGTTGAAAGATTCGAAGAAAACACAAATAATTTTTTACTGAAACAATCATCCAAAGAAATATTCATTAACCATGAAGAAAATTTAGACGTAAAACCTGTTTCTAATATAAAAGAAGTTGCTGGTACAAAATGTCTTGTATCGAAAACGATTCTTTCTAATAAAAAAGAAGAAAGCCAATCAGAAGATTCGGTAACTTCTAGTATTTATGTTGCAGAACTTTTAATAAAAAATTTAAATGAAGAAACTTTGATTGCCGATACCTTAATGAAAGTGTTAACTGAACAAAATGAATCACAACAGACAACAAAACCTCATATTCCTGTACTAACTCCTAAAATAGAAGTATCAACTGTTTATGTATCACCAGAGAAACTTAATGAAATTATTAGCCGAAATTCAAGTATCGCTAAACAAGAATCAATTTTTAAAGAAACTTTACAGTTACCCGATTTATGTTTATTAGATACATTTGAAAAATTACCACCAATCGGAGTAAATTTTAATGGAACTACAATAAAAAATGAAAATAATTTATCCTCGTATTCAATTACTGAAAAAGAAGAAAAATCTTCTAATACCATAAGCTGTGACAGTAATATTAACAAAGATTTGGGAACCAAAAATGTATCTCAAATATCATCGATAACATTTCAAGATTCATTTGATACACCTACATTTCCAAAAAGTTCTGAAGAAAGTCCAATTGATAGTCTTGATCTTGAAAAACGTTCATCACATCATAAAACTACTTCTTCAAATTTAATTGATAAAAATTCATTAAAACAAATAAGCACAAAAACTGATATACCATTAAAGAAACCAAGTAATGTAGCCGAAATTCAACCAATAAAAACAATAAGAGACGATTTGAAAAAAAGTAAAATTTATGAAAAACCGAAATCTGGTCTACAATCAACAATATCATCTCAATCGGAAAAACAAATTGTTTTGCCTCAGAGAAAAAAACTTAGCCGACCTAAAGTGAATGATAAAAGAGTTATCGATTCATTGGATCAGTATACAATTGATGCAAAAGGTAATCCAAATTATCAAAAAACATCACCAGCAATTCAAAATCAACAACGCCGTAACAATCAACAACGATGTGGTCAGAATCAATCATCTGCAATTAATAGTCGGTATTTAAGAGTCAGTGCTTCAAGTACAACTTCACGTCATTCGACACATCAAAATGATAAATTGAAAAAAGTTACAATATTTGAAGCTCAATCTAATATTGTAACACCTGATAATGATATGGGTCCAAAAAGATTTTATCAAAAAACCGAAATTTTTGATGGCGATAAAAAAATTGATATTTTAGAAATTGTAGAATGCTTACAATCTCCGTTCAGTGGTGTAGAACCTAAAACACCCGGAGATTTATATACAAAATTTTCTAAAATTCCTATTCCAATAAAAAAATGTTGCAGATCTATACACCCATCATCATCTGTTGCTTTCAATTCATGTAATGGCAATTTTAAATGTTGTTCTTCTTCGAATAATTTATTTAAACAACAATTATTAATGGGAGGTGTAAACGATAATAAATTAAAAAGTATCAAATCATATGGAGAATTAAAATGTGATGATGATCGTTTTTTAGAAGAATACATGATACACGAATCACTTGATAAATGTGAAAACTTTAATATGAAAATATCATCATCGACTAGAATTAATCCATTTCTAAGTAAAAATAATGAATTAAAAAATGAAGCCGATGCCGGACTAAATAATAATGAAGAAGAGAAAATTAATTCTGTAGAAAAATTTAAAGAAAATGAAGGTAAGTTATTTGGAAATTACTTTAAAGTTGATTTAAAGGACCAAATAATTTAGAAGTTTTTTGGTCTTGTAGTATAAACAATGAAATTTACAAAACTATTTTTTTTTTTACATAATTCTAATTGTTTATATTCGTCTTGTTTTTTTTTACTCCGGCTTTAGATTAATTTAATTTTTTTACTTTAAACTATGCCGTCATCATCAACGCGACAGTTAAAATTGAATTTATTAACCGCGTGTATTTCACACATCCCATCTTCTCCTCAGTTCAAAGTGCCATGTCCTCCAATTAGCAGAACCGTCATCTCTCTCTAGAAATCTCATTACTCTCATTACTCTCAACGTAGTAGATCGATAAATTAGTGATTTCGCATAAGATATTAAAGTGGGTCTTAGGATTTTATTGTAGAATATATTCTGAAGCGTATTTAAACAATTCATTCATCTAAAAACTATCTAAAATATTGGTCAATATTAAAGAAAGATGGCCATTAATTTAGACGGACTAAGATAGTGTAGTGGTTATGTTATCCACTATGTTATGTTATAGTAAAAGGAGAATTTCTAGACCTTATACCATGAATGTATGTACATACAAAGTTTTTTAATAATTCTTTGAAATTAATTTAGAACACATGTTCGTTGTCATTTGAAATAAAATGGAACTTTGATATTATGAAGATAAAGTTTTATTTTACAATAGATGTAGTTTTCCACATTTAAATTGGCTGCTATACCAAAAATTAAAATTGATAAATGGACAAAGACAATGTTATTGTCTATGCTATGTCATGTCTGTAGATATTATTGTAAATGCCAAGCCGTTGAAGCAATTAGGATGTTAATAGTTCAGTCTCGAAATAAAAATAATCTGATCATTTTAATGTGCTTGTATTTTATTTATCCCATATTTTTTTTATTTCTTTAGTGAGCTAATTTATTTGTACTTTTGTATTACCAGATTACCTATGTACAACAATTCATTTACCAAGCGTTAACAATTCATTTTTAAATAATTGACAACCCCATGATTGAATGCCGTAAAACATACAATTGTATATTAATTATTATTTTTTATTTTTGGTTTGTTGGTATTAAATTTTAAATGTTTTAACTATTCACCGCTTCACCGCAGTTTTGCATATTTTTATTTTTGACCTAAAAGCTTGCTAAAATTTTAATATTTTTTGTAATTTACTATTCAGCTATTCTTGCTTTTATACTCCGCACCGCACGTCGTCGATCTTGTGTATTATATATATATAAGATGTATAGCTTCTATTGGATACAAAAAAGTGAAAAAAAAACAACTAAAAAAGCGGGATTTTAAAAAGTGGGATTTGGTAAAGTCGAGATTCGTGGCAGATCCTTTTTTGATATCCACAATTAACTCATAAAGTTTGGTGGAAAACTTTTGCACATACAACTAGTCGTGAAATTTCATTTCAAATAGTTAAATAGTTAGGTCATATACATGGAGACGAAGAGACATCAAATATAAGCTTTAAAAATGCATACTTACTTTTCCTCACGTCTTTCCAACTCTATTGATATAAAATTAAACAAATATAAACAAAATTTTAAATTCATACAATCCTAAAGAACTTAGAATAAATTAGGTCACCTTAGAAAATACACTTTTTTGCCCACCTATATCATTCTTGATATTTTTTAGTTTAGTTACTGCTTAAGATATGTTATGGCATTTTGCATATTATGTAACTAAAAAATATGTTCCCTCTTTATCAATTTATATTTCATTTAATTCAAGCAAGTTTCAATTAAAGCTACAGCTTTTTGCTTTATTAGATATTTTTTAATTAAATATAAACTGAAATCATATCTTACAGTTCTAAATCCCATAGAAAGCAGTTCCAAATCAACAAATATAAATGATAGAATATCGACAACAAATGAAGCATACACCATAAGTATTCCCAGTACAATGACAGTTCATCATGGATCAACACCCAGAAGAATAACTACATCTAAAAATCCATTTCATTCATTCAAATCTAGTTCGAAATCGAGTCATGCATCGAATTTATTACATAGAAGATCTAAAAAATCAAAAAATTCAGGACGGCATGAAAGACGACTTTTAAGTCATCGTAAACAACAACATCAAAATGAAATTATTAATGTAAAACCAATTAAATGTAATCAATCTATTGAATCGTCACGTTGCAAAAGAACATCAGCACAAGCTGGATTAAATTGTTTTAATGATGACAAATTAAATGCATGGCGAATTCCATCTTCTGATTTTTATAATTCAACAAAACCTCAAATTATTGATAATAAAACTATAATATGTAGTGATCACAAATTTCAACCTAAACATCATCATAATGAATGCAGTACAATCAAATTTCCTTTGGCTAATAATACAACAAATTCAAAACTTATAAAAGATAAATGTACACCATCATCAAAATGTCAAAGTGAATCAATTATTTCAACCACAACCATTTGTGAAAAATGTCGTCTTTGTTCATGTTATACCAGTACAACATTTTCTGATCGACTTTTATATTCACCAACATTATCAGTATGTTCTGTATGTAGTCAACCATTTACACCGATTTATCAAACACCAGAAACTTCAGATGAATGTTTTAATATTAATTGTAATCATAATACAACAACAGCTATCAAAAAAGATTACAATTTGGTTGATGAATTTGGTAATTGCAAGAACAAAACAACATATTTACCATTAACATCATCTCAAAGAATCAACGACAATCAATGTAATAAAGGAAAGAATTGTGATTGTTCTAATAATAGATTTCCAAAATTGATTTCAACTGAATGTCCTCCAATACCTGAAAAATATTGTGGATTTATGCCAAGTAGTATATCAAATATATGTAAATCAAATAATGGTAATAATATGAATCATCAACCACTGGATAGATTTCTAACATCAAGTTCTTCTCTTGCATCTTCAATTTGGAAATCAACTCGATCTCATACAGCTATGCCATGCATTAACTGGAAAACAATTTTAGATAATAAAAAAAAACCAGAAATAAAAATTGAACCTGTTAAATTGACAACTTCTGATGATAAAAATTCGGGTTAACTTTTTTAAAATTTTGTTGCATTCACATTCTGGACAAATTTATTATTAATTATTGTTTGTTTTTTCCACAGTTTTTACTGTAACAGTAAAAGGGCCTACTCTAGAAAAAGGAACCGATTTAAAAATGGAATTATGTTTTTCAAACCCAAATAAAGAAACTATCAAGAATGCTAATAATGATGCAATGGACAATGAAACCGATGATGTTTCAACTTGTTCATTTGAAACAATTCATGAAAGAATGCTGCCAGGTATTAGAGATTTTTTCAAAATTATGTACGATATTATAGTACAGTACGTAATTCTTTAATTTTCACTTTTTTTTAATTTTCACTTTTTTTCCTATTAATCAGATAAGATGGGCATGGTTTAGCATCGAAAAAAAGGTTTTTTTTCCAAATTTTGTTATCACTTTTACTAAAATGAAACTGTGCTATTATGAAGACTGAAATTACTCTACAGTAGATGTAGTTTTTTTCATATATAAAATTTGCTGATTTTTAAAAAATTTAAACAAGAAAACTTATTATATGTGATTCAGTTAGGGTGTTCATCCCATTGTCTTAAGAAAGATTATAAAAAAAGACAAAAAACACTGAATGAATTCGTACACCGCTGGTTAGGGTGTTGTGTAGACATCAAAAGAACTATTTTGCCTCCCATTCCCTTTCATATAAATTTTATTAAAAAAAAAAAATTGAAGTTGACTCTGCTTCACTATGGTTTTTTCAAGTACCGTGCACCTGTGATTTGCAATTTATGTGCTGTACTATAAAATTTGTTATTAATTTGTTTTTTCTTTTTTTATAATTTAATTTTTATAGAGGGACCAACCCCCAAGGATTCACGTGTAAGTTATTTAATTTATATAAAAATTTAAAAAAAAAATTGTTTGAATTTTAGAAATTGAAATCAACTCTAATTGAATCTGGAAATTCAAATAGTCATTTAGATACTGAATATCATTTGAATTTGTCAAGTCTATTAAATCCAAGAAATCAATCAAATAACACTTATCATAATAGTCCATGCAAGAATAATAATTTATCTGTATCCGGAAATGCAATTGCACCAGAACAAAAACCAAAAGCACCAACAATGACTGAAAAAGATTTAACTGGAAGATATCGAAAATAAGAATAGAAAATAAAAACAAGCTAATTTACTTAAAATTAATTAAAAAACTTTTTGATAAATATATTTTTTTTTTGTGACGAAAGTTTTAAATAAACAGAAATCTAATTCACAACATAAATTTACAGGTTTTATATATATTTTTTTTTAAATTTATTATGAGTAACATAGTTCAGTTTACAATACATTATAATATTATATCTAGTATGTACATACATATAGAATCAACACAGGAAACTACTAATGTATGTTATTGAATGGACCAACCTTTTGTTTTTCGATTCTCATAAAATAAAAATAAACAATATAAACACTTTATTATGAATAAAATTTAAAAGCTTACCTATATCTTGTTTTTAAAATATGTATTTTATTTTTAATTTCTGCGACATCCACATAAACTCCTGACCCTCCCATTAATTTTTGCATTTCCGATATTATGTAAGAATTTTTCCTTGGCTTTTTTAGTTCCGGTTTTTTCTCTTTCCATAATTCAATCAAAAGTGCAATAGCACTATTGCTCCAATTGAAATTTTCTTATTTTTTTTTTTTTATTTTTTTTATTTTTTCCGATTTCAATGTTTTTTCAACAGTCTTACTTTGTTTAAGTCTGAAAGTATTTTCGCTTGGCACTACTAGTTGTGTTTTGTGTAGCACAAGACACAACTTCAAACAAATTTATATAATAGTATATTCCTGAAATAAATTTTGTTAATGCTAGTAAGTTGCACCATTTATTTAATGAAATAGAAAGTCTCACAAGTTCTAGTAATACCTTACCTGAAAAAGATTTAAACAGAGTAGAGTCATGAATACCGATAAGCTTATTACCGATACTTTCAAAGATGGTTCAAAGTATGAAAAGATTAAGGCCGATCCTAACAAGTAAAATTGGGTCAAATATTTCGGTCTTCTTTCGGTCCAAAAATTGAAAACATATTGTAACCAAAAGTAAACAAATACGCCTAAAATTCGAAATTTATAACTAGCTAATTTATTAATTAAAAAGAATAATCGCAGCTCACTTTTAAAAACAAGGGCCTAGTCTGCAAAAGTATACTAAAACCAATATGGTCTTACGATGCCGTGTGACGCATCAAATAACTCAAACATAGATATTATAGCAACGTTTTCAAGTAAATGGTACTTAGAATCTGCCTTAATATGTTCGAAACTCAGTCATGGGAAATGACTCACAAGTGAGTTCAGTAAAAGAGGAAAGTATTCTTTTTGTCAGTTGAATTTTTCAAAGTTTCAATTAATGAGTCAGGCGTGTTCGTAGTTGCAGTAAAACATGGGTCGGTGCAGATTTTGTTCTGTCACTATATGAACAAAAAAAATTGCGCAGACGCGCAGAAAATTCTCTAACAATCATTCTTGTTCAAAAAAGCAGCACATGCACAATTCGTTTATATAGTTATTAGATTATACTATTTATAATTATATTATTATATATTTTTATATATACCTATTTAATATATTTTATATTTTTTGTTTAAATATATTTTATAAATATGTTTTAATATATAACATTATTTTATTTTAATAATTAATTTTTATTTTTTGCTTTTATAATATATAACATATATATTTTTTTCTTTATTAGTATAAAAAAAAATATAGTTCATAACAAACAATTACAATAATGAATAAATCAGTTCAACTTAGATCTTAGCTGTATGATCTACAAAAATTATTCTTTTTGAAAAATTAAAACTTAATACATTACTTATCTATATACTAAAATAATAATAATAATAGAAACATTATTTTCTGACAGTATTATTACCTTGTTAAATTACATGTACTTCAAAAATCATTCTAAAGCAGTCGCACTATCTGCCCGACGCTGACGCGACACCACTTACTATGAACACTAGCGCCTGCTTTTTGTATGCGCTAAGCCCAGAACTTTTTGGGATATGCAACTACAAACCAAAAATCTTTTTTATTGCGCAGGTAAAATATCATATCGCTTCTCAGAATACTAAATTCATTGTGATGTGATGGAAAATGATGCTCTATCGATACTTAGCGAAAAAATTAATCGCTTTTCAGAATAAGACCTAATATAACGTTATTAGTATTCATTAATTTGTAATTTGGTTTTTTAGTCTAAAAACTTACCTCTATTTTTCAATATTTTGAAAATGATATCAGCAATTAAAAAACTCGATCAATTTTTTTTTTTTTTTAAATAAAATACAAATTATTAATTTTCGTACAACTTTTCTTACATTTTTTTTATTGGCACTTCAAATAATTTTTTTTTTATATTATAAATATAATTTTCATAGATTATTTATTTTAATTTTATTTTAATTGCTAAAGATTGGTTACAGCGTTAAAATTATTTCTTTAATAATGGTGTATTTGATTTTCTGTGCTACATTTTAATTTTCGTTTACAAAATAAGTATTTTTATTTTTCAATTTTATTTTTTGTATCATTGTATTATTTAAGAAAAAATGAAGCAAAATAATGATTTCTATTATTCGCTTTTTAATTTAATAAATAAATAGAAAAAATTGTTTTCTTTTAAAAAGACAAAATTTTAAATTTAATTATTACATACTTAATAATTATTATTATTTAAATTAATTATGTAACAAATATTTTTGTAAAAATTTAATTTATTTAAAAATCATATGCGAATTTATACAACGCTACTATTAAGGCTTGAACTTATCTGAATAAAAATTTATTTTCTACATTTAAAGGTTTATACCTAATTTTATGTTAATATAGTCCCGATTGAGCAGAGGTTCTACAAATAAAAAGTCATAATAGTTGTCGAAATTAAATTAAAGTTCACCCAATTTTAAACAAAGCGTTGAGAGGTTTAAATTTTCATCTTTCAAATTTAATTATCAAATAACTGTACAAGAAAAATTTAATTAGCTTAAAATAATTAAAAAATATTTTTTTTAATTTAAAGAAAAAATAAAATGGGTGTTATTAAAGAAACTTTTATCTCGTTTTTCTTTTAATCAGAGATATTTTTAGGTTTTTATGAGCAATGAATTAGTTTTTGGAATTTTAAATTTTGTTCAGAACAGTTACAGCCTTAAATATTTTTTGTTTTTATATCAGCATTTCAATTTTTGTAATTTTTTCTTTTATTATTTATACTTTAAATTAATTTTTTTAAATTGTTATTAATTATTTAATTAAATTTTACAGATATCCATAATATATTTTCTGTTATATGTATATAGTTATATAAAAAAAATGTAAAAGGGATAAGAACTATCCGCCTTATCCCATCACAAACAGAACAAATGTGATGGAAAAAACTAATTTCCTGAGGAATTTGCAATATTATAATTTTAGAATTGAATATTAACTGACTAATCAGTTTTATTAAATTAAACGACTAGCAATTTGAGATATAATTTCTTGACATCATGAAATTTTATGATGCGTGATGCAGATGTATTTCGAAATTTACACTATGATTATTCGATTGGAAGTATTAAAGTTATGAAATAAAAACAGATAATGCCGTATAAAAACTATGAAAAATTATGTTTTGAAAATGTCTTGGGAGAGTGATAGGCATAAATTAAGGTATTAATCTAGATCTGAAACGTTTTATGATGCGGTTATAAAAATTATAAATATTTATTTTAAGAAATTTGGGAATGGGAACATGTAATATTACACAGCTTGTTTTGTTTTCTGAAAATGCCTGAACATCAAAATTATAAAAAAATTTATTTTTGAATTTACCGGATATTAAATTTAGTAAATATTCAATTTAAAATTTTCATAAATTTTCTCATTTAAACAAAAACATTAAAGCGAGGTTTTCCCATTTTCCACTCAATATTTTGATAAAAAAAATACCTGATGTATAGCCCTCTATCATAATAGACTAAAAAAATTATGGTTGCCGCATGTGGCGATAAACACAACAATTTGGTATCAAATTAGACTTTTTTTTCGAATAATTCCGCCTTTGACAAAAATCTAGTACAAATATTTTAGCATTACATGAGAAAATTATCGTATTTTCAATCGTGCTCAATTATTAAGCGACAGTTAAAGTTTTTAAATAATTTTGTGCTATAGTTTTAAAAAATAAAAATATTATTAAAAGTAAATTGTTGTTAAGTTTTGTAAATAAAAATTAATATATTAAAATTGTTATTTGTTGTTGTACCTAAATACAAAAATAAAATTTTTAAAATAATAAAACTTGAACCTTTATAAATAAATAAATACAAAATACAATTATGTATAAGTATGTATGTATATTGTTATATTTTTAATCTTCTTTCACTTTTTAATGTTTTAATTTTATTAACTTGGTTTATAAAATTCAAAAATTATTCAAAAATTGCAATCCAGTGTAAACAAATGCCGTACTAAAAAAAATTTGTACAACATTAGGTCTGTATGTTAACTTTTATTTGCAAAAATTTGCAAATGAGAGGAAACGTGATCATAAAATTCTGCGAGAATAGTTAAAATGTTCTCTTTTACAAACAAAGATATACGCAAAATTTGCATAAATTTATCCAAATTGTCAAAAATAATTGATTTTTAGGTTATGAGATTTTTTTAAATTTGAATTAATTTAGTAATTTTTTGTAAAGTTATTGAATGTTTTTGGTGAAAAAAATTAAATTGAATAATTTCTCGTGGTTTTGGTCTTTTTCTCGGTAAAAAGTTATATAAATAATACAGGTTAGGTATACAACTTTTTATTTATTTTAGGTATACTACTTTTTATAATAAAAATATTCTATTGACATTTAAAACAACAACAAAAAATTGACAGTAAATTTTTACAAATTTTTTCAAATAAAAATTTCATTTGCAAAAATTTATTTGAGAGAGCTCTGACGTCACGTTTTAAACACAAAATTCTCTTAAATTTCTCAAAAATTTGTAAAGAGCATGCAAAACTAAAGTTAACATACAGGAATTTGGATAAATGTATGTAAATTTATATAAATTTGCGAGTTAACTTACAGACGAGTTGTATTAATAAAAAAGTGCTGCCGGTTCAATTTATTCATAGTATCTTAAGTCTATTATGATACCAACTTCATACTCAAGTGACAAGGTTTTTTTGTCGTGAATCTCATCGTCTAGGCTATTATGATAGCGGTGATAATCTTCGTAAAATTAAAGGAACATAGATAATATAAAAGATATTAGGCTTTTAATATTATGTAGAGAACTGTGAACCTCTCCTCGGCTACTCAAAAAAATAATAAAAAAAATTAAAACAATATAACATATTGAATAAAATAGATACATATCTGCAATGCCAATAAAAAAGATTCATGATATTTGCTTTTTCCTGGTATGGACGCGAAGTAAATAATTGAAAAAACTTATATTATAATTAAAAGTAAATAAAAATTAAAATATGCATGTATGTAATCTCAATAATTAATGCGAATAATAATAAGAAAAGTATATTAGGTGTTTTATTAAATTTTGTATTAGTATGTCTGAACTCTAAGTAAAACACCAAGAAATATAATTATTACATCTATATGTACATATTTAATAGTAATCCAAAAAAATTAATAAACAAGAGAAAATTCAGCTTGCTACTATCGCCGTCAAACTGAAATACTTCAGATACTTATTCATTAATAAACATATAAGAATATTATGGATCGAATTAATAAGTAAAAACAAGCTTCATAGCACAAGCTTAATGTTAAAGTAAATAATATGAAGAAAATATAAATTTTTTGGTAACACTACTAGAAATAATACTAAAAGAGAGTGATTTTAGAAAATTTATAACAAAGTTATATGAGAAAAGTATGAACGGACCTAATGTTATTTAATTGATGGATCAATGGGAACGTACGTCTAAATACTAATTATGAAAATTTTGAAAATATTTAAAAAATGTCAAAGTTCAAAAATTATGAATTTTGTATAATTAGATATTCTGCATTACCTAAATAAAATATCTAATCAAATTGAATAATGACAGGTAAAATTATTTTATATTATGTTAATATTATTTCTAATTGTGATTGATAAAAATTAAATAATTACTTTAATCATGTACATCTATACATGTAAAGTAAATGTATATATTTTTGTATTGTATTTAAGTTTACAAAGTAAACAAATTTTTATAAAATGCAATTAACAAAAAAAAAAATTGAAATTGTTGAACCCGAGAAGTTAAATTTTTACATTTTATTTTAAACTTTATATTCATGTTTTTTCGAAAAGCAGAAACAAAAATTTAAATCATACAATTATTAATTAGTAGCTATACATATTTTGTTTTTATTTTTTTATATATAATTTTACACAACTCTTAAAATAAAATAAAAAAAAAAACTATCCTGTCATGTTAAAAAAAAAAAAAAAAAAAAAAAAACTTAAATTTATAACATGCAAGAAAATTAGTTTTATTGATTGGTCAGTGAACCTAACCTTCAAATGTAACTTTGGTTTAAAGTTTGTGCTTTGCAAGCTTAATTTTGAATATACGTATATTGAGCAATGCAATTATTATTTATTAATAAATAAAAATAAATTAATTTAATTGAAAAACATTACTCGAAAATTTATTAAATTTAAAACCTGTTATCAAAATTTGAATATCAATTTCCATTTGTTCTATAATTATCGTTCCAAAAAACCACAGTCTTAAGGCACCAATTAGGTTCAAACTAATTTTATATTAAAATTGAAATTAAAAAAGAAAAAAAAAGAAAGAAAAGAAAACACCTTTGTGTCTCAAAACATTTTGATTGTATTAAATTTACATCTACAGACTTATTTAATCATCATATTTAGTTAATATATCTTATTAATTTAAATTTTTAAAAATTTTATATTTTTTCTAGCTAAAATTTTTTTTTTTATTTACTTACCAATTACTTTTTGCACAACTAAAAATTTATTAGGTGTTTTTTTACGTTTTAAGTATTTCCAAAACCTTGAATTTGAGGACATAAATTTATACATACATATAGATATATACACATATACTTATATATAACTAATAATTAAATCAAATTAAACAAATTCGAAAATTTAACCTGGGGTGTGGGTTTATGTAACTTTGGGTTTTTGTTTCGACCGAAATGTTTGAAACAAAGTTACATAATGCCACCCCTGGTGGGGAAAGACTGACTTTTAAAAACTTATTTAGTAGAAATTTGAAATATAATTTAAATTATTAAAAATTTTACAAAAATTTTTATTATCACAGCCTTGGGAAAAATCGATTTTCAAATATTTTAAGGCCCCAATAGACGACGAAAATTTTCGTGTAAACATTAAGTTCGCAAACATTTTCGAATTAACATACACATAAAAATGTTTTTGCAAACAATAGTTGTAATTTTAAATTTTCAAAATGGATAGATGCGTGTGAGCAATGATTACTACTATTTTGTAGTAATTGTACATAAAATTAATAAACAAAATTTTTCCGAAGGAAAAACAATCAAAAACACCAAAAACACAAAAAGAAGGTTTTTGGTATAATTTATTTTCTGCCGTTGTATCTTTTATTCATTAAAATTTAATTTATAAAAGAAAATACAAAGAAAAATTTATTATATTTGTTCACCCAATATTACTGCAGACGCACGAACATGTCGCAAATCAAGTGTTCGTTGAAATTTCAACCACAAACATTTACGTTCATTACATTATACCACCTCACCACAGACGAGTGAATATGCTACACGAACACATTATTTTCGCACGCCTATCGTGACCTTTAGAGGTGAAAAACTTTTGCTGCGATTGCTCAAAAATTTGGTTATTTGTATTTTTTTTTATTTATTTATTTAATTACATAAATTTACTACTTAATATGTATTTTCGCTATTATTTAGAAATGATATTTCTAAAAATGTTAATATTTTATTAGTTGAAAAGAAAGTTTACTAAACTAGAAAAACATATTAAAAAAAAATTTCCTTATATTAAAAATTTATTTTAAAACTAAATTTAAAATTTTTAAAATATTGAAATAAAATGCACATTTATCTTATAAAAATTTCATGCAAATTTTTTGGAGTTCAACTATAAAATTAGAATTTTAAATAATTTAATTATTTGTCAGTCATTTACATTTTTTGTTTTCTATATTAATATTTGAATCTAATTTTAAAATTTACAAATTCAAAAAAAAAAATAAATTACGGAAAAAAACATAATTAATAAAGTGGATATTTTGTATTTTTTTAATAAAATACGTCGTCAGTTCTAAAAATACAAAGCTAGAGATTTAATTAACGAAACCATCTCTAACGTTAATTTACACATTTTTTATTGAAACTTTTTTTTTTTTTGTTTAACTATAACAATTAACGTAATCCCATTTCACAAACGGACATTTAACCAAAATCCAGTGGAGTTGACAAGAAAGAGGTATAGCAAAATTTCATTGTCCAAAGACAATTTACAAAAACTTTGTTGGCAAAAGTGACACTAGACATCAAAATCGTTTTACAAAATTATAAAAACAATTTTGGAACGGCAACACTTTAAAAATCAATATTTTCTTTGGATTGAACTGCCACCCAATTTATTTGAATTTTGCTTTTCTGATGGCAAGACTTACAAGTTATTTTTATAAAATATAAAAAAAGAATTTTTCTTTTATTTAATTTTATTTAATCTAATGATTTTTTTTGTTTTAAGTTCCCATTAGAATAAGACTAGGATTATAGCAATCAATAAAAAATGAATACGTCAAATTGAAACAGTGAAGCAGTAAAATAATTTTGTTTCATCTGTCGAGAAAAATAAATACTGATCCGTAAAATGATAAAATAGATTTTATATGAAATAATGCGGCAGTAAAAAAGTTCAAAAATGGCATGTATTAATTTTAAGGATCGCTAAAACCAAAAAAGCCTGAGAGAATATTTTGTATCATCAGAATGAAAACATCATATTTCAAAATTTAGAGTTTCCAGAAATTCAAGCTTAAAACTTTAGTTAAATTTTGTATGAAAAGTAGAAACGGTTATTTATAAATGCGGTGTTATACGATTGAACTACGAAAAACAGAAAGAGTTATATTTATAACTACGGCATTTTTCGATTTGTAGTAGTTTCATTCTAACACTGCGCAATTTGCCAAATATATTGTTATGCGAAAATTTTTGGCTAAATATACGTTTATTAAATAGAATTTGCTATCTGGGCTTCTAACGTTTCTTTTTTAAGTGAAAGTTTTGTATTTTAACTTATACATTTATAAATGTTTATTATTGCGATACATATTTAATTGTAAAATTTGTAAATCTTTTATTTCATTTCTTTTATTATGTATTATATTGAAAAATACATATACATATATATATGCATATAATATCAGAAAATTTATTTCTTGGGAAAAAAAACTATAATAATTTTTCTCGGGTTCATAAATTAAGTTTTGCTTCTATTTTGCATTTAAAATGTTTTTTTTTTTAAGTTATACAAAAATATTTATTTTGCTTAAACTTTGTTAGTTTATTTATTTTGCATTATAATTAATTTTATGATCAAATTCTTTGAATTTATTAAACGTGGTTACTTGTGTATACACAAAAGATTAATGTATTTATTGTTTTTGCATATTTATTTTTTATTTATTTATTTGAAATATTGTGGTGTTACATGAGGATCAAGTTTATTTAACTTTTTTTTTTTATTTGAAGGTTATATTATAAGTATATACATATATGTATATACATATATGAATATATATTTAGTAAAAATTTAACAATTTTTTTAAAATTCCTAAGATCAAAGTGTATTTTATTATATGTAAGTATACTTATTTAATTAATAATATTATAAGAATTACTTACAAAATAGACATTGAATTAATTTTTTTAGCCTAAATATTGTTATTTTTTTCTGTTCTAAATTTTCGTTTTATTTTAAATTAATTCTTAATAACTTAAATGACGATTGTGTTGGCTTTTATTAAGTTTTTTTTTTATATATACATAGGTATATTTAATAAATTTATTTATATTGAAATTTCATTATTATTTTTGTTTTTCTATTCTTAATACATATTTACAAATTTAAACAATATATTTTAATATCACTTGTTTTAATGTTCCGTAGTAGTAAATTATAAATTTACTAATAATATGTAATAGTAAAACAAAAAAAAATTACGTAAAATAACTTATACATAAATATTATATAAGTGTATAATATAATTTCTATGATTAATAAATAATTTTAAATTTTATTTACTTATTTATTTTTTCAGAGATTTAATAATAATTATTGTGTAAATTTTTATATTGAAAGAATAATTATTGTGAACCATTTCTATTGCAAAATTATTATTTTTAATTTATTTATTTATGTTATTTAGACATTATGTTTTTCCGGTTCATCTAGACCTGTGATACCTTTTTCGAAACAATTTTCTAAAATTTTTGTTCCATTGCATTTAACTTTCGAGTTCTATATAAAATGAAAAATAAAAAACAAAATTAATATATCAAAATTGATAAATTAAATAAATTGAATTGAATTAAAATTTATAATAACATTAAACCCCATTGGGATGTTTAGGCAATAAGCTATTATTTTTTCTGTCTTTAATAAGGTATGTACCAGGAAAAATTCTTCATTGAAAATATAACCGTAAACGTAGTAAACGTTTGGTTTGATTTTTTTCAAAAAGAAAAGGTTATTTCAATACAAATTATATAAATTTGATGAGCGATGTCGAGTCCAGTACAAAACACTGAAGCAATGTGCAAGTATCTATGTTCTATATGATAAGCATATTTAGTAAAATTAACAGGAACATTTTAGACTATTTTAAAAAGGTATATACATTTTTTTTTCGATATTTTCATTTTCAGTGAATTTGGCTACATTTTCTGGAACTTTTCCAATTAGGATTTTTATGAGATTTACATAAACTATTTTGGTAGTTGTTGTTTACTTGATCTTAAAATCAATTAAGTCAATGGTGATTTTACGATTTTCTCTTCTATCTCGCTTTAAAAATTGCCCAATACTGCTGAAGAGGATGAAGTTCTGGGCAGTTTTGTCTGTTCACCTATTTAAAAAATTTAAAAATGCAATGCTGATTGTTTACTCTGTCATATACCTTATTATGTCGATATAACTTCTAATAACAATAAGTATAAAGTTTGTACAATAAAAAAATAATCAAAATATCACAACAACAAAAAAAAAAAGGAATGACTAATGAAGATTTAAAAAATATTTTAATAAACTTACATTACATTCCATTTTTGGAAATTTTGGTGATTCGTTATTTGTCAATATTTGTCTTTTTAAATTACGATATTTACGATATTTTCCCATAACGGGTACAACTAATAGTATTGCTCCAGAAAGTACAATAAAAAATCCAGCAACATAAAATGATAAGTCATAGCTTCCAGTGACATCACAAAACCAACCTAAATGAAATTTATTTTTGAATAATGCAAAATAATATTTAATTATGTATGTAATACATTATATGCTTTGTTTATTTAATGTTGAATACTCTGGCCTTATACAAAGATATTTGAAAAATATGTATATAGAAATTGAAAAATTTTCACAAAGGCATATCAGATAAACAATCTAATAAAAAATTAAAACATAGTTCGTTTTGTTAACACGCAACGCAACATCTGCGATGAATCGACCATGTAGTAAGAATGAATGAAAATGGAACTCAGCGGAATTTTTTTTAATGCAATTTTCAATAGAACAAAAAGAAAAGACAAAATTAAGAGGCACTGATAACATAAATCAAGGTACAGAAACGTTGGTAATACGAAATTGTAAGGCAATTGCATAGAAGTACAAATGTTTTTTATTAAATAGTTTTAGACTATAATAGCTTGAAGGTGAGTACAGTGAACAAAAACGAAGTTCGCAGTTAAGAATAAATTTCATATTAAATAAAATATGAAAAAAAATTTTATCTAATAAGCATACAAAAACAAAGCATCTAGGATTTGTCAGTACAGATCATTGTTGGAACTTTGGAGAATTTGTCTATCAAAAAAGATATTAAGTATATTTCCTGCGATTGCCCCTAGATTGGATTCACATGAGTGGAGTAGTATATGGGGTAGTATAGATAACCTAGGAAAAATTTCTAGGATATCTATTTAAGATATCTATGGATTCATCACGCAAAGATAATTTATGTTGCAGTGAATCTATATATGACGTAGTATTTTAACCTGTGTATACCAGCCGGTTTTTAATTATTTTTACTAACTAACTTACAAGCTAATGATTGAAAACTTACCAGCTAATGGTGGACCAATTAAATTTGCTACTCCTTGTACTAATAATAATAAACCATAAGCATTTGTAAATTTATCAATGGTTATTATTTCTACTAATATAATACTGGTAAGAGCATAATTGGCTGCAATAAATAAACCAAACGCTCCAGAAAGAGCACACATCCACTTTAGTAATAAAAAAAATAATAAAAAAAATGAAGATTATCAAACATGTTCATTTTATTAATTTTAATATTATAAACTTACTGTATATGTAGTAAAAAGTGGGACTAGAGCTGTTACTGCTCCACATAATCCCATACAAATTGCGTAAATAACACTAGCACTTATTCCTTCAAAATCACCAACCCATCCCAAAAATATCTATAAACAAACCCAAAAATAAAAATGGTATTTTGCAAAATTAAAAATATCAGAATTTACCTCTCCAAACATATTCACAATACCAATTAATGATATTAACATTGATGCATCTGTATCAGGTATACCCATATCAATAGCATTATCAGCAATATAAACATAAGGTACATCATACCATGTATATAATAAGAAATTTGACATTGCAAAAAATAAAAATTTTACATCGGCAAAATATGAAAAATCTAATATATCGCGTAAAAGATTCTTAAATTCATCAATTCCTTGATACCATTGAGTTTTTTCTTCAGCAATTGTTGTCATTGAGTTACGATAAATATCTGGACATGACGATGCGCGTAAACGATAACGATTTATATTTAACATAGCACCACGATACGTTAGTGAATGCCGATGCATACGTAAATCTTTTAAATATGCTGCTGAAGGTTGTTGATGTTGATGATGATGATGGTGATGATGATGTTCAGGATTATTTTGATGCTATAATAAATATAAGAAATAATTTTTTTTATTATTTTATTTTAAAGTATTTATATATATATATTTAATGTATCGAATGAAGTCATAAAAGAGTTGTAGGTGGGTTATATACCATATAATTATAAAAACAATAAAAGGAAGAAAAAACTATTGAATTTTTAAATGAACTGAGGTGTTCTATAACATTTCAATAAAAAAAACGAACAAAAAATCACAGGGAACATTTTCTGAACAATTTGAAAATTAAAATACCTCCTCCTACACAATTGAATTGAATAAATTTATTAACTTGTTGCCCAGTTTGTAAAATATATGTACATCATTTAAATTCCATATTAGTAAAATTTAAATGCAATTTTATATTTTTTTTCTCTTTTACTTATTTTTGTATACACAAACATATCTACAATCATACTTATATTAATAATATTTATTTTTTTTTATTCAAAAAAATATCAACTATCGTAATTTATAATAAGCTTTTAGAAAAAAAAAATAGCTAAATAAAAATAAAATTACTTGAAAATTAGAAAACATTTGAAATTCTCTGAATTATTTCAATACTTACATAATGTTGATGATTTGAATTGCATTTATGATTAATATCTTTTTTTTTATCATTTAGTTCTGAGCATGATTTACCAATTTCATCACATTTTTCCTCTTCTTCACATTCATTTTCTAAATTATTATGATTTTTTAAAACAATTTTATTATCTGCGTATGGTTCACTAAAACTACGTGATTGATTTAAATTTGGATATTTTTGTAAGATCTGATGAACATTTTTATGAGAATTGAGAAGTTCTAAGACTTCTGGAGGTACCTACAAAATCAAATAAAAATAAATTAACAATATATTTAAAAAAAAAAATTAATTTAAAATTACCTTTTCACCATTACGTATAAAGGTTGGAAGTGTTACTAATGAACTAAATAATCTAGGATCATCACAATTTTCGTTAAAATTATTATCATCATAACCACAAGCACCAGCAACACCGCTATTAATGGTATTATCACCACGACCGTTTATACTATTGCCGCCTCCGCCACTACTACCACCACAACCATTAGTATTTGAATGCTGTTGATTTAAACTGGATGTACCAGCTGTATTTGTGCTATTACTAAATGAATCTGCTGATAATCTAACTTTTTTCTTTGATTTTGATTTACGTTCTTTTGCTTTTAATTTCGCTTTATGTTTTGTCCATTCTAAATCTTTCATTAATAGACCACAAACAGTCATATTTAAAAAACAACCGGCTAATATTAAAGTTGTACCACGCCAACCATATTCTTCAATTAAAAATTGTATAAGTGGTGCAAAAATAAATGTACCAATACCACTACCACATACTGATAGACCAGTTGCAAATGAACGTTTTTTCTCAAAATAATATGCAACAATAACAACAGCTGATACATAACATAAACTTAAACCAAACCCAGCTATAATACCAAATGTTAAATATAAAAGTTCCATAGAATCACTCATTGCTGATATTATAAAACCAATACACGATAATATTGAGCCAGCAATTGTACATGTTCTACAACCATAACGATCAGTTAAAAATGATGCAATCGGTCCAGATAATAATGGTATTGCCATAAATAAACTACCAATCCAGGCTGTTTTACCTTTACTCTCACCAAAATAATTTAAAAATTCAACATAAATAACACCAAAACTAAATGTTATACCATCAGCAATTAAATTAATCATAAATGATGCAAATACAATTACCCAGCCCCAACCTCCATCTGGTGCTCTTGGTTGAGAATATTGTTCTATTGAACTACCTTCATCATCTTCCGATGATGACGATGAAGAAGATGATGAAGATGAAGATCTAGATGATCGGGATGATGTTTCACCAGATGAATTTGTTAAACAATTATCATTACAATTATTAATATTATTACGCTTATTATTTGTATTTGTATTACTATTATCATTAATGCAACTATTACAAGTATTATTATAATTTTTACAATTAAAACGTTGTTGATTTTCACAATAGCATGCACAATTACAACTTAATGTTGTTGAAAATTGATCACCCACAAACTGTACATGTAAAACTGGTCTATCTGGTGTTTGTATTGCTGTATTGTTTATTAATTTTGATGATTTATCAATATTTTTACTAATATCAGGATATTGAATACTTAAACGATTTTCTTTTTCGTGTTCATGATGCTGCTCCTGCTGTTCTAATTTATCACATAAAAATTTTTCATCAATAAAACTTTGAGTCGATGGTATTTTAACGATACCTTTTAAAATATTATTTGTATTCGATTTTTTTATATTATTTGTTTCATCGAAATTTTGTTGTTGTTGTTGCTCTTGTTGTTGTTGAGATAAATTTGATAAATTTAATGATGATAAATTATTTATATTAATTATTGTATTTAATTCTTTATGATCATCATTTTGTATTTGACTTTGATCCGAATATATTTGATTAATATAATCATTGTATTGTCCTTTTATTAATTCACTGGATTTAATATTATTAGATTTTGATAATAGTTTTGATGATTCATCAATACTTTCATCATTAATATTATTATCGTCATATTTTATTGTTATAATGTTATTTAAAATTGATTTATTTGATTCATCAATATCAATTTCAAAATTATTGATATTATATTGATCAGTTCCATCATTTAATTTCGTATTCAAATTTTTCGATTTTGAATTCGATTTTAATAATGATGATTGAGATGATTCATTAATTGAATCAGTTAAACGATTTTTTTGTTCATTTTCAGATGATAATTTTATTAAATTCGGCCGTAAATTATTTATATTGCTTTTAATTTCGTTATTAAATTTTGTTGATTCATTAAAACTATCATCATCGTCATCATTATTATTACTTGATGCTGTTGTTGTTGTTGAATTTGTATTTGTTGAAATTGTTGATAAATTTGTTGTTTGAAAATTATTAAATGGAAGATTGTCATTACACTTAATAGTGTTTTCAACCGATTTATATTTGTTGGATTTATATCGATTGTTCTCCATTCCGATAAATCGCGACTAAATTGACGCCTAAGTTTATTAATATATGCGGCTGTCATTAATATCTAATTAAATTTATAAAAAAAAGAATATTATTTTATTTTCAGTACAACTCTATTATTTGTCAGAAAAATTTTTCGAAAAAACCCAGGAACCAAAAAAAAAAAAAACAATATTTTAAAGTTTATAGTTTTTTTTCCATATTGTTCAACAAACTTTTTCAAAATTTATCTCCTCGACAAATAATAGAATCAAAAATATTTAAAACAGTAATTTTCAATTTAAAACTATTTATGCATGTATATGTAATTAATTACCTCAAAATAAATATCGTAATAACGATTTGATTTTAAATTATGTAGTGAAACAATATCACCAAAATTTTTTAAAAGCACTGCTCCTGCCATACGTGACAAAATGAATTAAATCTGCAAAAATACTAAAAAAACAAAAAAAAAATTTTAATTCTAATTACTTTTAAATAAATTATGTAATATTTAAAATTAGTTTTATACGAATTATGATTAAATCATTAAATAATAGACAATAGTTAATAAATTTTAAAAAATAAATAAAACAATCGAATCAATCCTTTATTATCCAAAACAACTCTCAATTAATTACTTAACATCATCATACCCACAACATTTCACAATTCAGAATTTTTATAATTTTACAAAAACAAAAATTGTCCTTGAAAAGTTTATCTCCGTATATTAGTTTAAAAAAACTTACTATTTATGTAAAATTATAAAACTTACTATGATGAGAGTATTATTTTTTAATATGTACAACATATAACTATCACCTATCCACCCTACCCCATTTGAATATTATCATACATAATGCTAGAATTTACAATGAATACAAATTCATAGAAAATCATGTTACAACAAAAAAAAAAAAGAACTAAGCTAAGCAAGCGAGGATAATATTTAATTTTACTATATAATGTCCTTGCATAAATCAAATTTAAGTTATTGGTAAATTCGTTCATTTTAATTTTGTTCTTATTTTTAATGGAACGACAACACAATTAAATATAACCGATTCTCAAGGTCGAAATCAATATATTATAATATAAGCATACATTATTCAAATATATGAGCTTAAATTAAATTAAACAAAAAAAAACAATCAAATTAATTTTTATGTATGACGTATGTGTGTATGTTTGTACGGATTTTATCCATAATGATTTAATGATGACTTAATTTCATAATCAAAGGAAACCAGCCAAATTAAGAAACAAAAGATTTTCTACATAAGAAAAGCAATGACAAGAACTTGAGATATATATTTATGTATACAGTTATTATGATTGCTTTTCATATCCTCATATTATTATTTTCATCAATTATATTATACAACATTCATATTTACACACACTTGTACCGTTATACGAATGTTTATAAATATTTTGTTTGAAATATTTAAATTAACAGTAGGAAATATTAACAATATCTAATTATTAAAGACTATAAGATTTAAAAAAAATATAGAATGAGTCCTTTCGTAGTAAACGATAGCTATGTGAGTGAGTTTTAACGTAAAAAATTTTTCACGGACTTATATTTAGACACTAAACAATTTAAAAAAAATTAAGAAACAAATTTTATATACGGCTCAGACGAAAGCTATGATATAATTTAATTTCAACCATCCATAAATCAATTAAAGCTAAAAAATTAATAAGAACTCATGGACCTGCGTTCACTAAAATAAGCAATGCTATAAATACCAACAACAAAAAAATAGCAAAGGTTAACTACCCCGTCTAATTTATATAAATCTAAAAACACAAGTGTTTTTATGAAATACTCGTTAAGTTATTGAAATTTAAAAGAAGCAAAATAAAGTTAAATAAAGTTTTTATAAAAGTTGTAAGAACTTAATTGTAAATTACAATTAGTAATAATTTAGTAATAAAATTGTAATTTAAAAAAAATATATGAATAATTATGTTTTCGTTCTGTAAGCTTTATTATTAAAAGAAATATGAAATTAAGATAATATGCATGTACCTAACAAAGGGTACAGACTTTACCTGGAAACGGCAAATCTGTTATTGTAATTTCATGTTATATCCCTTTTTAGAACCCCCAAAATATTTCCCACTTAATATATTTAGCAGCTAAAAACCCACTTTAAGTAACTGAACTAAATTTGTGCTAATTTAGCTAGCTGTTCTAAAAAAAAATGTCGTGTTCATACCACAAATATCAATTTAGTATAGCATTTTTAATTTAGGATCGGTTATGGACGTATGCAAAGTATATCCTAATAGTCCATAAAGCTTTATTTAGTTTAAAACAAAATTAAGATTTTTAAATTGATAATGTGTTTGTGAAATACTGACTTAGCCCAAAAATATTTCAGCATACGAATAGTATATACGAGTGTTTAAAAATAATATGTATATAAATACAAGCTGGTCATTTATTTATAGCACTTACTATATGCTTATGTAGATCAATTATACGGATAATTGATAAATATAATCACATTGAAAAAAGTTTGTTTCAGCTAAAAATAAATGACCTTGATTTTGGGATTTTTTTTTTTGTTTTTTTTTATAAAAAATTAAAAATATCTAAAAACATTTCTCTAAAAATAGAAAAATTAAAAAAGTTTGATTTTTGTTTTTAATTAAATTTGTTGGTAAATTACACAAAAAAACCCAATGGATAATTATAAAATTATTTTTCGTAATAAAGTTATCATTATCATTATTACAGGATTCATGTAAAAATGTAAAAAAAAAATATATACTTAATTAGAAGTATCTGATGGGAATTCTAAATATTTTATAGAGATAAAATTAAAAATTATTTAAAATTATAACTTAACCAATTAAGTATACTTCACAACTGGAAACACTTATAATCATTTATAATCGTTTGTGATTGTAAACAATTGTAAGAATGACAACAATTATTATATGTAGTACCATTTTATATGAATATTATATCATAATATAATAATATAGTAATTCCCATTTTGCAAATCCAAATAAAATAAATCATTCAATTTTGGAATGTTTTTTTCAAATGTCCAACTAGCTTTTAATATTATATTTTGAATATTATTTTTGATGTTTCCATTTCGACTGTGGTATAATAACGAAAAAGGCAGAAAGACATTCTTTCCATTGATGTACAGGTTGTAGTAAATATTTTTTTTTTCAATATGCAGTCAAGTCTAGCCGCCTCATTACCATAATCATATCAAAATTTATGATTATGTAACTTACACTGGTCAAATCCAGGTATTTTACTGCCATATAGGAACCGCTTAAGTTTATTAAAGTCTTAATAATAAAATTGATTCTCCTTATGTTAGAATTATTATTAACAACACACGCCGTTTTAGATCGAAAAATATCTTTCGTCCAGTAGTAGAATATTTATGCTAATAAATAAACAAATACATCTCATTGATCTTACATCGAACATTTATTTTAATTTCATATATTTTAATTCTATATTCTAAGAGCTTATATTACTAGATATACCTTAAGTTTGTAGTTATTTAGACTAACGGGGTCTACCGCGTATTCCAATTTTCGTAAAACGAATTTCGTATTCGAAAGATTGGTAGTATATAAAACAAAGTTCGGAAGTTTGACAACTCGAAAATCATATATGTATGAATTTCGCGAATCCGAATTTAAATTTTCGTACCATGTAGTTAATACTACTTTCAAATATTTTTCAAGATATTTTATTCGAATGGTTTTTTTTAGAGGTAAAACTTTGTTGATGTTTTAAAATCAAGTAAGTTATTTAAAAATATAATTATGTTAAATATTTTTTATTTGTAAATTAACCGCGACCTCTTAAGATGTATTGTACAACCCCGTCCATTTCAGAATTGCAGGTCTATGTCCTTGATAAACGCTATTATTGCTTTGATGTCAATTTCAGAATCACGCGATTTATATCCCTGCAAGTGTTTGTAACTTTTTGGGAGCTATAGCGTCGCAATCAAATAGAATATGGGAGGAGGATTCCTCCTCTTCTAAGTAGAATCTGCATCTGTTTGTGCTCGAACTACCAATCTTGAAGAGATGCTTGTTGAATGGGCCATGACCTGTGATAAACCATGTCAGCATTCTGATATTGAATCTAGTCTCCCTGATTATCTGATTCAATCTATGGATACTTAGTTTGAAAAATAATTAAGATTGCGTAAGTCCTTGTCAACTATCCCATATGTTTTAGGTTTCTGTGGTTTCCCACTTGGAAACTTGTAGATAGGCGTTTGAACGAGCAATACTTGGCTCTAGTTCTAAGAATTGACTCTTCGCACTGATTTTTGCAAGGAAATCTGCCTCTTCGTTGGCTTGTATTCCTTCATGTCAAGGAGTCCACATAAGAGTAACTCTGTTTCGTTCGTCTAACTTTATTAAGCTTCTGTAACAGCTATAGATAAGCTTTGATTTAAAAATTGGGGAAGCCAGAGCTTTTAAGGCAGCTTGGCTGATAGTTTTAATTATTCCACATCTATGTGGAATAATTAAAACTAATCGAGAATTTCGAGAATTTATTTAAAAAATTTCCGATTCTCCAGATTTGAAAATGGTCGCGAAATGTTAAACCCTACACCATTACTCACCACTACAGGGTCTCGATAGGCGCATTAAATTAGTATCGCCCTACTTAAAAATCATCGATTAATTTAAAGATCGTTAAATTTGAGAATATTCTGAATAAATTATTTACTTTTTCAATTTTTATAACATTTTAATTATTTTTTTTTTCTTTCAATTTCAATTAAATATTAAAAATTTTACTTATTTTCAATAATTGAAACTAGTTTTTTTTTTAAATTAATTAATTTTAATAAATACATTTGAATGTGGTTACGCCTACATATTATATTATTATAAATTATAACCTTTCACCACAAACTAGATTAATAACAAAATCAAATGTGAGGTTTTTACTAAAGGCAAAAACAAAATATACTATGTATCTATAAAATAAATTAATATTAACCCTCTCATGCGCAACTTATAAAGCCAAAGAGTTAATGTTGGCGTTACTTTCATAACTATTAGCCCCAACTTGTATATAAAATATAAATTTTATACTATCCAGGGGTAAGGGCTTGTTTTGAGGGTTGAGTAATGAGTTGCATATGTGTATATGTGTACGGCAATATGGAATGAAAAATTTTAAATCTTGCACTAATTTTTATGGGTTCTTCCAATAATTCCTCATCTAACATTTTTACTTCATTTGGACAAAATTTATCATATTCAATGCTATCATCTAACAAAGTATCAAAATTTAGTTGGTGGTAGACTAAACAACTGATAAAAAAGAGGGTTTTTTTTAATAATATAAATGTTCTCTTTTTTCAATGGAGAGCATGATCATTGGTCTCATATTAGTTTGCTATATAGTAGCAATTATTAGCACAATTAGTTTGCTAGATCAAAAATTAGAGCTATAAAAAATTGGCTTACATATTATGTAATCCTACGTGCGAGAGGGTTAATACAAAATTCAACTGAATGAATATAAATTAAAAATTATAAAATATTTTACTTATAAAATCAGAATAATTAATTTTAGTTAAATAAAAATTAATTATTAATTTCGAAGAGAGACTCAATAAAATAATTATTGATTATTGATGGTAGTTTAATTTCAGGTTTTTATTTTAATTAAAAATAGAATAGTTAGTCATAAATATAATTTAGTCCAACTTTATTTAATTTTTTTTTTTAAATTATTATGCGGATTGGGTTACTAAGTAAAAATATGTAAATATCACAGGAAAAATAATTTAATTTTACAATTAAAAAATAATTAAAATTGAAAATAAATATTTACAACTTTGTTTTTGATAATCAGATTTGTTTTTAGTGATATATTTAAATTATGGAATAAAAGTGGAGTTTCCTTTCACTAATCATTTATATTTATCTTGCAAATATCGATATTTTGGAAGCAACTTACTTCCTTCAACAGTGCTTGCGACTTATTAAAATGTTAGCACTAATACTTATATTTATATAATTTGAACCCTTAATAATATGTTTATTTTGTGTACAATAGTAATTCCTTAATGGTGCTACCTGTCTACGTTTTTTTTTTTTAATAATTATTATTTATTAAATTTAAACTAGTCTATAATATTAATTACGTAATACCCTAATGCTAGTATTTATCTTAATTCTACCTGAACCTGATTTTAATTTTAAAGTAATCTAAATAATGGTGAGCATTATTCATACAACGGGCTGCCAATTTTATGTAGCATTTGGTTTTTTCCATTCCCTTCAATCATCTATTTTGTTAAGCCATTTCTGTAGTTTTATAATGGCTTCTTTAACTGGTATGCTATAGGCAAAAGTGATTAAATTAATCGCAACCGCAAGCACTGATGAAGGAAGTAAGTTGCTTCCGAAATATGGATATTTGCAAAAAAAATATAAATGATTAGTGAAAGGAAACTCGACTTTTATTCCATAATTTACAACTTTGTTTAAAATTGAAAATTTATATTAAGTAATACACTAAAAATATATATAATTAAAATTATAGCACATAAATATATATTTATAAATTTCTTTTGAAAGTTATTATTAATTTATAGGTACTTGTATTAATTTCTAAATTTGCACTGATTCACAAATTTAATATGACTATAATTATAAAAAATATTAGATATTTAGATATTTACAATAGTTTGGGCCATAAAAGTTATTTAATAGCTATGAAAGATAAATTTTCTATTAGATCAACCCTGAACTTAATTAAAACTTGAATTTATTAATTTTAATTTACTTTTAAAATAATTTCAAATTATTTAGAAAAAAATCATTGAATTTCGGTAACTATCAGTTCAGCGAAATCACACCTTTAATTCTGCAGATTGCTTAAAATATTACATTGAAAATAATTAAAGATTGCAAATGCAATTCAAAGAATTTCGAAATTTATTATCATAGATCTCATAATTATAATTTAGAATTCCGAAATTTTCCAAACGAATTCTGATTTAATAAAATTGCAAAAATATTAAGATTTCATTTCTGCCATAAATTACAGTAATTCTTACACAAATGTCATAAATGTAACATAAGAGTATGATGAATACGTTGACGATGGTAATAAGATTGAACAAGTCGATAAACATCAGTAAACTAATCAGCTACTTAGTACAAAAAATTTAATGATTTCAGAAAAATGAAGCACATTCCCAGAATCACATTGAATGTAATATTTGTTCAATTGACTTCCAAAGTGAGCGGGAAAAGACAAAATATATGATTATTAATTATTATAAATTTATTTATAACTATGAATTAAAAATCTCTTAATAATATTATTTAGCACATTATAAAAAAGAGGGACAGATGGAACGGATGGGACAGAAGAAAAGTTGAATTTTCATTTTCGACAATAGTTCCGAAAAGCTTATACATCCGATTTTCTACAAAGTTCACTCAGAATAATTAAAGAATGTATACCCTGGTAAACGCATTTGGAATTAAAGGATTAAAGTGCTTAATCAAAAATTGCATTGAAAATTTTACATGAATGTTAACTTCTTCTAAACTACTTATCCATTATATTTTCTCACTACAAAATATACCGGAACCCCTTCAGAAGGTTCATATTCCATAGTGATTTTTTTTATTAGTTTTGTAAAATTTGGTGAAAATTTGACCACAGGAGCTATTCGGAACTATTACCTGGTTTTCAATTCCTTTTTTCTTTAAATTAAAATTAATTGTGTTTTAACATAAAAAAAAATACTTAATATTTTTAACTATTATTTTTGCCTTTAAGAAATTCTTAATTAAAAAATCAAGTGCCATTATAAATATTATGAAACATGAAAAATTATCTTAATTTCTAAAAATTAAAATCGTTATATTAGTTGAAAAGAGACTTTGAATAAGTTTAGATATATACATGTCTTTGGATTATACTCAAGATACGAATTTTGTGTAGGCGTAGTGAAAATGAAATACAAATAAAGTAATGTATCGTAGGCACAATAATTATAAAGAGTGCCGCCACAAATTTAAAAAAATTAATATACATTTGTATGCATATGTGTTTACGTTAACATGTATATAAGTATACATGTATACGTTTATCAAAACTAAACATAATAAGATAAAATATGAATCATTATAATTAATATTATTAGTGCTTCTTAAAAATGGCAATACACGACATTAATATAATATTTCTTTGACTCAAATTAATATCTAACAATGTTATCAAAATTTTTGTCGTTCACAGTCACCACCATTTTACACTCACAATTAGTCACAAAAACTGTGACTTTTCATTATTACAGTGTGCAAAAGCAAAACTTTCATATTTTGTATAAAACCGTTATGCATTGACAATTGCATAAATCAGATAATGAAAAAGGAAAATAATACGAATTAGTTTGATAACATTTATAAATTTACAACTTCTCATTCCATTTCGTTGAAAGAATTTGATAACAGGGGTGGAATTCTATATTGTGATAATCACGCTGCGACTGTCGCATATCTATAATTGATATTCTATATGGTGATTGTCACAGTGATAGTCGTTTTTTTTGTGATTTTAGGGTGACAGCTAATTTGGTGTCACTCATGATAAAAATAAATAAAAGTTTGGTTGTTTTTAAGATTTAAGACTTTTAAATTTTTTATGTTTTGGTTTTTTAAGATTTATGTTAAAGTTTTTTATGTTTCAGGTTTTGTTTAAGTTGTAATAATTTTAATTTGTGTAATTGTTGCACTAATAAATTTAAAACTTTAGTTTTATTTTCTAATGTTTTGACACTTTAACATTTAATAAATCACTTGTGCTGCCATTTCCGAATTGTATTTTTTGAGATTCTGCCGTTTTCTTAAATTATTCAAGTGATCGCAATACAGAATATGTACCTAAAATTTTTAGTGCCACCTTTGACTGTCGCAAGGGTGACTATCGCTTATCACAATACAGAATACCACTGCAGTTTTTAAATTTTATATCTGTGAATGATTCATATACAAAAATTCATTACTGTAGGCTTAAAACTTATTTTTTAGCATTAGAGTAAAATTTATTTAGTTATTAAAAATTGTCTAATATTGAATATCAGTTTATCATTTGACTTTGTTTAGTACAAAACACTAAATAAATATGTAAGTGGCAGACAAATATGCGTACGCACACTAATAAAATAAGTATTTTTAATAAAATTCAAAGGCAAATATTCGATTATTTATGTCAATAACCATTCATGTTAGTTGAAATTCACATTAGAATGTGCAACCAATATATGACAATTTTCAAAAGATTAATTAAGAGCATTTGCAAATTTTGTATTAGCTGCAATAATGAAAAACGGAGATGCGTTGCAACATATTTTCTACTTCATTACACAACTCATTACATTACATTAACTTGTCAGTGATATCTAAGAAAAATCGTCATTTAATCGAAATTTTGATTTAAAAAAATCCTGGAAGAAGTATCATAATTATGAAAATTTATTATTAATTAAAATGATTTAATAGAATTAACTAACCCGTATATTTATTAATATTCATTTAAAAAACAAACATTTTTATTTTAAACTTTACCATAAGAGAATTAATAAAAACAAATCTTCCAAGTTAGCCATTCAATTTTAAATATATATTATATATATATATATATATATATATATATATACCTATATATCAAGTACCTCGTGCTTGTGTTCTTATCGATTTAATTTGTTTTGTTATTTTAAACTATTCCACATTTTTATTATTTGAATAACTCTTATGTATAATTTAAACATATATGGATTAAAAATTATCTAAAATCGTTTTTCGTATGTATATAGAATATGGCATTAAATAATGAATAATAAATACTTACGAAAGTGTCAAGAAAGGACAATAGTGATTTAAGTCGTTTATGTATTATTAGATTATTTAAAAAATTACAATAATATTTTTCTACGCTATTGAAAACTATTTAGAAATAAACACTAAAAATAACTTATATTTTTCATTACTTTGCCTACCACAATTTTAATATTATACATAATGTAAATTTAGTTTATAACAACAAATTGGATTATTTTCACTTTTAAAAAGACATAAAAATAAAACAAAAATAAACATAACATTTCAAGTCAAAGACTTAAAACTAGTGAAATTAATTTACATCGAATTTTACATATACTTTACTTTGAATTTTTTCAAAAATTTAAACAATATCTTTTAATTTTAACGCCATTTAGCAAAGCATTTTTATTTCATTTCTAAAAAATTTAGAATCAAACAAAAATACTTCTAAATAGTATAGTATTCTGAGCTTTGTTTTATATCTATTATTCAGATCAGATTTACCTAATGATGATATTAATAACCTAATGATGGAAATACTAAAATAGCTGGTATGAACCGGAATAATCACTTGAGATGAGCAGAAAAATGATTTACAATGTGGAAAATTAACACCCTTATCATGATTCTCGAATCGAACGTAAAAGTAGGCGAATTCGCCGTCATGCGATCATGATTAGCGAAGCGAACGCAATACGTTCGACAACTTGTCGAATAAAAAAATTAAGTGACAGCCGTTATAAAAACAATATTATTGTTGTATTTCGAGTGAAAATGGAGGGTGCATTTAAAAAAAGGTAAGAATATAATTTCCAAAATTTATGAATAATATTATTTTTATATTTTTTTATATTAATATTATTTGTAGCATTAAGAAAACAAATAAAAAACAATTTGATAAATTGGTGCAATTAATGGAGGAGAATCCTGATTTGGCTTGTGGGTATAGTAAATTCGGTTGCAATAAAAGTACATTAAAAGTGTTGTGGGATAGATTTTCAAACGAGTTAAATGCATTAGGACCTCCAACACGAGAAGCAAAAGATTGGAATAAAGTATTGTTTATTTATTTATTCATCTATGTACTGTGTGTAGATAATAATATGATTACAGGTTTGGCTTGACTTTAAATTAAAGTTAAAATATAAGAAAAGCAAAAATATAAAAAATATAAAGACCACCGGCGGTGGACCTTCTCAAGAAATTTCCCTGACTCCATTGGAACAAGCTGTTGATGCTTTGTTGAGCATAGAACAGAATGTTAATCCAGAGGGCAGAGAATTTGCACGTGTCCGAAGTGTTACAGATTCAAGTACACTTCAAGAAACCTCAAATGAAAATGAAACAGTAAATGAATTCGAAATAATCGAAACAATAACAACACCACAAACTGCCACACAAAATGTAAGAATAAATGAATCCCAAACAATCGAAACAATAACAACACCACAAACTGCGTCACAAAATCAAATACGTGGAAATAAAAACAATCATAGGCTTAACATTGAACAAGAGAGACTAGAATTGTTAAATAAGCAAACTGAAATACAAGAAATAAAACTAGACCATCTAAAAGGTATAAAAAGGAGTATTGACGACGCAACAAGATATTTAAAAAAAATAAAAGAAATTAAAGAAAAGGAACTCCAATTATTAACAATGAAGGAAGAACGAAAAAACATAGAAAATATTGAAAAAACTAAACGACACATCGATAAAATGGAGATGAAAAAAAAGAGTTAGATTTAAAAAGGATCAAGTACAAATTATAAGACTGATAAAATGTATTTTTAAGTAATATTCAACTAATGAAAAAACCTTGTTATATTATTGTTTTTTTATTTATGTAAAGAATGTTTTTGTTTTGTTTTTTTAATTAATATGTTAATAAATATTTTGAATTACAATCTATAAGTCACGCATTATATTATTTCTTATTGCTTCTGCAATTGTATTGCGACCACTATTTTGATAATCGTTGTAATTATTTTCCAAATTATCTTCACTATATTCTATAGTATCCTGTGGATCTTGAACTCTAAAATGCTTGCAAATGTTATGCAGAGCACAGCAAACGTTAATAATTTGAACACATTTTTTCGGACTGTAGTGTAATGTCCTTATCAAACATCGGAACCTGGACTTTAAATTTCCAATGGTTCTCTCAATGATATTTCTAGCCTTGCAATGAACAGCGTTATATTTACATTCCATACTTCCTTCTTCTGCGTTTCTAAAAGGAGTCATTAGGAATAGACAAAGAGGATAACCTGAATCACCTAAAATGTTGTAAATTATAATATATACATTTATATATTATAATTTACAACATTTCATCATGACATTTGTTTACCTAAATACCACGAATTTCTATCACCATTTTCAAAATTTTCTTCTAAGACTTCTTTTAAAGTGCTCATTCTCCAAATATATGAGTCATGGTTTGAGCCGGCATAACGAGCATCAATACATTTTATTTTCATATTTTCATCACAGGCCTAAGAAAAAAAATTAAAAAATTGAATTATTGAAATTTTTACATAGTTTACTTACTATTAGAGCATTTAAACTAAAGTATCCTTTTCTGTTTAAATATAGATGTCTGATGTCTTTCTTAGGTGCAACTATTTTAATATGTGTTCCATCGACACATCCGATGATGCCTGGAAAACCAGTTTTTACAAAAAATTTATATCGAGACTGTTGTTTTTCTTCTTCAGTCATTTCTGCTTTGATCCATTGAGGACATATATTTTCTTCTATAACATTAATTATTTCTGTTAACACATAAGAAACAGACGACTGCGCCAAAGCTGAATTAAAATCATTTACAGTGCCTCGCTGATAATTTCCTCGTAGTGCACAGGCTAATTTAATTATTGGTAATACTCCATTAGTCCTAATTTGAGGCTTAATTTTATCTTCTATTAAATTCAAAAGATAAAGAAATGCATCTTTATTCAATCGAAAATTTTGTACAAATCTAAAAATATATTTTGGTAAAATTAATTTTTTTTTATAATTGACTATCTATATATTACGCGACATCCGGTTGTTCTAATGGATTTAAGCTGTCTCTAATATTTCTTCGGATTCTTCGTAAATGTGTCCGATCTTGGGTTTCGGTGTCACTATCACTATCCAATCTGTCATCGTAATACAAATCCCAGCTTGTACTCATTTTGATATTTGTATTTTAAATATATTTTTACTTTTGTAATGCTTTTAATTTTTTTAAATTAAGAATGTTTTTAAAAATTTTTACCACAAAAATTAAAAGCCAGTATTTTAATTAACTTTTATAAAATAACTTTTATAAAATTAACACAATTTAAAATATAGTTTTATTTTTTAGTTTTTAGTTTTTTTATATATATTGCTTTCAATATTTTTTAGTATGCACTTGTACCACAAAAAAACTTTACTTTTCTATCTACCTTACAAAATATTAAATTTTCGAGTGTTAGGTTAGCAACGACTTTTCCACAGCGAATAAATTTATTCGCGAATCATGATCACATTTACGCGAACGTTCGACTAGCATATTCGCTTCGACTCATATTCGATTCGAGAATCATGATAAGGGTATAAGAGTTAATTAATCCAAGAATTTCCACCCTTTATTCAACTAAACAAAGATACATCACTGCCAATATTAAATAAAAAAAAATAATAACTAATTCATAAAATATAGAAGTCGAATCTTAGTGTAGCTTTGCCTTCATAATACATGATCCGATTTTATTTGATTATCTAAAATTGACTGTTAAATAAAAATTATTTTATCTAAATATAAAGTCTAGATTCTAGAATATAAAATAGAAAACTCTTTTATAAAAGTATGCAATCAAAAACATAAATATAGTTATAGTATTCAACTGTGAGGTTTTGCATAACACTCCACAGCACATGGTTAACATTAAAGAGCTCAGTTTAGAATTCTCACGAGTATTTCTTGAACAGAATAAAAATTATAAATAAAAAATTTATTTATTATATTCTTAAATCTTAATTACACATTTTGTTAAATTTTGCCTTATTTTGTACATTTGAAATTTAAATGCAAAAAACAAATAAATTTTTTTAAAATAGTAAATTTAATATAATCTCTTATCCTAAGCAGATTAGAGGCGCCTTACATCTTCTGATAAGTATTTATACTAATTCCGCGGTAGCAAAAAAAAATATATTATAAATATTATATATAACTAATGTATATATAAATGTAGATACATATATATAAATAAATGTATATATATAAATATATGTATAAATATAAATATATATATATATCTATAATTAATTTATAATAAAAATTTAATAATACATAACTATTCTCAGCAAAAGTTATTTATTCACTAGAATAATAACATGTACACAAACTACACATTGCAAAACAAAAATATTGGATTGTCAAAAAAGAATTAAGTTGGTAAATAAAAAGGTAAATTCATTATTGGTGTTTGACGAATCTTTATAAATTTATAATTAAAATTAGATGTTCAAAAATTATTATTTGAATGTAATTTTTATATGTATGAATATGATATGTACGGTAAATCTAAATACTTACGACTAATACTATTTAAAAAATGTTTTACTACATTTCCTACATTTTGTTTGCCATTTAACTACAGACACAATGCGGTAGCAGACTTTTTAATATTTTTTTTATTAACTATTTTAATACTTTTAAATAAATTATTTTTAATTTAATTTTTCTTTAAATGTTATATATATATATATGTATACATATATATTAAAATTAAATTTTGTTTAAAATTTCACTTAATCGAAATTGACACACACTTTTAAAAAAATTAGTTTAAATCATTAATAACTGAAAGAAAAATATGAAATTAATTTAATTTGTTTTAAATTTTATTTTTTTTTTTTTTTTTTTTTTAGAAAATATTTTTATTTTACAAAAAAAAACAAATAACATAAAAGAAAAATAATACTATAATAACACTATATTACTTAAAGCTCCATTATAAGAAATACAAATTAGTCTTTTTATTTAGGCATTGAACTTCTCACTTTTAACATATTATTATTATTGTTATTAGAAGTTTTATGTTTTCGGTATTTTTCTTTTTCTTATTTATTTATACAAATTA
This sequence comes from Argyra leucocephala, assembly GCA_963942445.1. NCBI lineage: Eukaryota > Metazoa > Arthropoda > Insecta > Diptera > Dolichopodidae > Argyra > Argyra leucocephala. The sequence continues at coordinate 154,175,024 of OZ012677.1, read as the reverse complement.
TAAAGATTTGTTTTTATTTTCTTTTTGAATTTAGTTTAAAAATTTCCCACTGTTGTAATTTGTAAAGAAAGAAATTAAAATAAAAAAAAATTTCTTTATTTTAGTTTTTTTTTAGTATGTATATAAAATAAAACGTGTGTGTTTTTAAGATGAAACGACGACGTAAGAAAACAAACTAAATAAAACCGTAATATTAAATTTCTTTTTTTCTTTTTTGACACATTTTAAAACAACCTGTTGACATTTTGTTTTATATTTTGTCATATTTACATAAATTTCTTTTGTTTGTTTATAAATCAACGTTTTTTTTTTTTTTGGTATTTTTCTTTTTTCTTAATTTAAAGTTATTTTTAAAGCGGTTAAAAGAGAATCAGATGATTTCTATTTAATATGGCTTTATTGACTAGTATATATTAAGGTAAACACATTGGATTTACTAATTTTCAAATTTATTTTATTATTGTATTAAAACAATACATAAATATTTTTATTTCTTATTAAAAAATCCAAATATAAATTAACTGACATACATGCAAATGAATAATTTGTATATAAATAAATAATTCGTAGCTCCGATTAACTTCCGTGTCAAATTTTTTTTTTTTAAAGTTTGTACAAAGAAACGGTTGGCTTTATAATGAAAATGCGGGAATTAATATAATCGTAAGCGTATTTAATATAAAAGGATTAAAAAATTACACCTTTTAAATTAAAAAAAAAAAAACAATTTTTTTTATTTAATGTAAATAGTATTAAACTAATAACATTTTTGGGTGCTTTTACGTATATGCTTAAAAGAAAGGTTATATAATGTGCTTTAATGAATTGAAATGAACACGTGTTGGAAACACCATCAGAATGTTCAATTTAAGTATAATAACAGAATATTCAGTTTACATTTCACAAAAAGAAATTTTTCAATTTAACTTCGAATTTGTCGAATATTACGGTATTGGGAAAATATCCCAAATTATTTTTTTAAAAGTTAAGTTAATGCTCGATTAACAATCAGAGTTATGCGAGTATTTTAATTTTTGAATTTGTTGTCGAACCTATTGTTTATGAATTCTTCATAAAATTCGGTATATTTTATAACACTGGTATCAGAGGTTCTTTAATTAGTTTGCGGTGTGAAGTAAAGTTTTTCAATCAATAAACTAAATACCTACTTAATATGAATATTGTAAATTTTCATTTAACACGTGGTTACTTTATAAAAAATTGTTTTATTGATCAAGGAAGGTCAAGGAAAAAGTATCGCCAACCCCCAAAGATTATTCACCAAACATTTTTTTCCACATTTATTAATTTTTTTAGTTTTAAAAAAAAAGTATGTATGTATTAATAAAACTTAAAATCTTAGCTTGATTATAAATAGAGATTATTATTGTAAAAATATATATTTTTCATATTGATTATTAATTATTATAAACCATAAATAAAAATCAATAATTTACTTCAACAATACATAATTCACTTATTATATTATTTTTCTATGTAGATATGTGAACGCAAAATATTAGTTAATTAACATTAATTTTATTTATTTTTATGATATTTTAATCTATTTTGGACTCAGATAGGTACCATAAATTTACAACAATATATATTCAACTTATGAGCATAAATCCAAGATTTTCTAGAATAGATTCGATAAAATGTTTGCTATTGCATGATGATACACTATTCAAAGAAATAAGAAAAAAAAATTTTCTACTAACAGATATCTGATGTGCTTGCTTTAAGCATTGTTCTTCAGTTTGCTCATTTTCAAACGGTTATAAGCGAAAAAATAATTGAGTGATATAAACTCGCTTATCATTGTATTCTAATTACTGAATAGCTTTAACGTATTCTTCTCAAATTAACATATTTTAATTTGTATGTATTATTATTAAAAATAATTATTATTTTGTATGTATATACATAAGTATGTACATATATTTATTTTTCGAAAATTTAAACTACACAAATAGAAAAGTTTAAAAGAATATCGAACAAAGATATAATATCTATATATATATATAATTTTTATTCAAGTTTTAAATAAACATACATATCTATATTTATTATTATTTTGTTTTCTTTTAATTATTAAAATTTTCACATAGCTACTTATAAATTTAAAAAAAAAATTAATAACAAAAATATCAAATTAGAAAAAATTTATTTAATTTATAATTTTTTTTATCATTTTCACTATTACCTTCATAATAAAATAAAATCCCATATATGTATGTATGTACAATGTACTTTTTTATATTAATTTATTAAAATTCTATATTATTTAAAGCTAAATGTAACAGTAAAGATGTCAAATTAACAATAACATTTAATAATAATAATAATAAAACTATCAACAAAGAAAAATTAAGAAGAAACAAAACAAGCAAAATAAAAAAAAAGTAAATAAATAGATTTTACTAAAAATACAATCAACGTGTGTACATGAAAGCGTCTTAAATTCTTTTAAAACTTAAATTTTTTCTAAAAGAGCTTTTAACTTAAAATAAATAAAAAAAATATATAAATAATAAAAACAAAAATAAATATACTTATGCATATATGAAAAAAAATAAACATATGATATTCACATAATATTATATACTATTTATGGACACAAATGTAAAGAAATTATTATCATTGGAATGCAATGTGTGTATGTATATATGTATATAATATTATATATTACTAATGTATAAATATTTATATTTAAAATGAGATTTTCTATGTACATAATGATATCCTGAATGCATTTTTATGTTGAATATATATCTACATATATATCATTATTAATTTATATTCTTTTTTAAATTAGTATAGGTGACGCCGAGTCTAAAAATTAGTCTATTAAATCGATATTAACCTATTACATCGATTTAAAAAAAATTAAGCAAAAAATAAAAACTATCTATAGAAAAACAACAAAAAGAATATAAGGATTCAGACAAGTTCAAAAAATGAACATTCCTAGTTTCCCCATAGTTTTCACCTAACGTTTTCGTTAAAAAAAAAATAAAAAACATTTTTATAAAAATTCATTTACGAGCTGTTTTACACGAATTTTAAATAATAAAATTTTCATATTTCATGTTTTTTACACAAACTATTGTAATAAAGAGTATATTAGAGAAAAGGCAGGCTTAAAAATTGACAATATAAAATACCTAAAAATGTCAAGAAATGAGGAAATAAGGAATAAACAGAATACGAGTATAACAATCGGAGAGTACAATTTTGAAGGAGTTACAAGCTTTACATACTTCGGGCGCAATCTTAAGAAACGACAATAGTATGCAGCAAGAGGTTCAAGCCGAAAATAGATGCTACTATTTAAGCAAAAAGATGCTTCAATCCAAACTGGTATCAAGAAAAGTCCATTTTGCATCTCTCTCTATAAAAATCTCATACGAATAATATGACCCATAGTGACGTATGTCTGTGAAATATGGAGTATAAATGCATCTGAAAAGAACACCTTACGCATATTTGAAAGAAAAATTATCTGATAGTCGGCGCAAAAATTTTATTAGAGAAAAATTAGAAGTAACAGTGAGCTAAATAATCTGATTAAGAATAATGACATGATTTAAAGCCAAAAAGATTAAGAATTATTGTCAAATCCTATATACAAAACCCCAAATTTAAACAAACAGTAGATTGATTTTTTAAAAATGATGAAGGTCGTAGGTAACCCAGACCTGTAGCGTTATAAGATGATGATGATGATATTGTCTAATAACTCTTCATTCTTCATCTAAACACGACTGTAATACAGGTAATTAATGGAACATAAGTTTTTGATAATATCCCGAAGGTACCGTTATCCATTTTGTTAATTTACAATTAAACGTGACATTCCAGAAGGAGGGTACTAAAAAAATTCAAATTAAAAAAATAAAATAATTTCTATTGTATTTAACACTTACTTCAACTAAACACATAACAATAAATGTATTTAAGTTGAGTTCAAGGAACTTTTATCATAGAATAATTTTTTATGTATATTTTTATAATACATAATATTATGTACACTTGAGTTTCTTTTTTATTAGTTTAATTTTTCTTTTATTTTCTTTTTTTTTTCATATAGAAAAAATTTTTTTTTGTATTGGATTATACTTATGTTACCATATTTTAATTTGAAGCATTATTTATTTAGTATTTTATTCGAAAAGAAATTAAACAATAAATACAAAATCAGATGATTAACAAAGTCTCTCATTTCATTACGTAATTATCAAAACAAATACACATTTAAAAAAAGAAAAATTAGAAAAAAAGAATACTGTTAATTTCTAAACAAAAATTTAAAAACTGAACTTCCCATCACGATTTTATTGGAGTTATGTACATTTGCAACTATTTTTTTTTTATATAATTCCAATTAACTGCTTTTACACAGAGATTTGGAATACAGAGATTTGATTGCACATTTGTGTTCCATTAGTTTATATGAAACTGGTTTTACAAAACTAAAAATTCCCTAGCCTGAATAAATCAAAAATTAATAACCAAAACTATGCACAAAATAGTTACAGTAATATATGAATATAGTATTGGCAATCATAAAAAATATGTTATTGGCAATCATTAAAAAATAATGTAAAATAATTTTGAGCATATTGACGTTATACTAATTTACATCCTTTAATATTTCCCGTTTAAAATCTAACCGCCACCGTTACTTTATTTAATTACTTCATTTGAAAGAGCCACTAATAATTTCACTTTTTTTTTTGTTTTTTTTTTTTTTACACTCTACAGTAACTTATGTAGAATCACCTTTTCGTGCTAAATTAAGTACGGTACTGCAATTTTACTCTACAATCTACAATATTTCGAGTATTTATTTAACAATTTACTGGCTTATACTCATTAAATGTGGAAAACTACTGCTATTGTCAGGAACTAAGCCTTTTTAAATAGAAGAGTTTCATTTTTATTTAATTTGTTACCAGATTATACTCTCAATTATTTTTTGCCATTTATTATATCCCAATGACAAAGGGTACTGGACCAGGTCGAAAAATCCATAAAGCATTTTTTTTGGTTTTGCTTCATCGGGAATCGAACCTGGGACCTTTCGGTTGAAAGGCAGACGCTCTACCTACTGCGCCACCCAGCGTTTCGTTATCATCGAATCTTTGTCAAAGTAATAGAACATAATTTGACCGGATAATCTCATCGCCTTGTTAACCCAGTTGAATCTATGTACAATTTTGGGATTTTTGAATTATTATATAGTAACTAAAGAAGAAATTTGCGAAACGTTTTGAAGAAAGCTCGAACTACACAAATAAATTCGATATATACCTACATTACAACTAACTTTTGTTTTACTGGCATAGAAATACATTTCTTATAATGGTAATCATATTTCGCAATTTTTTAAAAGTTGTATCAAATTGTACTCGTATAAGTACTCATAGGTGATTAATTTACATACAAGTATAGCTTAAATAATTTTTTTTTTTCAATTCTAAAATTGGCTATTCTTCTGACGGGACCATATTTCTTTTAAATTGAAATTTGAAACATTTTTTATTTGTTTTTCTTCTGTTTTTTAATCTAATAAAGAGCTTAAGTTTGGTATTCAATGATTAAATAATTACACGACATATTTAAGTTCACAAATAGAACATACAATTACATGACAAGACAACATCTTATTATTACAAAAATTTCAACTAAGAAACGTGTGAGGTATATTACATCGTATATACATACTCGTACATAATAGATAATATAATCATTATGTGTGAACTTGTGAAGAACAACTGTTCTATCTTAAAAATAAAAATGTAACAATATAATAATTACGAATAATATAATATGCGAGTATTAATTACAGGAATGTAGGAACGTACGTCTATACATATGTTTTTAAAAGTTTATTTTAAATGACGTCGCGTGTGTGTGTAAAGAATTGCGTTTCAAATTTTAAAGTACATAATAATGATGACACTATTATGAATGCAGTTTTTTTTAAATTTTTTAACAATAAGAAAATAAAAGCAATAAAAGATTTAAAATTACAATACTCTGGTCAATTAAATTTTACCTTCAAAATGTATTCTATACTTTGCTATACATAATCAAAAATTTGCATTTAATAATAATAATAATAAAATATATGTATTTTTATTTAAATAAAAATTTAATTGAAAGAAAATTTTGCGATATTTATTTATTCTTAAATTGTACAGGGTTGTTCAATAAATAATTAATCATTAATGTGCCTATCGCAACATTCACTTTGTTTTTTCACTTCATTTTTCACCCGTCTGAGGAATAAATCGGTAAACAAGAAACAATGTTGAGCAACATTTAAAAAATATTGCTTAGTTATGAGTAGTTATCTCTTTTTTTCTTATGTTAATGATAAGAAATGATGTCAATATAAATTTTCTAATTTGTATGTTAAATATAAATATTGCTAGTTTAGTAAAAATAAAAAAGTGAAAAGAAATCATCCGGGTGAATACTATCCGGATCCGGCTGATTTTCTGATGTGAATAACGTACAAAAGATTGACACGGTAATTAGAAAGCAGGTGAATTCTGAGTGCCGAAAGATGAGGTCCTGAAGAAATTTTGAGAGAGTTAAGACCGGAGTGCAGTAGTGCACAAAGGTAAAACTAAGAAATTGCGTAAACATAATAGAAGAAGAATTACGACATGACTGATGACAAGTCACTATTTGCTTAATGCAACTTAATGCAACTACACAATGCAACTGGGACTTGTCAATAATGATAGCTATTTTTATTAGCTAAATCTGCAAAGATCTTGACACTCAAGAAGACATCAAGCCTACCCTATGCCTATGCACATCGTAACCCATGTTTAACGAAAACTAACTCAGGAGTTTGGGAAGACATATGTTTGACAGCCACACAGAAATCTCAAAAGTTGTTTTCAGAATCTCTAATATAAAAAATAAAATCAATAATCTTAAAAATTCTAATTCTACAAAAAAAAATATATACAAAATCAATAGTCTTAATAATACTAAATCGCAAGTACAAAATAATAGTAGGCCAAATACTAAAAAGATTTCGAAAACAAATAATTATAATAACATAAATAAATATCCTAATTTCATTCAGGGTGAAACATTTGTAGTTGGAGCTCCCTTAAACTCCCCTAAAGCTTCTTCATCTAAACATTCCCAGAATTTTATCAATCCTTTACTGCCGCCATCAGTACGTCTAACCCAAAATAACGCGGGCAGTGATAACAAATATATTCTCTCTAGGTTTAGACATCACAGAATTTACAATAATAGTCGGCTATATCTTGCTTATCTACATGATCATCTTAATAGTGTTTGCGCTGATGGTAAGACCAAAACCAACATTAGGATTTTCATTCAACAGGAATGCTTGCCATATGACTATGATGCCTTTTTGAATCTCTTTCTTATTTACAATGAAACACTTGGGATACATCGTGAAAGTGTAAAGAAAGACTTAGAAACGTTTCGTGTGTTTGTTTCCTCGAATGTAAAACGATCGAAGTCGACTCGTCCCTAACCACAACTTTTTTTTTTTTTTTTTTTTTTTTTTATATACGAAACATTATATTATAAATTTTAAATACCTGGCAATTCTTAAATAAATATATACATAAGTACTTATATAATAAGATAATTAAAAAAAAAAATAATAAAAAAAAAATAAACTTCATTCATTTATTCATTAAAACAAAATTTGAGTATGTCTCTACTTTAAGAAGTAGGATTCAATTAATAAGCTCAACAAAAGTGAAATAAGAATAATACATAATAAAATAATAAAATAAAGTAGAATAGTAAATAAAAGTATAATAGAACTTGATATCTATATCCTCTGCATATGATATTGATAACCCTATATACAAAATTTTTCTCTCTACTATCAAAATGTAAGAAGCTTACGCACCAAAACTAGATTCGTATACGTCAACTCTGTAGCATTAAAATTTCCTTGTTATGTTTTAAATGAGACTTCGTTAAGTAAATCCATTATTGATTTGGAATTATTTGACCCCTCCTTCAATGTTTATAGAAAAGATAGATATTGTTCCAATTCATTTCAAAATTCTAATTTTATCACTCCGAAAGGTGGTGGTGTTCTGATTGCCATAAAGAACTCATTCAATACGGAAGAGATTAAAATACCTGAAACAAATCTTTTAGAGTTTATATGCGTCAAGGCTACTCTATCACAAATAAACATAATTTATATTATAAATTGTTCTATTCCTTCAAATAGTGACATCGAATGTATAAAAGTCATTACACTTAGTCACTTAATCTCCCTACAGCAATCATCAACAATCCATAATAATAAACATCGTCAACTCGATCTAATATTTCTGTCTAATTGGAACAACTCAATAATAACGGAAAGTCCTGACACTCTTGTAAATATTGACTCTTATCATTTCAATCCAATTCTTATTATCTACTTTACTGAGTCTAATGTTCTTCCAAATAAAACTGTAACCTATCAATACAACTTTAGTAAGGCAAATTCTCAACAGCTTCAAAATTTCTACAAAATTTGTGATTTTTCTTCCATTTTCACTAATACTAACATTGAGATAATCATTAGTAAGTTCTATGATTTACTCTTTGAAGGTTTAAATCGACGATGATTTACTCTTTGAAGGTTTATTTCCAAAAACGACTATTTTTACTAATTCTAGTCCTCCGTGGTATACTCGGGATATTTATTTATTTATTTATTTAGTTTAGCTCAAACTTCATTACAATAATTATTATTTTTTTGTTTTTTTTTTGTTTTTACAGTACAACATAACACATTTAATTTACAAATTAAAATTATATCTAACTTAGAACTAGTTAAAATACATTGAAATAAATTACACACATATTTTAATTAATACAGATTACTTATATAATTTAAGTTTTTGAGTCTGTTTCGAAAGTGTGAAGTCAATATAGTTTATGTGTTTATTACCAATTAGTAACATTCAATGAATTGGCTCATAATTGCCATAATTGGTTCTATGAAAACTTAATGTAAAGAAGTTTGTATTTCGTAGGCGATTATTTGAATTAATGTTGATGTTATTCAAAATCTGAGGAGAAGCAAAGTTTCCTTTAATAATTTTAGTAAGAAAAATAACATCCGTCACTTCTCGTCTTAATTTCAAAGTTTTCAAATGAATTAAGTTCAATCTATGCTCATATGGCGGTAAAATTAATGGATTTGACCATTGGAAATTACGCAAAGCAAATCTTAAAATTTTTTTTTTGCACTGCTTCAATCAAACAATTAAGCACTGCTTCATATAAAACAATTAAGAAATAAGAAAAAAAAAGCCTGGTCTAAATATATGAAATCCAAAAACCCATCTGATTACAACAATTTTAAGTTTTTTTTTTATCAATTTAAACTATAATATTTATTTACAAAATATGTCTTCCAATCTTTTAACCAACCCCAAAGGATTCTGGAAATTTATTAATACTAAAAAAAAGTCTGATCAATTCCCTAGTTTCATGCAATATAAGGATACACTTAGTAATGATCCAAAAGTCATATCTCAATGTTTTAGTGATTTTTTTGGAAATTCATATGCTGCACCTATATTTAATGCTACCGCATCACAATTTGACCATTTAGGTCATTTCCCTAAAACAACCTTCTCCTCGTTTTGCATTAATGATGCTATCGTTACAGAATATTTAAATAAATTAGGAAATAAGACATCCCCTGGCCCAGATGGTATTCCAGAGGTTATCCTGAAAAATTGTTCAAATTGTCCTTGGCCCCAACGCTCTAGAGAATCTTTAATTTATCCATTTCTACTGGATCGTTCCCTTCTATTTGGAAAAAAGCCTTTATTAGACCAGTGCATAAGAAGAACTCAAAAAAGAAATTAGCAGTTATCGTCCAATCGTCAAACTTTCCTCTACTGCAATTGCCTTTTAATACCAAACCAACACGGGTTCGTTAAGAACAAATCCACAGTTACGAACTTGGTTGAGTGTACTTCTGAGTTTATTCTTAATATGGAGACAGGATTTCAAACTGATGTCATATACACTGACTTTAGTAAGGCTTTTGACCTTCTACCCCATTGCATTATACTATTGAAATTAACTAAACTTGGATTTCCCTCCTTTTTCGTCAGTTGGGTCGAATCTTATCTTATAAATCGGAGTTACATCGTGCAGTTTAGAACAGCCTTTTCATCATCATTTGAAGCCAATTCAGGTGTCCCTCAAGGCAGCCACTTAGGCTCACTCTTATTTATAATTTCTATCAATGATGTAACTTCCGTAATCAAAAACAGTCAAGTTAACATTTATGCTGATGACATGAAAATCTTCAAAAAAATTACATCTCTACTAGACTCAATCCTTCATCAAGAAGATCTAGATAACCTTTTTTTATGATGCAAAACTAATAACCTTCAGTTAAATATAAACAAATATACCACAATGAGTTATCATAGGCGAATTAACTGCCTTTCATGTACCTATTCACTTAATGAACAAGCCTTAGAAAAAGTCAAGTGTATCAAAGACTTGGGAGTTACCTTCGATGAAAAACGTACTTTCAAAATGCACTACAACAAAATCATCAATAAAGCTAACTCATTGTTAGGATTCATAAAACGATTGTCAAAAAATTTCAATGACCCATACATCTTGAAATCTTGTCTTGTTAGACCCCAGCTTGAATATGCCAGTCAGGTATGGTCACCTTATTATGAAACTCACAGTAATCGAATTGAACCAATTCAAAAGAATTTCTTAAGATATGCTTTACGTCTCCTTCATTAGTCAGACCCTTTGGCTCTTCCACCTTATAATAATAGACTCTACCTTATTCACCTAACTACATTAAAAATTAGACGTGAGATCGCGGATGTGCTCTTTATCACGCAAATAGTTACCGGGAATATCGTATCGTCATTTATATCTGAATCAGCTAAAATTAACACTTGTACCCGATTTAGTTCGCCCAATCTTTTCACCTTAGTGTTTCATCGTACTAATTATGGTATGATAGGTTCATTCATACCATAATTAATTCGATTAGATCCATCGAATGATTATCATTGCCAATAAGTATAAGGATGTAATTGATTTAATTCTCTCAAAAGATGCGCTAAGGAGCGTTTATATGTATGTCACCAAACTAATAATTCTTTTTAGTAATAAATTGTTTTTTTTTCTTAACTAATCCAATTTACTATATAAAACCCTAACCATGATAATCCAACTAACTCATACCTGTTTATACTAATATCTACATAAAATAAATTTTATAAAATTTTGAAAACTGTTAATCTCTTTATTATGATTTACAAATTTCAAATGCTTCCTACTTGATTCATTGTTTTGCTATGTTTTTAAATTTTTTGATTTTTTTTATTCTTTTTTTTTCTTATTAATTATGTTAAAATTATATTTTTAAAAATCTTGTAATTTGTTTGATTTAAACGAAGTAAATAAATAATAATAAATCAAATAAGTGAAATAAAAGAATATTTATTTGTTTTCCATATATTTTAAGTGTTTTTTAAGTAAACTTTGTAATTTTAAGAAAATCAATTGAATTTTTCATTTAATATTTATAAGATATAGATCCATCTTTGAAATGAATATATATAATATAATTAAAAAAGTTTATATAAGTGTTCGGAAATTTTCCTAATTAAAGAAATTTATTTATTGCAAGCAATGCATATATTTTCATTGTTCTTTCTCCTACCAAAATGTATTTTGTAATATTACAACATAAAAATCCTTTAGATATTCTCATTTATTTCTAGCCCAAAAACAAAGCACAGTTTTTAAATACACATATATAACAAGTAAGTCTTATTTTTTTTTGTTTTAAGAATAATTAAATTTTTGTTAACCTTCAATGTTGACATCATAGACAATGCTTCTACCAAACCTGTGTATACCAAATAAACAAAGCAGTGTGATTTTAGGAATAATAGATCTAACTACAATTAATCAAGTACTTTTAATGAAAGATCAAAGGTACTATCACTGTTTTATCATCATCATTATGTGTGCCGAAAAAACTGTTAAGTTTTTTTATTTACATTTTTAGCATTATACTACAAAATCAAATAAAATAATTATTACAAGAAACTATTAAGGCAATGAAATAATTAAGATATTGAAAAATAACATCTTGCAAAATTATCTCCAAATAAATGGATTAAATTCTATCTATTCAAAAATGATTAACAGACATAGACATTTTCATAAACGAAGTACTGCAAAAGCAAAACATACAAAAATGGTAGATAATATACATACAATACAGTACTGTAATTTTAATTGAATTATATTTATTTAATTATACTTAAAAAATTGTAAAAGTATTGCAACTGATTGTACTGTGCTTTTTAGGGTTAGCATTTTTTATGAACAACCTTAATTTGAAACTTTGACCATGAACAAAATGCCTTAACGCCCTTAGCAATATTAGCAGTACTGCTTGTTTATAAAAATCTCTATTATTTTTTCTTCAAGAGAAACCTTTTAATAATTTTGGTGCAATTTTGAATGTGTCTTTAACATATACAAAGCAGCAAACTATAAAAGATTGCCAGCAAGCAAAAATGATATTGTATACATAAAAAGATAATGAAATAAAATCTTATAAAAAAATTAAATACAAAATATGAACATAAAAAAATGATTCGTGTAATGACGAACTGTCTGTATGGACTGATGATTTATCATGATATATTAATATATATCAAAATTATTAAAAAGATTAAAATGGAATCGGCATGTAATAAAAATATCAAAGAACTGATACTTGATCAGAATATTTTCAACAAACCCCATGCATACAAGGGGTAAAGGCAGATCGAGAAAAAAAATTAAAAAATAATGAAAAATAACCAAGTCACGAAAAGAGTAACGAATCATGGTACCTACCTATAAGAAAATCTGTTTTGTGAGGCTGTGAAATGTTTTTTAACATTTCAAGTAAATTTCCTTTACTTACTTAATAATATGTATAGTATATATTATTTTTTCATATTGATATGATTTTTTGCACCCTGTTACAGTAGGGTAGTTATACTTTATGTTATATACATATTTACAAATATGTATATGTATACATAGTGTAACATTTTATTATTTATTTATTCATCAGTACCATTCATATATTTTATTACATATTTGTTATTTTATAAAAATTCAGTTTTCTTTGTTGTTTTTATGTGTTTTTATTTTTTTATATTTTTTTTTTTCGAAAAACCTTCTGCATCAGAAAATATGGATTCACATTTTTGTTTTTGATATTAAGAATAAGTATTTTATATTTCTGTTTATATTCTTCTTCATCATTTGCTTACATTTAATACAGCTGATATATACAAATATATCATAAATAGTTACATTTTTATTTTAATATTTGTATAGATAGCAGTTTGGATGTAGGTAGTACACCATTGAAATATTTATGTATAAACAACATGATTCTATTGTTAGGTCAGTTAAGTAAGCTTTTGTTGTTTCATTTATACATATTAAGAAGAAAAGAATTTTTTATTAAAAATATATGTATCTAAAAGTATATATATATATATATATATATATATATATATATATATACCAGTAGTGTTCAGTATAATGTTGAAAATGAATAAAGAAAAATAAATGCATAAACATTATACAAGAATGACAGAACAGTTAAATACATAAAATAAAATACAGAATAGTTTAACTATGTACCGAACACCAAACTGGTGACCCAATTTCAACTATATTAATTTAATAAATAATTTTTGTATAATTATATTTGAATTCAAGCACTGAATCATCAATTTGATTTAATTCCAAACATTGAAAATATTTTTTTCTTAAGTTTGTTAAATTTTTTAATCGTGAAGATTAAAAAAACAAAAAGTTGTCGGATATTCAGTGTTCCAGAAGTTGTTGGACCGAAGCTTCTTAATAACATATGCAACTTTTGTAAACGTAGGTTAACAAAAAAAAAATATTTTGTCAGTGGTTCGAGTTCCAAGGTTCGGAGACAAAAAGTGTTAATAACGTACTAAATGCAATTTTTCTAAAAGCAAATTAACAAAATTAAAAAAAATTGGTCGCAGGTCTCCGTATCAGAGATCGCGATCAAAGTCTTTTAAAAATGTGTTAAATGCAATTTTCTAAATGCAAGTTATCAGAAGATTATCAGGTCCACATAATTTCAGTAGATAAAAAACCCAAATGTTAGGTTTACATATTTACATGTAAAACTAATATTAATAAATAAATATATAAATAGCAAAAAAAATATTATTTAAATCAAAAATAAACATTTTGAGAAAAAAATACAATAAAAAAAAATATTTTATTGAAAATTTCTAAAAATATTCCCTTCATGAAATTAATATACTACAAACATATGTATATATACTTAACTCTACATAAACAGTGTGATCCTTTTTAAGTGGAAAATCCTTTAGAGTCAGAAAATCGAAGGAATCGAGTATTTTAGGAAAAAAATTGTACCCCCTCTATTTTTAAATGTGACCTATGCAATGTAATATAGAGAGGGTTAAAGAAAATCCGATTATAAAAACAATCATAAAATATTATATACTTTTTCATTGCAATTCTATATTTTTAAAATTTTCTTTGTTTAAATTCTTACAAAAAAAATTAAATATTCTGTATAAAATTTATTAACCAGTATTGTACATTATTATGCCTATTGCAATAATCATTTTTTTATATCAACTCTAAATATTGTATTTTATTCACTCTTTGTGAAATGATGATGTGATGTCCCTTTAAAAAATTGTTTTTTTTTTTTGTTCATTTTTGTTTTTGTTTTATCAAACAATGGAAAAATTGCAAAATATTCTTTTAGTAAATGAAAACTTCATTTGATACTTTTTTCTTTCAAATTGTATATTTATACACCTACATTCCATTCTTACAAATATCTGAAAATTTACAGTGATGAATTATTAATTCATTATAAATTGTTAAAAAAAAAAAACTTAATGAATGTTAATTAGGATAACCAAAATTCTTCGTAGAGACAGCTGTACTACATTAAAATCGTATATCGTAGTTTTATTCCCGTGAAAAAAGTGAATAAAATCATCTTTACCATACTACTTATATTTATTTATTTATTTATTTAATTCAACTTAAAATGCCTAAAGAGACAAGTCTCAAGATAAGGCTATATTAACAAAAATATAAAGTTTATAAAATATGGAAAAAATAACAAATGAAGTAAAATTAATAAGTGCAGCAAAAAAAAATAAAGAGAAATTACATAAATGCAATATTTCAAATTAAAAATCAAAAATTAAAAATCTAGTAAACAAAGACAATTATAATAACAGATCATAAAGTAAGAGAAAAAGGAATTAAAAAAAAATTCATTAAACAAAAAAAATAAAAAATTTTTAGAAATTACACTTCACAGTATAAAATATATAATTTTCATTTTAAAAACAAAAACAAAAGAAAGAAATATAAAAAAAAAAACAAAAATTATGAAATAACTGCAGCTAGTACTTTTGGTTTATTACTATATTTACTCCATTTTCAACTTTGATTTAGTAAGCAGTTTGAGATTATAATCAATGTTGTTATAAAGTTTAGTTGCTACATACAATGTTGTTAATGTGCCAAATTTAGATGTTCTTTTTTTGTCCAGATGAATTGATTGTTTATTTGTTGTATTTATTTCATGGAGATCTCTTCTAGTCGTCAAGTTTATCGTCGAATGAATATCTCAATTCAATAAATCATTAAATCCTTTATAAGCTTACAATTAATTAAATCCTTTATAAGCAGTATATTATTTTGCCAATGGATATATTCTGTATGTTCAAGCCTATTATATTTCTTCAAATTTTTTATCGCTTTGTTTTGAATGACCTGTGGTTAATCAACAGTTTGTTTCGTTGTCACACCCCATAACTTAATACCATAAGACAAATGACTATGGAAGAGTGCGTAAAATATTGATGTATGAACTTCAACAGGTGTAAATTTTGAAACTTTTTTAAATACTCCCGCAACTGATGATAATTTACTACATAGTGATGATATGTGCGTTTTCCAACTTAAATTAGAATCAATACATAATTCAAGGTATTTAAAATTTGTTACTTGATCAAGCCTTGCGTTCGAAATTCTTATATTAAGAGTTGGGGCAGAGGGACAAATGATCATACATTTTGTTTTGCTTGTGTTGATTGTTAGTTTGTGATCAATTATCCACCCTGCTAGCTGCTCTAATTCTATATTAATTTTGTTTTGTAAATCTGTATAATTATTATCATTAAATACTAGACAAATATCATCAGCGAAAAGAAATATTTCAGCAGTCCAATCTCTTTTATGCCTTCAATATACAGAGAGAAAAGCAATGGTCCGAGAATACTACCCTGTGGTACTCCAAATTTTATATTATCTTTCAGACTTGACACTTTTCCTATTTGAGTAAATTGGGAACGATTACTTAAGTAAGAATTAAACCACTTATAGGCAACTCCTCTTACGCCGAAACTATGCATTTTTTTAAGTAAAATTTCATAATCTACAGTGTCAAAAGCTTTAGTTAAATCCATGTACATGATTGCCACTAGTTTTTTTTATCTTTAAAATTTTTAACTGTTGTTAACATATCAACTAGTGCTGTTTCTGTATTTGATTTTTTTTTTAAATTATTATTCGTGTCAGCCATAGTATTGATCTTTAGCAGATTTCCAAAAAAAAAATTCTTTTGTGATATTTTTCGACCAGAACGCTCAGCACATGAGCACAAATGTCCTCTCAAGCAATTGTTATATAGTGTAGTTTTTTGTGTAATGGAGCCCAATATTAACAATTAGATTCTGTGCAAAAAAAAGGTGATATTTAAATTTCCACCACTGTACATACTACATATATTATATATTGTGCAAATACAATATTTAGAATTCATGTTATTAAAATGAATTAAACTTTTATTTGAAAATTTTGAAGAGAAAAGAATGAAATAAAAATAACTGTAACAATAAGCAGGAAGCATTGTTTAGATTAAAGGATCGACATAGGAAGTACAATTTAAGTTTTTTAAATAAAAAATATAAACTTATATTATTATTTTGATTATAATAAAAGGCTTTTCTGTATTTTTGTTTTTATGTAATTCTTATATAATTTAATACTTTTAAGAATAGCAATATTAAATTCGTTTTTTACTGATTTTAAGCCGGAAAAATATTCGAATTTTTAATACATACATAATAATTATGTATGTATAAAGCAAATTTTTTTTCTTTCTAAAATAAATACTGTCACTATATTGTCTATATTTATTATTAATTGCACTTATCATAAACGTTAAAAACATTTCATAATATGACTAAAATTATAAATTCATAAATTGTATCTTATATTTGCTGCATTGTGCATTTATAAATTCATCAAATATACATATAATTAAATTCAGTTATTAAAAAGGAGTAAAAAAAATATTGCTGTTCAGTGATGCATTGGTAAAAAGTCGAATTTAGTAGATTTCGGAATAACATTCGTACGAGAACATTATGTACAACTGCATTTTAAATTACGAATTTGAAGTTTCCTATTCTATAAAGATTTTGTGTATCATTTTTTGCTGGACAACAAATTCAACAAAAATTAAACATTTTTTATACATTCACACACACAACATCCTCCTCAATTCACTATCATAAACTGAATGTTAATATTTTTTTTTTATATACAAATAAAGAATAAATTATTTCTATGTATTTATTTTTTTTAGTTGTTAATTTTCCTTTTTGGCACGTGACGTGACGCATTATTATTATTTGGAGCTGGAGCTCTACGTGATTTTGACATCTATAATACAAGTGTGCGTGTTTGTAGAATAATTTGCCATAGAAAAAATAAAATAAATATATATAAGGAGAGAGTATATTCTAAAAGATTTAGCAATTATGAGGTCTTAAACATTTTTTCACTGTCCAAACACCTTATCGAAACACGTAGTCTTGTATCTATAAAATCAGATATGAATTTCCTTTACTTATAAATTAATTTTTATTTTGCATATATCGATATTTCGGTAGCAATTTATTTGCTTCATCAGGTCTTGCAACTAATTTAAATTAATTTTATATTTGCCCTGATGAAAGAATTAAGTTGCTTCGGAAATATCGGTATTAAAAACTAATTTATAAATAAAAGAAAATTCGATTTCTAATTACTAAATCGATACAAGACTACGATAAAGTATTTCGACAATGAAAAAATATTTAAGACCTCATAATTGCTAAATCGTTGGGAATATATTCACCCATATTCTGTTAGACCCATCGTTGACGAGAAGAAAAAATTCATCTCGTCTCGTCTCGCTGAATATGCCTTTCTGTTAGACACTGTAAGCGGCGCGATAGAACATTTTATTTGTTGGTAGTACTGATAATTTTTTACTATCAAAAATAATTATTGGTATATAAACGAAATATGATTTATAAAATTTTTGGAAAGTGTTAACCCCACTAACTTAGTATTAGTTTTAAAATATTTTTTAAATGAAAAATAAATATAAATATATTTGTTTTAAATATATTTTGTAGTTTAGTACATAAACGTAGTAAAGCAGTAATAGTAAAGATGGTTTTTTTTTCAAAAAACAAACACAATTTTAATAATAATGCAAAAACAATAATGAAAAACTGTTTATTAATCTTTATTTAACTATTTTATCTATTCAATTTATTTATTTAATTCAATTTTTTGATAAAAAGAACACAAAATACTTTGAGGAGATACTCTATCGCTTACAATTTTTGACGAGATAAAAAATGGCTATCTCGTCTCGTCAAAGGTCTAACAGAATACAAAACTATCTCGTCAGAGATATTCTCACGCGATCTCGCGAGATGGGTCTAACAGAATATGGGTGATTATCTCCTTATAGATTTTTTTGTTTTTAACTATGGCAAATTTTTCTAGAAATACACACACACTACACAGTCATATTATAGATGCCAAAATCAAAATTTTTTGAATATAATAAAAATTTTAAGATTCAGATTATGATAGTAAACTAAGGATAATGTTAAAAATTTTTGCGTTAATCACCAACAATTCAATTAACTTAAAACTCTTTGAAAGTGCATACAACAAATATTTATTTGATTATTTTTGATTTATCTTTTTATAATTTAAAACCAAAATTTTTTCAAATATTTAATCTTTTTTTAACATTTTTTCTACAAATAAAATTTTATTATTTGTATACATACATACAAATGATAACATTTTTATAATGATAATTTGAATGTCCATTCGATTTATTATTTTATATTTAGCATTTCTTATCTAATACAAAATTTTATTGAATGGATTTATATTAATATTTATTTTTATCGTTTATTACTCTCTGATTTATTAGCTATTTTCAGCTTTTTTTTTTTAAATTTATAAATATAATTAAAACATTAATTATAAAATTATAATTAATTAATTGCACTTTAAACAATGTTTATGTTTCAATTATCACTTATTATTGGGCTTTAAAGTAACATTTTTTCGTTGTGATGTATTTTATTTTATAAATATTATTTTAAGATAACGATACGGAAATTAATATTATCATATTTAAATATGTACCTATATAGATAAAATGAAATTAAATTTAATTTATTTTAATTTAAATTGTATAACACTGTTGTAAAAGTAACAGGTCCTCAAAAATATTTCCTTTATAGATAAAATCAAAATGAACCATAACTGGAAATCTTTATTCAATCTGATTTTGACGAACTGGGATAATAAAATTTGAAGATAAATAGATAAATAGTTGTAGCTGTTCTTGATCTGCGCAGCATTTGAAAAAGTCGATCGTTATTCATTTATTTTTCACTTGCTTTTCTTTAGCTTGCATTGTTATTTATTTATTTTATTGGGCGACGTAGGAGTCAAAATAAATTTTTATTTTATATCTGTATTTTGGAGAAATAATTTTAAGCGGTTGTTAGCTCAGTTGGTTAAGGCGTCATGTTAATATCACAAGGTTTGTGAGCTCGATTCTCCTTTGAATCAAATTATTATTTTTAAAAAAAAATTTTTTTGTTATTATATTATAAATTTTTTTTTTTTTTTTTTTCAAACTCAATATTTTTATTTTTCCGTATTTTCTTAACCTATGATATAATATAATTCATATAGTAGGTATATACAAATAATAAAATTAATCTTATAGCTAAAAGTTATATTAATTCAAAATTATATCTGTACAATACAAATTCATTTAGTATTAATTAATAGAGAAAAAAAAATAAAAAATAAAAATAGTTAGTCACCATTCTGTTGCATAAAGCAAGAATCGAATGATGCTCATTTCTTAAAAAAAAAATCAACAAATAACCTTAGTGGGGAAAGTGCAAAAGAGAAATTAAAATTTAAATACAAAGAGAAAATAAAAAATAAAAAATACAAAATTTAAAATAATTTTATGCAGTGCAATATTAAGTAAATATGATAAAAGTGGAAAAAAATTTTACTTAAGCTAATCATAAAAATAGACACCATATATAAATCGCAAGAACTTCAAAAATCTTACTCAGCTAAACAACTACTCTTAATAACTCCTCACTACTATCAAAATTAATTTCCAAAAGCCAAGCTTTCAAAAATTTTAAGAAATAATA
This sequence comes from Argyra leucocephala, assembly GCA_963942445.1. Lineage (NCBI taxonomy): Eukaryota > Metazoa > Arthropoda > Insecta > Diptera > Dolichopodidae > Argyra > Argyra leucocephala. The sequence goes on along the minus strand of OZ012677.1, from coordinate 154,154,346 downwards.
TTATTTTATAATATTAATTTTTATAATATAATATAATAACAAAAAAAAAAGTAATTTTTAATTATTATTCTCTTCTCAATTATTTCAGCACCAATCCCAATAACTGTTTAACAAATATCAGCAAATAGTTTAGACTTACGCTCCTTGCTTTTATGCATGTAAAGTTCATATATTTGCTTTTTTCGTACAAACATTTTATCTCACATTATTTTCTCCTACCTGAAGTCAAATGTTAGAATTACACACATAACATTTTTTAACAGACCTTGAACTACCTAATTTATTTTCTTCTTTTTAGTGCATTTAAAGTTGCTACCAAAACTATGTAACCCTTGGAAAAATCAAGTTTTTAAAAAGTTTTTTTTTTTTATTTCTAATTTATTTATTTATTTATTTATTTATTTATTTATACTGCTTAGCACAAACAGTTTACAAAATAAATATATTACATATTTGCTACAAATCAAATTAAAACTAAAATTAAAATTGAATAAACAATTACATACACTTTAATAAAACAATAAAACAAAACAAAAGAATAGAATATGTATCCTAAAAATAGCGATTGTATAATTTTTGTTTTTGGAAAGGTTCTGATAGTGAAAAGTCAATATTAAATTTATGTTTGATTCATATTTGCTATGTTTAGTCCTATGATTACTTATTTTAAATAAATTGTATGAGCTGCGATACTTCCCGCAATAGGAAGTACAAAAGTGTATTAATAGTAAATAGTATAAATCAAACTAATTCAAATCATAATAACTTTTGTAGAAAATAAAAATAAGTTGAATTAGCGTAGATGGTGCAGATTTCTAATAATGATATTATTGGAAATGAAAGTTGATTTTACATTGCCCTTTATAATCTCTGTAATGAAAATAACATCAGAAACCTCACGCCTAAAGTTTGATATACACATATCAATTAATTTTAGTTTTAGCTTATATGATGGTAAGACTTATATTATATTGCTAAATAAATTGCATAAATTTGATATCCGTGATAACGAATTAAAGTGGACAAGTATAAAAATTGACGACATAGTACCAGATCCGGTCAGGATTAAAATTAGAGGTACCACAAGGAACAATCCTTAGTGTGTGCTCTACGTCCTACTATTCTCTGATCTAAGTCAATGATATGGAGAAGGTTACAAAATCATCGAAATAGAATCGAATAATTGAATACATACATTGTTCAATTGAAGAATGTACTCAAAAACTAAACGAAGGTTTAAAAAGATGAAGATTATAATAAACAAGTTAAAATTGAATACAGAAAAAATTAAATGCATAGTGTTGTAAATAGTATGTTGAATAATCAAATTTAAATAGAAAATGTAGAAATAGGTAGATATTGTAAATTAAATTAAATACATAGACTGGGTAATAGATGATATATTGAACTTTAGATATAATTTACACTATATTTGTAAAAAATAAATAAAAAACTTTATTTCTTCTCAAAAGTAAGAAAAACATTATCGATACTTGATTTAATAATTAAACTTTTGAATTCTGTTTATCAATAATCTTAATGCTGAAATTATTAACAGATTACAAAAACTGCAAAACCCGGTGATGAAAGTAATATTAAAATTTACTTTAAAATCTTTAGAATATTAAAATGGATGAACTTATCTCAAAGATCGTAAATGAATGTTTTGATAACGATAAAATAAAATATAATATTATGCCAAGTTATTTAACATAGAATAGATTTATTTATGTAGAAAATTATCACTCATTTATTACTTAAGAAATATTTGGGATTTTAAGTTAAACTTTTTTAATTAATTTAAAATGTAGAATATATAAATATGCTAAAGTAAAAATGTCTAAATTTATTTAATAACTGACCACTAAATTTAAAAATGCAAAAAAAAATTTGTTAAATATAAGAAAGGCCTAATTAAGTATATTAATTAATGAATAATTTTGATTGAAATATTCTGTATTAAATTATTTTTAAATATGAATCATCTTATTAAAGTTCAAAAACAAAACAAAAATCTTAGATAATATAGACAGTAGGATAATAAATAAATGGAATTATTACAACTTTACATTGTAAATAGTTAAATAATTAAAAAATTAAATAAATAAAAAAAATGTATAATAAAAATAAATTTTACTTCAAATTTCAACCATAGAATATGCTTTAAGATATTTATTTCTAATTATAACTGCCAAATAATACTTGACTCTAACCGTTCTAAATTAAAAAAAAAACTGGACTCTCGCACTTAAATCTCTTAGTTTGTACCATTTTATTTTTTGTTGATGGAGTTATTTCTACTTCTCTAAAATAGAATTTTTGCTAAGCCCATTCACTTTAACATTCAACTTTAAAATTGTCTTCACCTCATAGTAATGCACTTTACATTTATGGTCACATTTTGTCTTCCTTTCTTTTAGAAAGTTTCCCTTTATTCCCTCTTTAGTTAATTAATAAGCTCAATTTGTTGCTATAATTTTCTTCAATTTACCTGTAATGTAGATACCATATTATTATGTTATACCAGTTACAATACAACTAAAACAATTATTAATATTAGAAATTAAAAAAAAATCTTCAAATCGATCTTCATATTTATGATATAAAGGTTACATACAAATTAATATTGCTAATTAACAACTAAATCTAGTCATCTGAAAATTTTAACATCTATTTAATTTGATTAACACAACAAAAAGTAAAACTAAAAACAAGAAAAATAAAAAAAAAACTTTAAGACTTAATTAAAAGTGTATCAAATGTTTTTAGTTATCAGAATTTATTTTGTTTCTGATACACTTAACAAGATTATCTTGTCACAAACGTTTACTCATCAAAAAAAAAATTTATCAAAATTTCTATATATATATAAAATAGTTTAAATTCTAACTACTAAATCATAAATTCTATTAGTTCTTTACTAAAAATTAGAACAAAATGACAGGTTCGATTTATTAAAAAAAAATAATTTTTTATTTTATTTTTTGTTTTTTATATTAATTTGCTTTTACTACATTTCATAAATTGGAAAAACACCTATTATTTTATTTATAATAAAATATTAAGATCGTAAATGAATAATTTTTTTTTTCTATTCCCAACCAGGATTTATAAATTTATTTTTGTGTTTTATTGTGGTAACAACAGTAACATCGTTGCAATTCCGATGTCCATCTGGTGGTGTTTTTTCACACTATGATCCAAACATATTCTATTTATGTGCTGATTCAAATATGGATGCTGTAACAAGCAATTGCGATTTTGGAAGAGGATTTTTACAAAATGATATTGTAACTGGTTGTATTCCATTTGAAGAATGGAAATGTACTAATAAAATGGGTTCCATGCCACCAAAGTGTGATACAGATAATAGTTTGAATAAAGAATATTCACATTTAAATCCGAATATGTATTGGAAATGTCCTTCAGTTAAAAATGAACGCGCAGTATTAATGTTATGTGAATCAGGCAAAGGTTTTTCAGAACATTCCGGTTGTGTTAATTGGACTAACTGGAATTGTATAGATAGAAATTATGAATAAAAATTGAAGTGATTTAATTGTAAAATATCAAATTATAAAAACCAAAAATTAAGAAATGTAATGAAATTAAATTAAATTTATTTTAAAAAATAAAAAAAAATTAAAGCAAAAAAAATTGAATTCAATATAATTATCATTTGACTTTATTTATTTTAGCAATAAATTTTTACTAAGAAGATAAATGAAAATAAAAAATAACCATTAACTTTAACCTATGTAGCAAAAAAATTGAAATTTTGCAAGTACCATTATTAAATTCGTACATATCTTTGTTTAACGTGTAGGATAAATTCGAGGAAACATTTAATATATGAAATTACAATAAACCTCATACCTATATCTACCTATACCTACCTATGTACATAGTTTTAACGTCCTTAGTCAACCTTAACGAATTTAACAATACACTTATTACTGAATTTGTGTTGCACTTTATAACGATAAGCAATTTTAAAAAATTGAATAACTAGATAAAATTTATATAGCTTTTCTATTGTTGGAAAATATAAATGTCTAGACTCTGCAGTTGATAAATTACATCTAAAAAAACGTTTGGGATGCAAAAAAAACAGCAACTTCAATTTTTATATTAAAACCGTTTTTAACACTTAGATACACTCTTTTTTTGTAACTGTCCAATGTTAAAGCTAAAGATAGATTTTGAACTTTAGGTGAGGCCTTCCCTAACAACATAGAAATTATTGCGGGAAGTAAAATCAGTCATCTGATTGACTTTCTCAATCGTGTCAATAACAAGAAATAGCTCACTCGAGTTTTTGAATAAAAAAAAGGTACCATTAAGTGCTAAGAGGTTTTCCAGAAGCGTGTGGAATGCTCACTAAAACCACCTCTTTTTTGTCTTTCATACATAACAAATCTATGATAGATCGACTAATGAATTCTTACTCTAAGAAAAAAAAACTATATTTTTTTTACATAATTTAAATTGTGGTTATGTTTCTGTATTATTAATTAAAAAATATTAAATTAAATTTAAATTAAAATTAATTAAAAGCTTTAAAAAATTATTATTGTTATTTATTGGAATTGCTTAACTTTTTTCTGCTATTAACCTATCCTTATATCTCTTTAATCTTAATATGTACCATGACATTATCATCAATTTGACATCAATTACAGTAAAAATCGGTTATAGTCACTACTGGTTATAGGCACAATTCGCTTTTAGTCAACAACTTTACTGTCATCATCTTTTTTGATATTTTTTATGTGTTTTAATTCGTTTATAATCAAAAACGTTTGTAGTCACAATTCTGTTATAGTCAACAATTTTTTTGAAAGAAAGTAATAGAGTTTACCACTGTACTTCAACCTAAGTGCATGTGAATTTGTGCGGTGTAGTTAATAAAAAAAAAAAAAAAAAATTTATTTAAAATTTAAAATTCTAAAATTAAAATGAAAAAGAGATAAACAAAAACAATTGAAATAGTGCTTTAAATAAATGAGAAAAAAAAAAAATTATTAATATTTAATCTAAATTCAGTGTCAATAACAATATAATTATTAAAACGGAAAATTAAATTATAATAATTGCATTAATCAAAATATTTATATAAAATTAACAATAGCCAAAACTTAAATTTTATTCCATTCTCTCCTATTATTCTATTAATTTATAAATGTTGTTAACTCTTCGTCTTAGCTGACAATAGTAAATCATGACGCGCACGTACATAACATACTCGTTCTTGTTCAAATTCAAACCGTATCCAATACATTATCTTAAGCCCCAAATTTTTTGTTTTTTTTTGTTTTTCTTTTCTAAGTTTCTTTTTCTTTTGTAAATCTCTCATTAATTAATTATAATTTTTATTTTTGTTTTATTTTTTTTTTTATTTTGTTGTTATTACCGTAATTTTCTCAGTGTTCTAACCTGCAGTGAATGTCTCTGAGAATATTTTTACACTCAATAAGGTATTAAAAACTGTTGTGTGTAGATATTGGTCTCAGTTGCATTCATTACAGGGGTGGTACAAGTAAGTGGTAATGTGGGCCAAAAAGAAAAAAATTTAAAATTTAAAGGGAAAAAAGATTTTAAAAATTTAAATTATTTATTTATTTTTTTTTTTCTGAGTTCTCTTTTTTTTTTGTTTTGTTGCTTTTTATTTTTGGATTACTTCTGTTAATTTTAATTTATTTACCTTTTCTCCTTTAAATTGTTGGCTATAATGTTTAAGATAGATTTTTGTAATATCCGCGGTCTATCAACGAATTTCCATTCCGTCGAAAGCCATCTACGGCTTCAAAATCCAGCAATTCTAGCACTAAGTGAAACACAAGTTGTGAATAATGATATTAATTTTAATATCAATAATTATTCGCTTGTGCCACTTTTTATACCCCATAGAGTATTGCTTTGTATATACGAAATGATGTAGCTTATAAGACACTTCAAAATTTTGAGTGCTCCAACCCAATTTATCAATATAATTGGATGAAAATACACGTCGATAAGCGCATCATTCACTTCTGTTTTATTTACAGATCGCCTCAAGCAAACCAGCTAGAAACTGATATACTTATAGAAAGTCTATTCAATCAGATAAACTCAATTCTGGAAACCACTCCCGAATCTGAGATTGTTTTGGCGGGAGACTTTAATATTCATAACAGGGACTGGCTTCACTTTTCTAGTCACAACAGTCCCGAAGGCAAACAAGTTGAACTTTTTTCCAACTTTTTCAACCTTTCTCAACTTGTCAAAAGCCCTACGAGGATACCAGACCGACGCGACCAGAACGGACATCTCCTGAATTTATTCCTAACTACCCATCCAGAGAAATATTCAATCTCTGTTAACTCTCCGCTAGGTGGTTCCGACCACTGTCTTGTAAGCACAAGCTTCGAAGTAGGCACAACAACCAGTTCTTCTAATTCTCCCAAAAGACTAGTTTGGCATTATCACCAAGCTGACTGGGAAGGCTTCAACAACTTTTTAAATGCATCGAACTGGTCGTTGTGTTTCCAATATAAAAATGTCGACTTTGCTGCAGAGGTGATTACCAAAAGGATTCTTTTAGGAATGAAAACCTTCATTCCAAATAGCCTTAAAAGTATAAAACGAAATCCCTCAGGCTGGTTTAATGACCTATGCAGCAAAGCTCTGAAATCCAAAGAAGAAGCTTATAAAAAATACAAGAATAATAAAACTGTCAACACATATGAGAGTTATAAAGTGGTTAGGAATAAATGTAAAAAAATTATCAATCAGCAAAAATTCCTGCACAACCAAAGGTTGAGACGAGAAATCTTTAATCTCCCTAACAACAGCAGGTCCTTCTGGACGTTTGCTAAAAGCGTTGGGCAAAATTTTTGCAAATCTTCATTTCCACCTATGATTGATAATAGTACAATTATATCAGGTTCTGTTGGAAAAGCTAACCTTTTTGCAAAATTATTTGCAGCCAATTCCACACCTCCTAATACAGCCCAAAATCCGCCAACAATCCCTGTTGTTAATTCTTGGCTTGGAAGGATATACTTCAGAACAAGAGCTGTAGTAAAAGTCTTGAAGAATCTTGATATAAAAAAATCTACCGGTCCCGATGGTATACCTGCGATTGTACTGCGACACATTGCCTTCGCCATTTCTAAACCTCTGCGCAACTTATTCTATTTGTCCTTTTCTTCAGGAACTTAACCGTCCTATTGGAAAGTTGCCCAAGTTTATCCTATTCCTAAAAAAGGTGACAAAAGCAATCCTTCGAACTATAGGCCCATAGCTATTACTTCCATTATTTCCAAAACGATGGAAATCTTAATCAATCAAAAGTTGAAGAAATATCTTGATAGTAGAGGTATAATTCATGATAGTCAATACGGCTTTCGAGCTCAGCGTTCCACCGGTGATCTCATGACATGCCTCTGCGAAAAGCTTAAAACCAGTATTCATCAATCTGGTGAAGCTGCTGTTGTAGCTCTGGATATATCTAAGGCTTTTGATCGAGTCTGACATTCTGCTCTTATAGCAAAATGCAATGCTGTGGGCCTCGGTCCAACCTTTTCTAAATGGATTGAAAGCTTTCTCTTAAACCGATCTATCATAGTTTCAGTTGACGGTAGTTTTTCCGACTAACTTCAAATCAATGCTGGTGTTCCACAAGGCTCCGTCCTTTCACCCCTATTTCTCATTTTCATTAATGACCTTCTCAAATTAACTTTCAATCCAATCCATAGTTTTGCTGATGACAGCACTCTAGTAGCATCATATGATTTTTTTAAAACAAATAATGCTACAGCTTCAGCAGTCAACTCCAAAAGAACAATGATGGCTGGTGCACTCAATCACGACCTAGCCAAAATTGTCAACTGGGGTAGAGCAAACAGAGTCGAGTTTAACACTTCAAAAACTCAAAGCTGTTTTGTTAGTAACAAGCTAACAACATTCGAACCAATTCTCCGGCTTCAAAATGAAGTTATTGAGCGACTCAAAGACTTGAACATTCTCGGGATGCGAGTGAATCAAAATATGCACTGGAATGAGCATATTTTCGATATTGCGAAAAGCGCCGCCAAATGTTTGGGCTTTTTAAGTCGCTGCAAAGCTTATTTTTCATCTCGAGACCTCTTAAAAATTTATAAAGCATATATACGACCCAAGCTCGAGTATAACTCACATTTATGGGCAGGTGCACCAAAAACTGCTTTAAATTTTTTGGACAAAGTTCAAAACCGCGCCATTCGTCTTATAGGCGACATAAACGTGACCTCATCCCTTATACCACTTGGTCATCGTCGTATTGTTGGAGCACTTTCTCTATTTTATAGATATCTACTTGGTGTTGGCACTTGTTCCGAGGAACTAAAGTCACTTCTTCCTCCTCTCAAGCAATTCTGTCGCATAACACGAGAGGCATCAAGTGCACACCCTTTCACAGTGGAAATTCCGAGATGGTTTAAGTCCGGCGATGGAAATTCTTTTATAGTAAGAACATCTCGATTGTGGAATCGCGTCCCAATCGAAGCATTCCCAATGAGAGAAGGATTTTTTATTTATGATTTACAGAGATTTAAGACGAATATTAACAACATTGTTCGCTCTTTCCCACAAAACTTTTTTCTTCCTTTTTCTTTCCTTTCCTTTAACTATCCTTTCCTTTTTCAAAAGGTCAACGGTACGCAAGTGCTAAAAGGTTCAAAACCTAAGTTTTGGCTATAATATAAAAAAAAAAAAAAATAAACTACATAAGTTCATACATCGATATCGTTTATAGTCACAATATAATATAAGTGTACACAAAAGTGAATTATTTTATTAAAAAACTGATTTATATATTGTCTTTTTTTGTTCTTTATTATAAATATGTATATTTTGTGATTACATAATTTTTAAACGAAAGATATTTTATTGAATTATGTTTATAAAGATGCAATTTTTTTGGACTACGCCTATAGTCACAAAACGGTTATAGTCACAAATATTACTGAAATTTAGTGAATGACTATAACCGTGTTGTACTGTATATTTTTTGAATAGCAGAGTATGATTTGCTTTGTTTTCAATTTTTGTTTGTGTTTTCGTTTTTGTACTTTTTTCTATAAGTTTGTGTATTTATTTAAAATGAAAGAAGTCTTCTTAAAAATCGTCTGTGATTCAAATTTATTTTAGAGTATAGATGTCGCTCAACTCGGAAATAACCGTCATTTATTTGGTGTAACTATTTTAAATGTTTTATGTATTCACCACCAAGAACTTACTAAAATTTTAATATTTTTGTGGTGTAATTTACTATTTAGCTATTCTTGTTTTTTTACTCCCCACGTCGTTCATTTTGTGTATTATAGATAAGATTTAACGTGTTTGATAATATTTATTATTTACTAAAAAGCTCCTTTTGATATATTTTAATTTATTTTAATTTTAAAAATAACTTAAATTATGTATTATTAGATCAATATTTCAAAATAATAACCACTTCTCAGCTTTTAATAAATATTATTCTAGAATTATTTTTTAATTTTGACCCAAAGGTTTATTTTTTATTTGGTTATGTACTTTGACCCAATAAATTCCCACGACGTCAATTTTCTGCTTACAATGATGAAAATTAAATTTTTCTTTTTGCGATTAAATTAAATTTTTTTTTTTTTTTAAGTATTAGTAAATGTCGATGAACTGTTCATGCACGAGATAATTGTGTTTTTATTTTTTATTTTTAATTTTTTTAAAAGTCTGACATTTAGTTGTTGATAACTATTTTTGTTACATTTTTAAATATTTTTATCATTAAAGACAACCAATTATGTTAAGGCCAGATTAAAAGATAATTAAGAAAAATTTAAATTTAATTTAATTTTTTTCTCATGTATATAAGTATTTTAGTTCCCAAAATCATGAAAGATACTCGTGTGATTAATACAAACACTTTTAGAGAATTAGTAACAAATTTTAGTTTAATCGTTTTTTTAGTATACCTACCCGTGAGTGATTTTCATTATATATAGGTCCTGGGTGTGTTAGTTAATAAATTATTTATAAATTAATTTGGTTTGTAATGAAACAGTTAAAAAAAGTAAATTGATTTTTAATTTGACTTTTTATTTTTAATTTGTTATTTCCAGAACGTTACTGTTTTAGTTGGACTAATTGAATTGAATTGAATACCATTTTTGTTTTAATAAACTCACCTCATATGGTGCTTTGTTAACACAAATTTAATAATATTTGAGGGAGACAAAATGTGAAGAAAGAAACATTTAAATTAACTTTAAGAAACCTTATTTACTTTCATTTTATTTTATTTACATGTTTCTGATTTTATAAGCAAAAATTTATTGTGTAGAAATTAGAAATAACTTTATAGAAAAGAAAATTAGTGCTAAAGCAGGAGATCAGAAAGCTATGTGGAAGCAAATAAAGAAATATGTGTTAGGAAAGAAAGAAAATTGCATAAATGAAATAGAAATAAATAATGAAATTATTAATAATAACAAAGATTTAGTGGATAAATTAAATGAATATTTTGTTGATAGCGTTAATAAGCTAAATAGGAACATTCCACATATAAATTATAGTGATAGTATACAAGAAATAAATGAAATATTTAAGTTTAAGGAGATAGATGAATCTGAATTAGATAAAATTATGAAAAGTATGAATAGTAAAAATGATTTTAATGGAGTGAATATAAATATCATGCTAGAATCTAAGGAATTAATGTATCCTATCTTAATGAAAATTATTAATACCTCATTGACGCAAGGAATGTTTCCGAGATCATGGAAGGAGTCCATAGTAGTGCCCGTAGAAAAAATTAAAAATGCAAAGATGGCATGTGATTTAAGACCTGTAAATATGTTACCAATGTATGAAAAAATTCTCGAAAAAGTTGTGTGCTTTCAGATGGAAGAATTTCTAACTATAAAAAATATTATCTGTGAAGAACAATCTGGTTTCAGAAAAGGATTTTCAACTGAAACATCTTTAAATTGGATAATAAATGAATGGAAGAAAGAAACTGATTCTGGGAAAGTTATCATCGTGGTTTTTTAGATTTAAAAAGGGCTTTCGAGACACTGGATCGAAAAATTTTAATAGAAAAAATGTATAAATACGGAATAAGAGGCACTGAAAAGAAGTGGTTCGAAAGTTTCTTAAATGAAAGATTCCAAAAAACAAAAATAGGAGAGGATGTATCAGCCAAAAAACGAGTAGAACTAGGAGTTCCACAAGGATCCGTTTTGGGAGTAATGTTGTTTTTATTATACATAAATGACATAAAGTTGCCTTTTCTTCAGTGTCTTTGTTTGCGGATGACACATTAATTTACTTAGTAGGGGATAATTTGGTAGACTTAGAAAATAAATTGAACAGGGACCTAGAAACATTATATGAGTGGTTGTCAAAAAACAAATTAAAACTTAATGTAAGTAAAACAAAATGTATGGTGATAAATTCTCGAATAGAAAATTTAAATATAAATATTAATAATGAACGATTAGAGTGTGTTAGCAGTATTAAATATCTAGGAGTCATTGTAGATAAAGAGCTTAAATTTAATATGCATTCTGATAATATTTGTAAAAAAATTTCGAAAAAACTTGGTTTTTCGGCAAGAATCAGAAATAAAATATCACTAAAGTGTGCAATATTAATTTATAATGCAATTATCTTACCACATTTTGAGTACTGTTCCTCGATTTTATTTATATGTAATACTGAAAGCTTAAATAGATTGCAAGTACTTCAAAATAGAGCTATGAGAATTATATTAAAGTGTGACAGAAGAACACGAAGTAAGGATATGCTAAATAAATTGGAATGGATGAGCGTAAATCAAAGACTAAAATTTAATGCAATATGTTGCAAATGTTCGTATATAAGTTGAAATATGATAGGATGCCGCAATATTTACAAAAGAATATTAGATATGTAGGTGGTTATTACTTTCTAAGAAATAGGGGTGCTTTCAGACTCCCATTATACAGGAGAACCAGAACACAAAATAGTCTACTCTATAAGGGTACACAATCTTTTAATTTGTTACCCAATGCAGTTAAGAATGATATGGATATTTCAAGATTTAAAAGAAAATTAATTGATATTATAAAGAACAATGAGATGTAAAGTATTTAAATTTTATTTACTTTTGAAATTTTAAATAGTTAAAAATTAAAGTTTTATATACGAATGTTTAAAATTAAAACTTTCAATATTCCTTTAAATTTGTAAATTTTGTTTTAAATATGATGTTATAATAGTTTTTTATTGAACTAATAAAATTAAAAATCAATCAAAATCAAAGCAAAAACTAAACAAAATATTTTGAGTTTTGAAATGTTAGATTTGTCCAAACATGCAAGTCTTTAAACATTTAACAGACAACTATTCTGACTCACATGCAATTTTTTCCACCAACCAAACAACCTTTTTAATTGAATTTTCTTAGACCACCCTGTATATATAAAGGAAATATAATATTTAATGCAAAGCAATACTTAAATTTTATAGTATTAGATATTAAGAACTGATGGTAAATGCAGATGCATAATATGTCCTTGTTTCAGTTCAAAGTCAAAGTTTAATTTTGTTCTTTGTAAACAAACAGGAAAAAAACCTTTGGGAAGTATTACAGCTTAAACAATAATTATTTTAAACAAAAAGCTCTTTCAGACATTTCTGCTTTATAACAAACCTTTAAAGATTTCAAAATTTTATAGTTTTATTTTAGATTTTAATTTGGATTTTTATGACATAAATAATATTCATGGAGATAATAATAACGAAACGTCAAAAAAAATGTTTGTACATATATTAAATGTTTAAATGTTTTTGAAATCTGATTGTTAGGGAATAAATTATTTTAAAAAATACACCGTTAGAAGAAAATCTTTATCAATATTTTTTACTTATTTTTTAGGAAAAATTTAGATGATTTTGAAACTTCAGAGACCAAACGCCAGTAATGCTAAACACAGACTATACGACAATTATTATTGATCATTAAGACCTCAGATCGTAAAAAATTTGCCTTAATTATGTTTAATACCGTCATTATTGAATTATGTATATCGTATTTAAATATTTAATAATAAATGGCTTGTGAATTAGAGATACATACATATACCTATCTATCTATTAGAAAAAAAATAGTATAAAATATTGTATTTAAGTTTGTCTAAGTTTGGCCATTTGACATCATTCAAAATTTAATCTGTTCACATCACCAATATTTTTGATTGTGTTTTTGTAATTTCTGCTTATTTTTAAAATTTATTTCAATTTGTTGTCATTTTTTCTTTCTAAACATACATAAACATTTTGAATTTTGTATATTTTAATTTTAAAATTTATAACAATTAAATAAAATTTTTATTTTTATTTTTAAATTTTGCATATTCTCGTACATCTTAAATTGTTAAATTTTTGAATATTATATTAAATTATTAATAAGTTGGACCTCACACTTTGAAATTATATAAAATAATTTTTGTTTTAAATGGTGCATTCGACACTAATTTTTTTTAATTTACTAAAGCTATAAAAAAAAAAGTTTTGTATTTACATATATTTTGTATCAAGTTCAAATCGTACCTTTAAGAAAAAATAAAGAAAGAAAATAAATATAACAATATAACACTAATAATAATAATAATAATATAAACTAATATTATAACTGCAACCCTGGATAAAAACGGTTCAAAAAATTTTACATTTAACACATTAATGTGCATCAACATAGACCCAGTTTCGTCATTTGTAAAACAATTTATGAACTTGAAAAATTGAAATTGCATCAGTATTCTGCTTTTGAATTACTAAAATTCATAAATATGACAAAATTATACAGAAATGTATTAAATGTATTAAAATTATCTACAACAGCACTGACAAACAAAACAAAACTACAAATTTTAATATTTTCTTATTTATTTCAACAGATCATTAAGACTCTTACCACATCGTAATTGAAAAATGGACCTATTATTTAACTTTTGCAATTATGTTCAGTGAAATAAGTTAAATAAATAAACTATTGAAATATATATATTCTCTAAAAAAGTCTAAAACATATTAAAACAAACACACTGAAGTATACTAAAATATTTTAAATTTTGACTTCTGTGACTTTTTTTCTATTTTTTATTTAAAGATATAAGTTAATTCAAATAACAAAAATATTACGTATGTACATACATACATAATTAATATGTATTGCATAATATCAAATAATCATCTAATTTCTATACTCAAAGAATTTTAAAACTATATTACTGCAATTTGGGTATAAATATTCCCACATATTTTTCTTTTGTACCTAACTATGCATATACACATCGATATACTTATTATTATACATACATAATACATGGATTTAAAATAAAAAATTAGTTTTTTTTTTTAACTGTGTATACTTTTCTAGTCACAAGGTCTTTTTTCAAATGATGTATTAATCCATGCGAACAACATTCTTTAAAACTTTTTATAATTTTTTTTTTTGTTTTTTTGTTTCCATAATATTTTTAACGTATAAACCTGCCTATATGTTAGAATTTTCTGTTTTAGATAAACATTATCCTTTAAACTAGGTGAAAATATTATATATGGTTTTGTTAACTTTAGGATATTTGGTGTAGTAGAATGCGAATTTAATAAAAAAAAAAAAAAAACAATTTTTATATATCCGCTTTTATTGCATGTCCCTTGTCGGTTATTTTTCATCAGTTCTTTTGGTATTTTGTATGCACACATAAAATAATAGGTTGTAATAAGTAAACACTTCGGTTGAAGGTCTAATGGGAGCGCCTAAACTTTTCGCATTTAAAAATGCACTTCTCTAGATTAGAATTAAATAGCAGATATTTAATGAAAATATATCTTTTGACAGCAACATTTTTGCTAATATGTATACTGTTACTTTCAATGCATTTTTTACTTCTTCATTTGCATCTAAAATAAGATGCAAATTTTTTTTTATTGTGAAATAATAAGAATTTTTTCTTATTAAAATTAAACAGTCTATACCAATTGTTCACACAGTTTACATATTATTTCTATCTGGTGAAAATATGGTAGAGAGTAAAAAGTTAAATATATTAATGATAATAAAATTAGTTTGATTCGAACTTCTCTAGTGTATAAAACGGGTAACTTAACCTATATTAGATAAAAAATTTAACTTAAGATCAAAATTAAATAACAATTACCATAATTTAGGGTGCTATTCTGATTAGCAGTATTTATTAGTAGTATTACATGGTACCAAATATGTACATAGTAAATTTGAAAAAAATAATTCCAAATCTGTTAAGTTTCATTTTCAACAATAAATTAACTGATAACAAAAACCGGTACAACACAAAATACAGTCTAAAATTTTCTTCGATTGTATTTGCGTTCAATTATAGTGACGGACGTTCGCCAATGAAAAGCAAATCCCCTTTTAGTTAACTATACATTTTTATTAAAAAAACATATAAAAAAACATATTTTTGTATTATGAACGAAATAATAAATTAAGTTATACTTTTTGAAATTAATTCAAATGAATGAATTTAAAGATCCTTTATAAAGCCATAGTATTTGTAAATATAATCTTGATTTCAAGGTCTGCGGAAATGAATTTTTGTTTTATTTTTTCTTTTAAATACGAAAATACGTTTTTTTTGTTTTCTATGTTGATTTTTAAGAAGGGAATTTTTTCAAATTAAAAAATATGTATATATATAAGTATATGTATATATACGAGTATACGTACTTTTGTTTGAGGCGGTATATATTATCTTAAAATTATATAGTTTTGAAATATGGTTTTAATTGAAATTCTCATTTTATTCAAAACTTATATTTTTGGCGTAATTATTTGTAAAATTGCTGAGATATTAAATAAGAAAATTTAATATTTAAAAGAAGTAGATATTAAGTTTCTTGAATTTTTAATTATTTTATTAGTCTTATATTTTTTTTTTTATTAATTTACTATAATTTATGCTATCTATCAGTATCTATACATTTCAAAAGAGCAACTCTACCTGTAGGGGTATTATAAAAATTTAATATTTTTTTTGAAAAAAATTTTAATTTACAAAAACTGAACTATATTAGTCTCGTTACAATTAAGGTTAGTCTAATTTACAGAAGTTATAAGAATTTAAAATTTTTTGAATTTCAAAACAAATTTGTTTAGTCTTAGGTGCATAAAATGTAAGATATGACAAAAAATAAACTTATATCCTTCCAAGGAATAATTCGATATTATTCAAATCTCTTTGATCAAAAATTATTAGACTTTCAAGTCTCAAATGTATATTAGGGGAAAGTGGCCTAAAATGACACAGTTGGGTAAAATGACTTTTTGTTAATCTGGAAACTTCTACACAATAATTAAAAAATTTGCATTTCTAAACATGTTCAGTTGATCTTATTCTTTGGTAGCGATAAGTTCTCAAATTTTTTTAAAGAAAGTGCGTACAAAGAGAAAAAGAACAAAAATATTTTACAGTTATTTTTGATGTTCAAAATAGATGCATATAGTGATATTTTTTGTTTACGTGTTTTTTGCAAATAAATTACTTTGAATATTAATTTTATAAAAGTGATATTCAAAAACGTTTGTTGTAACATTTAATATTAAAATTTAATAATTTTATCATATAATCCAAAAACGGTAAAATGACATAGTGAGGGGTGGGGTATAATAACATACTATGTCATTTTTCCTCCTAATTATTTTATAACAAAAATTATTATCTAAATCGAAATACGAGTACCTATTTCAATATTTAAAATTTATATAATAATTTTTTAACAGTTGAGGAATAATTTTTCTTTATATGTATATAACATTTTAGTGGTTGGAATTTACAAGCGAAAAACAACCAGACAAAATTGGTCGGAAAAGGATATGGAATTAGCCATAGAAAGTGTTAATAATTCTCAGATGGGTTGGCTAAGAGCCCAAAAAAAATTTAATGTTCCTCAAGCTACTCTGAGAAGAAGAGCTTTAAACAAAAATAAAAACGTGAAAGGTAGCAGTAAAGGTTTGGGTGCAGTAAAACCAACCTTTACTTCTGATTTGGAATGCCAACTTGTCTCGCATATAAAATTATTAGAGTCGAGACTTTTCGGATTATCATGTACAGATGTCCGCAAACTTGCTTACCAACTAGCCGAAAAAAATAATATTAAACATCGCTTCAGTCATTTAAATAAAATGGCTGCAAAGATTGGCTAAGAAGTTTTAGGACACGAAACCCAGAAATTTCGCTTAGACTACCTGAAGCTACTTCAGCTGCCAGAGCTAGTGGTTTTAACAAAATTCAGGTTGGTTATTGTTTAATTATCATAGTAAAATTAATTTATTTAGTCCCATTCGACGAACTTGGTTATAGGTGAAAAATTTTTTTGATATTCTTCAGAGTATTATGGAAAAGGAAAACATTTCACCTTTAGATAGATATATGGAACGTCGACGAATCAGGATTGTCTACAGTACAGAAACCCAGAAAAATTTTTGCTCAAAAGGGTAGAAAACAAGTGGGATTTATAACAAGCGCAGAACGTGGCCCAAATACAACTGTGGTTTGCTGTATGAGCTCGTCAGGATCTTTCATTCCTCCCACTCTCATTTTCAAAAGAAAATATTTTAAACAAGAATTGCTTGATGGCGCACCACCCGGAACTTTAGGTCTCCCACAAAAATCTGGGTGGATGACGAGTGAGCTATTCGTGCTCTGGTTGAAGCATTTCCGTAAATGGGTTCCCCAACCTGCAGAAAGAAAATGTTTATTGTTATTAGATGGTCACAGCAGCCATAAAAGTGTTGAGGCTATTTCATATGCGAAGGAAAATAATATTGTGATAATTTCGTTTCCACCGCATTGCACTCATCGCATGCAGCCATTGGATGTAACATTTTTTGGCCCTATGAAAAGTTATTATAATGCTGAGGTGACTATGTGGCTAAAAAGCAATCCTGGCCGTACAGTTGGGCAATTTCAGGTGACTAAACTGTTTGGTGTCGCCTATGGAAAAGTAGCCAGACTCGAAATCGCTATTAATGGATTTTCAAGTACGGGAATAAACCCATTAAATCCCAACATATTTCCAAGTCACCTATTTTTACCAGCAGAGGTAACCAAAGATGAAAATCAAAATCCTGAAGTAATATCTCTCGAAGTAACAGATGTACTAAACTCCAGACCATCAACACCAGTATTTTTATCAACAAAATCTCTATCTACTTTTCAACCTTCTCTTAGAACAGAACCAGTACCATCAACGTAATCTGCATCTATGGTTATCTATTCGCCATCCGACATGTTTCCTTTGCCTGTTGCGACAGGTCATGGAAAAAAGAAAAAACCCAGTTTGGGAACACAAGTATTAACAAGTACTCCATATATGGAAGAAGCCAAGAAAAAAGTCTTAGAAAAAAGAGCAGTAGAACAAAGAAAGGCCGCCAATAAAGCTAAAAGAAAATTTAAAACGTATGAAGAAAAGAAATCCAACCATTCCAGGATGATGATGGCGAGAACAACGCACCATGTTTATATTGTAATGAACTCTGGTCTGTCTCAAAAAGTTCTGACAACTGGGTTCAATGTCAAGCTTGTGATAAATGGGCTCATTGCGATTATGCAGGCATAGAAAAAAGGCACACTAAATATATCTATGAGCTATGTGAATAGCAAAAATAATGGGCTGCGCTTGTTCATAAATTAAAATATTTTTGATTTTACTACGAAAGTTCCTTCATTATTTGTGATTAAGCTTTAGGAAAGCATTGTTTTTTTATTTTAAGATTGTTGTTTAATTTTTATCATAAATAAATGAAATAAATTTAATTTATAATTTAATCTAATATAATTCAAACAAATTCAACGAACTAAAACGATTTTATTTTACTTATTTTTATATTAAAAAACATTATTATATAGTATGTCATTTTCCCCAACTTGAGTGTGTCATTTTATCCAACCGGTGGCCTAAAATGACACATTTGACGAGTTATTTTTAAACTAAAATTATAGAAAAATAGTTAGCTTTCTACACTTTTTCCCTTTAGGTTTAGTAGATCTTGGATTACTTTAATACATATTTTAAAACGATGGTTGTAAAACGCTTTACTTTTCTTGAAAAAGTCAAATACTGAAAACCATGTCATTTTAGGCCACCTTCCCCTATTAGATTTTATATTAACAAAATATTATTTAAGTAAAATATTGAAATAGCCTATAACTCCTAAAAAAGTACAATAATCTAAAAATACAACTCCCACGGCTTCCGAATAATTCTTTGTTCATGTCAATAATCTCTATCATTAAATTGCAGTTTCTAGATACTTCTTCATCTTCATATTTTAGTATACCACAGTTTAATAATTGAAAAAAGGAAATGCTAACTAGCTAAGTATTGGGATTTATTTTAAAAAATAAATTTATTTTATTTTATTTTTTTAATTATGTAAACTGTTTAATGCATTGGAACTGTTATTGCTTGTTTTCATAATTTACGGCGGTATAATTCATATATGAAATAGGTACTGAACTACATATTTATCAATACTGTTATTTCAAAAACATTTTTTTGTTATCAGCAGTAGATTTTTGTGTGAATATTCTTTCCTTTTTGAGTTACAAATTTTGATTATAGTCTGTCTTAATTGATCCACTAATAAATTGGTTTTACTACTGTCAATTTTATTTAAAAAATTTTAAATTGTTTTTACATTTACATAACAGCTTGTTTTAAAACCATAAAAAATTTAAAAAAAATCTATTCAACTATACATGCTTGAAAATGTATACCATATAAAAAAATAACAAGGTTTTTTAAAGTAAATATTAATTTTCAAAAGATTTTATTATCAATGAAAACTTCATTGAAAAATTTGACCGATTTTTTTCTCCCCTTAAGTTATGATTAGAAAATAAACAAAATGTAAAAATGATCACATGTCAAATTGTTCAATACCCTCAATTGACAGAACAAAAGAGAGAGAAAGAGAGATAAGAGATTTATTTAAAACTTTTTTTTTGAGTCTCGTGAAAGATAATTCAATAATATTCATAACCGATAGCAATGACCTGAGAATAGAAGAGATCAAGTCCAAAAATATAAATTGAATAAAATTGTTTAGTTTTGAAGTATCTTGTTATTTTAATTTTGATATTTTTTTTTTATTTTATGATCATAAATAAGCAACTACAAGTGAATCTAAGATTAAGATTATAGAAATGAATGTTATAAAAATATTTCAAATGTTCTTAAATAAAATATAAAATACTTAACAATTAACAAGAATTAAATGTTCAAAAACAGGAAATGTATCAGTCTTTGTTTTGTATGACTGGAAACTGGCAAAAGAAAATAATTTGATAACTATGACAGTTTTTATAGAAAATAAACCGTTGACCGTGAAATCTTGACTTCCAAATTTAAAAAGGATGGTATTATGAATGTAGAACTTGAATGGTTTATAAGTTTCCTTTAGTGCAGAAAACAAAAAACGTGTGTGGATGGTAAATTACCGGATAGTTGTTATATAAATAAAGGAGTGCCACAAGGTGCACTATTAGAAGTGTTATTGAAGTGTTACTAAATTGTGTATACAGGATTGCATACAGGATTGTGTACTTTTTGCTGATGATGCGATGCTCTGCTTTACATAGTTAATAAGTTACAATGTGGAGGATTGATACCGTAAAATTAATACAGATCTGACCAGATTATTTGATGGGCTCTGTATGAATAAATTTAAATTAAATTTAAGCAAAACTAAATACATGATCATAAATAATTGTACTGACACTGATGCTGCCTTAAATATTGATGGTGGAAGCATTGAAAGAACAAACGTCATGAAATATTTAGGAGTACAGATAGATGATAAGCTAAAATTAGACAATACGCTAATTTTTTTTTTTTTTTTTTTACACTCTACAGTAACTTAGGTAGAATCCGTGCTTAATTAAGTACGGTACTGAAATTTTACACTACAATCTACAGTATTTCGAGTATTTATTTAACAAATTACTGGCTTATCAATAAGTAATAAAATTTCTAAAAAAGTAGGTTACTTAGGAGTCACGCATGATGTATAATACGATGATTTTACCGCATTTGGACTACTGTTCATCATTGTTTTCTCTATGTAGTGAAAGGGAAAAGGAAAGAGATGCAAATTTTACAGAACAAGACGATGCGAGTCTTTTTAAGATGTAGTAGAAGAACTAACCGAAATTACATACTCGGGCAATTAAAATTCAATATTTTGGTCTTTATTTTTAAAATGGAAAATAATATGCTACCATACTATTTGGGAAATTTACTAAGATATGTTGGAGAAACAAGTCATTACAGCTTGAGATCGACAAATTTGTTCAGGTTACCATTGTTTTGTAAGAGTAATACACAATCAGTTTATTTCATAAAGGTCTTCAATTATTTAATCAGTTACCAGTAGTAAAAGTCAGAAACGAAGAAAATTTAGATTTTTTCAAAAAAAATTTGATAATTTTTGTAAAGTATAACGAATTATGAAATTTGTATTTTACTTATTGAATATTCATAAATTTTTATCTTATTTTATTTTGTAGTTTAAATTTGTTATGAATTATTTTGGTAATTTATGGTTTATAAATATTTTTTTTTGATATTGTGTAATGATAATATTAAACTAATTTTGTTTTATATAATTTGAAGGTAAATAGATTTAAGACTTTAACCCTAAACCTCATAACATATTTTGTCATGGCAATGGCATGGCCTGGCAGGCTCAGCTTATAATGTAATAGAAAAAAATAATTTTTAATAAATTTTAAATTTTTTATTTCAAATTATTAATTTTTAGATGTTTAAAAACAACAAAATTAACAAAATAAACGCTACTGTTTTTGAAATTGCAGTACGAGATGGTGGTAATTGCAGCTTTTTAGTACTAGCACGCTTTTTGATAAAAGAATTTACTAAACTTTCACCAAGAGCTCTTAGAAATAAATTTCTTTTATTGCAATATTTTTTGTCCAAATAATGTTGATCTCTATTTTTACTTGGAAGAAAATTAATTGGAATATAAGTTTTATTTCGACGTAAAGTTCCTACAACGTTCAATCCATTAGATAACAAACTTTTTGCAAGCTCTAACGTTGTAAAATAGTTATCCATTGTAATATTGCGTCCAGTTCCAAAATGTGGTGTACACAAATTCTCCACTACATTTTGAGCAAGTCCTGTTGCTCTATTATTATCTTTGTTCCCAGTATATTGTATTCCTTTGAGTGGGTATACCGTCTGAGAGTTACAAAGCCACCAAATTTTAATGCCATACTCGCCAGGCTTTGATTGCATATGTTGGCATTAATTGTTCGTCTACGGTAAGATTTTCTGAAGGTATATAATATTTTCCCAAATTCTTATTTATTGCTTCAAACACGTCTCGAATTGGGGCTAATTTGTCAAATCTACGTCGATTACTTCTTGTGTTTTTTTCATTAAATCGAATAAAACGTAAAATGTACGTTTATTATTATTGTATATGCTTTCAACTTCTTCATTAGTATATTTCAGGATAGTCTTACAAATATCATCTGTTATAAATAATTTGAAACAATCAATAGGACCAACTATCTCATAATTTGGTGGAAGCACAACTTTGTTTACCGGACCTTTTATTATATTATGACGTGCCCGTGCTCTTGATTGAACAGAGATTTAAGTGAAATGTCTGATATAGGATGCTAATATCAGAGCGATGTTGCTAGACTTTGAAGACCTGTAATTGGTTTTTGTGGCAAATGGTTTCCAGCACAAAATGTTAATCTAGACAAAGCGTTATGGCCTTTGAGCCCATTTTTTACCATCTTTTGCAATAAATTCTCCATGAGAAATTATAATTTCACCGCTATTATCAGAATCATAAGCTAATTAATCTTCTGCTCAGAGTCAATTGCCACATCATCGAATTCTATGTCGTCAGTCCCTTCATCATCATTTATTCATGTCAAAACTTGCAATATTAAGAAATTATTATGAAATATTATATGAGAGCCTCTCCAGGCTCATGTTATGAATTTATGTAGTAGTTTTTTCAAGCAAAAATAAAAAAAAAATATGTATTTTTGTAAGTGTAATATTACGTTGTTACAATATTACGAAAAATTTAGAAATCACGTAGTTTTGAAAAAAAATGAGCCTAATAGGCTCATGTTATGAACTTTAGGGTTTAAGATAGTATTTTATACTAATAAGTTAATTAAAAAAAAATATCTAAATTTAAAATATTGCTATTAAATTATCACAAATGTTTTCCTAATAATCTAATTTAATATAAGTAATCTCTCATAGAAACGATGTAATTTGAATAATTGTAAGACAACTAAAAAAAGAACAAAAAAAACTGTAGATTATTAGAAATTAATTAAAAAGTATGTTTCTAAAATTTATCTCTTGTAAAAAAAACTTATCAGACCACACTTCAAAAATTATAAAAATCCTATTAAATTTTATCCATAACCTAAGTGTATTGAATTCTTTAGACAGCCAGTTCCAAATTTATTAGTACAATGGCTGGTAATAATAATTTTTGTACTATAGTTTTTTATATTTTTAATTACTTAAATAATTTTTTGTTTTTTTTTTTGTATTTTAAAAATTTAGAATTTATTCAACTATTTTACATCATTTCAATTTTAATTTCAATAATAAATATAAGTTCATCATTTAAATGCCCGATAGAAGGTACAATTTTAGATGAAAATATTAATTATTATCATTTTTGTCCAGTAAAAGGTGAATCAAGTGAACGTATTAAATGTCCAGAAAATTTTGGTTTTTTAAATAATGAAAAAGAAATTGGTTGTGTACCGTTTACATCTTGGGAATGTACTAATAAAGGAAACGAATATCCTCCAAATTGCAGTTACAGAGAAAACTTTGATATTTTACATCCCCATCTTAATCCAAATTATTATTGGGTTTGCCCAGATTCATATGGTACAAATGCAATATTAATGAAATGCCCCGAAGGAACAGCATTTGGTATTGAAAGAAATACATATGGTTGTGTGGAATGGAATCAATGGAGATGTAAAGATCGTAAAAAATATGATGATTATTAATATTTAATAAAACTTTTGATAGAAAATAAAATTTGATTTAAATAAAAAATAAAATGTCATTTTAATTGAGGAATTAATTAATTGTATAATAAATGTATATGTTTATAATTTTACACATTTTTTCAAAAATATAAGTATCTTGATTTGTTTATCTTAATTCTAACATTCTAACTCTATGTTAAAAACAGATAAATAATAAATATTCTTATTGAAACATTCCTGGACCAAATTTTAAAATCCGTTCGAATTAAAAAACTAACATGTGTAATTTAAAATGTGTACATCTAGAATTTTATTCTTATTACAAAATTGTATGATTTGGAAGAGATATAAGGTATAATTGAAGTTATACTTGATGAATAAAACCTTGAACAAGGCTAGCAAGTAGCACTTTACATTTGTGGCTGCTTCAAAAGCTTCTATTTATTTAAATTTCACAAGGATAACAGCGACAATAATAAGCTATGTTTTAGATCATCCATTTAACAAAGAAACAATATCAATATTAATATATTCATCTACAGTGTGATGGAAAAAAGAGTTCACAGATCACAACTCAAAACATGCTATAACGGTTAGCTTATTTATTGGTGACAGAGACTACAATTTCATTACAGGCGATGATTCACAAAGTAAAAATAGCATAACCAGAACCGATTGAGGAGCTTTAGAAGCAAGCGTTTTTTATATTTCTAGAACATTTTGTGGTATACTAATAAGCACAGTTAAAATGCAGATCAAAATGTGACGGCAAACTAAAGCTGAGCTGAGACAACTAGTAAGACATAACTAATTGCTAATCGACAAGCAAAAATGCAAACAAAAGAGAATGAAAGGATGTAGATGCGCATCATAGCAAGGACAATAATTAGCTACTACATAGAGTTCATCAGAACGAAAGCATGCTACGCAGAATTTGTGAAATAAAGCAAAAGTCTATTGAACTTTTTTTTTTATTTTTTTTTTTTACTTAAAACTAACAACTACGACATTAAATTAGAAACATAAAAGAAACTAATAATGCAAAAATATGAAAAGTTTTATAGTTACTTTGAATTTTTCAGATCTGAGAATCCGAAGATCTCACTCTCTGAATGACAAAAGCGTTGGCAATAGCAGTTGTCCAACATACCATGAATGTCTTGAGTCATAATTAATAAACCAGGTATTTTTTAAGGAGATGCATGATTGAAATGCTATGATTAATCACTATAAATCCTTTTGAGATTGTAGTGATATGGAACCCGACCCTTACAAAAAAATCTATCTATTTATATATGTATTTATATTTAAATTAAAAGGAAATAAAAAGAAAAACAATTAACCAGTTTTTTCTATAAAAATTTAAATTAAAAAAGGAGAACCTTGAAATTTTTACTTTATATTATACTCATATTAATTATCATGAAATCTAAATATTTCCTATTACAATACACACATATTTATCCAATTTGCAATATTAACAATATTAATTTTCTTCAAATCACTAAATTTAAATGCCTATTATATTATATTAAATATTATGACAACAAAAAATTTACTTCCAACTTCCAGCTCAGCTATAGAATTCTCCGTCATGTTTCAATATCCTTGCCAAAAAGAATTCATTTTATTTTTTTATTAATTAAATTAACGGTAATTTTTTTTTACGTTAACTATCTAATGGGAAAGTACATTAATAAAACGTTTTGAGCAAAAAAAAATATAAAGTAATGTAACAACTTGTATACATATATATACATACAAACTTTAGATATTAATATATAGATACATATTTATAGGCGCGATAATTTATTCCTTAATGAGGTGATATCGCATTCTTGACATTGAAAAGGATTTTCGTTTTTGTAATTTTTAATTTTGTTTTTTTTTTGTTACTTAAACCTTTGAGTTAGAAAGTTCATAAGTCAAGGTCAAATTATACTATAAATCAAACTCAGATTTCTAACAAAAAAAAAAAAAAAAAAAAACATCACAATTTCAAGTAGTTTTTTTTTAGTTTTGTTTTTCTAAAATCTGTTTATCGCTTAAAGTGGTAAGGAGTGTAATGTCAGTAGAGGGTGTGATAAAAGTAAGGATGATGTAATTAAGGGTTGTGTTGAAAGAAAATTTTGATTTATATTATTTTTTTTTCTGTTTGTAACAAAAATTATAGGGGGTTATATTTTATAATATGCAGTAAATGAATACTCGTATAAATAATTAATAGTGTGATGTGACAATCACACAAAAAAGTTATTTTTTAATAAATAAAAACAGAATTAAATATACATATCTTAAAAATTATTTTTTGTAAAATTAAAACAAATAAAAATTAATTCAATCAAAATTCAAGTTTTAAGAATTTAATTAAAAATTTCTTATTTTAGTTAAATTTTATCATAATGATTACAAAAATTACAAACAGGAAAAATGCATTAAGGTAAATGCATCAATATTGCTTTTGTTCTTTTCCACAATATACTCTTGAACTTCGTACTAGATGAAACAAACAGAAAAACTGAAAGAAATAACATAGACATACTAAATTATATGTAGGGCTTAGATAACGCCAGCAATATAGCTCTACTTGCACATACATATAACAAAAAAAATATGAAAAAAATAAATAAATAGAACACAAGAAAACACTATAAACAAAAGATAAGTAGTTATAAGCGATCTTAAAGATCATATAATTAACAATAAACACACGAAGATGAACAGAAAACATGTAAATTACATCATGGAAAAGCATTTGCATAAGAAATTCAACTATTGCAAATTTTAAATTTTACAATTGACCTTTCATTAGTGCTTCTAGCTCCTACTATTGTTTAGAGGTGTTTTCATATTTAATTTCGAAATGGCTCTCGAAGTGATCTTTGCACATCACTAAATACTTATAAAGAAAATGTTATTTTTCAAACTTTTTATTGTGGTTCATTTGTTATAAGAAAATATTAACTCTTTCACAATCACATCCTATACACCGTAGAATTTGATTTTTGTCGTTTCACATAGTAGTAATCAAATGTAAAAATATTTTTTCTATTGAATCGTATCAAAAGTATCCTTTATCGTATCATCGGTAGCAAAAGGGTTAAAAAATCTATAAATAAAATTTGTGTTATACCTATACAATTTCAATTCAGATATAGTTTAATATGATTTGTTAATTTGCTAAATAATGAAACTGATTATATATATTATAATGTAGGTATATACATTTTATACTATAATAACAAAAAAAAAATATGTATTTAATTTATTAAACGCGTATTTAAAAAAAAATCCTTTTCGATAAAGAAATCATGAGAATTTAATCAATTATCATAAAAATTTATAATTGGCTGAGCAACAAAAAATTTAATTTCTATATCAACGTAACGTACATTTTTTTTTCCATAAGATAATTCCAACAAATTTCAACCGATTAAGTTCAAGTATCACTTATATTCACAATTTTTATATGTGTATTTTAATTAAAATCTAAATAAAAATACTTATTTAAATTCATTTTATTTTATTTATTAAGTAAATAATCGCATATAAAGCTTAAAAACTGAGGCATATAAAAAATATGTTTGAGATAAAATCAACCATTCAATAATTCAATAAGTTATATAAATTTGAATTTAAAAAATATAAGTATTAAACTTTTTGAATTTTATTTTTTTTCGGATTATTTTCTTCAAAACCTTAAAATTTAATATAATATATATATATATATATATATGTATAATGTTAGTTCCGAGATTAGCATGTTAGAGTTACCACATGCCTGCATATTAACTACATATTTACTCAATTTATATCTAAGATGCAGTTATTATAGATAATAAAATTAACATTAAAGAAAAAAATAGTACTCAAAAGATATTGGAGGTACTGGACAAAATCTGTTTCCTAAAATTAAACACGCTGGGTGGTACAATAGCTAGAGCACCTGCCTTTCAATCGAAAAGTTCTAGGTTCGATTTCCGATGAAGCAAAAAGCTTTATGGGTTTTTCAATCTGGTCCAGAACACTTTGTCATTGAGATAAAAAAAATTACAAAACATAATTTAGAGTATACATCTGGTAACAAATTAAATAAAATTAAGCTATTCCATTTAAGTTACTGACAATAAATAGCAGTAGTTTTCCACATTTAATGAGTTAATTCGCCAGTAATTTGATATATCAAAGTCTTGTCCGTCTACACTTTCCTGTCGTCAGGACTTTCAATAAATTGTGATACATAACTACTTATTTTTTTGTTTTTTTTTTTATATTTTTTGCTTTAAAAGATTTTAAGAAACGAGTGACGAGTTTGAAATCAAATTTAAAAAAAAAATATTTACAATAATTTTTTTTTTTAATAGAATAATGATAACATAATAAAATGTAATAAGAAAATCCTTCAAAATTTTTTACAGATTTTTTAGGAGTTTTGGAAATTAAGATTTTAAAAGTTTGGTTTTTAGAAATTTAAATGTTGAATTAGGGATTTTATCTTTTTAATTTCGACATTGAGTTTTAAAAAATAATTTAAAAAGATTAAAAAGATTAAGAACTAAATAAAACACATGCGATTGATAAGACCTCAATAAAGAATAATTAAATAAATTAATTTTATATTTATTATTTACAATAGTTTTTAAATACCATAAGTAAATATTGTTGCTAATTTAATACTTTTAAAGTAGTCTGTTCAATATAGTACAGTACGATAAGTAAAATTATTTCATAAAAAATTTGTTTTTTGTCTTTTTCGTAAAATTTATGTTATATTAATTTAATTATATTTAATATTTATTTGGCATAAGTCTTTTCAATTTTTTTTTTTTTTGTTGCTTTCAATCAACATTAATTTACATGCTAAGGTTATTAGAACGAATCTCTATTTTCGAATTTTAATTTTCTTCATGTTAGGTATAATATGAATTTATAGATTATAATTTGTTATAATTTGATTTTAGCAGATTTAAGTTAAACCATGGTGAGGTATATTAGAAATTATTCTTTTAAATTTTTTAGAGATTTTTATAGTCATTAAATTTAAAGAAATATTAATTTTTTTTAAATTTACTATCATTTTTTATTATCATTTTTTGTCCAACAATGTGTAATTGTAATCGTCTAAACGTTTCAAATTTCTTTATGAACTTCACAAGATCTATAGGTACTTGCAACAGGACCTTAATTTACAAGATTATTTATTTCCTAATATATCAATATTCAATCAGATTATAATTTAAACTGTATATCTAACGGAATAAACATATTACGAGTTCACTGAAATATTAAGTGAACCATAAAAATTAAAGATTAGACACAACATCATCACTTTTTCTGACACAATTACGTTTCATGAAAAATTTTTCAATAAAAAGAAAGAAAAGATTTTTAATAGATTTAGAAAAGTCAAATTTTTATGTGAAAGGTTTTTTGGTTAAATTTCTCTTTTTGTTAAACGACTCTTTAAAAACTATAAAAACTTTTAAATTAAAAAAATTTCCTAAATGGCTTTCCTAAGTGGACCAAACTCTGATGGAAATTATTTTTTTTCAAAAGTGTGTTTTTCAATTACACTTAAGTATTTAAAAATTTTATATACACACAAGGATTAAACAAACAATGAACTCAAAAACGTATGTAAGTATTCATACGTATATCAATTTGTATGTCTTTTACGTACATGGAATAACAGAGATAATACATACTAAGAGTTTAGCCCAATAAAAATTTATTTCTATATTTAGACACGTTTCAATAACTTAAACGTCAATATACAAAAAGAAATATCTACAAAAAAATGTATTATGTATATATGTACATACTCACATAAATACAAAATTATACTTTATTTTTATTTCAGATAATTTCAAAATAATAATTATTCTAAGTAGGTAAGTACAGTATGTATATGAAATAAATTGCAATTTTATCAATGAAGTTAACTAACTACTATGAAAATGTGAACATGCATATTTTTCTTTTTATTAACTATACGTATTATGTTATATTTTTTTAATTTAATTGAAATTATTGACAACATTTATTTTAAAAGATAAGTAATATTAATTTGATAATAATAGGCATAATGAAAAATTCAACTACTTAAATTATTGACTGAAGAGCAGAAATTTATTTTTTGTATGTATTATTTTTACTTTCTAAGATGAATATCAGAAAATAAGTTTGATACTGCTGAAATAAAAACACATATATTTTACTTTACATTTATTTAAAAAATTCCTACATACCTAAAATTATCAGATAACTCGTCGTAAATTTTTTATATTATTTCTAAATACTTTGGAACAAAGGAATACCCTATATACTATGTATATAAAATCGCTCATAATTGAGAATCTAAATGTTTATAAATATTTTGGATGAAGGAAATACTCAGATTTTGAATCCAACTATAAAATTTCTGCTAATTCAGAACTTTAATTCACGTCACAAGTTTCTACTATGTATAGGTATCAATCTCAATTATAAAGCTGCCTAGTCATATCAGAAACATCAGAGTTTAATCTGAATTTTCGGCTTAAACTAAGATTTGTTTTTGGCATATTAGTTTGGCATGAAGTTTAAGAGCTAATATAAAAATCATTAGATAATTCTCACCAATATATATTTTAATACTGTTATTGATAGTTATCTATATTTAGTATGTATTTTATTATTAAGTATATAATACATATCTACTATATAAATTCTAAATCGTTTTTATCATTATGTATTAATGTATGTACTTGTAATAACCAATTGGAGGGACTGACGTATCAATATTAATAATAATAATTAAGAAATCATTGATAACAATAGATTTTTTTTCTACAATATCTACTAACTATATTTTATAAATTTAAGAAGTATATATATATATGTATGATTATTCTAAATAATATTAAAACTAGTAATTTGTTTTAGTTAATATTAAATAAATAATTACCATTTTTTCAATATGTACAATAAATATAATAAAAAACTGAATTAAAAAATATTTAACACTTCAGCGAGCACAAAATTTTTTTTTTTCTTATTTACAAAAAAAAAGTTATTATTCACAAATAACTAATTTTATTAGAAATCTAATAATAATAAATTTTTTATAATATTATATTATGTTCACACCTTTTTTATTTTTATTAAATTAATTTACAAACTAAGTGAAATTTTAGAAACTGCTGCTAAATTGCACTAACTAATTTAAAAAAAAAAAAGAAAATATAGATTTTTTCAAATTACTTTTATTTTTCAATTTAGTTTTTTTTTTTTTAATAAATTTTTTTATTATATAAATTTATTAATCACTTTGTGTCAATAGAATTAGTCTAAATTATTTTGAAATTAAGAAAATGTTATTTACTATTTTCAATAATTTAATTTTATTTTATTTTGTTTCGTTAGTCCTTTTACATATTCTAGAAAATAAAATGTTGTATTTCAAGTTTTGCTTCCCGAATAGATTTTTTTCTTCGTATAACTATTTTTTTTTTAATTCTTATTAAAAACGCGTTATTTTACAACGCTCTCTGATAATATTAAGCTACTGACTGGTTATTATACTCTGGTTGTCTGATTGTATATACATATTATTGTATATATATATTAATATTATTGTATGTAATAAGTCGATTGTAGATTTGTAGATTATATTATTGTTATTTTTTATTATCATTTAAATTTGTTCTTAACAATATTTATTTACGTATAGTAGTGACAAAATAATTAATTCCATTTAATTACAAATGATTTATTTAAAAAAAAAAATGTTTACTACTGGTAATATCTTTAACTTGGGTTTCTCCTCTCCTTGGATTTCTCGTTCCCGATTTCCCGAGAAAAAAATTCAATTCCCGGGATTATTTTAAACACTTATCATCAAATAACTGAAAAAAAATATTTCAAAACTACTTGTTTTATTCAAAAATATTTTAAACCAAAATAACTATTGACTTCCTTGTTTTCGATATTATGCAGGTGCGAACTGCGAGTGCGCTATATAAATTTTTTTTAAACCAAAGCGTGTGTGTCTACTGACTTTTTAACTATGATCGTCATTTGAATATCCAACATGGAATAGATTTGGTTACTAAGAACGATAAATTCGACGCACCAAGTACATCAGAGAATCAAAGTTCCATTTCAAAATATATAAAGAAAAAAACATTGGAAGACATCCTTACAAAACTAGCAGCTGTAGATGGAATTTTCATCAATGTTATTTCGAAAAGTACATTTATTCGTGAATCTATATTTAACTATTATGCCGAATATAATTAATTACATTTAACTATTATGCCGAAATCAAACCAGAGCTTAAATATAAATTTTCAACTATTTTAAAAGAAAAATGAATGGACAAGCAGCTTTGGGAAGTTAGCTCCTTCTTTCCCTTTACAATGCTACACACATGGAATTAATCTAGCTGTTTTGGATACTCTTTTGGTTCTGCTAAGACAGAATTATTATTCGGAAAAAATCAGAAGCAACAAGTTTTGATTCTTCAGCAAAATGTTAAATTAGAATGTTGTAAAAAATGAAACTAATTATTAGACTGCAACAAGGTGAATAGCTTGTTAGATAGATTTGTTAGATTCGTTAGATAGCTTGTTGGAAAAATTTGAGCAAATTAGAATTCCGATTTAAAAAAGTATATGTGAAATTAATGTTACACATCTACTTGATAACGAAGTTGGGCTGTTCCAAAAAGTAAGAGCATTAATTGCTTGTTTACGTCCAAGAAAATTAGCGTCTGAAGCATTATGTCGACGTGATATGGATTTAATAAAAAGTGAGGGGATTCTGTCGTTTGTAATAGAAACGTTAAATGCTTTAGATTATTCAATATCTCGAGAATTACTACAAAATTTTAAATTGCGGATGATAACTCCAAAAGGAAGACTAAACATTTTAATTTTATTGGTAAAATACCTAAATAATCCAGATTTATTGTATTCTAAACAAGATGATAATTTTTTTTAAATGTCGTCGAAATCTGAAATGATTAAATTATCTAAAGAATTGTTAAACCACCTATTTCCAGTTTATATCATTGAAGACACTGTTGAGCTTGAAAATGAAGATAGCCGATTTTCCCGGGAATGTCTTCGAAATATTCACGTTTACCGAGATTCATTATTTGCCGGTAAATGAGAAACTCTACTTCATATGAAACCCCACGTTACATGACAAAACCAAATAACGCCAATTTATACCCTAATAGATAACATAAGAAATATGTATAGTTAATTATCTAAACGTCGTTCATTTTACGATTATAAATTAAAATTGAAATACATAAAATGTTCAATTTGTTAACTGTTGAACTAACTTGAAACAAGTTAGTTATACTTGAAAGTTCAACTAATAGTTAAGTGTATTTAAAAAAAATTTATTCGATCACTGTAGAAAAACCAAAATTGTTTTTTTTTATCTCTAAAAATCTAATTGTTTAAATACTTTAGTTCCCTATGCTGCAACGGTTTATAACTTTTCATAAGAAATCGATAAAACAGTTTTTGAAACACACGTCCTGATATATGGATCATATTGAGTCTTTTCTCGTATGTTGAATTTAAAATTATTGTTGTCCCATCGTTTTTTGTATCTTTGTTTTTTTTAATCCGCGTATATTTGCAGCTATCAATACTAATATAAAAAAATTGAGAAAATTATTTTATTGCAATATAAATTTTCATATTTTGTGCTAATAAAAATTAATTTTGATTTACGGTGATAATTTGGGCCTCATTTTAATTGTCGCCACTGTATATACTTAACTTATTTAATTATGTAGTTTGTTGATAAGATTAAATTATTTTGTTATTGTTGTTTCATTTTTATATTCTCTTTTTTTATTAATTTTTTATTGAATTTACGAATAGTATAATAAAAATTTAAGTAAGTAACAAGTATAATAAAAATATTATAAATGGACATAATATAGTTCATATTAATTTGTATGTTGTATTATACAGGATGGTGCATTTTAAACTAAAAATCCTATAAAGGATAATTCCTTGTAGTATTTTAGGAAAAAGTGTTCTAGATCGGGGTCTATTTTTTATTGGGTTTGTCAAATATCTAAATATCAGCTTCGAAGATATGCAAGCTGGAACAATGTGTTCTTCATAACTTTTTTTAGAATTGATTTTAACAACTAACTGTACTTATTGGGTGGATATGTCCGAAAATATTAAATTAAGACGGCTATTAATCAAAAACGGTAAATCTAATGCCCACCCAATAAGTATCGTTAGTTGGTAAATTAACTGTAAGTAAAACAAAATGCATTGCTCCACCTAAAATATTTTCGGAGCTGTAGTGGAAATTTTTTAGACATTATTTTTCCAATCCGATTATTTTTAAGCCTCTGTGACACAGGTCAAATTTAAAAATAGACCATAGAACATTTTTTTTTCTAAAATATTATAAGAAAATACCCCCAAAATTATTTTCTAATTAATCCGAACCACCCTGTATACATTATACCGAAATGCGAAAATAAGATTTTTCTAAATTAAATTGATTGTACATTAATTAAAATTTTAGTAAGTACATACTATGTATATAATAAATTATTATGTATATATACATATATGTACCCGTATGTATAAATATGGTGTATTGAGAAATAATGGAAAAGAATAAATACTTATGTATGTAATAAATATATAATTATATAAATATACATAATAACAATAACATCAATCAGACACCCTACCAAGTATTCGATTTTTTATCTATTTTATTGTATGAAAGAAATATTACTGGTTATACATATTAAGTTCACAAAATTTAAAAATTCGTTAGCGTTACATTTAAAAAATGTTTGTCTTATATTAAGCTGTTTTAAATTTTCTTTCAATTTTTTAAAACATAATTATATATTTACTCTAATAAATATGTAACTTAAGTCTATAAGTAACAGTAGTAAATTAAAAAATTTTATTTCAAAATTATGTTTTTCAGACCCGCACACGTGTTTTTGACAATGTCTCTTGGTTATTAAAACGTTTTTAGAAAGTGGTGTCAATATGGTCAATATGGAAAAAACTTATTTTTTTATATACACTGCACTGTTTAATTTTCAAATATATTTTAAAGAGTTTTCTCATCTTATACTCGAGTAATAAATAATGTAATTGTAAATTATAAAAACATATTGTAATAAAAAACATTATGCATTATTATTCTAAAAACTATAAAGACTATTGTTCAAAAACGAAAAAGAAAACCATTGATAACTTAACCGATAACTGTACTAGTTATATGATACTAGTGACAATTGAAATACAAAAGAAACTTCTACAAAAAATCTAAGTTTAAGTTTAATAAACGATTAAAAGAAAAGGTTGGCATTAGCCGAAGAATATAACAGACATTATGATGTCACGACAAATTGCCAATTAGGAAACCCAAAACCCAACCTACTTTCTTTGAATAAATAAATATAATATAAGAATATTGAATCAATATTAGATAAAATAAGTTTGTATTTAAAAACATTTAAGCAGATTATATTTGAAAATTAAGCAGTGCATATAAACCACATTCATCAGTTTCAGCAGTAACTAACAATTATTATGTACATATTTCTATTTGATAATATGATGACCACATAGTGATGCACCTATGTATTATAGGTATAAATTAGGTATATAATATCGATTAAACTTGGTTCTCTTTATTTAATATGTATTTTATATTTTACATTTAATTTTCACATTGTATTAAAGTTTTCTATGTTAAGTCCAAGTACAATATTAATATCCTTCTTCTTATTGAAACTACTTAATAAAGTCTCAAGGAAAAAAAATAACAATTACATATACGTAATATGTATATGAATGTAAATACTCTAGATTTATGAATATTTATTAAGTATTTACAAACCAGCCTGCCAGCCTACACAGTAATTTAAAACGTCTATAAAAAATAACATAGATTATAAACTATTAAATCAAACTTTTTTATTTCTTTAATTAAAAAAACTATCAATTTTACTTACCCCTCGAATGAAATATATGTCAGAAATAGTACATTTCGAATTGGAAAAAAAAAATGAGGAAAATTTCCAAAATTAAATTAGAATTGCCAATAATTTAAAGTCATATATGAATATATGATTGAAAATCTTTTGTCTATAATATATAAATATAGAATTATTTTTTAATTTAACAAATTTGTTTACAATTTATTTTTACATTAATAAAAAATTCACAAAAATTTCGAAAAATTTTTTTTATATTATTTTTTATGTTAACCTAAACTAATAGTTAAATTTAAAATAATTTTTTAAAAAAAATGCTATACTTTTTTTATAAATAGAAAAATATTTTCATTCAAAAATCACGAGAGCTTCACTTTTCTAATCACAATTTCGTTTTTATACAAATAAAAGAAAAAATCTGACATTTACGTTCTAGTAAAAAGTATAAAACATAAAAAGCAAAATTTTCAAAATAAAAACAAATTCCATTTTCTTGGAATTTCCAATAGATATCAAGGTCGTCTGTTTACCCATATAACATAATATAATATGGAATTTATATGGCTTTTATTAAACTATGATTATAATGCCTCTGCAAATTAGTATTTTCATTGCCGCTCGACTCGAATGTACATTGCTATTTTTAGTAGCTTGGATATTTGAAAGTGCGTAAGAATTTAATTTTAAATTTTGCTTTCAATAGATAATTATCATAAGCCATAATGTAAAAAAATGTTGGTATTTTATTTTGTTTTACTAACACGTTAAAGCGCTTATTTAAAAAAAAACTATTATGTTTATACTTTATAGATCGAAGGGTGTGTGAGAGAAAAACAAGCAAGAGGTAACAGAACAGGCTGTAAAAATGTCAATGTACAGAGGCCAAATAACGGTAATTTTTACATTAGTATTTCCGTCGTTTTTTAACTTGCAGTTTATTGGCAAAAGAGTTGAGGGAAAGAGAAAAACAAAAAAGACTGCGTCCTTTTTTGAAATACCAAACGGCTCTATGTACATTGGTATTTGAACTCGGAATGTCACATAGCAAATTCAATGAATACGATATTTTCATTTTCAAATAACAAAAAAAAATATTTTTATTTTAATGATTTAGAACTGTCGAAATGAAATATCGTAATGCAAATGCAACACAATAAATTGTTAATTTTAATCCAAATTTTGTCGCCGTCTTTTCTTGCCGTACTATTTGCTTTAAAAGATTTACCCTGAAGGTAACCTCGACGCTTTTAACGCGCGTCACTTGTGAACTTTCACAGTGAAATCAATTTTTTTTTTTGCTGATAATGTAAACGCTTTTAAAATGAGTGAAGAAATGTCATTCTGTTCTATAACCTAACAAAAAAACATGATTGCAATAGAAAAGTGTTTGCTATTGAATGAACCTTATGATTCAAAACTTCAAATCTGACACCTCACGCCGTATACGCCGTGTAGTTCAAACAAATTCAACTTTCCCACGATAAATTTTTTACGGCGTTGAGATTGTTTACTCTCTTGCAATTTCTTATATTTCAATTTTTTTTTTCCGTTGAAAAGCGTTGTGATTATCTCCAGCATAGTTTAATAATATTTAAAAATAATAAAAAAATATGTAACATTATTCACTGGATATCATGAATTGTATTTGTAGGTATGTAGAGGAGAATGACATTTCTTCACTCATTTGAAAAGCGTTGACATTATCAGAAACAAAAATTGATTTCACTGTGAAAGTTTACAAGTGACGCGCGTTAAAAGCGTCGAGACTATCTCCACGGTTAAACACATGCCTACTTCCAGACGGGTCATCTTTCAACACTTCTTTCCTTTCGTTTAATTCTCCCTTTCCTATAAACTAATGTTCCGGCAGCCATTTTCGTTTATCACTTTGTTGACAAAATTTTAGCTAGTGAACGACGAGAGAATCTACTATAACAAACAAAAAAACACGCAAAAATTTTAATTAGGTTAGGTTTAGAAAAATTTTGTGTATATGTATATGCAGGAACTATTACTTACTTACTTGTTGGGCGCTACAGACCTTGAAGGTCCTGGGCCTGGCGCAAAATTGTCCTCCACTGATTTCGGTCACGAGCGGAATCTCTCCAGTTGGTGATTTGTAGTTTTTTCACATCTGCCGATACTTCATCTCTCCAACGAAGGTGTGGCCTCCCTCGACGACGCGTTCCCTGGGGTTTGGATTCGAAGAGTTTCCTAGCCGGAGCATTTTCATCCATACGCTCTACATGGCCTAGCCAATGAAGCCGTCTTATTCTTACTTTTTTAGCTAGATCCATGTCGTTGTACAGCTGGTATAGTTCGGCATTGTATCTTCTTCTCCAAACCCCTTCGTCAGACACAGGACCATAAATGCGACGAAGAATTTTTCTCTCAAAGATACCAAGTGCATGCTCGCTTGCTTTTGGTAATGTCCACGATTCAGAACCATATAGCAGCACCGGAAGGATGAGCGTTTTGTATAATTGTGCTTTGGTATTTTGGGATAGGAGCTTTGAACCCAGTTGTTTCGACAAACCGAAGTAGCAACGGTTTGCAAGGGTAATTCTTCGCCTTACTTCAACATCGATGTTATTGATGGAGTTGATGTTGGTTCCAAGGTAGATAAACTCCTGAACTACCTCAAACTTATATGAGCCGACAGTGATGTTGTGTCCTATATGATGTTGTGAGGACATTTTATTTGTCGACAGCATATATTTTGTTTTGTTCTCATTTATGAGAAGACCCGCTTTACCTGCTTCCTCTTCAATCTGTGTAAAGGCTTCGATGACTGCTCGTCGTGATGTTCCGATAATATCGACGTCATCAGCGAAACCCAGGAGCTGCACCGATTTGTAAAATATAGTGCCCTGCGTGTTCACACTGGAACGTCGCACTATATGCTCCAACACCAGATTAAAGAAATTACATGACAGCGCATCGCCTTGTCGAAATCCGGAGCACGTTCGAAATGAATCAGAAATGTGCCTCCCAATCACCACAGCACACCGGGTGTTTTCCAGGGTCATTTTTGACAAACGGATAAGCTTGGCTGGGAAACCAAATTCCAACATTGATTCGTAAAGCACTGATCGATGTATGCTGTCATAGGCAGATTTAAAATCGATAAAAAGATGGTGCGTATCGATTTGAAATTCGAGGGCCTTCTCCAGGATCTGCCTTAATGCGAACACCTGGTCGGTGGTTGATTTACCAGGACGGAAGCCGCACTGATAGTTTCCTATCACAGCGTTACAATGGGGCTTCAAACGTTCGCACAGAATATTGGAAAGGATCTTATACGCAACGTTTAATAGGGATATTCCTCTATAGTTGGCGCAGGACATGGAATCGCCCTTTTTGAATATAGGAGATATTGAACTTAAATTCCAGTCATCAGGCATGCTCTCCTCGATCCAGATTTGTTTGATGATTTGGTGCATGAATTCAATCATCACTTCACCTCCTGCCTTAAAAAGTTCAGCTGGCAGGTTATCTTGTCCAGCAGCTTTGTTGTTCTTTAATTTTCGGATGGCTGCTTCCACTTCTGCAGGACTGGGTGTATCTGTATCTTCGGAGTTGACTGGGTTAGGGCGAGGCGTATCTGTGTTTTCTATGTTTGCGCCATTCAGCAGGTTCTTAAAATGCTGTTTCCATGTCTCTAATATCCCTTGCGTATCGGTTACCAAATTTCCCGAATCATCCCTCAGCGCGTGTGTACGGGGCTTGAAACCAGCTGCAAGCTGCTTGGCTTTTTTATAAAAGCTCCGTACTTCGCCTCTGTCTCGGTTTGATTCTATATCCAAAAGTTGAGACTTTTCGAATAAACGTTTTTTGCGCCTTAAAATTTTCTTCTCGTCTCTTCTTTTCGCTCTATACTCTTCTTGAGCTGCTCTTGTTTTACGTTGCAGCGCTTTCCTGTAGGCCTCATTTTTCTCTACCGTCTTTGCTAAACATTCATCGTCGTACCATGGGTTTCTCACGCGAGGTGTTTCAAAACCCACGGTATGTGTAGCAGCCATCGTGATGATGTTTGCGCATTGTTTCCATTTTCCGTTGACGGAGAGATTATGTTGTAGAGGTGTGGTATTGAGTATATTACTTAATCGCTCCTTGTATGCTAAGGCTATCTCAGGTGTTTGGAGTCTTCCAATGTTAAACTTCCTATTATGGCTGGTGCGTCCTTTTTTAACATTGGAAATTCGTGCTCTGAACTGGGCGACAACTAGGAAGTGGTCAGAGTCGATGTTAGCTCCTCGATAGGTACGTACATCCGACACACTGGTAGCATGTCGGGCGTCAATCATAATGTGGTCAATTTGATTCGCTGTACGTCCATCCGGAGATAGCCAGGTAGCTTTGTGGATATTTTTATGGGGGAAATTTGTGCTACTTATAACCATATTACGAGCTGCTGCAAAATCGATTGTTCGGTATCCATTATCTGTGGTGGTGGGGTGAAGACTATGGTTACCAACAGTTTTGCCGAAAATTCCTTCCTTACCGATTTTAGCATTGAAGTCTCCAAGCACGATTTTCGCATCGTACTCAGGACAGGACCCATATGTTTTATCTAAGATGTCGTAGAATTCATCCTTCATTGAGTCCTCCGCTTCGTCGGTTGGTGCGTGCACACATATTAAGCTGATGTTGAAGAATTTGCCTTTGATACGGATGACGGCTAGACGTTCATTAACCGGTGTAAAATCAATGACGTTTCCTCTAAGCCGTTTTCCCACTACGAATCCGCATCCAAATATGTGATGTTTTTCGTGGCAGCTGTAATATATATCGCATGTTCGTTTTTTTAACATGCCAGATCCTTTCCATCGGATTTCTTGTATCGCAGTAATGTCTGATTTATACTGCGAGAGAATATTTTCAATTTTGTTAGATGCAGCTGGATGATAGAGTGTTCTTACATTCCAACTGCAAATTCTTAAATTGAGTCCATTATTCATAAGCAGATGCTGGGACATGAGCAGATGCTGCCTTCATCCAAGAGCCTTGGGCTCATAATCACAAAGTATTAGGGTTATTCACAACCGGACAACTAATATATGACCCGGGAGAAGAAAGACCCAGAACGGCGATTCTCTGCCGCTCTGGACTTAATATTTTCCCACTGAATCAATTTATCGGCAGAGACCTAACAGCTGTCTCTATCACCATCAAGCTACCACTCGGTGGCAAAACCTTAGTCAATGTTGCTTCGGCATACTTTCCGGGTGATGAAAGGAAACTACCCCCAAAACTCCTACAAGAATTCGTTCATGAATGCAAAAAAGTGAACATGAAATTCTTAATAGGTTGCGATGCCAACGCGCATCATGTTGTGTGGGGCAGCACAGACATTAACGAGAGAGGAGATCGCCTGCTCGAGTTCTGCCAAACAAATAATATCAACATTAATAATGTAGGTGACGAGCCAACGTTCGTCACGTCAATCAGGGAAGAGTTCCTAGACATTACACTTTCTGATGTAGACACCAGCAGGAGTATATCCAACTGGCACGTCTCAACGATTCCGTCATTATCAGACCACAGATATATACGGTTTGATATGGGAAAATCAGAAAGTGTTGAGATCCACAAAAGAATCCCTAAAAACACAAGGTAGTCTGAGTTCTTGAGTAACCTAACAGACAGCCTATCAAGTGCACAACTCAATGTATTCGATATCACGGATCTAGAGAGTGCTGCCACAGAAACAACTGAGGCAATAATTAATGCCTATAATATAAGTTCACCTCTAGTCAAGATCAGAGGCAAAAGAGATGTTCCCTGGTGGAACCATGATTTAGAGACCAGGAGGAGAACAGTAAGAAAACTGATCGACAGGGCCAGATCGACTAGAGATTGGTCATCCTATCGAAGGGCTCTCACTGAATATAACAAAGAAATAAGAAAGAGGAAGCGAGCAAGCTGGAAAGAGCTATGTTGCAAGGTGGACAAACTGCCTGAAGCATGCCGGCTCCAAAAAGCTCTATCTCTGGACCATAAGAACCCATTAGGT
Organism: Argyra leucocephala; assembly: GCA_963942445.1. Classification (NCBI taxonomy): domain Eukaryota; kingdom Metazoa; phylum Arthropoda; class Insecta; order Diptera; family Dolichopodidae; genus Argyra; species Argyra leucocephala. The sequence continues at coordinate 154,112,234 of OZ012677.1, read as the reverse complement.
TCTATAAGGAAGCCAAATGGTGACCTCACGGTATCGGGTAAGGAAACTCTGAAGTACCTACTTCAGGCACACTTCCCACAATCTATTATTATTGAACCAGGTCACGAACATTATGGAATACAGGATGCTAGGTCCTACATGATTCCACAAAGAGCCTACAAACAAACGGAAAAAATCTTTACAGCAGGAGCAATACGCTGAGCGGTCAGCTCCAGCGTATCTCCATATAAATCTCCGGGTGAGGATGGTATATACCCAATCGTTTTACAGCAAGGCATAGATATACTACTTCCTTACTTAATAAAATTATTTAGGGCAAGCTATTGCCTAGCATACATCTCAAGTGTATGGCCAGAAATGAGGGTAGTTTTTATTCCCAAACCAGGTGCAACGAAGACAGGAGACAAGGTCAAATCTTATAGGCCAATAAGTCTAATGTCATTCGTTCTTAAAACCATGGAAAAAGTATTAAACTTACACATAAAATCCAAATTTCTTAAGAAATTTCCCTTGAATGTGAATCAGCACGCATATCAAGCAGGGAAATCAACAGAGACAGCATTACATGAGCTCATTTATGAAATCGAAGATACGCTTCGGAACAAAGAGATGTTGTCTTGCATATTTGACAACACCAACTACAATATAATCCAACAAGCCGCGAAAGCTAAAAAATTTGATTCCACTACTATAGAGTGGCTACTTAGCATGCTCAAAAGTAGAAGAATAACCGCAAGACTAAATAACGAGTCCCTAACAATAGCACCAACAAGGGGATGTCCCCAAGGAGCTGTAATTTCACCACTGCCGTGGCTAATAGTCATGGACCAACTACTGGCCATTCTAAACAAGGAAGGTATCTCCTGCATCAGTTACGCTGACGATCTAGTCTTACTAGTCAGAGGCAAATTCGAAAACACAATTGCGGAACGAATGCAATTTGCTATAAACATAGTGCACAAATGGTGCAAAAACGTAGGTCTGAGTATTAATCCACACAAAATAAACAACATCCTTTTTACATATCGAAGAAAAGTAAACTACCAACCGCCTTTATTGGACGGAGTTGCTATCGAAATGGTAAAGAAAACAAAACACCTAGGAATAATACTTGACAGTAAACTGTCATGGAATCCTCACATAGATTACATAAACAAAAAAGCTAACAGGGCATTTTTTGCATGTCAAAATATGTTTGGAAAAACATGGGGATTATCTCCACAGATGACTGTATGGCTCTACAAGTCTATAATAAGACCCATAATATCTTACGCGACATTGCCAAAAATAGAACAGACGAAAGCATGTAATAAGCTTACAAAAATACAAAGAATAGCATGTCTTGGGGCTACTGGGGCATTCAAAACGTGCTCAACTTTAGCTCTAGAAAAAATCCTGGAACTCCCACCGATTCATCTATACTTGATGAAGACGGCAGGAATGACAGCAACAAGACTGCATCTAAAGAAAAAGACCAGGACATAGCATGATCCTGCAGAAAACTAAACTGGGAACCGAAGCAATTGCAATGTCAGACTATATGACAAAGGCAATTGATTGTCGCAGGAACTTCACTGTACTAATACCCAAAAGAGAAGAAATCGAAGGTTTAATAAGAGCCTTACCTCCAGGAGCTTCAGTATGGTATACTGATGGCTCAAAAATCGGGGAGAAAACCGGTGCCGGGGTATTTGGACCAAGGTTCAGGTTTAGCGCGGCACTTGGCATATATCCCACTGTCTTTCAAGCTGAAACCTATTCCATCTAGGTATCGGCATTACAGTGCAGTAAAAGGGGGCACAAAGGTGCCAACATATACATAATCTCAGATAGCCAAGCTGCTTTAAAAGCTCTGGCTTCCCCAATTTTTAAATCAAAGCTTATCTACAGCTGTTAAATAAAGCTAATAAAGCTAGCCGAACGAAACAGAGTTACTCTTATGTGGACTCCTGGGCATGAAGGAATACAGGGCAATGAAGAGGCAGATGTTCTTGAAAAAACAGGTGCGAAGAGTCAATTCTTGGGACCAGAGCCAAGTATTGCTCGTTCAAACTCCTACCTACAAGGAATTGTTTCCAAGTGGGAGTCCAAAGAAACCCAGAACATATGGGATAGCTGCCAAGGACTTACGCAGTCCAAATTCTTTTTCAAGCTAAATATTCATGGATTGAACCAGCTAATCAGGGAGACTAGACTCAATGTCAGAATGCTAACATGGTTCATCACAGGTCATGGCCCACTTAATAAACATCTCTTCAAGATTGGTAAATCGAGCACAGATAGATGCAGATTCTTAGAAGAGGAGGAGTCCTCCTCCCATATTCTATTTGATTGCGACGCTGTAGCTCGAAAAAGATATAAACACTTCCAGGGATACAAATCGCCTGATTCTGACCTTGACATCAAGGCAATAATAGCTTTCATCAAGGACATAGACCTGCAATTCTGAAATGGACGGGGAAGTACAATAGATCTTAAGAGGTCGCGGCTACTTAGAACTCCCCAATTTAAAAAAAAAAAAAAAAATACGAAATGCGGAATGTAATCGGAATTTGACATTCCGACGAACTTCAGCATAACCACCTAAATGTTAAAAATGTAGTTATCAAATTTTGTGCACAATATGTCAGCAAAACGTTGAAAACGAAGTGGCAACGTTTTGAAGAACAAAAAAATAAATAAAATTTTCAAAAAAATAGTTTATTAATTAAAATATTTAAAAATAAACATTATTATTCACTAATTATTTAATTTGTACATACAATTTACAATCGCACAATAATTTTAGTTTTTCATAACACATTCAAATAAAACTATTTTTATTAATTTTCACAACTTATTAGTTATTAGAATTCCAACGTTGAAGTTAACTTTTTCAACTTTTGCTGCGATACTACTTGAACTTGAGTACTTTCATTCTGCACATAATACTCTTGAACGGAATGAGCGCAGTGCGCAACCATCACGCAATCAACAAAGTTGCTCAGTTTTGTTTTTTAACCACCTTTGCGTTGTGTTGTGGTTGGGTTGGGTTACTTCGTGTCTGCGCAATGCCTATGTAAGAAACTATTGCGAACGTAGGCCGTAGATTGCTTGGTGGGGTGCACTTGAGTGTGGTACTGTAATAGTACATAGTACCAAAAATAATGAAACTGCTGCTGAAGTCCGTCGGAATGTCAAATTCCGTTTACATTCCGCATGCTGAAGTCCGTACTGTATTCCGCGGTCTGCAAATGTCATTATTTAAAAGAATTTTTTAAATGTCTGACTTCATCGGAAAAGTTTGCAATTGCAACTTGTACTTGTACGACAATTTGTCATTCGGATTTAGGAAATCGGAAGTTAGACTGGGTTTGGGTTTTGGAAGTGAATTCAAGCATTCAATTTTTGTAATTAGAAGAAGTTGAAGTAGAAAATGTAAAATATTTTTCTCAATTTTTTTTTTCATTTATGAAAAATGATTTTTTATATAATAATAAATAATATTAAATAATATATTTTTACGTTTTTAATATTATAATATATGTTTGTAAATCAAAAACGAGACATAATATTTTACTTTAGAGAATTTTAAATTTTCTACTCAAACTACTTGAAATTAAAATGTTTGAAATATATTTGAAATAAAAAAACAATCTTTCGAAACATCTGATTTTGGCTTCTACACAGACTTTGCACTCAGTCGAATGGATTTTCAATTTTCATCAGTTGTTTATAACATAGATGTATAAAATGGTTTATAATGAGTATTATATATCTGTGGTTTGTAATTACAATATTTTAAAATGCTAATGCTCTCTATTTAAAGTACCATTACCGCCATTACAGATAATGGTAATAGTTTAGTTTTAATTTTTTGTAATGTAATAATTTACAGGTGTGGCCACTGGTCACGATGCTGCGTGTATATATAGCCCACAAGTGGCTTGATATGGCTTTTTAAAATTAAACATATATGTAATTGGTCACCGTTTAGTGGTATATCATTGAACCTGGTATTTTTAGTCTCTTTGGTTAAGATGTCTACATTTATCCATATAATTACATAGCCACATCATTCAACTCAACTTTTAGATATATATGCTTCATATAAATGGCTTAAGTGGGCAATAGACCGAGTAGTTGGTGTTTTCTTTTCGGAGACATTAAATACTCAATTGCTTTGGACAGTGTTTATGTTTCTGATCCGTAGAATAGAACGGAGAGGAAAAAACCGCTTTAACCCTTTTTGATAAGGCGAGGCAGCAATGATTTGCTTATTCTTTGCCGAATTCGAACATTGATGCCGTTTTTGGAATTAACGTTGATTCTAAAGTAGATAAACTCCTGAGCCAAACCGAAATTATGTGCTTGTTGACAATAATATTTTGACCAATATGATGCGAGTAGAAAGCCTTCTTTATTTGTAGACAAATAATATATTTTATGCCTCTTTTACTTCGAGACCCACTTGTCCGCTTCCTTATCAATCGAGATAGAATCTTCAAAGATCCTACGTTATGATCTGGAAATTATTACATATTAAAATAGTAAGAAAACTATTTAGGAAAAAAACTATTTCTTTTAATCTTAGTTCATTTGAATTTTTAATTAGTATATTAATAACAATATGCTATAAATGTATGTATATAAATAATTTAGAGTGTATCATTTGTTTATTTTGTTTTTGTTTTGTAAAAATACATTTTAAGTACAGTTTCAAATTTAATTATTAAATTAATGTTTTACGAGATATTAGAGATATGCATTTATTTTTCGATTTTAAATAGTATATTATCAGGAAGATCCAAATTCTCTCATCCATCTTTCATATTTTTCCAAGTCTTGCCTTGAAACACTTTTATTACACTTTGCAATTGCTTCAAGAAAATCTTGAGTTGAAACCGGTAAATCAATTTCTTCTTTAGCTAATTGCTTTATTTGTTCTGGTTTTAAACCGGCAATTTTTCTACGCATCGACATCATACTTGCATCACGACATACGTTTGTGATATCAGCTCCCTAAATATTAATTTTTTTAATTTATTTAAAATTTTACGAATGAAAAAATCTAGTAATTTACCGAATATCCATCTAATTTTTTAGCTATTGTTTTCAAATTAACACTTGGATCTAATTTAACTTCCCTTAAATTTATTTTTAGTAAAGCTTCACGACCTTCATCATTTGGCAAAGGAATATATATTCTTTTTTCCAGTCGGCGTCTGAGTGCTTCATCAATATCCCCTAAAGAATTTTAAGAATTTAAACTTTCAAAAAATAATTAAAAACTTTTGAACATTTACATGGAAAATTTGTTGCCGCTAAAACCATAACAACTTTTGTTGCTTCTTCACTACCAACACCATCCATTTGAACTAATAATTCTGATTTAACACGCCTCGATGCTTCATGTTCTGATTCAGATCCCCGTCTTGAACACAATGAATCAATTTCATCGATAAATATTGTACTTGGAGCATAAAACCTAGCCATTTCAAATAATAATCGAACCATTTTTTCCGATTCACCACGATATTTTGAAGTTAAAGTCGATGATGAAACATTAAAGAACGTTGTGCCACATTCTGTTGCCACAGCCTTAGCTAACATAGTTTTACCAGTACCCGGAGGACCAACCTAAAATAATGAATAAAATGAAATTCGATAGAGAACTTGTGAAGAACAAAACAAATACCATCAATACACCCTTCCAAGGTCTTCTAATACCTTTGAAATAATCTGGCATCCACATTGGTAAAACAACGGCTTCTTCAAGCAGTCGTTTTGCATCATGTAAATCGGCTATATCATCCCAATGTATATTAGGATTCTTTTGTAAAATATCACGTTCTTAAAAAATAAATAAAATTAAATTCATATTACCCAATAACTTATAAATGTTACATTATATAATTTGTATATTGTATTTTTTGTATACATTTTGATTAATTCTAAACGATATTTTAATTGCGTTTTTTTAAAATACGTATTATTTATTTCAAACTATCTTATCACAAATGGATATTATTATAACACTAATACAATAAAGAGAACAACAATTTTTTTTAATTGACCGAACTGATTAATATATTTTGGGCGATCATGTTTATAAAAAAAATTCTAATTAATAACGAATGACTAACTGTAATATTTTTATGATTCAATATTATATTTTTGAAACTTTTTTTTTAGATAAGTAATATTACTTCCGCCTTACTTTTATTTATAACTTACTATTTGTTACCTTTTATTTATAAACTTACCTAAAATATCAACTAATTCTGATTCAATATGATTATTTGGCTCAAAACGTTTCTCTTCTTCCGTAATTTCTTCTTCGGGTCTTATTTCTTCTTCTACTTTATCTTTATTTGTAATTGTTATATCACCAGATGATTTTTTATCTTTTGTTTGATACTTATTGTTTGGTGCTATTTTAGCTCCAATTGGTTTTCTGCTAATTGGTTTAATAGCAGCGGCATTTTTTCGATCAATTTTTTTATTATTTAAATTTCCTCCTTTTAAATTTCTATTTAAATTTGATCTACAAAAAAGAAATGAAATAAAATATGCATATAGTATATATAAATGTACGTATATAATAATTTAACGTTATAGATAAAAAGTACTTTTCTGGTCTTGGCGGTCCCCAAACATCTGGATCTTTTGGTGGTGGAGTCCATATATCTGGGTCAGGTTGAAACCATGAAGCATCATTCATATTTCTTTCAATTTCTCTTGTGTGTTGTCGCATCATTTTCATTCCAATTGGTACATTTTGTAAATCCATTGTCATATCAACTAATAATTTTTGTATTGCTTTCATTTTTTCATATTCTTTAGATATTTCCTGTTGTATCACTGTCCATTTGCCTTTGCGCATTGGATCATTTACTGAAGAAACCATTCTAAAAAAATAAATTTATTATAAAAAAATTGATTGATATTCTTAGTTGTATTATATATATTTTTTATTTTTTTATTATAAAAATAATACCGTCCAAGCATTCCTTGAAGTCCTTCATAATAAATTGATGCAGAATCATAGTCTCCACTTAAGGCACATTCTCTTGCTGATTTTGCGTTTTCAGATATTTCTGTGGTCGAAGGAATTTTAGCCATTACTGTCATTACTAAACCAACAAAAATTTTAATTTTTAGTCATTAATTACATTTACTTAAAGAAATGAAATTAAAAAAAAAGTCAATTCTTATTATCAAGTATATTCTTATTATCATTATCAAGAAATCTATAAACATCTCCCAACAATATTGCGTGGAATTCAGAAAAGATCATACTCCTTAACATAGTCATACTAATAAGTGATCTAAATTATGTTATAAGCAAAAATAGGTATAGGGACCAAGAGAAAGAATGTTATAAAATATTGAAAACCAAGTTTACCACGAATACATTAGTGAAAAATGGGAACTTTCATCACAGAAGAAAAGTCAACATAAATAGATAAAAACATCCTTCAAGTCATTCATGACAAATTGAAAGATGAAAACAACACTACAAAGAATAGAAAAAAAAAATAATATAGCAGAGCATCATCAAGGAACTCTGAACACCTTCAACTTCAACACCTTCAACAATTTACCTCCGGAAATAAAAACTGAAACTAGTATTGAAATGTATAAAAAAAAACTTCTTAAAAATATAAAAACATCTTATTTATTAAATTAAAATGAATGTAAAAAATATTATAAGTAGTATTGTAATAGTTTATATATTTACATGTATAAAACTAAATAAATTAATAAATCTAAATCTAAACTATCAATGAAATAAAAGAGGCAATAAGATTTGCGCACACAGATGGTATACCAGTCGAATTATTATTTATTACAAGTATAAACTCAAACTCGAAGCCAACCATAAAATCTATACCATAACATAAATTAATCATACAAAAAATCAAAAATGTATGGTACACGTAATTAAAAAAGTTTTTAGAAGCTCAATTTCATTATGCAATTGCTACTTTGACTATTTCTTTCTTAAAATATAAATATGTATCCTATCTACGTCAGTTAATCTATATTGACATTGATTTTTGAGAATCATTAATAAAACTTATTAAACTTTTTAAACTTTTTCAATGTTTAAATTACTAAAACATTGTTTTGATTGCAAATGCAAATTAATTAAAAAATTTGAAATATTTCGTCGGAAATAAATTCGAAAAAATTAGGAACTTTAAAAATTAAACTTATATGTATGTTATATAACAAACTACATGTGACTACATAAATGTAATATTAAAATATTTTAAAAATTTCCATATATTCTTTATGCACTTATGAATTGTATACAGGGTGACTCACATCATTGAACTACATACCTACTATGAATTATTTTTTTGAAATTGAATCATAACTTCTAGAATAGGAAAAATGTACGAAGAAAGAATATATCTGTAATAAATTCTTTTGTGTATATACAAAAAATATAGTAATGAAAAAATGCATAGTTTAAATTAACTCAAGAATCTAAAACCGTAAAAATTTGTATCTTGTAAAGTGTTTTCTTTTTTTCTATCTCTTCTTGGAACGAAGTTGATTCAGTTTTTTTGACGCAGGTGTTCGTTGTAGATGCGATGTTTTCAGATCTATTGTACTTTTCCGTTTAATTTGTTAGACCTATGCCCTTGCCGAAATATATTATTGCAATATTTCCAAATCAGGGGATATGTATCTGTAAGCAGAATCTACATCCTACTGGGTTGAACTTACCAATCTTAAAGAGATGTTTGTTGAAACGACCCGTGCAGTGTTCTGGATCGACTTCTTCTCTTTTAAACATTTGCTTTCATGTAGTCCAACATCACAATGATGTGTCTTTTCTTTTGTGTTTTTGTTAAATCTATGGTAAGGTATGATGGGAGTTCACGACTTTTAGCTATGATAAGGCATAATGAATAAGGTAAGGAGATTAGTTGCTCCAAGACATACTAGTCTTTCTGGTGAAATTTCTTAAGAAATTAAAATAAAAGAGAAATTGCTTTTCCTCGATGTCGTAAATGTTCTAGTTTCATCAGCTAAAATGTTAATTAAAATTCCATATATTGGGGAAACATTCGGCCATAAGCCCAAGTACCATGAAAAAGTTCTATCTACTAATAACGATTTAAAAAATAGAATAATGCAGTGCACTGATGTGGCACGCACTCTGTAAGTTATTCATTTTATTTGTCACCTTGATATTTACACCTACTTCAATAAAATTTTTCATATTTTAGTTTTTAATATTTTTTTTTGTAGAACGTGCTATAGAGATACATGTACATACGTACATACACAAATATGTACATTTATTATGTATTATTATTATTTTTTTTAATAATTATTGATGGTAATTAATAATAGTTATTATTAAATTAGAATTGATTTAAAACAATATTGATTAACATATGTACATAAAACTGAAAATAAGTTTTAGAAAAAAAAAAACATTCCATAATCATTGTAAGAAATAATTTACATACACAAAATTAAGTAATTTATGAGAGTATCTACTCAATTATTTTGATTCGAATTCGTGTAATTTAAAAAGAAAATAAAAATATGTGTAGAGCGAAATACATAAAATAAAAATTTTGAATAACCAAAAAAAGTTAAAACAACTATTTCGTGTTCTAATAAAACAAAAAAAAAACATTTTTGATTGACCTTCTTCTACTTTTTGTTACGGAAATCTCAATATTCTCAATATTAGTCATTTATTATAAATCACGATTTGTTTTAAATTTTGACAAAAGGTACGATCTCATCTTGATTGAAATTATATATGAAAGTTATTTATTTGTGGTGTGGCGTGAGTTTTTAAATCATAAAATCCGAACTTATTACCTACCTGGTGCTATTGCTTACCTTTGTTGAAAAAGATAATTTTATATAAGTTACGTTCCTTTTACATTTATCCGTTTTTATTTACTTTTATGTATTTTAATAATTTGTTACAATATTTCAAAACTTTAATATTGACATGTTATTTTCAATTAATTTTTATTAACCTTAAAACAAAACATAAGTATATGTATTATATATTGTACACAGCTTTAACTTTGAATAAAAAAAAAAACTATTTTCAATTATATATAAAACAAAAAATTTTCTTAAGTTGCAATTTGCCCAAATAAACTATTTAGCGAAGAGAAAGAAATTAAAGTGTACTTAAAAAAAATAATAAATTTAAAAAAAAATCAAAAGACGTAGTAGATTTCGATATTTCAATTATCTTAAATTTGGGACTCTATTGGTGAAATATGTAAACTAAGCAAAATCAAGAACTTTTATTTTTACGACACCAAAGAATTCAATTAAATTTATTGATCTACTTTAACTCTACACTCAATAAATATTTGTATAAAATATCAAATTTAAGCTCTATCCATTTTTAAAACATTTTTATTACCTGGAAAAAATGTGCACAACGCAGAGAACTATAACAAAGGTTAAGCATCTTGAAAAAACCGACAGAAAATTTTCGATTCATTAAGGGAGATGTGTTTGTTACCTAGTAGGCGGTAACGCTGAGACAGGCTACAATGGCCCGAAAGGCCTAGGTGTAAAGGATGATAATTGAATCTATCCACTCCATGTAATTAACTAATCAACATTCATAAAATTATTTAAGAAAATTGCAAAAATATTTTTTTTAATTAGTCGATAACTCTAATTGTGCTTCGATGTTTTACTTTCATAGCCTTTAAACATAACCTAGATTTAACGGGGAGATCCTGTAATTTACAGCAAAACCGTTTTCAAAAAAATTTTTCATTCCGATACATACATATATGGCTTAAATTAAATTTTCATATTACTGAATTGAGTGTCAGAGGTTAAACTAAGAAAACATTTTGATTGATTTTGTTTTGGAAAAAAAATTATAAATTGCAAAATTTCACAACAATATTGTATTTTTAAGAATTTTTAAAAACTGTGAAACGATAATAGAATTTTTATTCTCTGGGTTTTTTTGCTTTCAAACTTTACAGAATACTGTTTACAGAACAACTAGTACTACAATTTCATATACTTCGTTTCGGCATTTTGGCATATCCGAAATTAAATTGTCGAATTGGAAAAATGTTTCATCGCGTCACCGGATTATTTAACTTTATTTAAATAAATGTTATTAATTATTTAGCTATTTTAAAAACAAAATTACATATATGTGAAATTACATAATCCGGATTAATTTGGATTACATTGAAAAAAGAAAAATAGTGCACATAAAATCGTTCAAGCAAATTTTACGGACATGTGTGTGTTTATAAATTGTGGTATTTGTTAATTTTATTTATTTATTGTAATATGTAATTAAATTTTAAGTTTTTAATATAATTTAATTTTTGAACTTATGATAAAAGAAATTTATTTTAAAGGTAATTAAATTTTTTAAGAAATGTAAAACGCGGCTTTGAAAACAAAAAAAAATATATTTTTTCTGATATGAAATGTACTAGTCTGTTCGAAAATGAAATAGATCAAATGTTATTGTTTATATCTGTCTTTTTCTTAACTCTGCACATCATTAGAAAAGGAGAGACATATGTATGACATAGAGATGAGATGAGAAATGTTGAAGCCGAAACGAAAAATCCGGGAACCATTTTTTAAATGTGTACTCTGAATTTTAATAAAATTTTACTAAAAAATATTACATTTTATTGAAAATTAGTTGTGAAAATAAAAAAAAAAATAATTAGTTTACTATTGTATTGTATATTTTTCTTTAAAATAATAGTGTATTGTGCAATAGAAATCTTGAAAAATACGAATGAAAATTTTTGAAGTGAAAATCGCCATTATTGCCACTGTGCATAATGGCTCGGGTGTTGGCGTTATTTTTTAGATGTGAAAGATTTTCTCTTTTACATTTTTATATTTTAAAATTACGATTTAGTTTTTATAAAACTAGGTATTAATTTAAAATAAATTGATTATTTTTAGATCTTAAACTGCAGTCATTTTTGTGAATAAAAAATAAAATTGAAATCCGAAAGATTGGAACATTGGTGTAATCACTATCTTTAATAACGACTGCAAATTGCCCAAGTAGACATTGGGTTTAATATAAAAGAAATAATTAACAATAAAATTTAAAAATCTAATAAAAGCATTTAAGAAATATTAAAAAATAAAATTGTGTACATAAAAATATTTTTAAAAATTGTTTTTGTTTTTTTTTTTTTTTTTTAATAATTTTAAAATTAAATAGACTAATTAAAAAATGAAACTTATATATGAAAAACAACAACAAAAACACTAGCAACACGAACATAAAAGACAACAACAAAAACATCTAATATGATATTACACTTGGATATAGTAGGATTTGCCTTTGCCATAATCGCCATGTATCGTTTTGCAGTTGTTCTGCGCCGCATCGATTGATTTTTTTTACAAAAAAAATCTTTAGCTCTATACAGCTATATAATAATTTATAAGATATTACTTTTTTTTTTTAATTATAACTACATATATTTAACACATCTATATAAAAAAAAGGATATAAAAATAGTGCAAATAAAAAAAATTGAAAAATATCTACACCCAAATTTGATAAAAAAAATTGGGTATAATTGATATATAATTGAAAAAAAAAACATTGTTTCTTAAATTTTTTTATATATATCTAATATATACGCATATATATTTACATCTATAACAGTTCGAAATTGACATTAAAATAAAAATTTCTGTGTCTAAAAACAATTAAAAAAACGCGACAAAAAAAAATCCTTTCCGATGGTAAAAAAATAATGGCACAGCAACAAACAGAAAATGTAAGTGAAGTGAATAATATAAATTCGGACGATTCAAATAAAAATAATGTTAATAACAGCAATAATATACAAAACGGGACAGATATCGCCAAACAATCTGGACAAGGATCAGGACAACAGCAATGTAATCAGTCGCAATTTCAGCAACATCCACAAATGCAAAATAATCGCCAAATGCATCCACAACAAGCACAACAAGCTTCACAGCAACAACAAAATTCATCAAATATGAGTGAAAAATTTTCAGCCTCTAAATCACCAAATCAACCAAACCCAGGCGTTCCGGTTGGTCCACCTGGTAGTAGTAATATAATTTCAAATAATGGCAGTGAATCTCAACATATTTATGGTGGTGGAGAAATTCCTAGTGGCATACCACCACCATCACATTATAATGTTCCACAACCACCTGGTAGTCATCATAATCCGAGTGGTGGAAACGTCGTTGAACAAAAAGATATTGATCCATATGGACATTCTGGTTATGGAAGATATCATCAAACAAGTGATCCAAATAGTCCTGATCAGTATAGATATGGTCATGCTCCAATGTTACCTGGTAAACCTAGTGGTATTATGTCACCAAATAGACCACCACAAAGATATGTGCCTGGTCAACAAATTCAAGGGCCTACCCCAACATTAAATTCTCTATTGCAATCGCATCCACCACCAGGACAGCAAAGGTATCCTAATAATTACGAGGGACAACAACAACCTGGAGCGTCGGGACAGCCACAACAGTATGGTCCACAAGGCTGGAGTCATCAACCTAGACCTTATAGTCCTCAAATGGGACAAGCATATAGAACTCCTTCACCGGTAATATTAAAATTATTAATAGAGTTTTCAATTTTAAATAACATTTAAATTTATTTCATGATGCTAAAATAAATTTCAATTTTAGGGAAATGCTGGACGGGGTCAATCTGGATATCCTGTACCGCCTTCTCAAGCAGGAGGCTCATATCCACCATCACCACAACAAAATCTTTCTCATCCGCCATCCCAAGGACCAGTTTCCTCACAATATGTTGCTCCTTATCCACCACGATATGCTACTCCGCCAGGTACAACAGGACCAAATCATAGATCACAATATTCGGCACAAGTATTTCTTAGTTTGTTTTTAAATACGTGCTTATTTTTCATAAATATTTTCCCTTTAAAGTATTCTGACAGTAATCGTTCTTGGACTGGTCCAAGTAATTCATCACCAGCTGTAAGTCCTGGACCAACAGGTCATCCAAATGCACCTCCATCTCCACATCAAGTGCAGCATGGTTCGATACCACCTCCTAGTAGCCCAGGGCATGTTCCATGCGCATCACCGCAACCCCCACAAGCATCTTCTTCTCCACATCAGGTAAACATTTTATACATTATATATTCAGTAAATATTATTTACTCTGATATTTTAGGAAATGACTGGTCAAAATAGTAATGATAGTTCTAGTGGTGGTGGTAATAGTAATAATGCCCAATCGGCAATGAGACCAACTCCTTCACCAACTGGTTCATCTGGTTCCCGTTCAATGTCACCTGCAGTTGGTAAGATTGAAAAGAAATTTTATATTTTTTAAAGCTCATCAAAGGATTAAGCATGAAATTTTTATGATTTGCTTCTTTGCTTTTTTGTTTTAATTAAATTTTATTTTTGCGATATTAACTTCCCTACAAAATATGTTAAAAATTAAACAGAAATTAGGAATAACTAAAATTTTAAATATTTAATTAAAGCAATGATGATTAGTAATGTACTTTTGTATATTTATAGTAATTTATTTCAATTTGTATTTGAAATCAATTACGTAGGTTAATCCTAGAAAATTTAATTTTTAACAAAATCTTAGCTTATTTTATAGATCTAACTTTATGTTTTCAAAATAACTATTCAAATTATTTAATGGATCAGGTTTCAAAATTTTGTTTGCTTTCGATCATCGAATTATTAAAAAAAAAAAAAAATTTAAGAAACAAATTTTTTGATAAATTATAATATTTTGATATTAAATTAAAAATTATGTCCACAAAATTCTTATTTTTTTTTTTTTGCATTTTTTTTATATATCAAAATTTACATAAAATTGCATGTAAACTAATGATTCAAAAAATTAGTATGTTTAAATGCTACTTTGATATTTAAAAGAAAACAAACAAATATTAATTATAAAAATTTGTAATGTTTTATTTGAATTAAAATTAATATTAACTTTTATTGTGTTATATATCAAGAGCAGTTTTTTGTTATAAATTATTTTCTATTGTAAAATGTATGATTACATAAAAGTTTTAAGTAAAAAGCTAAAAAATTAAATCAACAGGACAACAAAACATTCCAGTTTCATCAAGAGGACCTATTATTAATCAATTAAATCCAACATCTATTAGTTTAATGTCTTCTCATTTGGGTGGTTCTGTATTAGGAAGCAGTGTTGGCATTGGAAGTGCTTCAACAAGTTTACAACAACATCAACAACAAATGCAACAACAACAAATTTCAAATGTTGTACACTCTCAAAGTCAGCAGCAACAATCACAACAACAACCACAACAATCTGTACCTCAAATTTCTGATTCTATATCTGGTCCAATAATTAGTAGAGCATCTCTAATTCCAACACAGACATCATCATCACAATCTCAACAACAAATTGTATCATCACATTCACAGGTTCCATCAATTCTTTCACCAAGTGGGACAATGTCAACTCAGCAACAACAAAGTGTTTATCAATCACCTCCACCTCCGCCACCAAATGTTTCACATATCCACGGTGGTTATAAAATGAATTCTGGTGGTGGAAATACAACTGTACAAGGTAGTGTTGGAAGCGGTGGTAGTGTTGCTGGACCACCAAATCCTCAAAACGTTTCACCTTATTCACCATCACAGTCATATCCACAAGGTGATAAATCCTTGTTTTTAATAAATGAAACAATGAAACCTTTTTTTTTTTTGTCTTTAAAAATTAATATTATATGTGTGTGTATATGTATATTTATTGTGGACAAAAAAAAATTTAAAACTTAATTTTCTTCAGTTGGATTTATACTAAAAATTTATTTGAATTTTTATTTACAATATTACATTTTCTTTTTAATTGGATTTTGTTTTACAATATACTTTTACTTTCAATCATATTGTAGAAATGCTTGTCGCAAATTTCTACAAAAGTTATTTTTTTTTCAACACATTTAAAACTAGTTTTGGTTTAAAATTGATTCACGATAGTTATGTTCTATAGGACGACAGGAATACATTTCATGCCTTAATCTCTAATTTAAAATTTTGAAATTGTTTGCTTTTATACAAATTTTTATAAACGAAAACATTTAATTGTAGGAAATTACGCTCCACGTCCACCATATCCAAGCGGTGGTTATTCAGGTCCAAATTCGGCAAGTCAACATGCACCTGGTAGTAATTTAGCACAAGGCAATAATCAATATGGTAGACCAATGCCAAATCACGTTAGTGGTCCTCATCCTCCTTTTCCACCTTATAATCAAGGTGGTTGGGGTGCACCATCGTCACCACAAACTTCAACTGGTATGATGCCAAATCATAATCAAAATAAAGGCTCTCCAATACCATCACAAAGTTCAATGGGATCTCCACGTCCACCATTAAATTACTTAAAACAACATTTACAGCATAAAGGAGGTTACACGGGTGCACCAAGTCCAACACCCCCACAAAGTTTTGGAAATGGTTCTGGAATAATGCATCCTCCTATGGGTCCACCACATCATATGGGACCACCACATGGACCACCCACGAATACGATGGGTCCGCCACCATCTGCTCCTCAAAGCACTCCACCACCACCACCACCACAAGGACCACCAGCAACAAGTCAACAATCGAATATAGTAGATAATGCAATGGCTGCTGAACACAATAATGTATCACAGGACAATAGTGGTAGTTCATCGTCAACATTAAGCTCACAACATCCTGTAACGTCTGTTGTTACTACAGGACCTGATGGTGCTCCATTAGATGAAGCCAGCCAACAAAGCACAATTTCAAACACATCTGCTGGTAGGTTTAAATATTTACTTATAAAATTTTGAGCTCTTAATTTTTTTTTTTTTTTAAATATAAGCTTCAACTGAAGATCCACAATGTGCAACACCTAAGTCATCAAGAAAAAATGATCCTTATAGTCATGGTCATTTACCTCCACCAAATGCATCACCACATACAGGCACCGGTGCTGGTGAAGACTTTGAAATGCATTCACCTGGCAATTGGTCCCGTACTGCAGCGAGTCCGGTAAGAATATAATATCTTTCTTTTATATTTAACTTTAAAATAATATTTTATTTTATTTAAGGTATTTAATCATGTTCCACCACAAGATAGTTTTAGATCAACAACATCAACAAAGGTATCATAAAAAACAAAGCAATTATTGGGAAAATATCAATGAATATTAATGATAAATTTTTCTTTAGAAATCTGATAGTTTATGTAAACTTTATGAAATGGATGAAAATCCCGAAAGACGTCCATGGCTTGATAAATTATTAAGTTTTATGGAAGAGAGGCGAACTCCTATTACAGCTTGTCCTACAATATCAAAGCAACCACTTGATTTATATAGGTTATATATTTATGTTAAAGAACGTGGAGGATTCGTCGAGGTATGCAAGGTGCCGTAGTAACTTCTTACTAACTTGTATAATCACTTTTATTTTAAGTATTTTCCTTCCTTTTATTAATACGAAACAAATCCTATTGAATGAAAATGCATGAGTTCCTTATTTTGACAAGATTTTCGGGTAACGGGTTTATATATATGTAATTATGTGATGTATTCATAAAATTTATATACACTTAGATAAAGCCTGTGTTTCATAATATAAAAATGTATTAGTTATGTAAGGGTAAGGTGTTTAAAAATATATACGTTTACATCTTTTTCACAATCTAAATATTTCAACTTCAACTTAACATTCTTTAGTATAACGAAAATTTGAATAACAGAATGTAATTGTAAAATGTTAAAATAGCTTTGAAATCGATTAAAATAAATTTGAACTATGTAAATCTAAAAATTTTAGTTACATATTTTAGTATACTTTGTTAAGAAATATTGAATGTCAAAGTAAAAATCTTTTATTAATTTTAAAATGGCTTATTTAAAATAGTAATTTAGATAGAACCTTGTATAATTTCCTAATTTTTTGCTTTAAAAGAAATATTTTTTTTTACATTTAATTTATTTCCTAATTTCTGAAAACTGAAACTAAAAACATTCAATATTTAAAACATAAATAAAAAATAAATAACTGTAATTTAATCAAAGAAATCAAATAACATTCTTACAATTGCACCGAAAAATGTTTTTATTATTATATTGGAAGAAAATGTTAATACCACATTTTTACTTATATATATATGTATATATAAATATATGTATAATTAAAGGTTACAAAAAGCAAAACCTGGAAAGATATAGCTGGTTTATTAGGAATAGGAGCTAGTAGTAGTGCAGCATATACTTTACGTAAACATTATACTAAAAATTTACTGGCATTTGAATGTCATTATGATAGAGGAGGAATCGATCCATTACCAATAATTCAACAAGTTGAAGCTGGCTCAAAAAAGAAAACAACCAAACCTGCATCAGTACCATCACCAGGTATTTATTTAATTATTTGAAACAAAAATTTAATTCTTAAATGGAATCTTTTGATTGGTCTCGTTATTTCAAGCTGGTTCATCAAATTCACAAGACTCTTTTCCTCCAAATGTTGCTGGAAATGTATCAATGGATGGTTATTCAAACTATTCAAGTTCGTATCCACCAAACGCACAACCAGATTTTAATGCTACAGCACAGCGACCACCGTCACAAAATAACGCACAGACATCACATCCAGGTAAATTTTTAATTCGTAATTTAATGTAAATTAGAAAAATGATATTGAAAGAATCTTTTTACAGGTGCTCCATACCAACCTCAGCCAAATTTTAATCAGTATGGTACTCCAGAACAATATACTACTGGACCTCCAAATCAGTATCCTCAAACTCAAAATCAGTTTCCGCCACCTAATCGAAATATGTTTGCTCCTTATGGTCCCGAAAGTGATGCGTGAGTTTAACAAAAAAAAAAACAATTGAACATAATTTTGCCATTTAAATTTTGTAGAAAAAATTTATTGCTTCAATTTTTTAAAATTTTTAGATCTCTTCATGAGATAAAAATTAAACTTACAATTAACTTTAATTGAGTTATTTGAAAACTAGCCCTAATGCTCATTAAATTTAGAAATAATTAAATTATTTTCCCGTTCTTTTATACCACTTCTTTGAAAAGTGTAGCAAACTTTTTATATGAAATGTGTTTTTGCAATTTTCTGATTGGTCGAGAATGCTACACAGTTTTATAAGCGAACGGAATTAAAAATCAGCTGGTTATCAAAAATACTAATTTAATTGAGTTATCTTATAATTTTTATCCCGGGAAGAGTCCTTGTATTTTGTTTTTTGTCAAATAAAATTTTTATTTAGAAGTGGTACAACATCAAATGCTTTTCCACCTTATGGTCCAAGGCCATACAACCAACCGCCTGCGAGCAATACACAAACTTCAACGTCATCTACTAATACAGCCAATCCTCCTGCAGCTACTACCTATACTGCTCAACCACCGTCTCAAGATTATTATAGACAACAAGCCGAACAAGTAATGTGTTCTTTATAATTTAAAAAAATCATTTATTTGAAAATTTTATTTTCAGAATCAACCAAGAAGGCATCCGGACTTTGTTAAAGATGCTCAACCTTATCCAGGTTACGTACAAAGGCCTCAAATGTATGGTAAGTTTAATATTCAAAAGTTCTAATAATTAAAAACAAATAGAATTTTTCACTTACATAAATGTATATAATTTTAGGAGGATGGCAAGGTAGCCCACAGCAATATAGAAATCAATACCCTTCTCAGCAAGCACCACCACAACAGCAGTGGAGTAGTCCTCGACCACCAACGGGGCCTCCAATTCAGTCTGGTAACCAACAGCAACAACAACAACAGCAACAACAACAACAGCAGCAGCAGCAACAACAACAACAACAACAACAACAACAACAGCAACAACAACAACAACAACAGCAACAACAACAACAACAGCAGCAGCAGCAACAACAACAACAACAGCAGCAACAACAACAACAACAACAACAACCAACACCACCACCACCACCACCACAAGGTGCACCGGTTGCTCCTGGTCAATGGGAACATCAGCAGCAACAACAACCCCAACAGCAAATACGTTATCATCCTCCGCAAGGTCCGTCACAACAACAGTCGCCATATCAGACTAATCAACAACAACAACAACTGCAACAACAACAACCTGCTGGTCCACCTAGTGGACCATCATTATCGCAATGGAATCAGCAAACCCCCAACTCACAACAGTTACAAATGCAACAACAAACACAACAGCCACAACCACCCTCTATGCCTATGTCGACTCCAACGTCTTCACCATTACGACCATCGCATCGTGCTGTGCCTGGTGTTGCGCCAGGTGGTAAACCAACTTTTAATATGCCACCACCACCACAACAACAATTGGTGACACCAGGAAAACCAATGCCACAAGGAATACACCCTCCTCAACAGCAAGTTGTAACACACACTCAACCTCAAGGTTTTCCAGTAGTGGCTGCAAGTCAGATACAAAAACGCGAAATTGTTTTTCCTTCTGATAGTGTTGAATCAACAACACCAGTCTTATATAGACGTAAACGCTTAGCGAAAAGTGATGTTTGTCCAGTCGATCCATGGCGGATATTTATGTCACTAAGATCGGGACTTTTAGGTGAAAGTACATGGGCTTTAGACATATTAAATGTATTGTTATTTGATGATGTTGCTGTTCAATATTTCGGCTTATCGCATTTACCAGGATTGCTTAATTTATTATTAGAACACTTACAAAAGGCATTAATGGAAATGTTTAGACATGAAAATGAAACATATGAATGTAATAAATTAATTGAAGGTTTTTCTTCAAGTATGGTAGAGGATGATGTTGATCTTGGTCAGATAGTCAGTATTCCAAATTCTGAAGATCGTGTTGTAATATTAACTACAACTCAAAATTATACTCTAGTTTCCCGAAAAGGTACACACGCTTATTTTAAAGACGCTCCAATTATTTTTTTAAATTTTTTTTATCATTCTAGGTATACCAGTTCGAATACAAAATGCTGAGGATGACATATTTGTATCAGATTCTCCGAAAAGTTGGGATTTTGATGCAAATAAAAATTTTCAAGTAGAAACACCAGACTGTAGTGATGCTTGGACATACGGTTATACAGAACGATTTCCTCATAAGGGTATTATTGATATATTTAAGAGTGACACAGTTGACATTCCATTTGCTCGATACTTAAAATCTGACAATAACATTAAAGAAAACTTAAAACGTCCATTTATGGATAAATGTAGTAATTTCGGTGATTACAATAAAAGAATAAAAGGCAGTGGTAATAACAGTAACGATATTAGTAAAAATGTTAGTATTATACAAGACACAGTAGAAATTGATGAACAAAATTTAGAAAGGAAAGAAACAACGAAACAAGAATATGATAAAAATTCATTAAAAGCAAGTGAACAAAATTTTTGTAATACTAATAGTGATAAAAAACTGTTCGATCCAAGAACAACAGCTAAAGACCCTGCAACAATATTAAAACGTCGTCGTTTGAGTGATTATGAAGATGAATGCTATACAAGAGATGAGTCTAGTTTATATTTAGTAAAAGATAGTCAAGATACATTGGCGCGTCGTTGTATTTGTTTATCAAATATATTTCGAAATTTAACGTTTGTTCCTGGTAATGAATTAATATTAGCACGTTCGCCAACATTTTTAGCATTACTTGGTAATTTATTATTATTAAATCATGAGCATGTTCTTCGGACGCATAAAAATCGTAATTATGATCGTGAGGAAGATACTGATTTTGGTGATTCGTGCAGTTCCTTACAAGGTGAAAAAGAATGGTGGTGGGAATATTTAATACAAATACGGGAAAATATGTTAGTTGCAATTGCTAATATAGCTGGACATTTAGAATTATCCAGATATGAAGAAATGATAACTAGACCAGTTTTAGATGGATTATTACATTGGGCTGTGTGTCCATCAGCTCATGGTCAAGATCCATTTCCATCATGTGGACCGAATTCAAATTTATCACCCCAACGTTTAGCATTAGAAGCGTTATGTAAATTATGTGTAACCGATGCAAATGTTGATTTAGTAATTGCAACACCACCATTTTCACGTTTAGAAAAATTATGTTCTGTATTAACAAGACATTTGTGCCGAAATGAAGATCAAGTTTTACGCGAATTTTCAGTAAATTTGTTACATTATTTAGCAGCAGCTGATAGTGCAATGTCACGTACAGTTGCATTACAAAGTCCATGCATTTCATATTTAGTAGCGTTTATTGAACAAGCAGAACAAACAGCATTAGGTGTAGCTAACCAAAATGGTATTAATTATTTAAGAGAAAATCCCGATTCAATGGGTACTAGTTTAGATATGTTACGTCGTGCAGCTGGTACATTATTACATTTAGCAAAACACCCCGATAATAGGCCGTTATTTATGCAACAAGAACAACGTTTATTGGGGCTTGTAATGAGTCACATATTAGATCAACAAGTTGCGTTAATAATATCAAAAGTTTTATTCCAAGTTTCACGTGGATGCGGTAGTAGCGGTGGTAGCGGTGGGACAGCATTATCATCCAATGAAAAATCACAAAAACTAAAAACAATAAATAGTGCAGCACAAAGATGTGCACTTAATTTGCAAACAATTAATAATTATCGAAACGAAAAATTAAATAATATTAGTAATCATAATAGTAATATTAGTAATAATAATAATCACAACAACAACAATAATAATAATATGAATAGTAATATTAATAATAATAATGATGATGAGGATATTGATGATGATGATAATAATAATAATATTAGTATTAATAATAATAATAATAATAATGATAATAATAATAATAATAACAATGATAATAATAGTAATAATAATAACAGTAATAATGATAACAATAATACTAATAATAATAATAATAATGATAGTGGTAATGATAATAATGGTAATAATAATAGTAATGATAATAATATTAATAGTAATAACAATAATATAAATAGTAATAATAATCAATCATTACTGTTATTAAATAACATAGCAAATAAAAGTTTAACAGACGAACAAAAAGATCAACCAACAGTAACAAGTAATGATAATAGTAATAATTCTAATATAAATATTAAATCATCACTTAGTGGTGATCAAGAAATTTCATCTGATGTTGATCTTAAAGATTCTAGCCCAATTAAAACCGAAATTAAAGCTGATATAATAGCACAGATTACACTAGAAACATCTGTGAAAGCGATAACAACAACAGCCACAACAACAATAGGTGATGAATCAAGTTCAGATTCAAGTAGTGCAACAGTTGGATGTATTCCCCCATCAGATATTAATACATCTGCTATAATTTCATGTTCTACTTCAAATATTTCGGCGCTTAAAGATACACAACAAAATAGTAAAGAATCAAATTTAACAACAATAGATTCATCGTCATCAACATTAACAGCAGCAACAACAACTAATAATACAAATAATATTGAAAAATTTAATAGTAGTAGTAGTGGTAACAACAATAGTAGTAGTAATAGTTCTAGTTCTAGTAATTCTAATAATAATTCTAGTGGCAATAGTAATAATAATGAAAATGCCAATCGAAATCTTGCAACCTCCATTACAAATACAACTGCAGCAGTTGCGTAGTAAAAAAATAAAACTATAAAAATAAATAAAAAAAATGTGTTAAATTACAAAAAAAAAAATTCAACCTAATTGATTTTATAACAAAAAAAAAATTGTAAATTAAAATATATAGAATCATGGTTTTTATATTCTTTTATTTTCAATTATTATTTTAAAATGGACAACAACAAAAAATTCAGTGCATATTTGAATTATAAATGATTTAATTTAATTTTTTTTCTTTAATTATTTTTGTTAATATAAATGCATATATGTATAGATTAGATAAAGCTACTTAACAAATTTTAAAGAATTAAGTTTTCTACTTTCTTAATAATAAAAATTTTCAAGAATATTTCTTTTACAATCACATTAGATTTTTTTTATAATTTGCTTTTAAAGTAGCAAAAAATTGTTAATTACAAAAACATGCACTTTATTTATATAAAAACAAAAAAGAAATTAATAAATATAATAAAAAATGCAAATAAATTGGAAATTCTGTTTTAAGAATAACAACTTTATATAAAAAAAAGCAAACAAACAAATAATTTTAGTTAAGTTTTAAAATTACAAAAAACAAATTCATGTTTATATACATAATTAATGTATATATATGTATACTATAAAAACCATGATATCTGAAATATTATATAATGCACATTTATAGATTTATAATATACACAAAAACAAATATTAAATAAATTAAAAGAATAAGAATATAAATATAAAAATAATATAATTTAAAGATCAAATATAGAAAAAACAATACCGAGTTTTGTGAAAATATGTGGAAATTCAAGAAAATATAAAAATATTTTTTTTAGGCAATTTTTGTTTTAATTTTAATACACAGTTTATTTTTTTTTTTTTAATAAATTACAAAATAATTAAATAAAATTAAAAATAAAAGATTAATTATTGATTTTAAAAGTGAACTATTTAAAATTTGTAATTTAGGGTATAGTAATTTTAATACAATATCAAAGTCAATTGAGATTATTGTTTCCTTTTTCAACCAATAAGATCGTTTATCAGTTTTTTTCTTTGTAATTATTTGAAAACTTAAAGTTTCAATATTGGGAAGATTAAAAAATGATTTTACGCTTATATTTGATATCGAAATATAATTATATTATATAACCGAATAGAAATTTAAAAATATGTTTCCTTTAAATTAAATTTTAATTTTTATTATTGGTACTTATATTGTCAAATAGTTCTAGCTCACAATAATTAAAATTAACAAAATAAATATTTAGTAAATTGTTTTCAGTTTGTATTCAATGTACAACAAAATTTTTGACTATACCCAGTAGATAACATGTCGAAAGATTCAATAATTTTGAATTTTATATTCATTAATTATATTTATTATTATTATAATAATAATATAAATAAAAATACATACCTTTATTTTTTTTGCGGAAAGTGTGACATTAGCTGTGATGTGTGCTAAACATATGTATAGAAATTACAAAATATAAAGATAAAAAAAAAAATCAATCATTCTGGATATTAAAAAAAATAATAAGTAAACCACTAATTTTAAAAATAAAAAAATCAATTATCATATGAATTTTAAAATTAGTTATTTGAGTAAACACTAATAATTATTAGATATACGGCTGCTATTGTAATGATAATTGTAAAAAGGAAAACATTATTAATGAAAACTTTAGATCTAAATTACTTTATTATTATTATCATTATTATTATTATTATTTTTTCATTAAATTTTTAGTATATCTAATATTTTGTGTATTAAGAAATGTATTTTATTTTAGTTACATAAAAATTAATTTAATATTAAATTTAAAATATAAAAAAAGTCCAAATCTCAAATATTAGGAAGATAATAAACAAAAAACCTATAATCATATTTAATTAATTTAGAATATATTATATTTAGCAGGTCGCTACTAAAAATTGATTCAGAATTAAAATTAAAAATTTAACTAGTAAAAATCCAATTAACATACATAATTATATTAATAGATAATTTAGGAAGAAAAGCGCAAATATTAAAACCATATGTTAACATCGTATAAAGTTTAAAAAATAAAAACAATTTGAAAGAAAATTTCTTGAATTTTAAAAATTCTAATTGTAATTGAGTTTTATATATAAAAAAAAAAAAAAAAAACATTTTCTGAAATTTTAACATTATTATTATTATATTTAAGTAAATTAAATTTAATTAAAATAAATAGATTACTTAAAAATTCAATTTACAATTAGAATATTTGAAAGTGCATACAACCAGCACAATATTTAAATATATAATAAAAATTCGAAAATTTTAAAAATTTTAAATTATCTCAAAATGAAAAAAGAAACCAATTAATTTGAAATATTCAACTAAATGAAAAAAAATACCAGGTTGCATGACTGAATATTAAAATTTAATCAATAAAACTCTGACTTAAAAAAAATACAATTGCCACAGAAAAATTAACGCGCCTAAAAATTAATAAAAAAATGGAACTCTTGTAAATTATATATATGTACTAGGATGATATTTATCTCATTTCACTTAAATAGATATAAAAAATTTAATAATTTTATATGTTTTTTTTTATTATTTTTATCTTAATTTTTTATTTTAATTTTAATATGTAATATTTTTACCGACATAATTAAGTTTTGTTTGGTGATGTAATAACTTGTTTATTAACTATTATTTATATATGTATACATACATATAAAATCTATAATTAATGTTTCATAATTTTGCATAAAAAATGCTAAAATTAAGAGATATATATTCATATATCATAAATTTATATGTAATGAAAATAAAATTATAGAAATGCAAAATACAAATAAGTAAACAAAAAGAGTGCGAAAGTGTGCGTGAAAAATTTTTCGGTTTAAATTAAAATTTAATTATAATATAAAATAAAGTAATTAATTTTTATAAATTTATAAAATATAGAACAAAAAAAAGTAAAGCTAAATTAAATATAATTAAAACAAAAAATAATAACTATTATTATAAAAATAAGAAAAAGAAAAACAAACAAATATATATTTGAAAGACGAAGGAAAACTTAATAAATTTTTTATAAATATAAAATTAAATTTAGAACATATGCATATACATTTATATATATGTATACACATATATATATATATATATATATCATAATAATATTTAAATATAAATTAAATGTTAGATTTAATTAAAAATAATTAAAATCTAAAAAAAAATAAAAAAAAATTATAAAAATACTATCAGTGATGTTATAAAATTTTTATGTACCATTTTTTCGATTCCTTTTAAAAAGAAAATAGATACAATTAGAATTCTTAAAATTAAATTAATACTTAAAATTAATACAAAAAATAAAATGAAAAATAAATTAAGAGAACCCAGATTAGACATGTAATTATAATTTGTCTCTTAAGATATAAGTACCGCGAGAAAAAAATTTCATTATAACAAAAAAAAAATTTATGATTAAAAAACTCTAATTTTTAAGTAATAAAAATTTAATATTATATTAAAAAAACTATGAAAATTATTAAAAAAAAAAAAAGTATAAAAAAGAACGAAATATTTAATTAATTCATTGGTGGATATTATAGTAATTAAAAGATAGAGGATGTAGTTTAAGATGCCCTAATTATAGTAACAGATAATGATATGTATACATAAATATATATATATATATCTATATAAACATACATGAGTATGTATGCTTTGTATGCATATATGAAATATAATATAATAATTATTGATTTAAAAAAATAAATAAATATATATATAAATAAATTATGTAAAAATGGTAAACATTAAATATTTAAAATTAAATGATTTGAAAAATGTGTATGACATATTTTTATTGTAGTTTTATTTGAGTTAAATTAAATTTCTATTCTTTAAAATTGAATTTTCAGATATGTTTTTAGTATACTTATAGAAAAAATTATTTTATAATAATGTTAACCATTTCGTATGTGATGTAATATTAAGAATTTACGTAGTTATACACAGAACCTAAAGTAGCTTAATTTGTGTTCCCATTATAACTAAAATGTGAATGAAAGCGAAAATTAATGATTGACAAACCGGTTTCATGAGTGTATTTCCTGTATATCTTTTTGGTGTATTTTTGTTGTCAGTTAAATTTTTCAAAGTTTGTTTAACAATTAATAACATAGAAAAAAGTATTTTTCCTCATCACTGATGTTATTATTTCAGTAAAATAAAAGTCTACATTAATTTTTGAAATTTTTATTTCCATAAACTTTCAAGTTCCAAATTTTCAAAAAAATTACTTCAACCCATCTACATACATATCAACTTGTTCAACTTTGAATTTACAAATTTAAAAAAAAAATCCTTCCTATCACTAAATAAAAATGTAGTGAATGATAAACAAATGTATCATTTATTTTTTTAATGATAACACCAAAACAATTTTCATATAAAAATCCGGGAGGCTAAGGTTGATATAGGCCCTAGGCAGAGTGTACCCCTAACGTATAGCTCTGATAAAACCTAGGAAAAGCCTTCTGGTTTAACAACTACAGCTCTGTCAACAAATCCGACTCTCACCTCCCCGAAGGTAGGTAACATAGTTATCTGTAGGGTGCCTCCTGGAAACTTACTTTGTAAGGCGGACGAGAGCGGGTGAATGCGTGAACTTAGCGCAATAACTAAGTAAACCGGTTAGGCTGGATCAATCCGCGCAAACGAGGACGTATGTTTTCGACGGGCGCGAACAATCGGTTAGTTAGGCGGAGACGGAAACTTCGTCGTCAAATGACCTGGCCCTCCTGGTAGGGGGTTTGTGTGTAGTTTTATCTGCCCTACCACAATAAAATTAATGCAGTAATCAAAAATGTAATGGACAAAACAAAATTTACTATTACCCCAGGTGGCAGACCAGTTGCACTGGAAAATCCACCCTTTTCGGAGGTCGGTCCCACGGATTCTGGGGGGGACCAACTATTACATACAAAAGGAAATTTCAACAGGAGTTCGTTAACATCAAGAACTCCCCCTAAATCAATAAGCAAAGAGAGTAAAACAACAAGAACTCCTTTGAAAAACGTGCCAGTAGAAAAGCAAACAAGAGTCGAAAGCGTTGGCGATAACAAGATCCATCTAGACTCTGTAGGTGTAAACTTCTACAACGAATGGAAAAAAGAAGTAAAGGCACGGAAAGAAATGGAACAGATAGTGATCAGTCTACAGGATCACATTACAGAACTAGAAAAAAAGGTTACCTTATTAGATAGAGGTAATTCACCAGCGCCAAGTAATTGCAACATCTTCAATTACTTCACGGATGAAGAAGAACTCACGAGAGAAACGGATTGGATTCTTAAAAAAACAAAAAGACCATCCAAAAAAAGGAAAGCAGAGGGTAGCCCCGAAACTGCCCAACAGAAAAAAGAATCACCAAAAACAAAACAAGCAGCACTTGGAAACAATACTGCGGATAAAAAAGCTAAAAAAGAGGAACATAAACCACCACCTATTATGGTTCATGGGTTAGGTACCTTTGGTGAGCTAAATAATTTAATAAAGCAAACCACTAAAAATGAATGCAAGTACACATCTTATAATAATAACGTCTGGAAGATCAATGTTACTGATAGTGACACATACAGATGTATAACAAACGATTTAACATCGAAGAAAGTTCAGTGGCACTCCTATGAGGACAAATCTACCAGACCAACAAAAGTTATGGCCAGGGGATTACATCCTTCATGCGATGAAAATGAAATAGTTCAAGACCTGAGAGATAACGGTTTCCAGATACTAGAAGCCAAAAACATAATTATTAAAGATAAAATCGAAAAGAACGATGGTAGCTTTATCACTCAAAGAAGAGGATTAACATTGTTTATGTTAACATTCGATAATAGAGAAAATATAGAAAAAAAATTTTCTATTAAAACAATAATGAAAATAGTCGTTAAAATTGAACCACTAAGAAAAAACAAAAAGTTAATCCCACAGTGCAAGAGATGCCAAGCTTTTGGGCATACACAAAGTTATTGTAATAGAGACTGTGCTTGCGTTAAGTGTGGCGGTAAGCATTTCACAAAAAGCTGCATTTTAAAGTTGGGAGAAAAAGCCAAATGTATTAATTGTCGTGGTGATCATCCGGCAAACTACAGAGGATGCCCAATTGCAAAAGAACAGTAAGCCAGAAGAAACAAACAAGCAAAACTACCCCAAATTCAAAAGATTAATACCTTTAAAAATGAAAAATTTGTTGACACGAATAGAAAACCTACAGTAATAAATGCTGTACGTAATGTAAATGCTAAATCATATGCCCAAATTGTGAAAAACTCCCGTAAGGAAGATGATTACTCAGTCAAGGATATATTAAGTCTTATCCTACAGAGACTAACAAACCAAGACGAATTTATTAAAACATTATCTGACGAGATTACAACGATAAAAAACCATAGTAGAAAACCACCGCAGTCACATAAAAAATAAGCCACACCCTTAGAGTTGCTACATGGAACGCAAATGGACTCTTCCAACACATTTTAGAACTCGAAATTTTTCTGAAGGATCAAAACATAGATATATGTCTAATTTCTGAAACACACTTCACAAAGAAATTCAGTATTAAAATTCCTAATTACGTTTGTTATCATACTTCCCATCCAGATGACAAAGCAAGAGGAGGAACAGCAATACTGATAAAAGGCCACATTCAACACCATGAGGAGCAGAAAATAGAAAATGCAATGATGCAAGTTACAACAATCAACATTAAGGTCAAAAATAAGGACTTCAAAATTTCGGCTATCTATTGCCCACCAAGACACTCACCTACTAGAGTCGACTTCATAAATCTCTTTAAAATACTTGGAAACAATTTTATCATCGGAGGAGATTTCAATGCGAAACATACCCACTGGGGTTCAAGATTAACCACAACAAAAGGGAGAGAGCTATATCAAGCTGGAAGAAATCATAAGTGTGAATTTATTTCTTCCGGTGCCCCAACCTATTGGCCCACTGACCCAGCGAAAATACCTGATTTGATTGATTTCTTTATAACAAAGGGAATAAATAGAAACCACACATATGCCGTGAGCAATGATGACCTATCGTCTGACCATACTCCAGTGATCATGGTTCTAAGTGAAAAAGTTGAACACAAAAATTGCCTCCCAAGACTTACAAACAAGAAAACTGATTGGGATATGTTTAGAGAAAAACTTGAGCAATTCATTACTCTAGGATCCGTGGAATCAAGGAACCAAATTGATGCAGAAGTCGAGCAATTCATTGTAGACGTGCAGCAAGCAGCAAAGGAGAGCACGCCATGTTTTGACTCGAAACATCACTCGAGAGTGAGCTATCCTCCAGAAATAAGAGCACTGGTTATGGAGAAGAGAAGGGCACGACGAAAATGGCAATCAACGAGGTACCCAGGTGATAAAATTATATTCAATCGCTTAAATAATCAACTAAAACAGCAAATCAGAAATATAAAAAATAACTCATTTAATAAATTCTTAAACAATTTATCAGCCGATGCTTATACTGACTACTCGCTTTGGAAAGCAGTTAAACGAATAAATAGACCACAGGTGCAAGATCCACCTTTGAAAACACAGGCTGGTAGCTGGGTCGGTAACCCAAAAGAAAAAGCTAAGATTTTTGCTGACCACTTGGCAGAGGTCTTCACAGCACCAACACAAAATCTTGCAAATGAAAATATAACTCTCGAAGTTAAAATAGATGAAGCGGAAATTTCGCATGTCACTCTAAGAGAAATTAAACAAATATGCAGACACAACCTGGAGTGGCAGCACGTAAAACGTTTACGTTCAATAATCAACGTGAAGTATTTTAACGTCAAAGATTTTTTTTGGTAGCATGTAAAACATCACGTTGAAAATTTATTCCGAAAATTCGAAAAAATATTCCGGAAAATTATTTTGACAATCAAACTAACCTATTTAAAACTTCAAAAAACATATGTTTTTCAAATTTAATGGAGGTTTGAAATAAAAAGAAATGAATTTAAATTTTTTAGAATTTTTTTTTTTTAATTCTTGTATTTCGCCTTATTATTTTCAGTTTTGAAGAACAAAATTGTTATATAAAAATCGCAAAAATAATAAAAATGATGTGCCCGTTTCAATAGATATAGAATTTATAATAGACTAAAATAAAAAAAAAAAAATAAAATAAATGTAAACAAACCAATTCAGTTGATATTTTATATGATATTTTCAATGAACTAATACATATAGTATTTTATTTAAAGAAATTAAAACACTCAATTATTAAGAAATTAAAAAAAAAAATTATTTTATTTTCACATAAAAAATGTTTGAATTATCACAGAAATATAAATGTTTTTTTATTGCAAACAAAAATACTTCAATTATTCCAGAAATAAAATGTTATCAAAAGAAATTAAAAATTATAAAATAAAAATAAAAATTATAAAGACTATAAAATTTAATGTTCTTAAGATTTAAAATTTTATTATAAATATTTAAATTTTATATTTTTATTATTAAAATAACACAAAATTATTAAAAAAAAATATCTTTCTCGTATAAATTTTAGTACACGGTAAGAAAATCATTGACGTTCAAAAATAAACGTATACGTTAAAATCAACGAACGTCAACTTGATTACATGCTACCGAAAAAATGTATACTTGACGTTTTCGGAATTAAATCAACGTCAACGTTGCTTACATCCTACCAAAAGTGTTAATACGTCTTTTTGACGAACGTGAACAAGTTACGTGCTGCCACTCCTGAGTGTCAAAAAAGCACCAGGTTACGATCTCATCAATGGCCAAATCATGCGGGAACTACCAGATCTAGCTTTGTTAAAGCTACAACATATATTTAATGCATGTTTTAAGTTCACATATGTTCCGAGACAATGGAAAATTGCAGAAGTAATTGTAATACCGAAGCAAGGAAAACCGCCTTCAGAGGTAACATCATATCGACCAATATCGTTGTTACCTATTATATCAAAAATATTTGAGAAACTGCTTCTCAAAAGACTTGCCCCGATTATTGAAGAAAGAGATCTGATCCCGAACCATCAATTTGGATTCAGAAACAAACATTCTACAATTGATCAAGTGCATCGGATCACAAATATAGTGGAAAAAGCGTTCGAAGAAAAAAAAGTCTGCTCAGCAATCTTCTTAGATGTGGCTTTCGACAAAGTGTGGCACCAAGGCCTTGA
This sequence comes from Argyra leucocephala, assembly GCA_963942445.1. Lineage (NCBI taxonomy): Eukaryota > Metazoa > Arthropoda > Insecta > Diptera > Dolichopodidae > Argyra > Argyra leucocephala. The sequence continues at coordinate 154,079,377 of OZ012677.1, read as the reverse complement.
ATTTAAACTACATCGTGATTTACCAAGACAATTCTATGAAATATTAAAATCATATATGAACAATAGATGCTTTCGTGTACGTTATGCCAAAGAATATTCAGAATAGAAATATCTGCTGGAGTCCCACAGGGAAGTGTTCTTGGTCCAATACTTTACCTGCTATATACAAGAGATATCCCACAAATTGACAACATTTTTAGGGCTACCTTTGCAGACGACACTGCGATTCTTGCAGTTGACGTATCTGTCGAAAACTCCACAGCAAAACTTCAAAATGCAATGAATAAAATAAGATTATGGACCCAACGTTGGCGCATTAAACTTAATGAAAGCAAATCAACTCATATAAATTTTACATACAAAAAGATTGCAACCATTCCTATCTCAATCAATAACAAAATAGTACCATATGCCAATACAACAAAGTATCTGGGAATGACACTCGATGCTAAGCTAAGATGGAAAGAACATATAAGAAAGAAAAAAGAAGAGCTAAACATTAGACTCAAAAAATTTTACTGGTTACTTGGGCGTGGTTCTGAGTTATCAGTACAGAACAAAATATTGATATATAAGCAGATATTAAAACCTGTGTGGACGTACGGTATCCAATTATGGGGCTGTGCAAAGAAAACCAACATTGAAATGTTGCAAAAATTTCAAAATAAAGTGCTCCGTGGTATAGTAAATGCACCATGGTACATACGTAACAAAGATCTCCACCGTGACTTGCGCATTGAAACAGTCACGGAAGAGATCAAGAAACATGCAGTCAAACACGAGCAGAGACTGCAAACTCATGTGAACTCGGAAATGGCAGCAGTTCTTCATATCGACAGCAGTATCCGTCGACTCAAGAGAACGAAACCCCACGAGCTGGTCACGACCTAAAATGGAAAATTCTACGATAATAGTTTCCTTTACGGAAATTTTTATTTCAATAATTTTCCTTTGCGAAAAAATCTAAAAAATCTTCCCACGCGGAGCTATTGCTGTGACTATCTCCTTCACGGGAAATATCATAGTGATAAAGTTCCTACACGGTAATTATTATGATGTTAGCGATCCTCCACGGAAACTATCACTATAATAATTTCCTAAAGACGCGACCGAAAATTTACGAAAAAAAAAGTCATTAGTCGATCTTACGTAGATTGGTTATAACGGAAAAAGATAGGTGGGCTTTAGTGGGTTCGATTCCTACACTATCAAGATGCACACGCGACTGGAGTTCTTGATGTCCTTCGGGGATTACCTCCTATCTTTCGCAAAAACAAAAAAAAAAAAAAAAATATAAAAATCCAATACACAATGGCAACAAAATTATACTTCTGATACAAAAAATTAATGATAATGGGTTCATGATTATTGTAGATCTTGGTTATGCGTGTAAATGGTACTTATATTTTGTTACAAATTTGTAATTTTTCATTGTTAGATCAAATACTTTTGTGTATCTTTATATATTTACAGGGGTGGTGGCATTATGTAATTTGAAACGTCGTGTTGTTTCAACTCTTCAAAAGGTGGCATTGCATAATTGTTTCGACCATTTTTATTTTGTTTCAATCAGTTCGACATATTTTGGTATTCTGTAAAGTTGAAACGCTACTTTTTTGACGTTTGATACGACTAATTTTGGCGATTGAAAAATAGTTGACGCTTTTGTATATGTAAGTTTTAAAAAAAATAACTTAATAGATGATTTTTATTGGATTATTTTTTAGAAACGCACACAAATAAAAATTTAGTTAAAATTGGAAAATTAAGTAAATTTATAATTATTTTCTTTCAGGAAATAACATCTTCAGCATAAAAAAAATGCTGGTATTATAGGTACTAGCTTCTTTTACTTGTATATAGTTGCGATGTTTTTAAATAATTTTTTTCTACATGATTTTCTAGCAGTAATTTATTGTTGAATTGAAATTAAAAATGCAATTATGTAAACTGTTTCACTTTTCGAGCGTTTCAAAAGAGCGTGCCATTTGAAAACATTTTTTTTTAAATTTATTTATGTTTGTATCTGTTATTTACAAATCGTTTTGTTTTTGAAAAACTAGAAAGGAATTTAAAATTATAGTGTTAAAAATTTAAAAAAAAATTACAAACAAATGTAAGTTAGAAATTGAAAATAGTTTCAAGAATGTTAGTACGAGAAATAAAATATTAATTGCAATATTTTGTTATTTCCCAACTTAAAAGAATCTAAAAAAGAATAAATAACATGAAAGAAAAATAAAAAATACATGTTTCGAAACAAAAGTTCTAAGATTTTCAAAGAAATGTTATGTGTATTCAATTAAATCATAATAATTAAATTATCACTAAAAATTTACTTTAATTTACTTTATTCAAAAAAATTATTATAAACTTTAATTTAAAAAAAACTTTGTATGCTCAAAAGACAAAAATGGATCTTATAGAAAAGATAGAGATCTATGCAGAGCATGCGGGGAAGAGTTGGAAACGGTGCTTCACGTACATTGCGCGTGCCCAAGAGAACGAAAAGAGCAAATATTTTAGAAGGTAACTGCTGGGAAAATTTCTCGGAAGTAAAAAGAAAAACACCGGCGGAAATTACTATGCTAATAAAAGGTATGGCTCAGTGATGGAGTCTGCTGAGAGGCAGATGTGAAATTGTTGAGTGGGTGTTAAACATGGTGTAAAAAGTATTTAAGATATAAGCCAACTGGGATCACTGTTTCTTATATCCACCCTATAGACCAAACTAAGTTGGATTCAAGAAGCTTTGGAATATAAGAGATTTTAGCAATATACCTATAATTGGAAACCTCAGAATGTGAAACTTTTTCATGTGTGCCCAATATAAATTCAAGGACTAAATTCAATTCCTATCATGTGTGCCCAATATAAATTCAAGGACTTCGGTCCCGACTTCTGAACCACGGACCAATCCGAAAATTTTTTAAAAATAATTTATAATAATTATTAATAACCTTTTTCCACATGATATAGAGTTTCGGCCCCAATTCGTTGGACCCCGGACCTATTGGCTTCGTCACATTTAAGAGCTATTGTTCTGATGAGAAAAAAAGAAACATTTCAAGGTATTACGTTCCGACATTTGGGACGCTGGACCTCTTGTTTTTATAGTCGAGGGCTGCTGCCCCAAAACCTCCGCTACTTGTTACCCTTATCATGATTTTCGAATCGAACGTATAAGTAGACGAATTCGCTGTCATGCGATCATGATTAGCGAAGCGAACTTAATACGTTCGACAATTTGTCGAATGAAAAATTTAGGTGACAGCCGTAAAACAAAAATAAAAAAAAAAATTTTTTTTTGTTTATATTTCAAAATAAATATCTTTAAATTTGTTTTTTTTTGTTTATATTTCAAAATAAATATCTTTAAATTTGCTTATGAAATTTATTAGCACAAAAAAATACAGTTTCTTTCTTTTTATTTACTTTTCAATATTTAATTTTCGAGTGTTAAGTTAGCAACGACTTTTCCACAGCGAATGAATTTATTCGCGAATTATGATCACATTTACGCGAACGTTCGACTAGCATATTCGCTTCGACTCATATTCGATTCGAGAATCATGATAAGGGATTAACTCTGTTTTTGCCGATAACAGGTAAATGCGGAAGGCAAGGTTTTAGAACAAAATATATTTACTCACCTCTGACAATTAATAAACTCAAGTTCAGAAAAAAAAAATCACTCCATAAGTAATAATTTAAGTTTTATGTAGGTTTACTTACTTAGGTAATCAAATTTTATATGTACAACTTTTTTTTTTTATACCTTTAGTCTTGTATTTATAAGAACAATATAAATTAGTCACTAATTTTCATGTTTTTTCTTTTTTTTTTCATTATTATTATAATTTGTTATAATGTATTATATGTACATACCTTGTTTAGGTATTTGAAATAAAATAAAAATAATATTTTTTGTTTGCTCTTTCGATTGGTGGTATTTTCAACTTCCGGAAAGGTCCGAAAATCGGGTTTTAAAAACATAAAAATCGCCGAAAAATTGGCCGAAATCTAGATTTTCAAATGGAAGAGGTACTTTTTTATGCAAATTCGGATTCTACATCAAAAAATAAGAAACTTTTGTAAAGTAAATTTTTTTTTTTTTTGTAAACTTTGTAGGAACCCAAAACTGAGATAAAAAATATAACATGAAAAACAAATTTATTTATAAAAATGATTATTATTGAGGAATTTTGTTTTATTGTTATTAAATTTAAAGAAAAATACGAAGAATCAAAAAAAAAATCAATTAACATAAGTTTACTATTTTTTGTAGTAGAATTTGAATTTGCATTAAAAAGGACCCTTTCTCATTTGAAAATTAATCTTAAAAAACCGATTTGCGGTCTTTTCCGGAAATTGAAAATACCACCAATCGATAGAGCACCCTCAATTTAGTTAGCAAACTTTTTTTTAAATTTCAAAATAACGGCTCCTTCCCCTCTTAAAAAGTTGATACACATGCTCTGGTACGCCCGGTGTATATAGCTACAGTACATATCTAAATAATAATAATATGTATTGAAATAATATGATCAAAATGGTTTTATCCAAAACCATGTCCCCAAACTATATCTCCACATCACTATAGTAGACGGGCCACATAAGCGATAGAATATGAACTGGACAACAGTAACGGAGATAATCTTCAATATGATATGTCCATACCAGACAGAGACAAAAACATTTTGATGGTTAGAAAGCACATTCAATTAGTAATAGGTATTAAACATATACATTCTAGGTTTAAGAATTAGTTTAAGTTAGTTTAGATAGGGTTAATTATTAGGTTAAGTTAGGTTAGCTAGGTATAGGATAGGTTTTATTTAAAATAAAAAGACAAATGATTTTTTCAGCTTTTTTTATAATATGTTACACATACAAGAAGGTAGTATGTAAGTATACAATAATAATTGTGAATGCACAAAATACACATTATTAAGCAATTAGAATTAACATAAAAATTTAAAACTAATTTAAATGTTAATTGTAGCTAGTTTCATGATAGTCGTTTTTTTTTTAAATTTTTATAGGCTAAGACCAAAAAATATGATATTAAATTTAATTTTCTGAATAAAAAAAAAAACTAAAAGGAAATGAAAAGTAGTTTATAAATACAAATTGCTTTATTTAAAAGAACTAAATGGAAAAATCTGCAAAAAAGTTTATGTAAAAAAGATGGGATCGAGGCATCTTTTGGAGGAAATTTAAAAAAAAATAGTAGTTTTCCAGCTATATCCAAATTTTTAATTGTCGTGTATTTGTTTTTTAAAATAGGCTCTGCAATGTGTGTTTAAATTTTTTTTTCCAAAGAAGAAGACAATCAAGAAAATCGGAACCCGATCCCAATAATAGAATAAATTTATAAAATAAAGTTAGATTTAAATAAAACACAATTTTAATAGTATATTTTTATTATAAATTCCCAAATAAATTATATTTTGTGTATAAATGTGTCGGTATAAATTTGATCTAAAATTTCGTTTAAATACAAACTAATATATTTATTTTTATCGATTCTTTTAGTATTGCAGAAAAAAATTATTTAAATGCACAAAAAAACTTAATAAAACTTACAATTAATAATCAAAAAATTCAATTCTATTAATTAGAATACGTAATTGAAAAATTCTAACATTATACAAATTTAAATTGCAAAATCAAATGGTAAACAACGTACATATTACAAAATATATTAATAATAAAAAGTACTCTGCAAGTAATTAGATTGAAGTTAAAAATACTTGACGTACCGCGAAACAAAAGTATATAATTTAAAACAACATATGTATGTAGCAAATACAAAAACTAATGTTGAAAGCAAACGCTGGAGTTCAACTAGTTTATTTTTTTAAATTTTTAATTAATATTCATATTTCAGTATTAACAAAAAATTTATGTTAAATTAAATTAAAGAATTTTTTTTTTATTATAATTATTTTTTACCAAGTGAATTAATTATACAGGAATATGACTAATTTTGAACTAAACTTATTTTAATCAATTATTTTCAATTTTTACAGTTTTTGTTCCCAAGTTTTCGACTTAATTTTTTGTATGAATAAAAATTATACTGCAATAGTTAATTAGTAATGTAGCAATAGCAAATCATTTGCCTAAGATGATTTTTTTTTTAAATATAATTGAAATTTTTGATAATTTCAATTTTCATAGGCACTTAAAATTTAAAAAAAAAAAAACCGAACCAATTTTCTTAATTAAATTTTTGTTTAGATTCTGTAATGAAAAAGTTCCTCACTTAAATTTTAGGTGGGTTTTGAGAAGGCTATCCTTAAGTTTTAAGCATACATATAGCTTAGTTCAATTTATTTCCTGCATATATAAATCGAAGTGATTACTTATTTTATTACAAAAAAATGCTTAAAAATTATTCCATTTATTGAGTTTATGTTCAAAAAAGCTACATTCATTGAAATAATTGTTTTAACATATGTATTTCTTGCTCAATATAAATTGTTTTTAAATTTTCATTTTTATATATTTGGTTTATTTGAACATTTTATAAGTTACTGACATAATTAAGAATTTAGATCAATATTATTACTCATAAAAAAAAGTTTTTTGAATCATGTTCTGGATTTACCAAAAACCAGAAGATTTTCCACCGGGTGGGTTCCTTACACGAATACATGATTTTACTTCACTTTTGTCTAACTCTTCTAAAATAAAAAAAAAAATAAAAATATATATATGTTATGTATATATATATTTAAAGTTATATTTTATTATGTTATTATCAGTGATCAATAAGACATTGTAGAATTTCAAACGAACAAAAATGCACTATTCGGCTATAAATTATAAGTTTATTTAAGAATTCCATTATTTGAATTGAAATTCTTAAAGTCTCATACTTGATGGACTAAAAGTAGCCTTTTTTTTAGAACCGTAACATATTTTTTTTCTCGTTTCAGTTTCTTTAAAAAACTTCTATCATACTGATCATCACCTCTTCGATAACTTTTAGATTATACCAACCACTAATTGAAAAAGTTGATTCTTGCATATTTTTTTGTCCATCTGAACGTGGGGCTCTTGATGGTGTATAAATCGATTCAGCTTTTTCCTCAATAGCAATGTCATCTACAGCTTTCATAAATAAATCTATATCCAAATCTTCTTTTAAGGTTTTGTGATTTATTTGATCGGTGTGTTCTTCATGCTTATCAGCTTTTCCATTTAAAGTGTTATAAACAAAGGGTGGAAAAATTCCAGTTGATAAAAATGAACCTTGACCTTCAGCAACACGAACTGTGTCATTTTCAACACAAATTCGTCCTTTGGATATAACAATTTCTGGAACCTAATATAATTCTTTATTACTAGTAAATTTTATATTTAAAAATTAAAATTAACTTACACCATGACAAACCATTCCCTCAAATATATTAAAATCACATGCTTGATAATGAGTTTTCGCTGAAATTCTTCTAGTAGCATTTGGATTCCATATCAAAATATCTGCATCCGAACCAACGGCAATTCTTCCTTTTTGTGGATATAAATTAAATATTTTTGCAGCATTTGTACTTGTAACAGCAACAAATTTGCAAGGATCTAAAATACCAGCATGAACACCTTTTTCCCACACAACTGACATACGATCTTCAACGCCATTAACCCCATTTGGTATTTTTGAAAAATCATCACGTCCCAATTCTTTTTGATTTCGATTGAAAGTGCAATTATCACTTCCAGTTGTTTGAAGATTATCACTTTATTAATTTAAAACATATTTTAGTACCAACAATATTGATTAAAAAAATATCTAAATTATTTAATAAATTTCCCAACTCTTTTTCAACAAAAACCAAAAATTCGAAAAATAAATATATGTATGTAGTTTTAGAATAAAAAATAGTATCAAAATAATATTTTAAAAAAATCATTACCTACTCTTTAATACTAATGAGTAATGACAAATAAATTTAATTAAACTTTCGTATAAAATAAATTATGAATGTTATTATAATTATTGTTTATTATAATACAAAATTTATATTTTAAATGAAAACCCTTTAATTTCGTTATTCGTTGAAAGAAATACATTACAATTTATTTGAAAGCTTTGAAAAAAAAATTGAAACATCAGTTATTATTACGTTATTACTTAATAAAAATTAATTAGTAATTTTTATTGTAAGCATGAAAATTTCATTACACAAAAAATTAATTCATTTACATACGCAAACGCATACAAACACACACACATATGACAAATACTTACTATGCCAACGCCTTTACCAAATGCTTAGGAGTTTCAACTGACTTTCGAATTGGTGGACTTTTTATGAAATATATCTGAGCTGCTTGCTTAACATCATCCATACATCGACCTATTGAACTAGCTAATGTTTCACCGAAAACACAATAATTACTTCGTCTATAACGTCCAATTACTTCACTTGATAAATTACTTGTTACTCTAGTAACATATAATGGAACTTTCATCTAAAGGATTTTGTTAAAAAGAAAAGAAGAAAAAACGAACACAAAAATAATGTTATGGATTTCTTGTTGTTAGCGGAATTTGTTAAAATATGTTATTTAGCGATTTTATTATTATCTGAATTTATTATTTTCTATATGTAAAATAAAATTCAATGTTTTTATACAACTGTCAAATGCACAAACTTCGAACATGCAAAAAAGAAATGTTTACAAGTGCTAAAGAATAATTTAGATGCAGAAGTTTTAGATTAGCTTTAAATTTTTGTTTGTTAGTTAATTTTCTTACAATTAAAGTTATACATAAAAATACCTACTCAGCTAAACTCTTCATTAAATATTGTGGTGTTGTTTTATCTGGCCTAAGAGGTGGAGATAGAACATGTGCAGCGGCGTGATGCCAACATTCGTGCTTATAATTTGTTCCATCAGTACCTAAAGCGGCAGCCAATGTTTCACCATAAATTCCTTTCTGATTATAACGTTCTCTGGCACGTTTAACTTCAATTTCCGCTGATTTACTCATAACATGTACAACATATAGAGGACATTGTACCTAATCAGTTAGGAAAATTGAAAGGAAGAAAGAACGAAAGATAAAAACAAAATAAACAAAACAAAAATAAACAAAATAAAAATAATAGATACATAGAAAAGAAATAAAAATACATAATTCTAATTTCGAAATCAAAATAGAAAATTCATCATGAAGACAAAATTTTGTAATAATTTTACTAAAAATTATATATACATATACTTTTAACAATTCTTTTTAGTTTTTACAATACTTAAATTATTTTTTAAAGTGAATGAATAAAATTTCAAAAAATAAATATTTTACAAAATTACTTTTTAAAAATCAAAATCTTTGTCAAAATTTAATTTTAATAAAAATAAAGGGAAGGTATTATTAAAATTCATAGAATTTAAATAGTAGATTCTTTTTTCTTTGTCTTCATTGTATTTTATTGATTATATGATTATAGTATTACAAAAAAAAAAAAAAATAAAAATAAAAATAAATGAAAACTAATATTACCTAAGATAAAGAGATTCAAGTTTTTTTGACGAAAATTCGGTTATACATTCATTTTAGCTATCATATTACTTAGAATAATTGATTAAAAATAACTAGACCATCAAATCAAAAACATAATACATAATAGCATATTCATTAAAGTATTTTGTAGCAGAAAATTTAATAATGTATTATGCATGAAATATGAAATTGTTATTGAGCGACGCTCTCTTTTTCAAAATATTAATATAATTTTTTTTAAAAAATACACATAATCAAAAATAAAACTAAAATTTCCCAACTAAATTAAGTATATTTTTTGAAACTACGCTATTTTAATGTACATCCGATAAACATACTTTAAAATTTGTTGGGATCTTTCACATGATTTTAATATATGTTATTTATTAACTTTTAAATACATATTTTATTTTCTTATTTATTAACGAAAACTAGTGTAATTAATGCAATTCTACTAAGAATTTGTTTTGTGCTATTTTAAACATGTATAAATTATCATGCAATTAAAAAATATGTTTGTATAAGCAAGTATCAAAACGTAAAATATTATTTGAATATTTGCGTAATTTTTATACATATATTTAAACATTTTATAAGGTAAGCTTTATTAAAAGTTTGCTAACTTTTCTTCTACCAGAATATTTCATAATAAAAATAAATTTATTAAAATACGTGCTTGTTCCTTATGTACAATATGTAAATGTATACATATAGATAACATACAAGTTTTGTACAAAAATTGTTTTACAAATAAATGATTAAATAATAATTACCTGATGCGCTAAAATACAAGCTCTATTTACTGCTTCAGCTTCAACTTCTTCTTGTCGAGATAGCTCATGTCCTTCTGGTCCAGTTACACCATGTTCCAATAACTTTTTTACATTTTTGGCAATAATATCACCGTTTTCAGCATGGACCTAAAACACATAAATAAAATATTTGTTTATTTTAAAATTTATGCTATTTAATTCTTACTTGCGCAACAGCGCCTAATTCTTTGCATCTTTCAAATGCATCCAATAATTCAGAGTCATTTAATTGGTAAAGTCCTTTATATGCCATAAACATTTTAAATGAATTGATACCTCGATCTTCGCATAATATTTTCATTTCGTCAGAAACAGATTTTGACCACCAAGTGATTGCTACATGGAGAGCATAGTCACAACAAACCTTAGGATCAGCCCAACTGCGCCATGTGTCGTATGCTTCTAGCAATGATTCTTTTTTCTGAGGAATAACAAAATCAACTAAAAACAAAATTTTTATTTACAAAATATAGAAAAATACAAATTATTTTACTTATTGTTGTAGTTCCTCCTGCTAAAGCTGCTTTAGTGCCTCGATAAAAATCATCAATAGATACAGTACCCCCAAATGGCAATTGGAAATGAGTATGCGGATCTATACCACCAGGAAGAATTAATTTTCCATTGGCATCGATTACACGAACTCCTCCAGGAATAACAATATCTGTACTAGATCCGACAAATCTATACACAGTAAGAGAAACAAATAGATAAAAATAATACTCAAATAAAAACATGAACTTGTTTTTTTACTTGATTTTGCCATCTTCTATATAAATATCTGCATTAAAAATCTTATCATGATTGACTATTTGCCCATTTTTAATATAAAGGCGATTTTGAGCGCTTTGGAGATGAATTGGCACTTTTTTAACTGGAGTTGGAATAGGTGTTTCTGCCATTTTAGTCTTTTTTGTCTAGAAAATGATAAAAAGGAAATGAAATAGAAACACATAGTAATATCAATTTTTTTTTATGAATCATTAAATTAAATGCAAAATTATTAATTTTTATATTACATTTTATGTTTCTTTTTTCTCTTTACTAATGTAATTCACTTCAAAGTTTATTGAACTGTTTTAAGAACTAAATATCTCTAAGAATCACGTTCTCTATATTTTTACATACCAAAATAATTAAATAGAAATCGTGTAACAATTATGAATATTATATTATGTAAAGAAAATAACAAAAAAAAAAATAATAAAGAATTTGAGATCAACAATATTATATATTTAAGGACGGTCGTGTTCAACTGAAAATAAATATTAATGCTAATTATAGACATTTTATGATTTCATATCATTTTTGGTGTTTATATATGAACCCTCTTCATTTTTATTTATACATTTATCGCTAACAAATATTTCAATTAAAATTGTACCAAAAATAAAAATATTAAATTGAGTTAGGGTTACCGAACCAAATAAACATTTTATATTATTTATATTATAAATAAAATTTTACTATAAATTTTAAAGTCTTCTTATCAAATTAATAGAAATTATTACTATTAATAGATCTTATAAAAGCAAATTAAATATCTACTGAGATTCTAAAAATTAGTGATTTAGTAATTAATTCTCAGAAAAAAATATAATATTAATATATCTTATATTAAAAGTTTATAATATTTTTTATACAATTATATAAAAACAGAATAATTAAGCTAGCAAAATTGACAAGCCTAAATATAAAGAACGAATTTCATTTTAAATAAAGAAAATATTAATAAAATTAACTTTTTAATTAATACATTTTTTTATTCCTGTTTTAGTAGTACATAGGTCTTTACTACTGTATATCTTTTAAATTCTCTACCAAATATAATCAATAGAAGTTTTTTCGTACATGCAATGAATATAAATCGATAAACATAACTTAATTTTAGATGGACCTAATGGTATTTTCAATATCTAAATTTGTATTACACACACTTTTATTGTATAATACATAAATTTCTATTTCCTGCACTACATTTAAAATGATTTGATAAATAAAATAAAAGATATGAATAAAATCTCATTATTACATGGCTCACTGACAAAATAAAGTAAGCTTTGTTGGCATTTTTTTTTTAATGTAGGTAGGTATAATAAATTAAAAATATTTCAATCTAAATATTATAAAAGTTTCAAATATATTTTTACACATTATTTCAGCAAAACTTTTTAAATTAAAATACATAAACTTACTTGTTTTTTGTTTGTACTACTACTGAAGAATTCAACCAAATAAATTTTATACCGATAATTTTATTTCAAGTTTCTTAGATGTATTCGTTATTAATTTTTATATCAAACTTTTATTTTTTCAAAGAAAAACTTCAATAAATTAATTTATTAATTTATGAAAATTGGCAAAATAACACTAAAAATTTTTAATTTTGTTTAATAAAACTCACGCCCCTCACTCAATTCCATAAAGTATAAAAACTTATTACAATTCAAATTATACAAGATTACAAGAAGTGCTGAAAAGAATTATGTATTCAACTAACTACTCAAATATAATATAACCAAACACAACACAACGTCAACTTCAATACTTCATAATTGTTTTCAACCTCAAGTCTTGCGTTACTACGTAAGGTATGCATACATGATAGCTTGAATACTTGACTTGAATTCTTCTTGAAATTTCAAGCTGTGTATTCGATTGACCAGCTATGTATTTTTGGTGAAATAAATTTTGATACCTAAAATTTGGAAAACTTTTGTATAAATTTAAGGATTAAACAAAACAAATAAATTTGTTTTAACTTTTTTACTCTCTTAAATCTTTCATTTTTTAAATTCACTTTAAATATTAACAAAACTTAGTAAATTTTTGACATTAAATGTCAACTCAAGATCTCAAGCTGCGTATTTCGAGTGTTGTGATTGCGAAATGTTCAAGTCAAGTAAAGCTATATTTTCATTGAGCAATATTTAAAATCTTAAAAATTTTATTGGCTCTAAAAAGGGAGTTAGGTTATTGAATTTTTATGTAAGAAAAAAATAGACCGCGGTAAAGAATTCTCTAAATTTTTATTTGGGAAATTTATTTTATACACAAAAAAACAACAATTCAACCGTCAAAACCATCTGTTATTGAAATTATTTTTTTTATATACATTTATATGCTCAAAAAATTGCTAAAGGCAGTGATTCCGACATAAAGAAACTATACCCGACATTTTAAAAATATACTTTATCAAAGTAGGTATAATATTCCAAATTTTTTGAAAATATCCCCGATAAATGATATTTTCCTTTCTTGTTGTACGCATTGAGCTTCATATAAAATAATGTCATTTTATGTTATCTCCCTTTTTAGAGTCGATAAAATTTTTGTACTTTTAAATATTGGTCAATGAAAATCCAGCTTAAGTAAATTTTTGTGATTGACTTGAGTGAAGCTTATTTCGTTGTTGAATTGATGAATGATTTCGAAGTAATGTTTTAAACGTGAGGTGTCTATTACACATCACTGTTTTTATTAATATTCTTGTCCATATGTTGACAATATATGGAAAATAATACTGATGAGCGATTAAACATCAATTACTACGTATACACGAAAGCTTGAGTACTGGACTTGAATTCTTCTTGAAATTTCAAGCTGCGTATTCGATTAAAATTTTCAATTCAAGTAAATAAATTTTTCAAAACCAACAGTATTCAAATTCTTTAAACGTTTATTTGTAAATAGGCTTTTTTGCACATTGATGAAATATGAAATAGATTTGTATCATTAACATAAATATGAAAATCTTCGCAGTAGCATGACATAACTAATGGAGAAGAGATTTTGTTTGTAAAGTTATTATTGGAATTATTTTCAATTAGACCTCAACGTGTACTCCTGAATGTCCATAAATATTTTCAAAGTTTTTCCACCTTATTCTATTTTGAGTTTTTTTTTCCTTACTTCTCTTGGGAGCATAGAACTTCCACTTGACATATCCATCGTACTCGATTTCTAGCTGCTAATTTCACTTGTATTTCCGAGGCAATGTCTAATTTCATTTTGAATCTGTTTGTACTGTCTAAGTAGGGGATTGGCCTACTATAGAAGGCCACTTTGATAAACCTATCTGCGCCTACGTGGTAAGACGACGTCATATTTTTCTGCAAGTTGTCGCTGCGATTTTATCCATCTTTGACGTTAAGATGCCTGACGTTACTATGTTTACTGATTACGTGATGTCATATACTTTTGTCAGTTGTTGACAAGTGTGTAATTATTATTAGTGTTTCTCCAATATTACTTATTGTGTTATTTGGTTATTGTGTTATTTGGTTATATGATTCAGGAGCTTACCACTGTACTTCGACCTAATAGTACGTTTTCAAGCTCATGTTTATGGATAAACATGTTGTTTATGATAAACTGGTTGTTTACGTAGTGGTTTTCCCATACAAATTTGCTGAAAATCATAAACAAGTAGCGAGGTGTTTATAGTACGTTTTCAAGCTCATGTTTATGGATAAACATGTTGTTTATGATAAACTGGTTGTTTATAGTACGTTTTCAAGCTCATGTTTATGGATAAACATGTTGTTTATGATAAACTGGTTGTTTACGTAGTGGTTTTCCCATACAAATTTGCTGAAAATCATAAACAAGTAGCGAGGTGTTTATATCATAAACCACTTCAAAAACATGTAACCCATCCATGAAATTTCGATTTTTTGTCGATTTTAAATTTTTTTTTGCATGACCCTTGATTTTTTTGTCATAAATTCATTTTGTCATTTGTCAAAAAAAAAACAAAAAGAAATCAAAATACCAAGAATAGATGAAATTATGTGAATTTGTGTGAAATTAGTTTAGCTTCAATTAATGATCATCAAAAAAACGAAAAATCAAGTATAAATTCTCAATTATCATCAGCACGATTAATTGGAAAATCTTGTATAACTTTAATAGAAAAAAGTGAAGAAAAATTATATGGAGTTATAGAAGTGATTGAGAAATTACAAGACTTACATGGAAAGTTAACAGAAGAATTAAAACAAAGGATATTGTAAAAGATGCATTTTTATTTTTAATTCACTTAATTTAATCAGTTTTATATATTAAAAATGTATAAATAATAAGGCTTTATATATAAGTAAAAAATTCAAATGGAAAAAGAGATAATAAATTAAAATGATGATTATTTTTTTTATATAATTGTAAATTGAATATTTTTGTATTTCGTTTTTGAAAGATTCTCAGAACTAAATGTTGAAGTGAGTAAAGTGGGTATGGTAATAAACTAAAATGTGAATTATGTTATTTGTTTCTCTGATATTATCATTTTTTTTAAATCCTCCATATTTTTTTTTATTTTATTCATTTATCGTATGACCAATTATAATAGCTTAAGTTCTACTCAAAGATAATACAAAAAAAAATTTTATATAAACAGTAGTATAGTTTTATATAAACAATAAACAGCTGGTGGTTTTCCAAAAAACTTTGTGAACACTTGACATTTGACTGGTTTATGAGCTAGTTGTTTATCCATAAACATGAGCTTGAAAACGTACTATAAGTGCATGTGAATTTGTGCGGTGTAATTAATAAAAAAAAAAAGAAAAAATTTAAAATTCTAAAATTAAAATGAAAAAGATATAAACAAAAACAATTGAAATAGTGCTTTAAATAAACAAGAAAAAAAAAAATTCTTAATATTTAATCTAAATTCAGTGTCAATAACAATATAATTATTAAAACGGAAAATTAAATTATAATAATTGCATTAATCAAAATATTTAACTAAAATTAACAATAGCCAAAACTTAAATTTTATTCCATTCTCTCCTATTATTCTATTATTTTATAAATGTTGTTAACTCTTCGTCTCAGCTGACAATAGTAAATCATGACGCGAACGTACATAACATACTCGTTCTTGTTCAAATTCAAACCGTATCCAATACATTATCTTAAGCCCCAAATTTTTTTTTTTGTTTTTCTTTTCTAAATTTCTTTTTCTTTTGTAAATCTCTCATTAATTCATTATAATTTTTATTTTTGTTTTATTTTTTTTTTGTTGTTGTTATTACCGTAATTTTCTCAGTGTTCTATCCTGCAGTGAATGTCTCTGAAAATATTTCTACACTCAATAAGGTATTAAAAACTGTTGTGTGTAGATATTGGTCTCAGTTGCATTCATTACGGGGGTGGTACAAGTAAATTGTAGTGTGGGCCAAAAAGAAAAAAAAAAAATTTTTAAATTTAAAGGGAAAAAAGATTTTAAAAATTTAAATTATTTATTTATGTTTTTTGTTTTGTTGTTTTTTATTTTTGGATTACTTCTGTTAATTTTAATTTATTTACCTTTTCTATTATAAATTGTTCGCTATAATGTTTAAGATAGATTTTTGTAACATCCGCGGTCTATCAACGAATTTCCATTCCGTCGAAAGACATCTACGGCTTCAAAATCCAGCAATTCTAGCACTAAGTGAAACACAAGTTGTGAATAATGATATTAATTTTAATATCAATAATTATTCGCTTGTGCCACTTTTTATACCCCATAGAGGGATTGCTTTGTATATACGAAATGATGTAGCTTATAAGACACTTCAAAATTTTGAGTGCTCCAACCCAATTTATCAATATAATTGGATGAAAATACACGTCGATAACCGCATCATTCACTTCTGTTTTATTTACAGATCGCCTCAAGCGAACCAGCTAGAAACTAATATGCTTATAGAAAGTTTATCCAATCAGATAAACTCAATTCTGGAAACCACTCCCGAATCTGAGATTGTTTTGGCGGGACACTTTAATATTCATAACAGGGACTGGCTTCACTTTTCTAGTCACAACAGTCCCGAAGGCAAACAAGTTGAACTTTTTTCCAACTTTTTCAACCTTTCTCAACTTGTCAAAAGCCCTACGAGGATACCAGACCGACGCGACATGAACGGACATCTCCTGGATTTATTCCTAACTACCCATCCAGAGAAATATTCAATCTCTGTTTACTCTCCGCTAGATGGTTCCGACCACTGTCTTGTAAGCACAAGCTTCGAAGTAGGTGCCAACAACCAGTTCTTCTAATTCTCCCAAAAGACTAGTTTGGCATTATCACCAAGCTGACTGGGAAGGCTTCAACAACTTTTTAAATACATCGAACTGGTCGTTGTGTTTCCAATATAAAAAAGCTCTGAAATCCAAAGAAGAGGCTTATAAAAAATACAAGAATAATAAACTGTCAACACATATGAGAGTTATAAAGTGGTTAGGAATAAATGTAAAAAAAATTATCAATCAGCAAAAATTCCTGCTTAACCAAAGGTTGAGACGAGAAATCTTTAATCTCCCTAACAACAGCAGGTCCTTCTGGACGTTTGCTAAAAGCGTTGGGAAAATTTTTGCAAATCTTCATTTCCACCTATGATTGATAATAGTACAATTATATCAGGTTCTGTTGGAAAAGCTAACCTTTTTGCAAAATTATTTGCAGCCAATTCCACACCTCCTAATACAGCCCAAAATCCGCCAACAATCCCTGTTGTTAATTCTTGGCTTGGAAGGATATACTTCAGAACAAGAGCTGTAGTAAAAGTCTTGAAGAATCTTGATATAAAAAAATCTACCGATCCCGATGGTATACCTGCGATTGTGCTGCGACACATTGCCTTCGCCATTTCTAAACCTCTGCGCAACTTATTCTATTTGTCCTTTTCTTCAGGAACTTACCGGTCCTATTGGAAAGTTGCCCAAGTTTATCCTATTCCTAAAAAAGGTGACAAAAGCAATCCTTCGAACTATAGGCCCATAGCTATTACTTCCATTACTTCCAAAACGATGGAAATCTTAATCAATCAAAAGTTGAAGAAATATCTTGATAGTAGAGATATAATTCATGATAGTCAATACGGCTTTCCAGCTCAGCGTTCCACCGGTGATCTCATGACATGCCTCTGTGAAAAGCTTAACACCAGTCTTCATCAATCTGGTGAAGCTGCTCTTGTAGCTCTGGATATATCTAAGGCTTTTGATCGAGTTTGGCATTCTGCTCTTATAGCAAAATGCAATGCTGTAGGCCTCGGTCCAACCTTTTCTAAATGGATTGAAAGATTTCTCTTAAATCGATCTATCATAGTTTCAGTTGACGGTAGTTTTTTCGACCAACTTCAAATCAATGCTGGTGTTCCACAAGGCTCCGTCCTTTCACCCACCCTGTTTCTCATTTTCATTACTGACCTTCTCAAATTAACTTTCAATCCAATCCATAGTTTTGCTGATGACAACACTCTAGTAGCATCATATGATTTTCTTAAAACAAATAATGCTACAGCTTCAGCAGTCAACTCCAAAAGAACAATGATGGCTGGTGCACTCAATCACGACCTAGCCAAAATTGTCGACTGGGATAGAGCAAACAGAGTCGAGTTTAACACTTCAAAAACTCAAAGCTGTCTTGTTAGTAACAAGCTAACAACATTCGAACCAATTCTCCGGCTTCAAAATGAAGTTATTCAACGACTCAAAGACTTGAACATTCTCGGGATGCGAGTGAATCAAAATATGCACTGGAATGAGCATATTTTCGATATTGCGAAAAGCGCCGCCGAATGTTTGGGCTTTTTAAGTCGCTGCAAAGCTTATTTTTCATCTCGAGATCTCTTAAAAATCTATAAAGCATATATACGACCCAAGTTCGAGTATAACTCACATTTATGGGCAGGTGCACCAAAAACTGCTTTAAATTTTTTGGGCAAAGTTCAAAACCGCGCTCCCCGTCTTATAGGCGACATAAACGTGACCTCATCCCTTATACCACTTGGTCATCGTCGTATTGTTGGAGCACTTTCTCTATTTTATAGATATCTACTTGGTGTTGGCACTTGTTCCGAGGAACTAAAGTCGCTTCTTCCTCCTCTCAAGCAATTCTGTCGCATAACACGAGAGGCATCCAGTACACACCCTTTCACAGTGGAAATTCCGAGATGATTTAAGTCCGGCTATCGAATCCAATCGAAGCATTCCCAATGAGAGAAGGATTTCTTATTTATGATTTACAGAGATTTAACACGAATATTAACAACATTGTTCGCTCTTCCCCACAAAACTTTTCTTCTTCCTTTTTCTTTCCTTTCCTTTAACTATCCTTTCCTTTTTCAAATGGTCAACGGTACGCAAGTACTAAAAGGTTCAAAACCTAAGTTTTGGTTATAATATAAAAAAAAAAAAATTGTGTTGTATGAGATATATGAGTATTGATATAGATACTGATATACGTAATACTTTTAGTTATATAAAGTATTAATTATATTAATTATTTTTATTGATTATAAATTTTATGTATAATTTTTGTTATTTTTTTTAATTATATTTTATACCCCCCACGGGAATCGAACCTGTGACTACCACATCGTAATTGAAACACATTTCTATACTCCAACTGATCAGGCCACGGAAGGGATCTATTTTGAGTACAATACATATATCAAACTATTTCATACAAAATTTTGTTTATATCATGTTTCATGTCTAGTTACCGGTTTCCTTCTGCTTCTGTCATATGATATATCCAACTCCATACCCATTTAACTTTTTTTGTACATTCTATAAAATCAGCAACCTTAGTTCTATGCTATAAATGTCAATTTTTATTTAAATAAGGAGCTTGTGATTATATTTTGTTCTACGAATTGTTCGTTTAGTAATCTGCCGAAAGGCTTCCCCCACTCTTCGCAGTTGATAAATTCATAGATATCAACAGCCTTCCACTTCCGTCAAAGTTTATTTGATGCTCGGTAGTATTACGTTCAGCAATTTGGTTTCTAAACCTGCTTCTTCTGGAAGATTTGTATATTTTACCACTTTTCACGTTTCACACGAAATTACCCCTGCCGGCTATTATCCACTATTTGACAGATTATATCCGCAACTAAATACACGCGTAGAAAAATAGTAGTCATGGTCACTAACTTACATTGCATGTTGATTTCCTACATTTCTCTTAATTATTACGTATATATATTAAATAGTTGTGTTCAGTAGATTTAGAACAGAATCGGACAGAACGAAACAGTTTTGGACAATGACAGTTAACTGTCAAACACTTGAACAGAATGAACGCAGCCATCACGCAACCAACAAAGTTTCTAAATGTCAAAAACGCAGCAATCTCACAGAATGCAAATTGCAAAACGTTGAAAGCGTTAACTGACACTGTTTTATTAAATAAACTTTCAAAAAAATTAATAAATATTAAATATATGATATAAATTTATAAATTAATTTTATTATATTATATCTGAGTTCTGTTGCTTTTTTTATTTGAAAATTGATTTTATGATTTGATTACAAAATATGGAAATGAATATAAACAAAACGAAACAACTTTTCATTCTGTGCACTTGCATATGTTTTCACTTGCGCGATGACTGCATGGCTGCGCTCATTCTGTTCAAGGTATTAGAAACCACTGAGAACAGAAAAATCTATTGGGGGTTTTCTAGTTTTATTGTATTATTTTTCTGCTGTATTCTTTTTGCTTTTAGGAAAGAGGTAATAGTCGTAAGGGAAATACTCCGCACTCGTATTCTTTTTGTAGACTAAAAAGTCAGTTCCATGAAATGTTTTAAGAATTTTTTCAGATCCATTTTCATTAACCGCTGTACATTAACCGGTACATTTACGTCACCGTTCGCTATGAAATCAATTAGAGTTGACAGTGTTGACACTCTTGGTATTGTGTGAATTGGAATGGAATAATGAAATGACTGCAACTTGCACTAGTTCTACTCTACTACTAGAAGTACTAATGCAACAGTAGATGTAGTTATGTAGTGCCCTTTTGATTTCATTTTCATTTCATTTCATAATTCCTATCAAGATCAAATCAAGTCAACTCAAGTGACAAGACAAGTCAAGTAGTTAAATTGGATTTGTCATTAGTATATTTTTAAACATCGTCAAGAAGTTTTTAATAAAATGTATCAACAGTACATGAATCAATTGCAATTATCAATTACAAATTTATCTTCAGGTAGAATTCGTTTATTTATTTTTTGTATTATCTGAATTAAATTTTCCTTGCAGATGAACTGAAAGAACTTCTCAACGATGATGAAAAATTAGAAGAACGAGTAAATGAAGCTGTAAGTATTTATGTTAGCACTTTAGAACATAAAATATTTCTTTCTATTATACATGAAATGAAATATTTTATCATTAAAATGTATTAAACAAATAATTAAATGATTAAAAGTTATTAGTTTACGTTGTTATTAATTAAGAGCGGCACCTATAACAGGAAATTTGACATTTTGACACAAATTTAGAATTATAGGTTCACAAATTAATTTTATAAATAACAAAAAAAAAATACTATAGTTTTTATATTTTTTTTATTTAGTTAAATACGCTTGAACAACAAAAAACATCGTTATTAGAAGAAAATCGATCGTATGCTGAAGGTAATTTAACAAAAGAACCTGAAATAATTGAGTTAAAAGGAAAAATAAACGAACTCTCCCAAGAAGGAAAAGAACTTTGTTCGTCAGTGCAAGAAAAATTAGCAGACGTTAGTAAGTATAAGTACATATATGTAATTAACTATATACTTTATTTGAAATTCTAATTTTTTTTTTGAAGAAAATAAGTCTGGTATCATCAATCAAGACACTGCCTTAGCTCTATTACAAGCTGCTGCTGCAGAATCTGAGGAAGAATCTGAAAAATTGGTTAAAGATTTCCTAGATAACGAAATGAATTTAGAATCATTTTTAGAGCAATTTCTTATCTTGAGGAAAAAAATGCATTTACGCAAAGTCAAATCAGAAAAAATGTCTGAAATAATAAAAAAAGGTCAAAATCGTGGAAGTACATATATACCTCCTTCAACTGGATTTTTCAACCCACCAACATTAATTGGTGGATTACCTTACCCTACTTCGGGTATGGGTAATATTCCTTACCCGATCGGTCCAATGGCCATGCCAATGCCTCCACGACACCCATATTAAAAAAATACTTTACAAAATTTGAAATTTGAAATACCTATTTTTAGCATATTTAGATATAAGTCGATTACATTATTAAAAGTAATCAATATTTTTTTATTTTAAAATATTAATTATTTAATTTTATTAAAATAAAGTGAAATGTGATAAAAATTTTATTCTATTTTCAGCTACATTTTTTTCAATATTTATCTGTTTAAAAAACAATACTTTATTTTTTTTATTTTAAAAAACAATTCAATTATAGCTTCATATTTTCAGTAAAATATATTTAAATTAAAATTGGCCACCAAAATTAGACAAAACATATGATATAACATACATTTTTAAAACATTCTCTCATGCATACATAAACTTAAGTCTTGTAACATTAGAATAACATTTTAAAATTAAAATAAGATCAACAAAATTTTTGAATCAAATTATTTTTAACTACGTATATTAATTTCTAATGAGGAAACTTTTATAATGAACTTTGGATAACCTAATCTGATCCAACTTCATCGTCTTCTTCAATTGAAAATTGGTCCTGATAATTACCATCAAATGAAATCTAAAAAATCGTTCAATTAATCGATTTTGCCTGTATAAATAAAATAACTAATTTATACTCTTAACAGTCCTGTATAAGCAGCGTATGTACCCATTGCTAGACAAGCTCCAATAGCTGCTAAGATTTGTGTTTTTCTCTTATTTTCAGTGAATTCTCGTTCTGATTGGGTTAATAAAGTAGAACTGGAATTCCTTTTTGGACTTATTTGTTCTTTGGATTTCGTCATAAATCCTTCATCTCGAAAAATATCTTTGGTAATACGACTAATAAAATTAACTAAGTTTTTGCATTCTTTAATGTGATCTCGTAAAGGATTGTGCGGCAGCACCACATGAAATATTATTGATATATAAGAATAAACTATTGCATCTAATTCACTATAATTATCTCCAAAAAACCAAATTTGGTTTCCAAGTTTCTTAGATAACAAATTAATACAACGTTTGGCATCTAGCAAAATCTAAAATACAAAAATGAACCATTCATTTTTTTAAATTTATTTAGAAAATTTACCTTATCGGTATCGTGATCTTCCATTTTCTCATATATATGAAAATTTGAAAACACATCAATTACATCTTGCGCTGCTTGAAAATATTTTCCGGGGTAGTAAAAGTTAAATGGGAATGGAGTTCTCTTTGCATAAAGAGCCCGAACTATATCAAAATTTGTAGGATTTCCATACATATAATAAAAGTAATATGCATTTAAATTTTGAAAAACATAATTATCATAAGCTGTTGACAAATTTTTTTGTTTGTTATTCAAATGTGCATTCAATGAAAACCCCTAAACCAAGAAAAATATTTTTATTCTAAATATAGATTTTATATTCCTAAATTTCGTCTACTTTTTTTGGTGAATGACCTTCTCAAAAATAAATATGTAAACAACACATTTTATATACTTACTTCGCTTTTGAGAAATTCGAAGATTTTTCTGTATCCAACAAGTTTTTGTGGTCCAATTTTTAAGTAGGGCAATTTTCCAGCGCCTGACCAAAGAGGATTTCCTGATGTGTTTATTTCTATTGGAGCTCTAGTAAATTTAACGGCACACTAAAATTTTAGGTTAAGCAAAATTGCGTACCCTTATAAATTCTTTAACGTTGATCTTACCAAAGTACGTAGGCAATCAAAATCTATAGAAGGAAGTCCCCATTCTCCTTTATAAACATAAAGAACTGCGCCTAAAATCATTTTTTTTTATAACAGATTGACTAATTTATAAATTTAATTTAGAAAACTATTGTTTTTTTAATGTTATGTTCCTTCTATAAATTCGATTAGTTCCTTATTTATTATAAAGCAAAGTTGATTCAAGTTGAAAATAATTGAAATTGACAAAGTTTATGACAGTGATATATAAATAGTGCAATAACTTATTAGGACCGTTCCCGTACTTTTGTAGCAAAAACTTGCAAATGAGAGAAAAGACAATTAAATAAAAAGTTAAAAAACTCTCATCTGCAATTAAAAAAAATGGAACGAAAAAGTAATGGAACGCAATTCTTGTAAATACTTGCAGCTGTCAAACATCTGACAATCAATTTGACATTCTGAAATTAATTTAATGAATGAATGAATTTTTAAAGAATAATAATTATAATTTAAGCAAAATAACAGCAAAAGAAATAAAAATATTATTAGTAAGTAGCGATTCGGAATCTGATTCTACTGATTCAAGTGAAACTAATCATTCTAGCAGGTATGTTACATATTAAGGTACATAATGCTTAATGAAGATTAATTTTCTTTAGTGAAAGTGAAACTGAAACTTGGAGGAAATATCTCCAAGTTATTGCTAATGCTTTTATTTTAAGGAGCATTTAATGGTACTCATATAGTAATAGGTCCACCTGATGGTGTATAGCTGGGTGTTTTTCAATTCATTTATTTATCCTAACTTAAAAAGTCTTTGTGGAAGTAAATAAGTTTATGGCATTATGTATAAATTATATAATATTACACATATTCAAATGTTTTATAATTATAGATTATTACACATTGTGAGATTCTGCATACCGTTGAAAGAATATTTATTAACACTATCTAGAGATCTAACATGAGAAATTTTAATTTGAAGTTAATCGTGTTTTAATATGAAATTAAATTATATATTATAATAATAAAGAATTATTATGAAATTTATCCTCCACTAAATTATATTTTTTAATTTTTTTATAAAACAAAATTTTGCATAATAGACGCGTATGAGAAATTACGGAACGGTCATAATGTGTCAAAAAATGACGAAACGTCAAAAAAGTGATTATGTTGCTAAACAATATTGCTAACAAATAATGGTTACTTTTGCATATACACTCAACCACTCAACTTATAAGTTTGACTGACAGTGTTGACACTTTGTTGCAGTGCAGGTGCAGTTAGATATTTATTTTCATTTGCAAAGTTGTTTATTTTACTTATTACCAAGAATTAAAATTAAGAAACAACAGTTTATATGTAATAAAATGAATTCAAGCATTACAATTGAACGCAGGTCTGCTGGTTCTAATAAACCGGAAACTAATGTAAAGTCTTTTGTTCCTCCTAATACAAAAGCTGATGTATATTATTATAGGTAATAATAAATAAATTTTGGTGTAGAAAAATATTTTAATTTCAGGGTTAATTAATGGTTTTTTATTTTACGTAAATTAGTAACCTGAATTATCATTAAAAATTTTCAATTTCAATTAAATACTTAATATATTATTGTAGTCGAGGTGTAAGAACCGACGTTTCTTTAGTACCACCAATACGTCAAACAGCATCAATTTTTAAGCAGCCAGTAACAGTAATTAAGAATCATGAACCAAGTAAAGTGAAGCATGATTCAAAATATCAAGATAAGCCAAAACAGTTGTTTTGGGAGAAAAGGTTAGAAGGAATGCGTGCATGTAATATTGCCGGTGAAGAATTTTATAGAATAGAATTACCCAAAGGAATGCGTGCAATAGGGCCAAATGTTTATGAACAAACTGTCTTGCAATCGGTAGCTACTGCACTTCATATTTCAAATCAACCTGTAACTGGACAAACTGAAAATCGACAAGTTATTTTAACAAATTCCGGTGTATATATCAATCCAAAGCAACCTTTAATGCAAGCTATTAATGTTTCGGATGATGATATAAGACGTCAGGAAGATAGAGTATTAACAGCACGTCGAAGATTACATGACGCGCTCAAAGGTTAAGATATTTAAAAAAAAATACATTTATAAGATGCAAATTTCAATATAAAATAAATATATGTAATATAAATTTTCAATAATACAAGTATAGAAAAACAAAACATGAAAGATATTTTGATTTAAAACGTATAATTTTTCAAAACTCTGGTTTGATTGATTGAAATTTTATTTAAATTAATGGTTTTCGAATAATTCATATTTAATAAAACTAAAACATTTCACAGAAAAATCTATCTCATTTATAAAGAAAATTGTTTAAAAAAATTTCAATAGTTCTTCAAGAATTAAGATTTTTAATTTCACTTTCATCACTAATTTTTTGGTCGTGGTTCTTTAATAACTCATTATCTGGCACCATTGTTTTAACGCTTTCATTAATTGTGTCCTCCCTTTCCAATTTCCATTTATATTGCCAATATCTCACTTCTTCCATAGTCGTTCCTGAAGCTTTCATTAAAAGCAGTGAAAACATTCCACCTACTCCACCTAATATACTACCAAGAAGACCACCAACAATCATTCCACGTATGCCTAAATTGACTTTATAAAGTGCTCCAGTTGTTAATCCGGAAATTAAATATTCATATATTGATGATTTTTCCCTATAAACTGATATAACTGTAACAATGCCAACGTAAGAAGTAGTAAACAACCCGACGCGCCAACCCCACCGAAAACTTCCTTTAGCAAAACTAACTGTAAATTTATCTTGAAGTTTTTTTTTAGCATCTAAATGCGATTTGAATGCAGTAGCTTCGTTATTTTCCATAAAATTAACATAAGCCGTCCTGGAATTGATCACTCCACCGTATATTGCCCCAATTAGAAATCCTAATATGCCCGATTGATGAATAGAATTAAGCTCACATGAGATAGCTCCATGTTCGTCTAGTTTAAACATTCTTTTTACTCGATCCCATCCTGTTTCTGTGGAAGGTTTTCTCTTTTGAAATTCTTCAATTGTTCGAGATGAAGTAATTTTATCGGCCTTTGTAATATCAACGAAAGGGGTTGTACATAACATAATGTATTGAGGACATCGTTTTAAATAATTCATACTTATAATACAGATTGATCAAATATTTAACACGATACACATATATCAAAAGATGGCTTGATGATTTTGTTTACTTTTATGTAACACCATCCAAATTCAACAACCACCAACCACAACCCAATGCAAAACTAAACTAGTTAAACGTCAAAAATATTGTACATGAAAGTTGTCTTCCAACTTTTTTTAATTCATTTAACTTTTATCAAGTCATAAAAGCGTTTTGACATTTTTAAAATTTACATTCATTGAAGGATGGGCGTATTTACTTTTGGGTAGATAATGAAATTTAACATTTAAAATGTAATTGCAGATCTGAAGTCCTCATAAAATAGGTAATTTTAAATTTCATCAGTAAACACTTTTTATTGTTAGATTCATAAAAGGTATTAATTGACTCAGCGATGGAGTTGCATAGAGGCGAAGGTGAAATTGCCGAGAAGGGGTACAACGGGCCGGAGGGCTGTGCGTAGTGGATAAGACAGTCGGTTGATAATTCTTATATCCACCCTATTAACCAACCAAACAAAT
Organism: Argyra leucocephala; assembly: GCA_963942445.1. NCBI lineage: Eukaryota > Metazoa > Arthropoda > Insecta > Diptera > Dolichopodidae > Argyra > Argyra leucocephala. The sequence continues at coordinate 154,051,743 of OZ012677.1, read as the reverse complement.
ATTTTTTAAATTGAGATTTTGCTATTTTTGTGTTTCTGAGAATGTAAGGCCCAAACACACGGACGAACACATTGTTTCGTCTGTGAGTGAAGTGGGGTTTGGGGTGATGTTTCAGATTAAGCGATCATGTTTGTCGAAATATCAAAATCCCATTCTTGTGTGTATTCTTTTACGATCTGAAAATAGAACACTACTGGTACTGATAACAATTTCTGGTCCCCAATTCTTTACATACTCTTTGCGAGCTGATCTGCTCTGCTATTACCCTGATGGATGCATTTACCTGGGTGGGGCTCATTGAAGTAATACTTCGTTGGGTTCCCCTAGAGAGTTTAGCATTCCTTTACAGTTTGCTACTCTGTTTTTGATTTTGTTATTGCAATGTTCAATGCTTTAATCGCCCTTTAGTTGTCCGAGTGAAGAACAATGCTTCTTTCGGTTATTCCTTTATTTAGAATTATTTCTGTTGCTGCTTTTTTGGCTATGCTTTTAGTATCTATGATTTTGGTTTACTTTAAAATTTCTTTGCTTAACTGTCAAAATTTAAAGAAAAGACAACAACAAAATTTATCCAAAACTGTTCTTAAAAAATATCAGACCAAAAAAGATTATTCAGAACTATTGTAGTGGTAGAATCTAATAATAAATCTCGATCAGAACATTTTTTGGTTGCTGGCAACTGGGTTACTTATTGAAAAAATAAGATGGCAGCACTCATTTGCTTGATGTTTGACTGATGATGACTGATGTTCTGAAAAGCTAGCTGTCACCTTTGTTTTTTAAATGAAAATGAAATGAGCTGAGTTGAGCACGCCATAAGTTATTTGTTATTTCATAAATTGCTAAAATTAAATTTAAAGCCGAATCAACTATATTGCAATATATAAAAAAAAATAGCAAAATTGTAATATTGTGAAATTTGAAATTTTTAAATAATAATGGATAGAAGAAATTCATTAAATGGGCGCCTTAGTTTGAGCACTTCAAATTTATCCAGTCCTATAGCAGAGTCAACACATATTGGAAGGTAAAATTTTTTTTGGTTTGTAATTATAATTAATATTTGATTGTTTAGCTTACAACAAAAATTCCCTTGGGGAGGAATACATTCCCCTGTAAAAACTATAGAAAATTCTTCAAATTATTCCAGAAATATAAATGAAAGTGGTAAAAGAAACAGCACACTTCAAAAACTTGACCCGAGGTGAACATTCAATAGATTACTAATTTAAAAATTATTTTCAATTAAATAATGTGATTCAATTTAAGAGTTTACACAGACGTTCAAAGCCAAGGTTTAACATCTCGAATAGTGAAATATTATGAAAACAGCATGAAACTAAATAGAAGTGTATCATTTAATAATTTGTACAATAAACCAGGACAATTCCCAGTCGTTCATTTGAAAAAGAACGAAATCCCTTACAAATTTAGTAGAAATAAGAATAATGTATCAATAGTTCGTATAGCTCCACCAGGTATTTTAATATTTTATTTTTAAAAAATTATTGTAAGAAAAATTATATTTTAGATAAGTCTGTGTTTCAAGCAAATTCAAGGTCAAGTATATTACGTAGCGGATCGGTTGTTCCCACTGTTAGCTTAGGACTGAAGACAGCAAACAATGATGTTGCTCGAGAAAATCGGCCTATTTTACACCCTGCTCTTGAGAACGAAATAACACCCACTAGAAGTGTACTAGAAGCATTAAAAGAAATTTCTAGGAAGAGAATAAATAGTGACGTAAAAACATCATTTAAATAAAACAATTATGCACCCAAATATAATTTAATAAACTTTATTTTTTATAGGAGCTTGACTCTAATGATAGTATTAAGAAATATTGCAAAGACTCAAATTATGAATCATCATCAAATTTAACAGCGCCAATGGCATCAATGACAACTCATCAAAATACTACAAATTCAAATAATTCAACATATGTAAAGAGTACTGCGAAGAGATACAGAGAACTGACATCTCCTTCAATCTCACCTACAGCAAAAATACCTAACAGACAAAATATTGATCTTTCAGTTAAACCACGTAGATTGCATAATGAATTTACAAGCTCAATAAGTTCAAGTTTGTCATTATTAACCCCTAAACGGAAATATTCGGAACAAAATATGTCATCCAGGAATTCATCTTTTGAATCTGGAGAAATATCACCTTCTAATGATCAACCAAGACAAAAACAAAGATGTGAAATTGTGTATAATATCGTTGATAAACCAGTAAACAATATCGAAAGTACAAAGCGGTCATCAACTGCTAAATCTACTTTATCTGCTGTTGCTGTATCTAATTTATATATTCCAAGTAAAATTGTGAAACCTATTAGAACTTCATCAGAACCTGTTATAAAGACTAGTTCAAATTTATTAGAATCAGTCAATCAGAAGCCAAAATTAACTCTGTTTAATAAAAATTATGAACTTTCAGAAAAAGTCAGTACTTCAAAGAAAACTTTACCCCAAACTGAGGATGATAATGAAATTCCAAAAATACCGTTTGTGAAACCTAAAAATCAAACAAATAATGGAATTAGGTTTACAAAAAATGCTATGATTGAAAAAACACAACAAAACAAATTAGCACTTATGTTAAGTGGGTTACGTGGAGATTTAGATGAAGATCAAGATGAAATTGATAATAGCATACAAGTCAGAAACTTACAAAGTAGTGATGAAATTAAAGAAAATGTAGTAATTGCAGCAAAATCAAATTGCATAAATCGAAGCACCGATTTAAACCTTGGTAAAATTGGTACAAAAAAGTTAGAAGAAAGTCAATTTAAATCAATTTCTTCAAATACTGATACAAAAGAAAAAAAAAAATCTGAAAATACGAAAGAAGCTGGTAAGATTACATGAATATTTTATAAAACATATTTGATTTATTTTATTTAATTAAACATATTTTCAGGTGGTTTTAGGTTTCCTTTGGAAGAAAACAAACCGACAAATGCCATTTCATTTGACTTAAAAAAAGAGCCTAATAATTCTACGCAAACAACCAGCTTTACTTTTGGAAATAATAAAAATGAAATTATAACTTTGCCACAAATATCACAAAGCTCTTCTGTGTTGACTTTTAATTCTACAGGAAATTCAACTTCGACAATAAATTTCAATAATAGTAATAATATTACATCTAAATCTATTCCAGTTGAAACAGCATCAAAAGCAAACGTTAAAGATAATAGTGACTCTGCAAAAGAGTTTGTGATTTCTTCTAATATTAATTTTCCGAATTCTGGTGAAACGGTTAAAAGTGATAATCTTCCTTTAACAGAAATCAATCAAAAGTCCAGTAACTTAATTAATGTACAAACAACGACCACTCAATCAATGCAAAATATTTCAAATAATCAAATCCAAATAGATGGACCTACTAATAATCCAAAGATGTTATTTGGACCAAATTCTTCAGAAAATAAAACTGGACAAACTATGTCAAACACAATAACACACAACAATTTGGTATTTGGTTCTACTGATGGATTTACAAATGAAAAGGTGCAAATAAATGCTGCTGGTCACTTTGAAAATCAAAACCAACCATCTAATATTCCCAAACCCGGCGGATTTGCTTTTGGAAATAACTTAAACAATGTTGAAAACAATTCTAATCTATTTCAATTTTCGAAAAACAATGGAATTCAAATTCCAAATGCTACAACAAATCTTGTACCAGAAAATATAAAAACCGGGAATTTATTTTCGGAAATAAATAGATCTCCAACATCTAACACTAATAATTTAATTGCTTCATCTTTTAAGCAACAGTCTACAGGGTTCAATTTTGGAAACAATCAATCAAATGAAAATTCGAATACATTCACAACATCTCAACAAAGTGGTAACTAAATTTTTCTACCATTAAATATTAAAATTTTGTACGAATTTGATAATTTCAGGACAAACCAATTCAACATTTTCATTTACTTCACCCACAAACAAATCAACAACAGCTAATTTTGCATTTGGAAATATAAACCCAAATGAAAATGTTAACAAAATGACATTTTCATCTGCAATCAAGTCTACAATTAACTCGAATTCGAATGAGCAAGATGGCAATGTGGCATCTAGTCAAACTCAAATTTCGTTTACTTCTAATGATTCAGTTAAAACTGTTAATTCATTTAATTCAAATACTATTCAACCTACAGCTGCTATAAATAATCAAAACAACTCATTTCAATTTACAAATACAAGTAATCCAACACACCAACATACAATTGACTTTAAAAGCTCTGATTCATCAAAAGATAAATCAAATTCTGTTTTTGGATCAAATTCAGGACCAAATAATTCAAATAATACATTTTTGTTTGGTAGTAAGCCATCACCGTCGCAAACCAAAAATGTTTTTGTAAATGGATCCGCAAACATAACTAACAATCAATTAGCACAGGAAAACAAGACAGGATCAATTTTTGGCGCATCTAACAATAAATCATTATTAAAATCGCCAACAACGTTCAGTTTAAACAGCAACGTTACACCTGCAACAAACGCGAATTCAAATTCAACTACATCTACAGGTGCCTTTTCTTTTAGTAGCTCTAATCACAATAATAATCCACAGTTAAATGCACCTAAAAATTCTGCTGCAACTTTCACTTTTGGTGGTAATAACAACTCTTCAAATTCTTTTGGCAATAATAAAAGTGACACTAAATCAAATACATTTGGAAGTGCCTCATCCGTTCCAAATGTATTTGGTGGTAATATTTCTAGCAACGCCTCAAATTCCTTTGGTACCATCAAAAGTAACACTTCTAATAATTCTGGAAATAATATTACAAATTCCTTCAACTCTAATGGAAACAATACGAATTCTTTCAACGTTAATAATCAAAACAATACAAACACATTCATGAATAATAATCCTATTAATAATACAGGTGGAAAATTTGCATTCGGGCAGTCTGCAGGTAATGTTAATACTAATTCAAATAATAAAAATGCCGGAGCATTTGTATTTGCCTCTTCAAATACCATGTCAAACAACTCCACAAATAATTTATTTAATTTTGGAAATAATAATGCATCTTCGGCATCGACTGTTGATAGCAAACCTGTCGCGTTTAATTTTGGAAATGTAGGATGTAACAATAACATATTTGCAGTAAACGCTAATAATAATACAAATGCGTCAAATATTTCTAATCACGGTACAAGTGGTCCAAATGACAGACCTATTCGAAAAGCAACAAGACGTTTAAATAAATAAATTTAGTACATTTTTTTTTTGTTCTTTTTTGTATTTTATGTAAGGACTTATATTTTGAATAATAAAGGAAAATACAATTATAGATTATGAAATTCGTTTTTTTTTAAATACACGTCCGCTTTTTTCCTTCAAGTAAAATTAAAATGACGAAATTTTGCACATAACACATCACATAAAGCGCTGACTATAATAGACTTAGACTAATGTGCCTTAGGCGACTTAAGGTGGCTTAGGTTTTTGTTCGACTGTGTATGAAGTTTCATTGACAACTATAATGAACTTAACCAATCTTTCGTTAACTTTATGAAACTTATCGTTAAAACTTCATGGTACGCTCTGGAACTGGAGGTGGAGCGTAGAAAACTTAAGCAAACTTGCATTGATAAACTGATAAACATTTATTTGAAAAAAAAAAAATAGAAGAGTAAACAAGTTAAAATAAAAAAGGTAGTATCTAGTGTTTAATGAATAAATATACTATATTGAATATATACAAAATATTTATTTATTTATTTTGTTTATTTATTTTTATCTCTTACTAATATTAGTTTCTCTTACTAACATATCTCTAAGTCTATTATAGTCAGCGCTCAACCATAGAAGTTATATATAAAATATCCATTCACTTCAAAAAAATATACACACAGTGAAACGCAAACGGGTGTACATTTTTTTTGACAATTTAAAAAGCCGGATAGAGAATTAGAATGCTACTTGTCAATATTTGTTAACAACAAAGTTTTATTCTTATTTGGTAAGTGTAACAAAATGCTAAATTATTTTTTATGTTTTGGTAATTATTGATTTATTTTAAGAAAGTAAATTATTTAAATTTTGATATGACTGAAGAGGACAATGCTAAAGAATATCGATGGGAAACAGGATATGAAAAGACATGGTAAATTACCTGCAAATAGTTTCAAGACATTAAAAATAATTTTAAAATTTTCTTTAAAAACAGGGAAGCTATAAAAGAAGATGATGACGGTCTCATTGATAGTAATGTTTTAAAAATAATACAAAAGGCCAAAAAAAGGAGGCAAGAACAAAGAGCTGCTCAAAATAGATTAGGTATGATGCGCCATTTATTTATAATATTGGATTGTTCAGAATATATGAGTGAACAAGATTTAAAACCTACAAGATTTTTATGCTCTCTAAAAGTAAGATTGATTTTCTATGCATTTGATTACTTTTGTATTAATTTTTTTTAAAATTAGCTTCTCGAAATTTTTATCGAAGAATTTTTTGATCAAAATCCAATAAGTCAATTAGGAGTTATTATTTTAAAAGGAAAAAGAGCAGAAAAGCTTACCGAGCTTGGCGGAAATTCAAAAAAACATGTTCAAGCTATTCAAAGGTAATTAATTATTTTTTGATTTAATATGATTTTATTTTTTGTTTTTGAATGTAGTTTATCAAAACTTAATTTAACTGGGGAGCCATCAATTCAAAACGGATTAGAATTAGCCATTAAAACATTGAAAGCTATACCAGCACATGCTAGCCGTGAGGTTTTAATTATAATGGGGAGTATTACAACTTGTGATCCAGTGGACATTAATTTAACAATCGAGACTTTAAAGAATGAAAGGATTAGATGTTCAGTTATTAGCCTTTCAGCTGAAATACGAGCATGCCGTTATTTGACTAAAGAAACAAATGGAACATATGGTGCAGCTCTTGACGATTTTCATTATCGTAATCTTTTATTAGCACATGTTGACCCGCCTCCAGCAACACAAACTCAAGAAAATTCTTTAATTAAAATGGGGTTTCCGCATTCTAAATGTGACGAAGGGAAGGATCCTCCATTAACAATGTGCATGTGTCACATTGAAAATGTAGATGAACCGAGTAAATTAAATTCTGGTGGTTATCACTGCCCTCAATGTTTTAGTAAATATTGTGAACTACCAGTTGAATGTCTTTCCTGCGGTTTAACACTAGTTTCGGCGCCTCATTTAACAAGATCTTATCATCATTTATTTCCAGTACATGTTTATAAAGAAATTGAATTTGTTGGTCAAGTTCAATTTTGTTTCGCATGTCAAAAAACATTTTCACTTTCTGCTGATAAACAAATATATCAGTGCCAAATTTGCATGCAATTTTACTGCTCTGATTGTGACGTTTTCATTCACGATTCTTTACACACATGTGCTGGATGTACAACTATACCATCTGTGGTTTCGCAAAATTTGCATATGCGTAAACATATGGATCATTTTAATGAAGGTGATGTAGTAGAAGGATATTAGGTATGAAATTAAATCTATTGTTGAATTTCAAATTTTTAATTTTTACTTTATAAAAAATATGGAAATTTAATTACATATACAGAAAATTAAAGTTTGTTTTAAAATTTCGAAATGTTTATTAAATATTTATTATAGAAAAATGTTATTACTGTTTCTTTTCTTTTGCACAATCTCTTATAATTTTTTGGAAGTGCAATTGCAAAAAAAAACCTACTACTCTCAACGGACCCATCAGCGTAGCTTGTAATAAATTAAGTCCGAGCCCGCCCCATGGTGCCATTCCACAACATAAAATAGATAAAACCCAACTTTCAAATCCATATATGGAAAAAAATGTTTCATTCTAAAATAAAAATTAAATTACATATTTTACAAAATTATTTAGTGTATGTTAATTACCAAAGCATCTTTGAGAATACATTTCGCAACAGCTTCTGGTTTTGCCAACCCTCCGCTTCCAGAAATTAGTTTAGTCTCTTTAGGTTTAGATTTTTCCTCATTTTCAAATCCAGGGGTATTAGTATCGGCAGGCATGGCTAATCTAATATCAATCAATATAAATTACGTTTGTTAAATTTAACGAGTCACTTACGTAATAGAAATCCCAAAACGTTTTGTTTCCATTGCAATTGTTTCAGCAAGCCCTCGAAGAGCAAATTTTGTTACAGCATATGGTCCGTAACCATAAATACCCATTAAAGCTGCTTGTGAAGCAGTTATTACAATTATTCCTGAACGTTTTTTTTTCATTTTTGGTAAAACATACCGAGTACAATAATATGTACCATAATAATTTACATCCATTAACATTTTGGCATTTTCAACACTAACTTCTTCAAAAATCCCGCAAACTGAAAGAGTTTAAAATAAAGCACAAAAATCAAAATTATTATTTTTTCCTTCCTTACATGCAAATCCGGCACAATTTATTAACATTTCTATATCTCCAAAACTTTCTTCTATTTCTTTAAAGCATTTTGAAACAGCGTCATAACTTTCAGATATGTCTAGGGATTTGTATTGAAATTTTTGATCATCATTTTTTTTATTATATTCAAGTAATTCTACAGCTTTTTCTAATAAATTTAATTTTCGAGATATAAGCGTTACTGAAGCTCCTTTTCTTGCACATTGTATTGCTAAGTGCAATCCAATACCACTTGAACCACCTATGAATAATATATTATGTCTGTAATGTTTCTTGATAATTAAAATTATATGATGGAAAATACTCAATACATTTATTTACCTGTTATCACAACATGTTTTCCTTTTATATTTTTTGGTTTTTTCCTTGTTAATAAAATGTATATTAAAATATGAATACCAATGGCAATTGCAAAATAAAATACTATCTCTAATGTTAAATTCATAATTTAAAAGTCTTAAAATCAAATCTAGTATGCATTGATTGCAAATCCACAACAATTTAAATTGAACTCCCAGGGGGGAACAAATGGAGTGTCAACTGCCAACTACGAAACTGTCAAAATTAACTGTATTTTAATTCGACAGTTGGCATCAGGTTGGCAAAAACAAGGCATCCTAAATAGATAATTTAGGATGCTTTGAGCTTGGTCTTGTGTCTTGTTAAAAAAAAACACTTCAAGTTGATTTTTAAATGTAAACGTTTTACGTGCTGCTCCTCCAGTCATAAGGATAATATTAAAAAGAAGGCTACAACATATTACAAAAAACAAATAAATAAATGTAAAAATTCTTCATTTATTAAAAAAAAAAAATAAAAAATTTCAAATAAAAAGAACAACAAAATGAGATTGCCCTGCCACCTTCTGGTTAAAGATAAACTTTACTTTCATCCGCCGCAAGTAAATGGCGCTAGCTTAAAAAAACATTGAAGTTATCCACTATCCACCCCTACGTGTTAATTAGCCCTTGTTTATACGAGGCAGAAATCTACCGCAGATCTGCCCACAGATCTTCACAGAAATGTTTTTAACTTCAGTTTAAATTGAATTTTTAAAGTTTATGTTGGTTATAACAAAAACAACAAATTATTTTTTTGCCCATTTGAATAATATATCAATTGTTTCTTTACAACAATTGCTATAATTATTAAAATTAATATAAAAATTGTTCTTGTTAGAATTAAATTATAAATTAATATTATAAACTTATCTGAACATTCCCAAAAAATTATATATGAACATTCCCCAAAAAGCCAGTTTTTTACTCCGCTGATTTTGACAGCAATATAGATAAGAATATTGATAAGAATTTTTAAAGAAATATTGATGGGAATAGAAACACTATCAACCATTTCTCATCAACCCACGGTCAATATATTGACAATAAATTAACCATTGATTGATGTGTAATAGAGGCATTGCAGAACGAATACTCGAATTTTTTTTTCAGTTCAACATTTTTTCGAGAAACCAACTCAAAAAATTCTGTGTTCATCACATAGACTTCGAATTATATAAAAAAAAAAAATAAGATAGACAAAAATGTTCAGACACTTTTTTGGAACCGTCAAATAGGAAATTTTTAAAAAGTGAAAAATGTGAATGGTTTTTTGAAGATAAAGTGAATGAATAAATAAAAATATTGAAATAATAGAAAGAAAAGAATTTGTTTAATTTGATGAAACACTGCAAGCAAAACTAAATAATAAGAAAAGAAGTTATCAATAAACATTTGTATATCTTCTCAATTACTTATTTCATTTATTTTTCTCTCAAATGAGCTGCTTTTACAAGCTCTTAGATTATACATAATTGAAAACAACATTTTTTTTATAAAGTAAGAATTATGATAAGGTCATATAAACTAGTCTGAAGTATATAGAAAAATTTAAAAAGTAAAAAAAAAAATCAGAAATTGGAAATGATGTTAAGACAACATGTAAAAATAAAATAATAAATATAAATAATAAATAAATATATCAAACTTTGTACAAATAAACAAATATATCAAAACAAATATGACTTCACTAATTTTTGTCTATTATACTTATATATCATTAATCTCTAGGTTACAAAGAACCCAAACTTTAAACTTCCTTTTGACTAATTTTACCTATGTAAACACCAGTTATTCAAAACTGTAAATAAAAAAATGTGAAATATAAAAATTCGTAAATGCCAAATTATGACTTTCGGCCATTTTAAATTCCAATCTATCAAAAAAAAAAAGACCAGAAAATATTTTTAACTTTTTTTTATAAGTACTACATATTTGAAAATAACATAGAAATTTGGAACAATTTGTTTTTTAAAACTAATGGTTTTATTGAAAAAAATAATACAAAAAACTAAGAAATGTTTAAAAATTAAATTAGTTTTGTAAGTGCTTGTAAAGTGGTAAAAAATTTAAATTAATGACCCAAAGTATATTCATAATAATCACAAGTTAATAAGTGTTTCTACTGCAAATTAAAAAAAAATTCAAACTAATATTTGTTAAATTATTTTTATGCTCAAGCTCTACAACTTCAAACCAAAAAACGTAAGTTTTTATTTTTTTTTGTTGTTACACAATAAAATAAGGGAATAATATTAAATTTTATGAAATTAAAACGAAAATTATATATATATATTATGTAGTTATGTCGTTATGTACATAATTAAGCAGATATATTTAAGTTTGTATTATGAAGCTTTCCGAAATAATACGCTTCAATTTAAATTCTTAAAATAAAATGATAATAACATTGAGCCTATTTAAAAAAAAAATGATTTAACAAAAATCATGAAACTATATTTTATGCATATTCAAAAATTTGTGAATTTCTAGAAAAAAGAATTTGTTTTGATACCGCCCAATGTCTGGGTTTTGACAACCTATGTATATATATATATATATAAGTACAGATATGAATGTTGGAATTTGCTACATACATTTTTTTATAATTCATGTTTTAGTTTAGGTTGTATACATATATATAGTTATAGTACCTATTTAAAATATCAGATTCATTTACATTATTGTAAATTCATTTTAATATATGTATGTCTATATGTACATTTTCACAAATATTTAAAATATATGTTCCTAGATTATTAGAATTTTAAAGAATTCTAATTACATACTAGAATATTTATATGTTCAATTTAGATACTTTGTTGCATTCATTAAAAATTTAACTTCTCAAAATTTTGTTTCGCATTTTACTGCCTAAATAGGTATATATATATTTTTTTTAAATTTGTTAAGTAATTTTTTTCTATATTTCAATTTTTAATATGCGTAATACTACAGGTACCTACGTATACTGTAAATTATAATAAGCTTTTGTACCTATATTGGTATGCCAAAAATATGCACAAATATAAATTTTTATTTGTTTATATTTTTCTTTTTGCTTTTATTATGCAATTTCAAATTTGCTAATAAAGAAAAAAAATTAAAAACAAATATACATATTCAAATTTGTAGGACCCCGAAAATTCAATTTTGTAAATAATTGCAATTGAACCTTATGCATATTTATGATTTTTTTAACCTGAAAGTGCATTTTTACAATAATTCTGTAAATATACGTACATACATATGTAGGTATAATTATATTATTTTATCATCTAATTACTTTTGTATTTAAGAAGTATATTTATAAGAAAATTTACAAGAAAGATCTGTTGTAAAATAAATAAAAAATTTCAATTGTATGGTACTCAAATCTAGAAGTTTGAACTAAATTTGTAATCAAAGCTGAAATTTAAATATATTTACTTCACTTAACTATGTAGCTACTTGATATTTATTAAATATTTAACTATATATCTACTTGATATTTATTAAATATTTTTTTAAATACATACATACATAAAATAATTATACTTTCTTTATACATTCATATGTAAATTTCATTGGTTCAGGTCTTCAGGATAATAATTGAAAGTAATAAAAATTTAATAGGATATGACGTAGAAAGTAATATAAATTAAATAGGATATAAGGTTTTATAATTATAATTGTTTTATTTATTTTTATTAAATTATTTCGAATACGAGGTATAAAAAAAAATACATATTATTAAAAAAAAATAAACAAACCAAAGAAATTACAAATTTACGAACAATAATAAAGAAAAAACGCTTATGTTTATAATGTAAACATTTAATTATTATATAAATTGTTTTCGTTTTACTTAAATTATATTGATATAAGTATTGAGAGTAAAAAAATCTATTAAGTTATTCCGAATCTAAAAAATATGGATTACCCTAACCTGACTAATGTTAATTTTCCAAAAATATACATACTTCGATTACAATGTTACTTTTTCTAAAATATTTAATTTAGTAAATTGTAAATGATAATGTTTATTTACATAGTTATATAATTTTAAAAAGAAGTTATATACTTATTATTATTATGTTATTATTACTAGTAAAGAGTTTACTCTAAATGTCTGCAAACTGCAATGCAATGCCATGCCAGCATGAAATGAAAATGCTACATAAAATATGAATGAATGAAATTGCATTCCACTTTTGATACCATGAAATTAGTATTAATCGAACGTTTGAATTGAAATGTTTGATTCAAGAAAAATTGTCGGTTAAATCTTTTTATACTAAAAAAATAAATCACAATATTTGTGTTATGGAAAGTGTTATGGAATTAGGGAATAATTTTAATGCATTAAAAAAATTATAAGTAAATGATAATAAATTACTAAACCGTTTGTTCCTGTTTACAGTGCTAAAATAAAATTTTTAAAATTTTTTTGTTTACATTTACGTTATATCTGTGAATTTTATAAAAAAAAATTCAATTATGTATTAATATAAATTAAAATGATTTTAATTTTCTCTTAAATAAAATACCACATTCACATACATAGTTTTTTAACATGTACCTACTTATATACATTTTAGTCAGTGGTTAACACTTTATGATATTAATATGGAACTTATGATATCTCCCTATTGCGTGGTCGGTAGGATACAGAAAAATAAAATTTGACAATGTGATAAGTACGGATTAAAATGCTTTACTTGACGATAGCAAGGACACTAAGTAGAATAGGAACAGCAGACTAACTAATGCAACTTGGAAAAGTAATGATGATAGAAAATCGAAAAAAGATAAGATAGCATAGGATAGCATAAAGATATATAAGATAGCATAGGATAGCACTAAATTTATGTTAAATTTTTTGGTTTCTAATTATGAAATAAATATTAAAAATTACATGAATAAAATATTAAAATTACTTACAGATAATATTATAGGTATAATCAGGTATAATTTACTTTTTTCAATATAATGTTTAGGGATATTTTTACTGGAAACCTATAGGTATTATATTATTATTACTAATATACATATAGGTAATTATGAAAAAATTTATAATTATTTTTTAAATTACTTACTTTCAATTTATATAATTACTCTCGAAAGGCCTACAATCTTCAATCTTCTACTATTACCTTACGAAATCATCATTTCTTTGTAAACATAATGTTGAAGAGGATGATCGCAATAAAAAAAAACACAACAGAGTGCTTGTTTTTATTGCGGTAATTTTTAATTAGAAATGAGCCAATAACTTGATAGTAGCGTTCGTCACGCATTTCGTGTCTTCGTATTTCGTAAATTTACGAAATTCAATTTTGCGTGAAGAGTAAATTTGTAAATTTTGTATTTTTCATTTCGTAAATTCGTAATAACATTAATTATGGTTGTGTTGTTATTAGAATTTAATTATTTTTAATTGGTAATTTTTTGTGATTTAAATTTAACTGTTTTCAATTTGTAACTTTTTGTGGTATGGAACAACATATATTAACACGCGTAAGATGCGTAACAAAAATATGGTCCTTGACGGAAGAATCCATGCTTCTAGAAAACACCTCAAAAGCAAATACAAAAGTTTATTTTAATTTATTTTTTTATTTTTTATAAAAATTTCACTTACACATTAAAATTTATTTTTATTCAACCAATTAATTGGATTAATCCTTTGTTGATAGTATGTATTTATTTTTGTTTATTTATTAATATTTGACATTAACTGTCAACAATACGAAGATACGAAATGAAAATTAAATAGCTCAGCAAAGGCTTCTTATTTTTCTTTCGTAAATTTACGATTTCGTATTTTATCATCCGTTCGTTTATAAACCTTTGTATGAAAGTGTAGCTAACTTTTTTGGTTTTTAGTATGAGTGTAGTAAATTAGCGATATAAAATAACCAAAATAATACGAATCGTAAATTTACGAAATTGCGTGACGGGCACTAGTATTCGCTTTTATTATTATTCTAATTAAAAGCAGTTGTAAATAAAACAATAGAAATAATATAATTTACAAAATTTACCTTACCAGCTTATCTTATTCGTAGCCTAAGTTTCCTCATTGCTTCTTTCACTGTATCATCTTTGGCAAGATAACAAACAGTAATAGCAGTAATAGTTTGATAAAATATACAAATTTGAATATAAATCACGTAATTTTTTAAATGTTTTTGACTAAAAAATTTTGATAAAAAATTAATCGACAATTATAATTCTCTTTTTTTTGTATTGTCACTTGTGGGAAAAAATGGGAAAAAATAACATTTAACATTTAGTTATATTTAATAAAAAAACAATTTTCTGATATACCTATCAATTAATTAAATTTGGTAAACTATTACTATATAAAGCATAGATATATAAAATATAGATTGGCAGTTAGAATAAAAATTTTTACCCACTATTGGTCAGCTGTTTTTGAAAAATCTGAGCTCAAATAATTTAGTTTCTACTGCAAACAATTCCCTTGAAAATGGAAACTTCGCACTAATGTAATATGAAAAGTTTTAGAGTAAAAAAAATATAAAATTACAATAATTTTAATAATTGGATTATTTTTAACGTAAAATCTCAATTAATTTAAAATAATTATTTTTAAATTTTCCTTTAAAAACATGTAAGTGTATATTCATACAAAATTCACTATAATATATAATTAACAAATCAAAAAGTAAAGTTAAAACCAAATGTTTTGATACGTATGTTCTTGATAAGTATTATATAAACAAAATTAATTAAATTTGATACATGGGCTGATACAGTTTGATGTTAAACTAAATAAAATGACCAAAAGCGGGAAAAAATTCTTTTACTTTATCGTATACATATATTATTTTATAAAACTAAAATCACATAGATTCTATTATTTATACATTCCCGTGAAATTTTATGTCTACATATATATAGATAATATTAAAACATATTAAGTGATATGTATAAAAATTTATATTATTTATAAGTATTATTATTATTATTTAATATCAATGTTTTTGTGATTAGATAACTTGTATTATATTCATGTGTATAATATTTATCATTCACATCAAATTTAAAGTTTTCCCCTCTATTTTTCTTTGAAAACGTTTTCCAATGCTCTAAAATTGCAATTGATAAATTGAAATAAAATTATTTTCAAATTAACGTATTAGCGTCAATAATATATTTAAAACAGAAAAACTGTAAAAAATAAATAGTTAGTAAATGTGTAGATAAAAATGTTAAAAAACAAAACTAATTTTAAATTCAATAAGAAAAAATTGAAAAGAATCTATTCTACAAAACCATCAAAATATTAAAAAATGGCTGTTAAATTTATAAAATAAAATCAGCTGAGTTGAAATATTGAAAAACATACGCTCGTCGGTCTAGCAATAAAATGGTGTATAATATTTTTACATCATTTTACGACTATAGTTCTATTAGATTCCTCAATATCGATTCTATAAGAAAAACACTTTACTTTACGTAATTTCATTGTCTAACACAGTTTTTATAACGAAAAATTAAAATATTGTATCTGCATCAAACATCACATGCTTAAAAAAATATTAGTGTAAAGGCCATTGCACTACTGTATGTTAGAAATTTTTTCAACTTTTTACTAATAAAATTACTTTTAATATATATATACATCGTTTTATATTTAAAATTTCGTCAAACTAAATAATTCAGAAGAAATTGAAATAACGTAAAACATTCTTACTTTATTTCTTTTGAAAAAAATACGTTTAAATTCATCTTTCTAAACAATGTATAGCAATAATACATTTTCTTGGAACCTCAGGAAATTAAACAACGTAAGACATGTATAAATTATTTTATTTTTATTTATACGCTGTTTTAATTTTGAAAACAATTGTCTCGCATTGAAATTCAATGATAATCGCCTTTATTATGAACATCGTAGTCGGCCGATAAACGATAATATTTCGTAAAAATATTTGCTTTGTATTACAAACATCGTAAATTTTTAAATTTTATCGTAATCGAAAAAAGCTTTTTTTTAATATTAGTAGTCGTTGAATCCGTATTATGAAAATGATAAATTATCAGTTTTTTATAATTTTTTAATCGAACTCAATTTGGTTGACGATGAAAAAATAATTTAGAAAATATCTATAAGTAAATTTTAGAAGAATTTTTTTTATAAATTTAAGTGCTTATTACAAATATACCTATATAAGCACAGGAATAAAGTAGTAAGCAATAAAAGGAAGGTAAATTGCTTAAAGACAATTGTGAAGCTATTTAAAAACATACTTGAAAATTAGCATAATTATATTTTGGGATCGTTTATCGCCGATCCCTACTTAAGTGAATCAAACGAAAAGCGAAACAAAAACCGTGCTACCATTTGAAAACTTTTTTCATCAGTACAATGGCCCTTAAATGTGATGAAGACAATAGGTCGGGGAGCCAAGGAGTTGTGGTCGAAACTCTATATCACGTGTTTGTTTGACCATTGTACTGATGAAAAAAAAAAAAAAAATTCAAGGTTTTTGGTCCCGACACTTAGGACGCCGGAACTCTTGTTTGCAGTTTCGGGTGAATCTAAAAACAAATATATCAAAATTGCAATGATTTTTTTTTAATTTACATTTTATTTTCTGATTCTAAAGAATTAGAAGAATCTCTGATGGGCCTCCGTATAATTCCTTCATTTTGTTCATAATCTTCATCTTCATCATCCAAATAAAACAAATGCTTCTACATTTTGTTTATATAGAAAATTTTTTAAATTAAAAACAAACAATATTTAAAACAAAAAAGCTATATAGCTTTTATTTCTATCGTACATACTAATTTTATCGAATACCGTTTCGTAATATGAAAATAAACGATATCCGATAAATATTTTTAGTCGTTTATCGGCCAACTACGATGTTCATAATAAGGGCGAATGAATTAGTGTAAAAATGTGAAATGTGTAATAGTGTACCATTCATTCAATGTAATTTCGATTTGATTAAAATGTTTTTGCAAGAATAATTTTGTTTTTTGATGTAAAAAATTATTGGAATTCTTTTTGGATGCCCGTTAATATCGTTTTTATTTTAACAGCTTTATTGTTTATTCTAAAATAGATCATTGTAGTAGAAGGTTGTAGTAAGTTTTTTGTTTTGAATAATTAAGTTTTAAGTGAGAAATAAAATGGAAAAAAGAATAATTGGAAATAAAAAATTAAATTTGAAGGGTAAGCATTAAAAATTGAAATGAATATTGTTGAAATTTCATACATTGTATAGTTATACTTATTATTTTATTGAATCATATTTTTCAATTCATAAAGATTATGAAATAGCGGGCGCATTATATTTTTCCGAAGATGAATTAGATGATTTTTCTAATGATTTTGGCGATACTTATAAACCTAATGATGTCGACAAGAGTAGAAAAAAATACAGTGAAAAAGATACGCCTGAGAACAATAAAGAACATGACAAGGAAAATATTGTTGATAACACCGGTGAAGAACAATAACTAGTTCTAGAGCAAAGCACAGCAAATTTAGAAGTTGAAATTAATGATAGAAAGAAACTCTGGTATTTTAAAAGCCAATAAAACCGCAAAAACTTGCATCTGCATTTGCAAGTTTAATTGCAATGAAAATTTTAGTCAAGATGACAGAATACGAATTAATAATTCATATTGGTCTCTTGCGGAATATGGAAAACAAAGAATGTTCATAAACAACACAGTATTACGAAAAGACTGTATTAGAAGACTGGTAAAAGCTTCAAGAAGATGGTGCACATTTCAATACACTTTAAATGGAAAAATTGTATGCAAAAAATTTTATTTAGCAACATTTAATATTTCTGATGGAGCTGTTTTGGTGGTCAAAAAGAAGGAAAAACAAAATATTTCGGTGGATAAATATCGCCGTGGATTACAACAAAATGCAAAAAAAATTGACAATGAAATAATCAAAAAGATTATAGAACACATTGAGTCGTTCCCTGCTGTAGAATCACACTACATAAGAAAATAATCTTCAAAATTGTACTTAGCCAGTGACCTGAATATACGAAAAATGTACGAACTTTTCTGTGAACTTTATCCAGATTTGACAGTGAAAGAACATTAATATAGAAAAATCTTTAATACAAAATTCAATATGTTCCCAAAAAGGACGCATGTAAGAAGTGTGAACAGTACAAAATTTTAAGCGATAAATCTTTAATGGATGAGGATTATCAAAAGCACATAAAAAATAAGAAATTAGCTAGAAATGAAAAAAGTGCCGATAAGATGCAAGCTGAAGCAAACAAAGAAATTAAGGTTTATACTTTCGATTTAATAATACAAGTTTTAAGTTTTTTGTTATTAATAAAGGAAAAAAGAAAAATATGAATAGAATTGTTTTTTTTTTTTTAATTTATTGAATAACAAACAAAATTGATTACAAGTTCAATAGTGCAACGAAAATGAAATGGTGTATCCCATATAAATGAAATAACGTATGATACATCTTCATACAGGAATTAGCAAAAACGAAATAACGTAAAGAGTATTCATTTACTTCTTTGAACTACAGCTTTTATGCTAGTGAAGTTAGGAGAACGGCATAAACTATAATGCATTACAAAAACTTCAAAGAATGTTACGGATTGAATTTTTTAATACCAAGATTAATTTTGAAAGAGACATAAACCTTTTACTCAGCGCATAATTTTCCAAAAATCTTATAATATAAATTACTCAAAACTATACAATTTCATATACACTATTTCATTACTAGGCCGACGTGCTGATTTTTGGCTGAATCTGACATTTAATAGTTAATATGATAATGTATTAGAAAGATAGGGGAAAGCAATACCAAGCTGCCAATCTATATTTTATATATCTATGATATAAATAGATTAGTTTTACTATTGATATATTTTTTATGCTGTATATTAGGTATATCTTAATTGAATTGAAAAGAAAATAATTGAAAATATAAAAAACAAAGTATTCATGTGCCAAAATTGTTGGACGAGTTTATTATCTATCTTGGTATATAATTTATTTACCAAAAGTCAAAACAACTTTTTTATATATAAGCAGCACTTTACAAATTTTAAGAAAAAAATCGTTCAGTGTCTTTTTATCCTTCATAAAGTCAGACAAAAAATATAATATCCATAATAATTTTCAAGTCTCACTTGTTGAATAAATCTGTATAAAAAATACAATAATAAATAATTCATATTTTTAGATTATTTAACATTTCTAAAAAAGAAAATGAATTTCTTTAAATACATTTTTTTTTTCTTTTTTCTTTTAAATTTATATCAATGAATGCTTAACTATGATGCATTTACTAGGAAGAAAAAAGAAAAATACATTATAAAACTTAATTTAATGCACATTCTTTAAAAAAACTCCATCAAATAAAAAGTGTCAAAAAGAAAAAAAATCATACCTATATACAACAAATATATTATGTAAATTGATGATGTATCCCTCCTGGAGTTCTAAAAAAAAAATTTAAATGAAATAAGATTACAAAATAAAAAGAAACAATCATCATACAGATGCTTAAATTTAATTGCATCCATTGGATCGACTAGATTGCCTTAACTTTTTTATCGTATATTTTTAATAGAAAATATTTACATATAAATAATAAATTGACTTAGGAAGTTAATATTATTTTTTTGTGGTTTTCTTGTTCTATTAGCAGATTATGTGGGTTGATTTATGCTTCCAAATATACAATGTTATGTTTTGATCATTTGTTATTAATATATGAACATTCTCTGATTTCTCTATATATTTCATTGTATTGTTATAACCATTGTATTTTTTGGGCATTTTAAAAATATATTTAATTTTTGTTTTTTTTTTTTGAAAAATTTGGTAATTCTCTCTACCATACATCTGACTATATTATTTTTTATTTATTTCATATCATACGTTTTAAAATACGTTTTTGATGTAAATATTAATTTTTAATAAATTCAAAATATGTTAAAAGTTAAGTATTAGTTAAATAAATAATATATGTCCCTATATTTCCTATAACACGGATTCAAAAGACTGATGTTCAAAAAATATTTTAATGTTAGTGGACTAAATAATACATATAGAAGAAACTTCCGTAACAATTTTTTTTTATTTTCATTAAATATTTTATATTTACTGATCTTTGTGTAAAGGTTAAGATTATAGTTATAGATTTTTATTGATTATTTAGTAATTTGCAATTGAAATTTAGAAGTAGTTATTTCTGAATTAATGTACAAATTATAAAGATACCTTGATATTATATGATATATACGTATATTAAACAAGCTAATAAATAATAAACACATTAAGTATAATATTTTATAACTAATATATTATGATAGATCTTAAGATAGATAATCAAATGAACTCAAGTTGTAATTTTCGAATTTTATTACTAAATTTTATTTTATCTAAGTAATCAATATTATAGTTTTAATAGTTTTAAAATTTTCCCATATAAGAAAAATATATTATTTCGTAAAACGATGAAAATAGCTAAGTATGTAAATTAAATAAAATTTAAAAGAAAAAAAAATATTTGAAAGATTTTAAAACTTTCATATCTGAATTTTAATCCATACATACATACAGACTTATATACCTAATTGATTTACTTCAAACTTGTAGAAGAGCAAACTTCTCGAAAACTTATATTTGCAACACATTTTTTTACGTTTGACCTAAAATCTCTAAATTTTAACTCATAAATTACACTTAAGGAAATGAAAACGTATAATTAATTCAGTGTTTTGACTAATTTATTAATTTTTATTCATCTTTATAAATATATTTTGATGCAATAATAGAATTTAATATATACATATATGTAAGACCAAATAAAAAAATACATTTTTCAATTGTAATGTTCGATGCGATGTGGGATGTATTCTGGAGGAAGTAAAATGAATTGTTTTTAATATTATTTTTTTACGTACAATGAGTATGGTATACAATTTCGCACATTGTGTTTCATAACATGTAGCATGTTATTTTTAAATTAAAAGAATAGAAAATAATATTCCTTATTCAAGTACAGGAATTGTTTATTTATTGCTATGCTTTTTTGTATATATTATCTAACTAATTTTTGTGAATTAAATTAAAAATTAAAACATTTGTATGTAATATTGGTTCATTTGCAAAAAACTAAGAAACAGAAAAAAGTTAAACACGTTTACTTATTCCATATTTTATTGTTTTTAAGCTTGAAAATATGCCAAAAATGTTGCTTCACCCCATATATGATGATATATGATGATATTTATATCTGAAACTCAACTACAATATCTCCAATAATATTTCGAGCATTTATCAAATTACTGGTTTCTCAACTCATTAAATGTAGAAAACTATTGTCAGGAACTTAGCCTTCTTAAATAAAATAGCTCCATTTTATTTCATTTGTTATCAGATTATATGCTCACAAGACAAAAGGGAGAAGATTCCAAGTTCTAATTCCATTAGGTCAGTAATCGAACTGTAGTTCAATAATTTAAAATTTTATTAGATTTGTAAATTAAAATTGAAAAGAAAGTTATAAATAAGAGTCATATTCAATTTTAATAAATTTTCATTTTTATTTAAAAAAAATTATAAATAGCATACATTATAATTATCAAAATACGATTTAATTATTTGATCGAAATTGACAATTAAACGTTAAGAAAAATGTATTAATTATACTAATAATTCTTTGTATTAAACTAGAATAATTTAATTTTATAAAAACTTTCTTATTTTAATTTTATATTTATGTATGTACATTTTATTTTTTTATAACTTAATTTGTAATCTCAAATTTAAATTTCTTTAAACATTATATAATTAACAAAATTCTTGAATAAAATTCATTATTTTAAAAAACACATAAAAATACATTTTTATAAGTAATCAAATCACTGATAAATTAACGTTATACATAAACATATATGTATCTATAAATTAAGTTTGGTGAATTAATTTTCTGCTTGAATCACATTTCATTTGGTTGACCACAATAACGTACATACGCTTAATTGCAATCGAATTCGGTCATATTCTGGTCATAATCGTTTTACAACTAAACTCGTCTTTGAATTTAATATTCTGTAATTTAATATGCAAAAGTAGTAAAGGTTTTTTTTTTGTCATTTTAATTTGTTTTATACTTGGTTTATTTATAATCTAACAAATATATGTATATATTTGTAGACATTTTATTATATTGATTAACCATGTTCATACATATATTAATATTTGAATTCGTAATACCTACGATGTAGAAGAAAATTCTCTACTGTTATGGAGATTACATTATTTAGTTTTTATTTTATTGTATGCATATTATATACTAGTATAATATAGATTATTCATATATTATATTAGTTATATGATATATAATAAATGTATAATATATATTATACATAACTAATATTTTTTTTGTAAACTTACACCTTTAATCTATTTCTTTTTGGTTGATGATCATTGGGAACACTACAGTACAGTACATAGTTATATAAAAAATAAATATTTTGTAATTAATGGTAACGTTCAATGCCCCTAACTTTTTTCTTTCAACTATTGTAATATTTATTTTATATTAAAGTTATATTCGGTTGGTTTATATTATTTTAATATAGTCATTTAAAGATTATTTTTCATAGTATTTAGTGAGTAGTTAGTAGTTTACAGAATTTTTATAATACTTTATAACTCACTACTTTAGTAATCTAAAATTAATGCATTTTAATTTTGCTTTTTATTTCATTTTTTCATGTATGTGCACTTGTATGATGCAACAACTACAAGTTTAAAATAAAAAAAATGTGATATTTTTAAACAATTTTACAATAGTTAAGGCTACAATTAGTTAACAATGTATAAAAAAAATATACAGTTCGGGATAAGTTATTTAGAGTCACTTCTTTTGCTTATTCTTAAGTTTTGTGATTACAATATTGTTATTTAATATAATTTCTGTTTTTAGAAGTTTAACCTATTTTGAAAATAATTTGACTATAAAAATAGCCGGGAGAAATATATCTTTCAGTTTTATTTAATTAAAATAATTTTGCGCAACATATTATATAAAGCAATAATCAAAACATTAAACGACGTAAAAGATGTCAATTTATTTATATTATTTGTTTGTAGATTTATAGGTAGGTAGGTAGAAGTGGCCATTCCAGTTACTTCTGAAAAGCCAATTAGCACTTAATTGTGCCTTTTTGATACCACGACTCGAGTGACCTATTTCATGCTGTCAGTTGTTATAGGTGGGCGTTCTTTTATCTTCACTCTCCCCAGGGACTCAGTACTAGAGCCACCCTGTGAGATTAAGAAGGTTGATCAGATCTCCTATTTTGCTTTCCGCAATAAAACCTATATTGCTGGGGAAAGCTTCACCTAAAGTCCGGAGTCTGACTCTAGCTAATGCTGGACATCTGCAAAGAAAGTGTTGAAGAGTTTCTGCCTCATCCTCATCCTTGCAACTGCGACAGTGGGGATTGAAAGGAATACCTAGCTTGGCAGCGTGGCTTCCTATTGGCCAGTGACCCGTTCTGATGGCTACTACTCTTGCTATATCTGTGCGGGATCTGGTTAAGAGTTGTTGGGTTTTATTAATATTGATTGTAGATTTATACCTCAATCAGTTTTTAAAAGGAAAATCATTCAGTATCGTGACTAAAGTTTTAATATTGAATTTTGAAGGATATATTCTGGTAGTTTAATTGTAAAAAAAATAAGCAAAACTCTATAGTTACAAGCAAAAAATAATTGATAAATCCAGAAAACTATGGAAAAAAAGTCATGTGACTTAAAAATTTATGTTGAATTTGTCGTTAAGCTACCAATAGCTACTAATTCAATCAATAAAATTAAGGCTTTGAATGAAGGTGTTGCATCTTTAAGGATAGTAAAACGGGCCTTAAAGGATACTAAATTCCTCAAGCGCATTAAATTGCAAAAAAAAAACCTCATTAAATAAAAAGCGGAAGGAACAAAGACTAAATTTTTTTGAAAGAGCTATATGATTGAGGTGAGACTAAAAAATGGGGGAAAGTGATTTTGTCTGATGAAAAAAAAAACAAATTAGGTACTTTCTGTACTGTTCTGTACTGTATCTTCCTCGAGGTATGGTATGGGATGCAATTTCATATTATGCTAAATATTATGCTTTATATAGAATTTTATTCAATTGCGATTTACAAGAAATGTGAAAAATGCAGATATCTTTTTCTATATCTTATTTTCTGTAAAAGTCGGCAATAGCAATTATTTTCGAGATACTTTGCTTTTTTCACAAGCTTGTGTTGCATTTACTTCGAAAAATTGTTATTTCGTAATAGGCACATTTCTAGTTTTATATAGAAAAAGGGTAAAAGAAAACATTTTTTTTTAAATAAATGCTTATATCTTCTAAACTATTCGCCGTAGAGATAAAATAGGTACGTATGAATAATAGAAAGAATTGAGACCCTTCCAACAGTATATAAATATTGGGAGGTTTTACGGTAAAACCTTGAGGTATTTGGTTTTTCGAGAAAAAAATAAAGATTGTTCAATTTTTTCTACTTGAACTACAATATCTCCATGACGGTAGCACCAATCATCATCAAATAAATGTTAAAATAGTTACAAACCGTTATCTTTCTAGGATATATAACTGAATATATAGATATCTAATGGTTTAACAAATAGAACAGTTTTTGCACATAATCTTCAAAACAACAAGGATACTTTCAAATGTCCGTTTCGTCCTTAAAGCATAAGATGCGCCACTAAAGGTATATATTTTTGAAAAGCTAGCAAATCCAGCTATCCTTCAAATATGGTCATTAGGTCCTACGCCGATACAATATCTCCCCCGGAAGAACCGTTTACTCTAAGAAAATGTTCCAAAAATTTATAATTCTTTTGGCGCATAAATATATTTTAGTGAATAGATCCAACGGTATATTTCTTTCGAACATTTGAATAGTCAAATGGTTTTTAAAATAGGTTGAACAGAAAGTATCTTAGATGTGATCACAAAACTTAAAAATATGCAATAGTAAAAGTGACTCTAAATAACTATCGTGGATTGTGATCTGGCAGTGGATATATATTTTATTCCTTTTCGTTCAAAATTCAAACTTAGACAATGAATTATTATTTTCATATGATTCAAATTTACTTCATAATTAGAAGAAGCTCATACTCAGTGCAGATTATTATATTTTAATGCAGATTATCAAATAAATGAGAAAAGAAATGATTATCTTAGTGTTTAATTGTTTCTTTGTTAAAATTTAATGGCATTTTTTTAAACAATCATAAATCAACAATCTATACAACATTTAAGAAAAAAAACTAATTTATTGAGTTTTATGAAATACTCATGACTTCCATATTGTTAAAAAAAAAGTTTTTTCTTAAATGCATCATATTGTACACAAAAATTTTTTTTCAATCTAGTATATTCCATATTGTTTAATATAAGTTTCAAATGCGCAAAAAAAAGAAGAGCACGCATCGAAAAAAATTTCATCGAAATGATTTTTATAAACTTTTGGTATATAGTACACATTGCAAGGTTTTTTTTTTATTGGAATTTTTATTTTATTTTCAGTTATATTTCCAATATTTTTGACATTTTTCGTTAAATTCTGGACTTTTTGTGCTAAACTTTGGTAATAACAGAAAATGACAACGTCTAAATAAGCGTCAAAAGTTTTAAATTGTATTACATAATATAAAAATATTACAGCAATTTTTTTTACTATGTAGAAAGTAAGTTCCAAAAATTAAATTTAAAAACAGTTTAAAGGCTAACAGGTTTAAGAATTTTTTTTTATTTTTTTTTTTACAATATGCAAGTTACGGTATTTAAATTAAGCTTAATCTATTTATAAATCTAAATAATCTTTTTGTTTTTATGTATTTTGTAAAAAAAAAATAATACTCTTCCAGTGACTGAGATGTAAACTCTTATTACTCTTCTATATTACCATAGCTCGAAGCTTTATATTTTTCTCCTATCTGTTTTATTGTTAAATGAAAATCATTTCAATTTGCATATACTATTTAGAAACCATAACTTTAAATTTGACATATTGCAATAATCTGATATGAGAACTTAAATACGATTTAATATTAATATTATTAAATTTTCTTTTCGAAATTTATTTCTTGTAACTTATTTATTTAATCACCTAAAATAAAATTTTAACTATAAAATAAAAGTCTAATAAAAAGAAAATTAAAATCATTTAATTAAATTAATTAAAAAAAATATTCTCTAGTGAAATATCTATGCACTCTATATTATGTACATAGATGTACAACATTATTTCATATAAATAACTTAAATTTATTATATTGTAATTTTGAATTTTTTTTAGAGATTGAAATTTAACTTTTAAATATTCTAATAATAATTAAAAAAAAAAAAGTTTAAAATGTTTTTTTGTTAAAATAAAAACGAAATAAATTAAGTGACTAAACTGAGAAAGAAATAAAATACATAAATAAAATATAAATTTAAAAAATGGTGTAATAAATAATTTTATTCCAAACATGGTCACTACGATTAAAATAACATGCGATGGAGTATTTATCCAACAAAATTCATTTTTAACCTCAAATTACCATCAATTATCAAACTTTTCACGTACAAATAACACGAATCGTTGCTCCAGCTTTAGCATTGAATGCAGTAATAATAGCAATAGTAGCAACAATAGTGATGGTAGTAGCATTAGCAATATTGAAAACCACAATAATAATACTAATAATAAATGTAAAACACCTGTTGATTCATCTGAACGAAAAAATAAAATAAACTCATCAAAAACTATTAGTTGTAAATATATTAATAAATGTACAAATACTTTTCAAGAGCAACAACAACATCAACAACAACAAGTGAATAAAAATAACCGAAAAAATAAAAAATTTAAAATGTTTCGTAGCATTAGTTTTAGTAGTACTCCAAGTGAATTAAAACAAAAATTTAACTTATCACCCTCCTCAGTTAAATTTAACACATCTAATTTGAAATTTCTTGTAAGTTCTTGCTGTTACTACCTAATTTCAATATATTGTTCAAAAGATGAGAGTTTGTAAAAATTATATTAAACAGGATACAAATAAAAAAGAGATTATTATGATAGCTTATGTTTAGTTGTTACATTAATTTTTGTGTAATTTTAAACTTTTTTTAGAATTTTTGGAATTTTTTCAGTTTTTTTCTTTAACATAAAATTAGCAAACTGATATGATATGTATTTTAGTAGCTATGTCGTTTCTATATACTCACCTGTAAATCTTGGGTCTTCATTGATAACATAAACATTCAACCTTCATTGATAAAATAAATTTCAATTTATTTTATCAATGAAGGTTTAGTTATTTATTTCAAATAATTATTATTGTTATTTTCAACATTTAAATTAGTTGCTATACCAATAAAAAAAATTAATTTAAAAAGTATAAATGTGAATACTTTTACTTTTTTCTTGTCCAATATATCACCATATTTATCGTCGTATTTATAGTTTCGAAAAGACTAATTGTATAATTGTATAATTGTATTTAGCATTTTTATAAAATAAATTGAAATTTAAATATAAAAAAATAGTTTATTTTCAAAATAATTTCAATTTGTACAATGTATTATTGTAATTTTAAATACATAAATAAAATAACACCTTCAAACTTAAAACTAAATAAATAATAGTAATTAATAATTATTAACTATATAGAATAGAATAATAATGAATTGCGAGTAAAAAAATATGTCCCCTATAGTAAAAAACGATTTAAAAACTTTGATTTCTAATTTAATTAAATTTTGTTAGTTCTTATAATTACTATATACTACGGTATACTATTAATACTATATAGGTACTACTATATAATATAGTATTATCTCATTTTAATTTAATAAAAAATATGAAATTTAAAATTTTATATTCAAAAATTATTATGAACCCAAGTTTGGTTTTTAATTTTTTTGAAACACTTTTTTATTAATAATTATATAATACATATATACATCTATATTACAATCATAAACTTTGTAACAATTTGTATCTTGTCTCTTACTCTTTCGTTTTTAAAAAATGTCGTTTTCTAGCGTTTGAGTAAAATTTTTGTATAATTATTGAAAATAGTCGAATATTTTCCTTAATTTTGCTAAATATGCTTATCATACAAACATGATCTGTATATATAGTATCTGTATGATAAGTATCTGTATGATAAGTATCTGTATGATAAGCATTAGGATCTGTAATATAAGCATAGGAAAATTAAAAGGAAACTATTCAACTATTTTTAACAATTATATTATTAAGTATTTGTATATTACATACATTTTTTTCAACTCTATATTTATTAGACAAAAAAATTTAAAAAGTCATCGTTTACAAAAGATCTGTTTTATAAATCAAGTAACAGTAGTGATCTAGAGTATTCAAGTAGTGAAAATTTTCAATGTAAATTCATTAATATAAATAATTTAAATTTAAAAAAAAATGAATGTCAACAACAACAATCGCACTATAAAAGTGATGAAGAATTAAAATTACTATCGAAATCATCAACATTGTCATCTACAATATCATCATCATCAAAATCATCAGAAACGGAGACATCATTATTAGTAAAATTGAATAGAAATAATAAAAATAAAAGTAATGAAAAATTTCAATTATTAAATAATAAAAAAGAAAAAATAACAATATCATTAAATTCGAATGAAAGACAATCAACGGTAACAGATTTCGTTAATGATTATAATGGTAATGATAACAATATTATTAAATCATCTTTATCATCAACATCTTCAGCTATAAAGAAATCAAACGCTCTTAGTAAACTTGTAAAAATTCCATTAAAATTATCTGAAGAATCAATCAAAACAACAACAACAACAGCAGCAACATCATCATTTTCACAAATAATTGCAAAACGTTTTTATTTCCATTAACATGGTCATCAACAAATTTACCAAAGTTAAAAAAAACAATTAAAATATCATCAATATCATCACCATTATTAACATCCCATCAACAATATTATCATCATCATCATTATCAGCAACATAATCAAATTAATCATAATAATTATAATGATGATAACATTCATAGTATTCAAAATAAAAATTTAAGAAAATGTAATACCTGTGATACACGTCGATTATTACAACGTTCCAATTCAGTTTATAGTGGCTTATTAGAAACGGAGAACCTTCAACGAGAACAAAAACAACAATATCTACAACGAAAATTGTTGAAAACCAATAGTATTAGCAATGGTTCAATTTCAAAACCAGTCATCGCTATTACACGTCCATCATCATCTACGTCAACGAATATTGGTCAGTAGGTTTTTTACTTATTTTTTTTTTGTTTGTAATTGTATTTTTATTGTCTTTTTTTTTTTGTTATTTTAAATTTTCCTCGAAGTTTTCATTTTCTGATAATTAATAGTGTACGCAAATTTTTAACAAACTACAAAACTAGTTTTAGTACGAAAGGGTGCTTATTAAGGTTAAATGTTTTAAAATGGAAAATTTTCCAGCTGTTTAAATACTAGAATGAAAGTATTGCATTGTTACATTAAAATATCTACTTAATTAATATTGAATACATATATATTTTATAAAATAGCTACAATAAATCATAATTAAATGTGAACAATTGTTGCTTTTAACATTCAGCAACTTTATTATGTTAACCACTGTTGGTTTATAGACAATAGAAATTATTATGACTTATTTTGGTAATATTTAGTTACTATACATATATTTTATTAGCCATATGATAAATACACTGAGTATCAAAAGTAATTAGATAGCGAAAATTGTTTTTCAATCAAAAGTATGCTAATAGAAAATTTTAAAAAATTGAATGAAAATAACTCTTTTTTATAATAGTGAAAATAGTAGAATATTTATCTTTTAATTTTACTGATATGCTTATCATACAGATACGCGTATTTCGTCTACAACTGGCAGACTTCTTTAGTGTTTTGTACTCGACTGAGGAAAGAAATCTAAAATCGTCTTATTTATTCTATTCTCACATGTAACAATTTGAAGTTTTTCGCAGCTGAATAGTGAATAATTGTTTATTATCCAATGAAATAGCACAGAATGAAATGAGTAATAATATTATTATTTATTTTATTGTTGGTATTTGAAATAATATTTTCGACGTTAGAGTGACAGATAGAGGTGGTTCTATTATATTTAACTAAAAATTTAAATAAAGAAGAATATCCGTTGCCTTGGTCTTTATTTAGAAGTGAGTCATTTTTAGTTTTGTAGATTACGATGCTTTCAGCTGAATATAGTTTCCTAGAATCTCTAATGTAATTTACCATTACAATGTCTTCTTTCGAAATATTATGATTTTCCTGGATGATGTGTTTTGCTACTTTGGATCGGAACTCTGTTGAGTTCTTCTTCTTAGCCAGTTCTGCTTCTTTCAGGTGTTCATTGAGTCGTGTTTGAATGTTTCTCCTAGTTTGCCCAATATAGACTTTGTTGCAATGACTGCATGTTATCTTATATATACCTGATTTTTCCATTTGTTCGATTGGGTCTTTAGTTGAACCTAGAACAGACCTGAGTTTGTTGGTTCTGCTGCTATAGACGATATCTAACCCGTGTTTATTTAATTTCGCTCTGAGTGGGAGAGAAATTTTGCTAAACTCCAATGTTACTCTTCTTTTGGGTTCTTGATCAGTGAGTAGGTTAGTAAGGGAATTCCGTTGTAAACTTCTTCTCCGTTTACTAAGTAAGTCCGTAATGGTTTTTTCTGGATATCCTTTTATTCTCGCTATTTCAAATATGTGTTTAGTCTCTTTACTAAACCTTTTTGGGAGGTGGGAAGTGTTAACATTCGATGGATCATGTGGTTGAACACTGCCATCTTATGTTGATAGGAGTGGTGGGAGGTACTCGGGATGACCCTGTCAGTATCCGTAGGTTTCCTGTAAATCTCTAGTTTTAGGGACGTTCTTTTTTTGGTTAACATTAAATCTAAGAACGGTAGTTGACCTTGGTAGTTGGTCTTTTTTTACTTCCACAGTAAACTGTATATTCCTGTGGAGTCCGTTAAGAGTATTTAAGGTTGATTCTAAGGTTGATCCTTTTCCCTTATTACAGCAAAAATATAATCTACGTATCTCTTCCAAAATCTTGGTAACCGCTCTTCTGCTGCTAAATCTGGCTCCAATTTAGCCATGAAAATTCCACTGATGAATGGAAAGAGGGGGCTTCCCATTGGAGCCCCTTAAATTGCTTGTAGAAATCCCCTCTAAAAGTGAAATAATTTTCTTCCATGCAAAATCGGATCAGCTTTACGTACTGTTTTACTTTTGATCTCCGCTGTGGTGCAGTTTCCTGTTGTAGTAACCATTCTTTTATCAGAATAATAGCCTCTTTGACTGGGATACTGGGAAAAATGGATTTTACGTCAAAAGAGACCATGACCTCGTCTTTGTCAAATCCTCCCATTGATTGTAATTCTTGAGCAAGTTCCTTAGAGTTTTTTCACTGATTGAGTTTCGAACTGCTTATCCATCTGATGAAACTCCTCCACTAACCACTTGGCTATTTTATATGTTGGAGACATATCTGTTGTCAAAATTTCTCTCATCTCATTTTCTGGTTTGTGAATTTCAGGAAGTTCTTCAATTCTAGGAAGTGTTTGGACCTTAAGTTTGTTGACTCATATTACTTGTCGGCATTCCTTAATAGTGCTGTCTACTCGCTTGATGAATTGTTGAAGAAGATCGTTTCTTAATTTCCCGTGGTCCGTTCGTGATCTTCTGCATCCTACTATCGTAATCTTCTTTGTTTAAAACTACCAGTACGTTGCCTTTATCAACTTTGACAAAGTATACTGGTTTCGCCTTGATGTCTCTGATGACTTTTTTCTCCATCATGATAAGCTTTTTATTCTGATAGTCAATCGACATCTTTTCTTTAATGACTAAATTTGCTGTGGTGGCTTTTATAAGTTCCTTTTTTATTAAATCTTTTTTATTAACTTACCCTGCTTTTAGTCATACTGATCAATTAGCCTTTGATTGAATCAATTGTCAAATAGACATATGTATACTTTTGACATTGTGTATTCGATATTTCCTAACATAGATTTTTGATTTGTGAATTGTGATTTATTGTGTGTATTTTTGATTCTTGTTTAATTTTCTTTTTTAAATTTAATTTTTATAAAGATATGTAAAAAAAATTACAAACAGTAGATTGTAGTTACATCGAGTTATTCTCATGTTCTCACAACACAGAACAATAATGATCAACAACGATTCATAAATTTTTTTGCTGCTTTGTGTGCTCAAATTTGACTACCATTTTACGTGATGACAGTTGAGTTTTTTACAATTGCAGAGCGGACGACATCACATAACCGAAAGCAGGACAATTGATTAAATTGATTTTGATTGAGCAATTCGATTGATTTTGATTGAGCAATTTGATTTGATTGAGGGTGGGGACCCTTTGAAAAATTAGTAAGATACAACTATTGTTTACTAACTTTTGTCATCCACTGTGTGTATTTTTGTATTTATTTTTTAAAATATCTGATAATTGTTACATACAGTTTAATTGTTACATTTGAATTGATTAGATACTTAGTTTTTTTTCAAAAATTTGAATTAGAAAGTTATTTTCCAAATGATTTGAAAATTTTCTCGGAAAATTTATTAATTACTTTTCATTTTCTTTCTAACATCTAAGGTTGTATATATATATAATAATAATAATATTTTTTTACAATATCGAGGTATTTTTTAAGTGAAAAATAATTATTGACGGTATGCTTTAACAGGTCATTTCAATACAATTTAACTATGTGTGTATCTACTAAGTGACTTATTGCATTTTGCTGTAAAGTTGTTTTTTTTTAAAGTGAAAGACAAAAAAAGATCAATGACCATAATTACAATATGAAAATGTCTTTTTTATTATAATATATTAAATTCGAAATTAAGTACGTTTTGTGGTTTCTTGAGACCCAGACAAGTTTTTTTTTTGCTGGAAAATTTCTCTAACAATTTTTTTTTGCTTTGTTTTGTTTTGATACATTGAATTTATCGATTTACCAAACTTGAAAAATTAAAGTTTTGTACAAGTGGTTATGTGCTCTTTTATCATATTGTATACCTTAAAATTTGAATTTTTAATGAACAAGTTTTATACTTGAAATTTTCGTAAATATCGACTTCATAAATTTAAATGTTTGGAATTATTTCAGAGCGTGATTTAGGAGCAATTTTTTTAGTAGATTCTATTTTTTAAGCTAAACATGACAATTGAAATAGAATTATTTTCAAGTAATATATTTTTATCGTTATATCTTTACAAAATTAAATCAAATTATATGAAAAAACTTTAAATATCAATTTAAATATTGTTTTTAATATATTTATTTATTTACCCTCACGGCATTTGATTGTTAAGGTTTTCTTAGGATTTGGGCGTAGTGTGAATTCATCTCTACGATTGATATGAAGTTCGGAGATCACATATTATTGATAGGCTCATCGATAGCATATTATGCTTAAGTGCATATACCGGGTGTTCCAGAGCATGCGTATCAGCTTTTTACGAGGAGAATGAGCCGTTATTTTAAAATTAAATGATTTTTTTTGGTTTTCTCAGTATTTCTCCTTAAAATTAATAAAAATAAAACAAAAATCCAATTTATTTTCCTTTGGTAAACTAAAGTTAATAATAATCATTTTTATTAATAAATTTGTTTTTCATGTTATCATATTTTTTATCTCAGTTTTGGTTTCCTACAAAGTTTAAATTAAACAAAACAAAAAAAACATTTACTTTACAAAATTTCTTATTTTTTGACGTAGAATCTGAATTTGCATAAAAAAATACCGCTTCCCATTTGAAAATCTCGATTTCAGCCAATTTCGGCGATTTTTGGGCTTAAAAAACTCTTTTCCAGTCTTTCCCGGAAGTTGAAAATATCACCAATTGATAGATCACCCTCGATTTAGTTAATAATTTTTTTTTAATTCTAAAATAACGGCTTCTTCCCCTCTTAAAAAGCTGATATGCATGCTCTGGAACACCGGGAACCCGGTATTTTAAATCTGTTTTACGAATTAAATACATTACAACCTCTACTCCTCTTCTCCATATATTTTCTCAATTTAATGTTTCTAACATATAATTGACTTATAAATAATTTAGTGACCAGTTTTTGTTTTATATTTATGATTAATATTTAGTTATTTAATATCTTATGTTCTATATATTTGATTTTGGAGATAGGGAAAGCAAATCTTCATTATAATAATCAAACGAAACTATATTACTGCCACTTAATATTTAGTTATTTGCTAATTAATAAAATTCACTGTTAATCAATTGAAGAAGTCATTCTTTTTTTTATATTACTACATAGAATAAATACCTCCTATATTCAGCGATTTCGTGCATTTGGTGGCTTAAAAGAAAGGCTTGTTCAGTGTAGTTTTAGAATTTTATTTTGCTTCAACTGACTCTGGTATACAACATAAAACTTTAGAAAATTGCTTTACATTAAAATTAGTTTTTGTTGTTTCTCAATTTTGATTTTCTATTTACCTACGAATAAAGACACTTAACTATTTTGTAAAAATTTTTCATAATAAAGTTTAGACAAATAAGCAAAAGTTTTAAATCTATGTGCACATTTAAATTTTTATTTATAAAAAATTAAACAAAATTTTCTTTTGGGATCAAGTAAAAAAATATACATGAGTTTGTGAGAACTCAACTCCGAACACAAATCAAGAAATATTCAAAAACAAAAAAAATAATTGTGTTACAAAACTGAAAACTTAACTGATACTTTACCGTTTTCCTAAATTCTGATTGTTCAAACATTGCCAGTTATATGTAGAGGAAAAAAAGATGATAAAATTCGAACAATGTCCTTCCTCTTTGTACTCCGAGATTAAAATTTTGAAACTTCAAACTTATATGGGAGCAAGAATTTGTAGCCAAAATACTTCTTATCTAATTAGTTCGGAACTTACGATTGCTTGGTGAAGTAATAATGAAAACTTAATATATAAAATTGAAATAGCGAGGATACCAATTAAAATGTTAAAATGAATATAGAAATTCGTTAAATTTTAAAGGGTTTTTGACATTTCTTCATCATCAGCCAGAACTAAAAGTAAAAACTCCAATAATGATTTATAACAACATTATTGCATCCTCATTTTATTGAAGCAAAAATTTAAGCAAATTCAATCCCACTGCAGAGTTTGTATTGGACCTGTCATGACTCATGAGTTTGAATATTTGTTGTGCAATTTCTGAAATATTTTTTAGAAACCATTTTTTTAAAAGAAAACAACGGATTTAAGACAATAATAATCGTGATTTTATCTGAAAATGGGCTTATTGAAATTTGTAAAGATAATGAGTATTTATGGATTTATAATAGTTTACCCGAATTGAATACCCATTTTTAATTACAAAAAAATGGAACTTCAAATTTGTTTAAATTTTTCGTGAGCTTCTGAAAATTCTGATTGCATAAATTTATATACTTGAAAAAAAAAAATTATTTTCCGGATAACTTGTCAAGTAAAAAGTATTGTCTAAAAAAATAGTCCTTAAGATGAGAATACTTTGCAAAAAGTATTTTTTAAAATTAAAATGTTCAACACCAAGCTTTTTTTTAATTCTGTAGTTTAAGTTACAAGCAGAAAGTAAACAAAGGCTTATTAGGCCTTTATTAAATTCGAATTAGATTTTTCAAAAACATAAACATGGTATTTGTTTTCTTTTGATTGTAATTTGAAGTATGTTAATTAATATTGGAGCTATAAAAATGAAAATTGTTTAATATGATTGCTTAAGCTTGAAATAGAAAACAATCAACAATGAATGAATGATTTAAATTTTTGTATAGGTATATAAACAAATATTTGTACATACGTATTTCACATACATATATTTGTTTACTTGTCTAACTATTTAACTTTTACTTTTGTTAATTATAAAAAAGCGAATATTTTTTTATTATAATTTTTTTATTTTTCATTTTCAATTTTATATAATGCTTATTTTGCAAATCGCTACTCTTGGCATGTACCTATTTATTATCGTATGTACATAATTGTGAGTTTATGTATAATGTATTTAAAAATAAATAAAAATGTTGAGAAAGTATAAAAATTTTATTTTGAAATATTAAATATTGAAATTTTAAAATTATATATATATATATATATATATATATATATATGTATGTGATGTACATACTTAGTTTATGATATAAACTTTGTTGTTTAATTGACTATATATTAACATATCAAGGTGGATTCACTGTTTCGTTCGAACTAATTTTTTGAAAAGAGAATTTTTTCATCATCGATTCGTTGTTTTGTCTTAAATACGACGAATACACGTTAAACATTTGTAAAAAATAATAACAAGTAAACAATATACGTTTAATTTTTTATTTTAAATGAAATCAATAAAAGTATAATAAAAAGAGAAAATAGTATTGAAATTAAATAATTTTCAATTCAATTCATTTATTTCCTTAAATATACATTTTTTTTTTTAAATACACAGATTTTTACAGAGTTTAGAGATATTCTCTTTACAGCTGAAACATTTTAAATTTTAAATAAATGGTACATTCTCATATTAATATTAAATTTTTAAGGGAAAACAGGATAGTAAAAACCTTATCCAAATAATTTTTTTTTTTTTTTTTTTTTTTTTTTTTAGATAAAACTTACATTTAATTAAACTTAAAACTAAAAACATAACTAACCTAACTACTACTAAGATATATATTTATTTTAATTTATTATCTATATGTATTTACAAATTTACATACAAGTTTTGTATCATAATATTGTTTGAATATTGCAATTTATTATTAAATTTCTCTTTTATAATATTAATATTTTCGTCAACCATATTCACATTGGTCTTATCGTGCAACTTTTTCGTTGAAAAATAAAATGGTAAGTTCATCATTAGCTTTAGTATTTTGTTTTGTGAAATTTGTAATTTATTTCTATGTGTTTTAGCACAAGTGGCCCAGATTGGCGCTCCATATGTTAAAATTGGGAAAAAAATAGTTTTTAGAATTATTATTTTATTTTCTAAAGATAGAAATGATCTCCGATTTATAAATGGGTATAGTATTTTTATGGTCATGTTAATTTTGTCAATTGTTTTATATATATGATATTGAAACGTTAACTTTTTATCTAGGTGCAAGCCTAAGTACCTTACGGTGTCCACCCACTTTATTTCAGTGTTGTTAAGAAAGAGATTGGATTGTGGCAACAAGGAGGTTTTTCTCTTTTTTGTAAAAAATATAGCATTTGTTTTTTCTGAATTTAATTTTATTTTCCATTTGTAATAATAGTCATTTAGGTTATTTAGGTACATCTGCAAATTTGATATAACGATTTGCGGGGAGGAGTTCGAAGTATATATGGCAGTATCATCTGCGTAAATTGAGATAGCGCTGTTCTCTATTAAAGGAATGTCGTGAGTATAAATATTATATAAAACAGGACTTAATACAGAGCCTTGTGGGACACCTGCTGCTATAGGTCTTAGTTCTGATGTAATGTTATTAATGGAAACGCAGAAATTTCTATTGCTCAGGAAGTTTTGTATGATTTTGATTAAAAATATTGGAAGACCGATTACATTAAGCTTATGTATTAGACCCTTATGCCATACTGTGTCGAAAGCAGCCTCAATATCTAATACTACCATACCAATTGACTTGCCTTGACTAAGGTTTTTTTTTATAAAATTTTTTACTCTAAGAAGAGGATGTAGTGTGCTATGTTCCGCTCTGAAGCCAAACTGAACGTTAGGTAAAATGTTTTTGCGGTCAAGAAAGTGAACTATTTTATCTTTTATTAATCTTTCGAAGATTTTTGAGAATGTTTTTAATAAACTTATCGGGCGATAACTATCCGGATGATTAGGTGGTTTGCCTGGTTTTAATATTGGAATTATTTTCGCGATTTTCCAATCATCTGGGAAATGGCCAATTTCTAGGCATTTGTTGAAAATATTTACTAAGTAGTCAATTACTTTCCTAGGCAGTTTTTTAATACAAATGTTTGAGATTTCATCCAAACCTGGAGATTTATTCCTCTTTAATGTTTTTATGATATTTTTAACTTCGCAATTTTTGATTAGCTCTGCGTTTTTTAAAGAGTAGTTAATAGTTTCAATCTGTCTACTACACGAGTCTACTAAATTGCTTGTATAACTATCGGAGAACAAATCAGTGAGTTGATGTTTTTTTTCTAATTGTTTGCTTATCAGATTAGCCTTTTCAAGATGTGTCAGGTACATTTCATTGTTAAAACTAAGTGGTGGCATCACTTGATGTTTATTTTTAATAACTTTTATTATTTTCCAAAAGGGTTTTGAAGCTTTGTTGAGTTGTTTTAGTTTTCCATTCCACTTTTCATTGCGAAAAAGAGTAATCTCTTCATTAATTTTTTCATTTAAAAAACTTATTTGAGCTTTGTAGATAAGTAAACGATTTCTTAACCATTTCCTTCTGATAACATTTCTTTGTTTAATTAGACTAGTTATGTTATCTGGCAACCTCGTTGAATAAAAGTTTTTACATGTTCTTGGAACAGCAATATTTATTGCTTCATGAATTTTATTATTCAGCAATGCTATCATATTATCTATATCATTTTTTGTTAAGTTATAGTTAATTGATAAAGAGTTGCCAGGATTATTTAATTCTTTAGTTAAGAATTTTTGGAACACATTCCAATTAGCCTTAGAATAATCTAAATGGGTGTGTTCGTTTGTTATTAATTTTTCTGACAAACTGAGAAAAACCGGTTGGTGATCAGATTGTAGATCAGTTATAGTTTCAGGAACTTCCATTATATTGGACCTATTGGTAAGAAATATATCCAGCACTGATGGGTTATTTCTGTTGCTAAAAGGAATATAAGTTGGTTCTGCTGGAAATAGGATTTTAAATCTGTCCGTTGTTAACAAGTCATTAAGTATATTACCCCAAGAGTTAGCACGTAGACAGCCCCAAAGTTTATTTCGACAGTTTAAGTCCCCACCTAATATGTATTCTTCTTGTATTCGTGAGAATCTTAAAAGGTCCGACTTGAACATACTCTGTATATGCTTTTTGTCTTTTGAAAATTTGCAGTTTTGTTTCAGGCATTTTGAAGAGTTTCCAGGAAAATACGTTGCAAATATTTTTAATTTAATATTTAATAGAGAAATTTCAATACCAATATTTTCTATAACATGTGTATTAAACGCAGAGAGTTGTTTGTGTTCTATCATTTTATTTATAACTATGGCAACTCCTCCACCTATTGATGTTATTCTATCTTTTCGGTATATTATATAATTTGGATGGGAGAACTTATCGTTTGTATTCAACCACGTTTCATTAATAAGACCAATGTGGATATCATGTTTTGACATGAAATCAAAAAATTCAAAATATTTTTTACGTATGGAACGTGCATTCCAAATTATTAAATTTAATTTATCAATATTATTATTCATTACTTGAATATAAGTATTTTACCGCTAGTTCGGTTATAATTTTAAATTGTTGCTCTTTATTAATACATGTGCTTAGTTTACTGAGCAGCTCATTTGTTAGTGTAGTTATTTGTTCAGCAGAAAACAAATTGTTATTAGTATTATTGTTTAAATTGTTATTATTTGTATTGTTAGTATTACCAGTATTATTACTTAATCCATCATTGTATGTATTTTTGTAAGTTGAGGTTGATGGTGTATTTATGCTAGTGGTTTTGCTTACCCAAATGCTATCTAATTGCTGATTAGTTGTAGATGTATTTTTTGAGAGCGTGTTTGGAAAGTTTATATTATAGTTGCGACTACTGTCAAAACTTTTAGCCATATCAGTACGTGGTTGATTGTCTTTGGAGAAACGTCGTCTCATAAGACTGATATATGTTGTTCTACATGGACATGCTGTATCTGTAGAATAATGTTCACCTTTACAATTCGCGCATCGTGGTTTTTCTTTCTCGGCACATTCGATTGTTGCATGGTTACCGGAGCAGTATGCACATCCAGTTTGGATATGACAATTTTTGGATCCGTGTCCAAACATTTGACAATTATGGCATTGAGTTGGCTTGCTTGTGGATTTAACTTTGTACTCCCACCGAACCTTGGTGTGGTCAATGTAACAGTAGTTTTGTTTTAACTGTTGTAGTGTGATACTTTTATTTTCAAAATATATAACGTAAATTACAATTTTAAGACCAAATTTAGTTGATCTTTCAATTGTTTTTACTTCCATACATTTTAAACCTAAATTATTCAAAGTAATTTTTACTTCATCATTAGACATTTTTTCTAAGCCCGATAATAGTGCCTTGTATGGTTTTGTATCTTTTGTGTCATATGAGAAAAATTCACATTTATTTTGTGTTAAAAGTTCACGTGTTTTATTATAAAAATCAACAGTTTTTAGAAATATTTTTATACCTATTGATACAGCCTTTACATAGTACTCTGTTATTTCATGAGTTTTTAATAATTCATGAATAAATTTCGGATTACTTTTCAAGACTGTGATTGGAGGAATTCTTATAATTTTTTCTGTTGGATTAGTTCCAACATTAGTGTTTTCCCCTGAAATATCTAAGTTTTTATCATCAATTGTTTGCAACGGTAAAAAATAGTTTGATTTTTTTTTATTAATAATGTCTTTCACTGTATTCGCACTTATATTTAAGCGCGACATTTTAGGTTTTATCGATGCACTATATGCATCATTAATTTGGGAAAAATTACGTTTTGATCTTATTTTTACGGTTTTTTATACACGGGTTTATATCTCGAAAAGTGCACTCAATGCAAGCAGAGAGAGAACTGAAATTAAATAATTAAATTGATTTTGTATTTTATATTTACAAATAAATTAAAATTTTTAAAAACCAATTATGTACTTAGTGTATATAAATGTACATAATCAGGGGTACCACGTAACTTGTTACAAACGCTTTTTATTGTAACAAAATACCAGCGTCTACTAATTTTTTTGATAGCATAAACTTTGTAACGCTACATTGGGATTGAAACATAAAAGAATCGAATCAGCGAAACAAAAGTTATGTGTCACCATTTTTGAAAAAAAAAAACCAATTTTTTTTCAGGAATTTTGTATTTGTTAAGAAAATATTTCCGAGTTGCACCAAAATTTTCTTCCCTTATGCGGATCCAACGTGGGCATATATCGCGTTCTAGAATTTCTAATATTTTTCTAAATACTTTTAAAAATATTGCTTGTATCATTGGAATCAATTTGAAATTAAAATTAACTTGATCGCCAACTCTACTAAATATGTTTAGTGTTGCTGCAATATTGGTCCAATTCCAGTTTCTCGAATATTATTTTTTAAATTAACCGTTTCTAGAGGCATTTTAAAAGCATTTTGGTCTAATCTAAAAAAAATTTAAATCTGCAATAAATTTTTTTTTTAATAAAATAAGAAATTACTTGGTGGTTGGTAATTCTAAAATATTACTTCCATGTCTAAAGTCTTTGATTCTCAATCGTATTTAAAAATATTCTTTCATCTTCCGAAGAGTCCGTTAATAGTCCGTTAATAACTCTCTAGCCATTTCGTAAAAATTTGTTCTAAGAAAACATTAGAACTCATAATTTTTTACATCAATAACTAAAAAAATAAATACCAATTTATTTATTTTTTTAATAGAAAATTGATTTTGAAAAAAATTGGTAATTTTTTTTTCTCTCGGTAAAAGCTCATGAAAGAGCGCAAGAATTTGTAAAAATAAGCTACACTGAGGCACAAAAAAATGTTGTTAGTAAAATGTTGAGAAGAATTTCAATTTGAATTTACAAAAACTCATATAAGTATATAATAAATTTATAAATTGCTAAAAAATAAAATAATAGATTATAAATATTTTATAAATTCTTCATACATAATATGTTAGTGTATAATTATACGCACATAACTTGCTTATATATATTGTTCTAAAATCCTTTTTTCCACACCATCAGAAGGAAAAGATATTTACGAAGGATTGAATATGTAGCTCTTGAATGTTCAAAAATCAAAAAAGATATTAGATGTAGATGTATATTTGGGTCTTGTTAAACCTATCAGTAAAATTTGGTCACTTATAATATTTGATTTTTCTAAATTTTCTGCATCGTGCTTTAAATTTTGATATTTTTGATAACGTGTATGAGACGTTAAAAGAACCACGCCTTGTGATGTTAAAAGAACCATGCTTTGTGATATTCTGAATGAATATGAATATTAAACTTGATGTTTTTGAAGCCGCAAATATTTCAAATTTCAATTAACAATATTCCAGCAAGATTCATCATGTTTTATCTTATAATAATTCTAGATGCTGAACATCCATCACTAGTTTTATTTTATACTTTTCAGGACGCTAGTTTTGTTTCGATAAAAGTATATTTTAAAAATTTTTATTTTTACATTATTATTTTATTTTATACTTCTTAGTTTTAAATGAAATCTATAGATATATTATAATTTCAGAAAGAGTATCCAAGTGTAAATTCAGAACTCTATCTTTAAATTTGTTAAACAACATTATTTATTTTCTTTT
Organism: Argyra leucocephala; assembly: GCA_963942445.1. NCBI lineage: Eukaryota > Metazoa > Arthropoda > Insecta > Diptera > Dolichopodidae > Argyra > Argyra leucocephala. Next base: position 154,008,321 of record OZ012677.1, on the reverse strand, counting down.
TGCGTTTGGTTTTAATATTAACAAAAAAAATTCCAACCTACCACGTAAACTTACATATAAATAAATAAACATATAAATAGATACTGGCAAGTTAATAATAAATAGGGTTGAGTTTTTTTATACATATGAACAAAAAACAATTTCTGATAAAAAGATTCAACGATTCGACGATTCCTATGTACCTAAACAATTTCTTTTACGCGAACACCCTTATCATTATTATTTATTCTCTAATAAAAAGTAAAGGTCCTATGAGAATTCGAAAGGATTCTTCTCATGCCGTATTTGTATTGACATGGTTGGTGTACAATTGTAAAATATTTTAGTTTTCTTTTTTGTATACGCATATAATCAATAACTATGAGCTAAAGTTAATAGTTAAAGGATGGCATGGATTTGAAATTTTCTTCATTATTTATAAAATAATGAAATTTTTCAAAAGAGTATAGTTTGGTAATAATTTAACTACGCTATTTAAGAAGGCATAGTTCTTGACAATAGTGATAGTTTTCCGCATATAATTTGTGGAAATTTAATAAATAAAGAAATACTTGAAAAAATTACACATGACAACCTAAACTACTTTTGTACTTTCTTTCGAATCGCACAATGTATTTCAGACCTTATATTTTATTTTATAGATTTTTATCATATAGAAATAACAATTAACTTAAAATAATATTTTTCAGAGATTAGTGATTTGATTATGATTATGATAACTTACGTCATTATGCAATTTACGATCTAGATAACAATATTATTGTGTTATTATTTTTGATAATATAAATTGAACGAATGTTCAGTATTATAGATTCTTTAGAAACATACGAGTATTTAACTAAAAATAAAAAATATTAAATAAGTTTTTCTAAATAAATTTTACTCTTATACTTAGCTTTAAAAATTTTACTTACACTTAAACCAAAATGTTTAAAAAATATTTCTTTTTAATATTGCCTCTTTAATGGATAAACTTCAATAGGAAAAAAGAATTTTGGTAAATTAATTGGGCAATGATAGAAATTTTATTAAATTATTAACTGCTATTAATAAATCATAAAATTTTAAAAACTAATTTCAATATTATATGAAAATTATTATTATGTAAAGGATAGCTTTTTCAATCCTAGTATTTCTAAACAAACACGTATCTTGCCATTTTGTTTCGGTTATCACACAAATCCTAAACTCCTAACACCCTTCAAGATTATTTGAAAAACCAAAGATGTAGGGTTGGTCTATAGGGTGAATAAAAGAAATTATATCTATCTTTACTTTATCCTACGCACTTAGATTATACGGTTCGTTGTACACCCACTCAGCGATTTCACTTCCGCTTCTTCAGCATACCACAAGCAAAGGTATTACAAACTTGAAAATTAGTAATTAGGTACAATTTTAAAAATAAATAAACACGTCTTTTACTGATTTCAAACTTTCTAACTAAATAGCTGCTATGCATTTCACATCACCAATCAGGAATATTAAAAAACCGAAGATGTTATAGATCTGCTGAACATCGGTAATAATGTATTCTCTAAAAAATAAACAACTATGCCTTTTCCCGTTTTCCAAAATACTGACTGGTTCTGAAGAAATTGAAAGTAATTCTTATACATATTGTATATATTCACTCATATTCTTTAAGACTCATCGTGTCAGTGAAAAAAATTCACTGGCGTATTTCTGGAAGACTTTCAATTTTGGAAGAGGGTAAATTTTTCATCACTGCGGCGATGAACCTTAAGAATATTGGTGAATATTTTGGAAATTATTTATTTATTTATATCATTTTGAACTCAAGAGAGCTAAAGCTTTTCTAGAGTGTTTTACAAATAAAATTAAATGCGTGTTCAAATTCAAGGTTATTTGGTGAAAGAAGAATTTCTGAAGACATAAAATGGTAAAATTGAAATAGCGTAGATACAGTCCCCAAAGAAAATGAAACTGTTAGTTACGCAACGGAATTTCTAAATTTTTTGGATTTGATAAGGTTTTTGACTCCACTCACCAGCCAAAGTTCCATTTCACCAGCCAAAATTTAAAATAGGAGCTACAATAATTCTTCTATTTCAATCAGCCAAAACAATATAATATGTATCAGATTAATAACAAAAATATAAATATAAAAAGTATTACATCCCAATGTTATTGAAGCACAAAATCAAATCTATATTTTTAATTCAGAAACCCAGCTTCGTTTCAATCTGCTATGTTGGTTTACTATGAATAAGTCTATAGCTGGTTTAGATGTAATTATATATTTATTATATACCTCTTTTACGGAGCAAATATGAAATCCGCTTCTTGTGATGTTGTTCCATGATGAAATAATAATCGATCTCAGAACTTCTCAGAACTGTTGGATGACATAAGCTCAAACTACTGTGTTACATTTGTACTACTTTGTTTTCAAGGGACAGTTGTGAGTGGCGACCAATTAGTTAATATATTTTGCTTAATATGTCCCTGTTATTTGCTTGCTTTTGTTTATTATATGTGTGCACCATTATAAGTCTGTGATCTAAAAAGAGGTCTAGATATTTCACTTGTTCTGCTTGAGGAACCGTAGAACCGTAGGATAACATAAAGACATGTTTCCATTAAAGTTCTACGCCTTTTACACAATATTTATATCAAATGAAATTCAGTCAAATGAAATACAGGCATGTGATAGTAACCCGTGATGGTTATGTGAACTGATTTTCATTTGTTCGATTAATTTGTTCTTAGATCATGCCATCTAGGACTAAGATACATTTTTAAATTTTAATTAAAACTCAATTTTCCATGCCATATTGTTTTTTAAACTTATTCACATATTTTATGCAGGAGGGGTATATATTCCAATTGAAACAATTTGTTTTTTAATAATGTATATTTAAAAAAGTTAAAGTTCTATGACTAATATGTGTTATTATTATTATAATATTCAGAAATAAAACTCTACCGACTTAACATTTTTAATTTTTTTTCGTCTTTGATTCAGCAATTTACCAACTTACAATTATTCATAATGACAATAAATTGATTAAAATTTAAAAAATTCAATTTTCTCTCATACACTTTTTTGTATTGTTATTGCATTACTTTTATTTTTATTATTGCTATCAAGGTCTATTTATTTTATTTATTACACAAAATTGCATTGTCAATCGTGTCAGAGCATTTCATAACTAATGCATTTACAGAGCAAAGAGAAAGTTTTCTTTTCAATTTTTATTTTTTTTTAAATGTTTTTGTTTCATTTCTTTTTCTCTATCACTTTTAATATCGCCTCCACATTTACTTTAAAAACCAGTATTATTTATGGTATGGTTTTTATTTTTGTTTTCGGAAGAATACCCTGTATCACCTGATGATGCTATTTTATTTTAAATATAGTATAGATAAACTACGAAAGAAATAAATCAAGTTTTTAAATAAAATTTGTTTAGCAAATGTTTCTAATAATATAAGTTAAGTACATGGTATCTGTTATTTTAAATTGATTTTCTTCGTTTTTTAGTTTTACAACGAGACGATGTAATTTAAGTAACTAACTTACTTATCTTCTTTTACTGTCTGTCCTTTATGGATGTTAGCGATCACATGTTATTGTAAACTTGTTGTTTTGCTTGTGAATTCTTCTCTATTTTGAGTTGTTCTGACTAATTCACCTATAATTCTTAAGACAGTCCAATTTCTGATATTTCTTAGCCATGATAATTGCTTCCTTCCAATTTCTCGCCTGCCTTCAATTTTACCTTGGTCTATTAGTTGAAGCATTTCATGTTTTTGATTTTTCATGATGTGGCCAAAGTATGCTGTTTTACGACGCTTGATATAACAAAGCAATTCACAATTTATTTGTAATCTTTGCAGTATACTTCCGTGTTTCTAACCCTATCGATTAAAGATATTTTTAGGATTCTTCGGTTTAAACTCACATTTCGAAAGCTTCAATTTTGTTCATATTTAACAGCTTCAAAGTCCAGGTTTCCATACCGTATAAAAGTACTGACCATACATAACATTTAACAAACTTTAGCCTTAATTTGATGTCAAAATCTCTATTCGTGAATATCTATACTTCATAAAGGCACTCCATAACCAATGACCAAGATATATATATAACTGTTGACAAGTTTTATTGTTTTATTTTATATATGTACATACTTTTATATTAACCTTTCACTGTCTGTTTATTTATTTATTTGGTAGGTAGGTTGTAGGACTTTGTTTCTTAATATTAAAACCAAACGTAAAAAGAAAAAAAATAATTTTGTTTAAAAAATTTACAGATAGAGTTCTGAAATTTTGCACAGTTATTCATGATTCAAAAAGGAACCGGTACTTTACAAAGCTATCAAATGACAGGTTTGGGTAGCTGCCACACAACTCCTAGCACCTATCAGGAATGTTCCAAAAACCAATTGTGTTATAGACGTTTGGAGAGTTTACATTTATATACTCTTTATGAAATTATTATACCTATATGTTTCATTTAAAACTAAAAAGTATAAAAAACACATTCAAATACAATGTTTATTATTTTTTTTTGTACTTATGGCGTATGGATATGCAACAACAATAGCAATCACCACCATTCACCAAGTTGGTCTGCAGATTTATCTGTATATAGGATCCACTGTTAAAAATAAATAAATAAATAAAATAATGTAAAAATAAAAATTTTTAAAATATACTTTTATCAAAATAAAACTAGCCCCTTAAAATGTAGAAAATAAAACTAGTGGTGGATGTTGATCATCTAGAACTATTATAAGATAAAACGCAAAAGTATATAATGAATGTCGTTGGAACAAAACAAAAGCAAAGAGTAAACAAAATATCTCACTTAATAACACAGTGTTTGAATTGACTTTAAGATTAACTCTGGAAGAGGAGTTGTCGTTGATTGATTAGGTGTGAATACTTTTTCTATAACTGATCAGCGAATGCAGTTCCTTTTTCGGTCTCGCTTCTAGTCCAGTTTCCATTCGGTAATCGAATGATTACCTCTGCTACAACAGCGCGTTTCAGGTTTTCGACTGCCCTCCATAATGAGTAGTCAGATGCTGCCAAAGGAGTTAAGCCCTCTAAATATTTATGGAAGTTCTCTGTCACATATTACACATACACTTGGTAAGGTGCAATATCCTTTGGAACACCCATATTCTTGACAGCTAAGGAATTGGATGGGGCCAGTTCGCTTATGTAGTTATCCGACTGTAATTTTACGGTGTAAGATTAAATGTGGAAAACTACTGCTATTGTCAGGAACTAAATAAGTAAATCAGGACCTTCTTAAATAGAATAGGCTCATTTTATTTGATTTGTTACCAGATTATGCTTTCAATTATTTTTTTTCATTTATTATATCCCAATGACAATGGGTAATAGACCAGGTTGGAAAACCAATAAAGCATTATTTTGCTTCATCGGGAATCGAACCTGGGACCTCTCGGATGAAAGGCAGGCCCTCTACCTAGTGCACCACTCAGCGATAATTATATCTATTGTAGAGTAACTTCGCCTTCATAATAGCATAGTTCCATGTTATTTTTAGTGATAACCAGAATTTTCAACTATTTTATAATTTATTTTATCCCAATGACAAAGGGGAAAACCCCATAAAGCATTTTTTTTTTGCTTTCGTCGCTCTTCTTACTGTGCCACCCAGCGTGTAGTCGTTTTAAATATTTAAAATGCCAATCGTCGTTTTCAGAAACTTAGAAAAGGATTTAATCAAATTTGTTAAAATTTGTCTTCCCTTTATAAAAACGATGTTGATAGGAACAAGTAGAGAAGAACACTCATTGTATATATAACAAATAGATTTGATCTACCTGATGATAACTTATCTATTGGACGATAATTTGCGATATTATTTGCTGGGTCCTTTGCACGCACAAAATTTGTGGAAATATTTAATTTTTAAGAGACTGATTAAATAAAATTGACAACAGGTAAACGAATGATTCTAAACATGTTTTTTTTTTTAAATTATCTCCGGAATTGGGGCCTGGGAACGTATTATTCTGATAAGAGCTTGAAAATAATTTTTTAAACTATGCTGCAATAGCTTCAGTCAGAGATGTTACTGTACTGATTGATTCTTTATAAGTCAAGTAATTAGAGAATTGATCTGATTTACGTTTCCAATTGATTAACTTTGAGAACAGAAAAATTTAAGGTTCGATCTTACCTCTTGAGCAACATTCTATTCAGCATATTGTATTCATGGTATTTAGCACACATACTGAAGCTTTGAAAATATTAATAATAAAGAAAGTACAAACTCATTGTAAGTTTCATTAGTTTTATTCAACAAATACTTTTTCCAGGAATTTTTACATTTCATAAGGTTAAACTATAAATTTGATTTCAAAGAAGTTGAATTTATAATATGTAGCTATAATAAATGTTATTATAATAATAATATGAAAAACAAATGGGTGGATAGTAGTTGTCAGTATAGTCAGTTTAGTCCGAGGTCAAGAACAAATAAAATCAAACTGTCTGTTTATACAATATATGTATTATTATGTGTATTGCTATTCTCTTAAGTAGATTTAAATCTGGAATATTGTTTTATTTTATTATTTGTTATCTAAATCGAGGGTGCTCTATCGATTGGTGATATTTTCAACTTCCGGGAAGGACCGCAAATCGATTTTTTATCGCCAAAAATCACCAAAATTGGCCGAAATCGAAATGGGAAGGATTTCAAATGGGAAGGGCTACTTTTTTATGCAAATTTTGAGCGCCCTCAACTTAGTTAATATATTTTTTTTTAATTTTAAAATAACGGCTTCTTTTCCTCTTAAAAAGATACACATGCTCTGGAACACCCGGTATATGCAATTTCTTTACACAATATTTTAGTATGCATTATGTATTAAGGAAATAATTTAGTGTTTGATTAATTTAGACATAAAAAGTGTTGGTTTATCAAATTTTTAACAACATGAATAAAAATGATCGTTATTTAGTGCTAAAGTGTACTTTTATTGAATTATCTTTATCATATTTTCGTTTCAAAGATTACTTTTTTGTCCTTGTCACTGATATTCTCAAAACAATAAACATTCCCAGAACATTTCACTTGTTTTTTTTTTATGAAATTTGTGTTTAACTTTATAATTAATTTCATAAAATTCTATAAAAAAAAAAAACAAATCTTTTTAAAAAAGTGTTTTTGTTTTTTAAAAACAATATCTTGAAACTTTACAAAAATAGTTTTCTCTGTCTATAAACGTAATTTAATATTCCCTTGATTAACTTACCTGTGTGTGTATGACAATTCTAAATTATCAATCAATGACAACATTGTGTGTACAATAACAGTAAAGTTTTTCAACCCCATTTTTGAATGACATAAACGTTTTTTTTTTGTTTTCGATTTCGTTTTTGCTTCACACTCTATCATCTACACATATTGAACATATTTTGCCCAACAACAAGTCAAAATAATTGAAAACATAACAATGTTGTTCTAATTTAAAATTGATCAATATAACATAACTTATCTTTCGTTATTGAAACAAGAAAAACACAAAATTAAAATTGATTTTTCATTTCATAAGGTTTCAAAAGAAGGATTGTCTACTCTGTCACGTTTTAGTTACTTCTTCTTTTTAAAGGAACAAAATACACATTTCGCATGACATACTTGTACATATATGTTGTATTTTGTAATAAATAAATAAGTATGACTGGTTGGGGGAGGTAATGAAACATTGAAATCTAACTTTATTTGTGAAGTATTAAAACAAAACTCCTCTGAGTAATTAAAAACAAAAAAATGGAAAAGGGCGACATTAAAAAACAAATATGTTGTATTCAAAAAGATATACATATAAGTATAAATAAATTGCTAAAAACTAATAGTTACTTCAATAACGAAATATAATAAGTATGTGCTGACTAATCAAAACATAAAACAAAAGTATTAGTTATATTAGAAAAAATTCAATGACCACTTTTGTCATGTCATTAAATAGAATTTTTACATTTCATAGCTAGTCCAAATAAAATCAGTTTAAAGTGAACACTTAGAACTATCACAACTTTTATTTTGTAAATAACAAAAATGTGAAAATAATTTTTAAATTTTGTCATAAAACTTACATATTCTTTAATAATTTTGTTAAAAATTTTGAAAACTAAAAAACATAAAATAAAAATGAAACAACTATTTGGAATATTTGATGTATGTATTAATTTGAATAGGAATTTGTAAACATTTTCTGGAAAAATAATTTTTTTATTTATTTTTAAAGGGGAGAACATTTGGTGAGAACTATTGTCGAATTCCAGAAAATTTAAGAGGTACATATAACCAATTCATTATTATATTATTTTATTTTAAATTAAATCAGTCGATATTATTTTTAAATTTGATTATTTTATGCTAAAATTTCAGTTCAGTTGTATTTCTGAAATCGATACTTTTTAAAGATGATCGATCAAGTTTATTAAGTTTAACATCATCCATTTTATTTTGATATTGTCAAAATAATGATTAAATGGGTTCGTTACAAAATACTGTATCACAAAATGTTAAAATACTTTTTTCACAAACTTTTAAAAAAAATGCAAACAAGCACTGCAACAATTTTTATTAAAATCTTTATTTATATATTTATTATATAGGTATCAGTGTACTGCATGAATCCATTCATATTGTGAATACTTACATTATTGACAATATACAAGTATAATATTGAGTGTATTGAGTGTAATAAATATTTATTATTATTTATTGTGTTGTTGAACTAATAATTTAGTTTGTTTTCGGTTCCACACATTATCTATATCTTCTAGGTGGTGACTGGTGGAAAGTTCCAAATTCAAGAAATTCACAGCCTCCAGCAAAAATAGGTTATTAATAATTATTATAAATAATTTTTAAAAAATTTTTGGATTGGTTCGACGGTCGTCGAAGTCGGGACCGATATTCTGCAGATCCCACTGTTCTATAAATAAATAAATAAATAAAGAAAATTATATTGGTACGTATCTTAAACGCACACACATAGAATTAAACATGTCCTTTATTTTCTGTGTCGGTTTCTTGAGAACGATTTCTAGTTACGATTAATTTTAGTCACACCAAAGAATTTATAATGTAATTTTAGTTCATTGAGTCACACATAAGTACATACTTTTAAAATATTTTACAATACATATTTTAAATATTCAAATAAAATAAGATAAATTTTCAAAAACCCAACATAAAATATTTGTTTATTTTATTGTTATTGAATTGATTGCCTATTGCCATATATTATAAAAATTTCACTGGTCTTTCTTGTTCATTTGGCTACAAAAAATATTGAGAATATCTTATTATCGTAAATGTAACGAACTATCCGAAGGTGCAGAAAAAGAACAGATAAATTGATTGATATATTAATATCGCATCCTGTCGTGCTATTGCAATCGCGATCCCTGAATTCAAATTAACGTGAAATTACTACAGATATATATTATAATAAAACAATAGCATTTGAACCTATTTGATATTTAATTGTTTGATATTGAAAAATATATGCAGAATATTTGTGAATACGAACAGTTGAAAAAATACTAGTAAATATTTTTAAATTTGTAGTTTTAATTGAAAATTTATTGATCCTATAAACACTTGAATGTGATGTTAAATTTATAATTCCAGTATCTTACTGTGAAATTGTTACATTAAAAAAAAGAAAAATAATTTTATTGAAATAATTTTTATTGTTTTTGAATGATTATCTTGGAATATGATTCTATTTGCAGAATGATTATCGTGGAGTGGCTATAATACTGACAGTGGATGTAATACTGACATATGAAGCGATATTTTCATTTATTAAGAAAATTATTCATATAAAACAATCGTTTATTTTTTTTAAATTAAATTCAAATATTCAAGATTCATATTTTGTTTAAATCAGCCCGATAGTGTACAAAATAGAAGAAATATCACTTCTAATTCAAAAGTGGTCGTGGTAATACGTGTTGTTGCAAAGATTCGTTAAAATTTATGCCTAAATTTTAAAATTCCTTTATTCTGTAATATTTTCTATGTAAGTTTAAATTAATAACTAATTTTTAAAGAAATACATTGTTTTGTTATTCAGTTTGAATTACTGAAATGTATTTATATTAACAAAGTGAAAATAATTATTAATTTTAATTAAAATAGTTTTGTTAGAATTAGGAGCAAGCGAATATACATACTGTTCTTAATACTGACACATATGTCAGTATTGGGAAAAAGAATATTAATTATTAAAAGCTTATTACAAATTAAATATTTAATATTTTTTTGAAATTCTTTTTACTTTCATTAGATATTTATTGTATTATTTTATTGTCCTAATTCTGACACAGGTATTTCATAATAATTATCACACAAATTAAGAAACATAAAGACTGTCAGAATTATGTCCACGTATTAGCTCAGTATTAGATTCCTAATATGTCAGTATTAAGGTTTTAGATTTTGAAATTATTTTTGTAAAATTTAAACTGTTTAGTATGATTTTAAATACTTTCTGTATAAATTAATTAATGTAAAATAATGTGGATTTAAATATGACTGTAAGTTTTGGGATTAGTCCAATGCAATAATAGGCCTTAAAGTTGGGTTTCAGTATTATATACAAATATATGTCAGTAAAGCAAAGAACATTGTGTGTTAGCGTATAAAGGTGAAAAAGCCGTGTACAATATGACGAACAATGATGAAAAGGAGTGTCTTACAACACTTATTGTCTACAATGGAATTTTTATCCTTATTTAAAAGAAAATGATGCTCAATTTCCTGTAATTCTATTCTTAGATGCATGTTTCTCACTTATCATTAGCGTTAAGTGACTTTTGCAAGGAGAAAAGTATAACATTAATTGCTCTTTACCCCAGTGCAACTCACCTTTTGCATTCACTAGTTGTTGTTGTTGGTATTTTTGGTCATATTAGCTAGAATGGAAAAAGCTGCTCATAAATGGAAACTGGAAAACGATAGAAAAAAATTAATGAATTTTTCCATTATTCTTAGAAAATTTTATCCATTATTCTTATTCCACATAACTATATATTTATTTTCAGCTTTGATCCTTCTTTTTACGCTCTTGACAGTAACTTAGGTAGAATCACCTTTTCGTGCTTAATTAAGTACGGTACTGCAATTTTACACTACCATATCTACAATATTTCGAGTATTTATTTAACAAATTACTAACTCTACTCATTAAATGTGGAAAACTACTGCTATTGCTAGGAACTAAGCCTTCTTAAATAGAATAGTTTCATTGTATTTAATTTTTTACCAGATTGTACTCTCAATTATTTTTTGGCATTTATAATGTTTCAATGACAAAACGTACTAGATCAGGTCGAAAAACCAATAAAGCATTTTTTTGCTTCATCGGGAATCGAACTTGGGACCTTTCGGGTGAAGGCAGGCGCTCTACCTACTGCGTCACCTAGCGTGCAAATTACACCAATTCCTGTGAATTACCAGTTGCCTAAGACCAGTTGCCAGAATTAAGAGCTATACTTTTGATTTTATTTCATCAAATATATTTAATATACATTTAATACATTTAAGATATACTTAAATACTTAGTCGTTTTATTTGTCTTCTATATTTATTATCTATAACGCTATTAGAAACTGCATTACTATGCATATGTCAGTATTAGGAACCAAAACTGTCAGTAATAGACTCAACAATTTTTACGCATCTCAGTATTAGAGACAAAAATTTCTTTAAAATCATGAATTAAAAAAGTTTTAAATTTAATTTATATCTTAACCAAATTACTCTTAAATATCTAAATTTTCTGATAAAACAATTTTTTTGGGAAAATAATTATAATTTATATAAAAGAACTTAATTTAAAGTTGAATTTGTCGCGTGCACTGTCAGTATTATACCCACTTACCTTAACTATGTATCCTAAATTTAGTTTATATAAATTGATATAAACTATAATACATAATTAGTTTCTACATTTTTTGTTAATTTACTTTTAAGTTAAGCTTATGTAATGAGCATCTATTTCTTTTTAAATGTTAATTTGAAAAATATTTTTTACGGATCCATATCTATCGTACCCATATAGGTACCTTATGTATGAACTAAAATTTCCTCCTAATTTATAAAACAAATTAACTTGAACAAAGTAGTTATTTGAATTTATTAAAAAATAATTTTCTTGTTTCAACTATGAATAGAATAAATATTTTTTTGAAAAAAAAAAGTTTCGTTATTAGATTTTTTTCGAAAAATATTCATTGTGTTCGTATAAATTTTGTCGAATATGAATGGATACGAATACGAATATTTGGATACACAACACCTGCATATTATGGTTAATTTTTAATTTCTCAAAAATATGATATACCTATATGTATTACGTTAATTCTTTACTATCGTTTAGAAAATGAACACTCTATGTAGATCCCAGCCCACCTACATACATATGTATATGTACATATGAAATGTAGGTATACCTATAAATTTGAAAAATATTTATTACGAAATATTTTCAATCTGGCCTTTAATTTACTGAATCATCATTTAAATTGAATTTATTTTGCTGAATAATAATACTTTTTTTATTATAATTTTGTAATTTGAATTTGTATATAATAAGAGTTGAACATTTACAGCTGATAAATTTTGTAATTTCAATTCCAATTTAATTATTATAACAAACTTACACATTAATTTATCAGTGATTTGCTAATATGAATTCGTTTTAAAAACTTCATAATAATTCTCCGAATTCTCTAATTTTAAGTAAACTAAAATAATTTTAAAGTAAAGACACAAAACTTAGTGTTAGTAATGAAAAAGAAAATTTTTCTAGAAACCTCCTCGACTAGTCCCTTCCACCTACTTACTCATGACTGTCTCGAAAACACTTTTGTTAAATTTCACTCGTTGTGATAAAATTAAAAAAAAAAAAAAAATTTCAAAATATTCGCAATCAAATAACTTTGAAACAAAATTGTTTTAACCATTGATTTTAACCAAACCAAGGTTGAATTTAATTATTATTGGAAATTAAAAAAAATTTATACAAAATTATAATTTAAATATTTTATTTTATTTCTTTTAAATATTGCAGATGCGGATGTAAGAGGAGAGAGAGTAAAAGGAGATATTCCTCAACTTAATAAATGTAGGCGAACATTTGTTTCGTCTGAAAATTTAGCAGTAGAAGCAACAGAAGAAAATAAATCATCGATATCGATTATTTCAACAAATTCAATTAGAAAAACATTAAATAAATCATTTCATTTATCACACGATAAAACTTTAAATAATTTAAGAAAAATATCAAAGCAATTAATTAAACCAGTCGTTAGTAACAAAAGTAATCACAATTTTAATATCGATAACGATAAGGACTATAATCAAAATATTGAACTAACTAAAGAAGTAGAAGCAATAACAATCAAATCAAAGGACCACAAACAACGATACCAACAAAAACAATTTACTGAACTTGGTAGCAATCAAACCAGCAATATTAATAATAAAAATCAAAATATAGTTAATAATAATACTAATATAATTAGAAATTGTTGCAAAAATAACAAAAATTGTATTCATAAAAAAGGCAGCCTTATTATGAACAGTCACGCTGCAACAGCAACTGCGTTAAATTTACAATCGTCTGGGCAAAATTCCGTTGTTGGTCATCACCGAGGTTTTTCTCAACCAACTGTAACTGCAACAACTAGTTCTGGTGATCCATGGTTCTTACAATCAACTGGTCATCAAATGCCACCAACAGCACCAGCTAGGCATAATAAACGTCCAGCTCCACAGCCTGGAACTGCAGCTATTAATTCAATTAGTGGAGGAAATAACTCAACTCTTGGTATACCAATTATTGGTGGTGGTTTATTACAACAACAGCAACACAGTCAATCACAGCCGCATATTGTTCCACCAACTGTACCACCACATCAAAGTAGTATAGTATGTTTTAATTTCATACGTTAAATATTATTTTAATTTTTTATTTTAATCATTTAATTTATTTTATATTTTTAGAACCAACATATTAATTCCATTCATCTCTCCTCGCACGCTTTAAATAGTCATAATTTATTATCTTCGAATCACACACCAAAATCTCCAAATCAACAACAAATTCTTCAACAACAACAGCAACAACAACTTCATTTATTGTCTACACATCAGTTGCAACAGCAAACAACAAACTCTACATGTCAAACATCTCAATTGTTAAGTAATTCTAATAATAATATAATGTCAACATCATTAAATACAACACAACTACCAAGTCATTTAAATCCTTCTAATGTTGGGCAAAATGTACCTAGCGGTACAGGTAAACCGCAACATCCGCTTCCAGGAATGCTACCCTCAAGTATGAATATACAACAGCAACAACAACAACAACCACCATCATTACCTCCAACTTCCTCAATTCATGTACCAATTGCTTCAAATGTAATCATGTCGTCATCATTGCATCAATATGATTCAAATGGTGGGGGTACTTGGAATAGTACATCATCATTATCACCTACAATATCAAATGCTTCTTCAACATCATCAAATACCCATTTACATGGTAGTAGTAGTTCACAACCGCTTCATAAAAAATGTGAAGTTAAATTAAATGCAATGCCGTAAGTACAATGCCGTAGTGACAGTTAACGATATGCTAATTATTTATTAAATAAACTTCCCTAAAGATTTATTTTTCTTTGTGAATGCTTTCGTTTCAATACAAAGAAAAAACAATTTTTAATTACAATTTTCTGGAATATTTTATTTTGTTTTTTTTTTGCGATAAGATAACTTTTCAAAAATTTTCACCACTTATTAAATATATGTTCGATAACAAACAATTAAACTAAATATTGAGTGTTTGATTCTGAAAAAGTGAATAATAAAGATAGGAATTATTTATTGAATTTAATTAATTTGTGAATATAAAAAATGTTTTTATTTTTAATAGAATTTGATAATTTGACTTTGAATAAAAATAGTTTGTGTATTTTTATTTTTGTATGTTAATTATGATATATATAATATTTTATAGCTGGTTTCACGGAAGTATTTCAAGAGATGAAGCTGAACATTTGCTTCAACCACGTGAAGATGGATTATTTTTAGTAAGGGAGTCTACAAATTTCCCTGGAGATTATACATTATGCGTTTGTTACCAAGGAAAAGTAGAACATTATCGTGTAAAATATTTAGAAAATAAATTAACAATTGATGATGAAGAATATTTTGAGAATCTTGGTCAACTGGTAGCTGTAAGTTTTTTTTTATGTTAACATTATAAAAACTTTACATGTTCATATGAGTACAAATATAAGTACATATATTAAATTTAATTATTTTTGTAAAATAGCATTATGAAAAAGATGCTGATGGGTTGTGCACGCAACTGATAAAATGTCTACCCAAAAAAGGTAAACAAGAGTATTGTATTAACTCAAAAGAATTCGCGGACAAAGGATGGGTAATCCCAGAACCAGATTTACAATTAAGAGAGAGTATAGGTAAAGGTGAGTTTGGTGATGTAATGCTTGGTATATTAAGAAATGAAAAAGTTGCTGTTAAAATGCTGAAAGACGATGGAGCTGCACAAAAATTTTTGGCGGAAGCTTCTGTTATGACGTAAAAACTTTTTAAGCAATTTAAAATTATGCAACACTGATTATTTTAAATATATTTTTTTAGAACACTAGAACATGAAAATCTCGTTAAATTTATTGGTTTAGTATTTACAACAAAACATATTTATTTAGTGACAGAATATATGAGCAAAGGATCTCTAGTTGATTATTTGAGATCACGCGGTCGTCAGCATATTACGAAAAAGGATCAAATTAATTTTGCATAGTAATATAACAATTATTTTATAATTTAATTTTGAATTTATAGTTTTATTAAATTTTAATTACAGTGATACGTGTTCGGGCATGGAATATTTAGAAGCTAAAAAAGTTGTTCACAGAGATTTGGCAGCTAGAAATGTTTTAATTTCAGAAAACTGTGTAGCTAAAGTATCTGATTTTGGTTTAGCTAGAGAAGAATGTTATAATTTAGAAGTTGGTAAATTACCAATTAAATGGACGGCACCAGAAGCTTTAAAAGGAGGTGTAAGTTAAATTTAATTAAATTTTTTTGATCTTTCTTACTATGGTAAAATTAATTTCAGAGATTCTCTAACAAATCAGATATGTGGAGTTTTGGAATTTTACTTTGGGAAATTTATTCATTTGGAAGAGTTCCATATCCTAGAATAGTAAATCCTAAAACTAATTTAATTTTTATTATATCTATTAACTATTTACTTTATTATATTTTTAGCCACTTGCAGATGTTGTCAAACATGTTGAAGTTGGTTATAAAATGGAGGCACCGGAAGGTTGTCCCCCCGAAATTTATGAAATGATGAGACAAGCTTGGGACTTAAATCCATCCAAAAGACCAACATTTTCAGAACTGAAAGTAAAGTTATTGCAGTTAAAAAATACTACAACATGAAAGCTATTTGATGAAAATGAAGTTGACATTTATAATAAGATATGTCCAGAAAAACAAAATCATATTGATAGAAGCAACAACAATAAGTGAAAAATATAGAAATAGAATTATTACCAGTTAAAAAACTACATAATTTAATAATAAAACGAATATAAATATTATTATAATTAAAAGTTAATGTTAAAAACTTTTTAAATGTCATTATATATCTTTAAAATATAATGCGTAATATAATTTTAAGAATACTGTGAAAAGAAATAATTATATCTTGAAATTGTTTAAAATGTTAAAAAAGTTATATAACTTATAATTTTTATTTTGTTATTTTTCTTTTATTTAATTTAAATTTATTTAATTTAAAAAAAAAAAAAAACAAATGTCCACGCATTAAAAGTACACTTTCCGTCTTTATTATTTTTATTATTATATTATTTTTAAAATTTCTAGGATTTTTAATTTTATGAAAATGTTTTTCTTTTAGTTTTTATTATTCCTAATTAATATTTTCTGTTATAGGGTTTACAAACTTATTTATTTTCCCAAATTTGAAATATTTGTAATTAAATTTTAAATTATTAAATAAGAAAATTGTAACTATAATAAAAACCTTAAAATATATTTACAAAAGCAAAAAAAAATAACACCACTATATATAAAGTTTTAAATTATATGCATTTATATATACAAATATATAAATATTAAAATACTTATATATAATAAAATTTGTTTTGTGTAATTAATAATTATACAATCTCATTTAATTGAAAATTTACATCTGATCCAAAAAAAGTTTCCCTTTAAAAAATTTGTTCGTGATTTTTGCAAATTTTCAAAATAAAATATTAAAAAAATAATTCTATTGTTTTTTTTTACCACACATTAATTAATATTATAATTAATTTATAATTTTCATTTGTAAATATTTTTAGTAATAATTAAAACAGATAAAAGAAACAAGACGTAGGGGAAAATTTAGTGGTGATAGAGGAGGATTACTTTTTAAGTGTAAAATATAAAATAAAATGTATAATTTAAAAAAAAATGTTAGTCTCGATGTTTTAGTTTAATAATGCTGGTGAATTAATTAAATAAATATAGAAAAATAAAACAGACAAAAATGTAATTCTTAATTTACTGAAACGAAAATAATTAAATTGTATATAAGTTTTAAGGGAAATTTTAACCTTCAATATATTGTTTAAATATTTTTAATAAGTAAAGTGCCAATTATTTAACATAAATATGAATAATTTTCATAATTTAATTTTCATATTCACACAACTAAATTAAAAATATAAATTTCCTTGTGGAAATGAACACTCAAATAAGAGACAGAAACAAATATGTTTTTCAAAAAAAATTTAACAATGTAATATCGCACTTATTTTTTACTTAAGCTAACATATTTCAATACAATACAAGACAAGTTAATTCGATTGATTCAGCAATACAACAATAAAAAATTGTTTTTCGGGTTCTAAAATTTTTATAATTAAACAATTGTTTTGATTACGTTTAATGTTTACAATTTTGTCCAATTTTAAATTAGTTTAAATTAATAAGTTTTTTCTCTCCAAATATACAATAAAAAAATTAAAGAAAAAGCTCATAGTCACAAGTTACAATTCAGGTCAAAAATTTTATTTAAATGTTGTTATTTATGCTCTAATTTAATACAAAAAAAAAAATATCTACATATGTATATGCATTTATTTATAAAAAATATATAAATATATTTCGAATTATATTAGATAGTTTCCTTATTAAATATTGTTATAAATCAAATACAATTAAAAATAATATAAATAAACTAAAGCATTGAAACTTTTAAAGTTAAAACTTAAAACTACTTAGAATATATTAAAAATTAAAAAGAATGGTAAATGAATAAAAAAAATAAAAATGATTATCAACAGTAATAATGTACAGGAAAATTATAAATTAAAGAGATGCTATCTTAGTTTTTCTACAAAAATTTCTTTTTTAATTTTGATACATATAATCTTTTTTAAGAGAATTCCTTAAGTAAGACTTTTGAAACAAATTACAAAAAAAAATCGATTAACTAAAAATATGTTTATATGCAGTTTATTGTTAAAAGCAAATATTTTCTCACATTTTTTGTAACCAACAAAATATGCAATAATCATTGAAAACAAATAAACTAAAACTAATCACATAAATTTTATTTTTGTTTTTATACAATGTATTTTAAGGCTCAAAGATTAAAATTTTTAATTAAAATTTTATCAAAATTTATTAATAGAGAAGACCTTGACAATAACCAATTTAATTAAAATTTAAAACTGACTTTATTTGTAAGTCATATGTTATTTAATTATATATTTACTTAATTTTAATTTGCAAGGAAATAAAAATTCATTTTTAAATTTTTAGCACAAATTTGAACTTAATATTAAATAATTTATTTTCTCGGCATCTCTTAATAAGCCAATCAAATTATTTAATTTTATTGTATAAGAAACTATTGTATTGAATAACCATAAGAAAGCATAAAAAAAAATAAAGTAAATTAACGTTTTTTTAAAATAAATATTCGTTAATCAATATATATATATATATATATATATATATATATATATATATATATATATATATTTATATATATATATATATTTATATGTATATATATATATATATTAAAACTCAAAACAAATTTACAACCCAAATAAAAAATAAACATAATTTAACAAACATTTTCTTTGCTTTAATTAAAAACTATTTTTTTTTATTTAGGGAAAAAAAATAATTAATATCAGCTTTTTAAATTACAACTATAATATTTATTTCCTATTTTTAAATTAATTTTGTCGACCTCCATTTCAAAATCATGTAGTCTTTGAGAAGTTGCGAATATTTTTTTGAGTTCATCTTTTTTTTCCTGCAAAAATTCCTTATGATTGCCGTTACACCATAATATACTGGTATGATATAAAGGTTTCTAAGAATATTTAAATTTTGTAAACTTTTTTTACTATTGTTTTATTAAATAATTTAACTATACCGAGTAAAATTTTTCCAATCGAAATTCTTCTAATATTTGGTCCAAGTTATCTGTTAAGTTTTTAATTTTTGTAGAAAATGTTGGTTCAACGGTTAAGCCAATAAATGTTCTTGTTCCTTCTTTATTTGTATAAACATTTAAGGACCCAAATCGTGTTCGAAAACTGAACATAAATTAAAATTGAGTTGTAATTATTATTTAATGCTTACCTAGATTGTTCTCTTAAAAATTTGATTATAGATTTTGAAAATTCGTCTATCCAATGATGTTGTAATACCAATGTTTTTGTTAAGCTTATGTGTAATTCACTAGACATTTTAAATTCCAATTCGCTAAATAAATCTTGGATGGATTTTTTTAATTCATCGAAATCTAAAATTACTGGAAAATTTATATATTATTTGATGTTTAACATATTTTTTTTTATAAATACCGTTTATATACACAAAAGAAGCCCAATTTCCTCTCACGTGTTCAAATGATCTTATTCTACCATCATGTTTATCTGGACAATCAATAACGAAATCATCGCTAGGTTTTCCGTATGATTTTCTTAAAAAACTTGGCATTCGAAATTTATTTTTTTCAGTAAAATTTTGAATATTTTTGTCACATTTTGTTCTTTTTATATTTGCTTCATTTTCAGTATCACTTGATAGAGATTCGGAGCTTGAACTATAACTTACTAGAGACACAGCCATACCTTATTATTTGCATAATTAAATTTTATAACATGTAGAAAAAAAAATATTGTGTCAAATTTGTGCACAGCGAGCATTTGTTTATTTGGTTTATTTTGGTGTGTCACTCACAAGTCACACGCCACACACAACTCACTATTTGTTCTTTTTTCAAAAGTGTAGTGTGTACGTCATAAGTAAACTGCATTATCTAATCCATTAATTGATTTCTTTTTGATGCAATGTTTTTGTATGAAACTTGTTATTTTGTAAATATTTGTTAATTAAGCTACCTTAGTCATGATTCAATTCGAATGTAAAACAAAATTAAATAAATAAATATCAAGTATATATGAAGATTTGTGTTTGTATCACAATTAATCATTAAACAATCTGGTGACAAAACGAAATGTTTATCGAAAATATGTAATATCGTTTTATTAATTGTATATGTTTGACAACTGATTAATCGATTAATTCACCCTTTATAAAAAACTGACGTTTTTAACGTCATTCTTATATATATGGCTAATAAAATAGCCGAAAAGCGAGCTTTATTTTAGAAAATTTTGATATTGTATTATAAAATATTGAAATAAATGTTAAAAATCATTTATTTGCTGCTCGAAACTTGATTTGAAAATTAAAAAATTTGTGGAAATTGTAACGATTTAACGTTTTTATTTAAGATTGACGTCATGGATCGCAGGTCTAGAAGTGTAGAGTCTCGTCATTACAAAAGAAGAAGAAAATCACGTTCAAGATCTAGTAGTCGTGGACGTAGGGATAGAGGATATTCAGATCGAGATAAACACGATCGTGATAGATATGAAAGAGGAGATAGAGATCGTCGTAGACGTCGTAGCAGAAGTCGTAGCAAATCAAGATCAAGGGAACGCGTCAGAAGAGGACACGATCATGATCGCGATCTATATAGAGAAATTATTGGCCAGGATCATGAAAATTATGGTAATAATAGAGATAGGGAAAGAACCCGAAGACGATCCAAAGACGATGAAAGAAATTATGAAAGATCAAATAGATCTTATAATAATAAACGCCATAATTCTCCAGATAAAGAATTACATAGCGACAGCAATGATTCCGGTGATGGTTATGAACATCAAAATTCATACAGCAATCAGCCACAAAGGACAATTATTAGTAAGATAAATATTAATAAAAATTTAGTTTATTTTATGTGTTATTATTTTCATATCATATGTAACATTCATTTTCCAATGTTTTTTTATTATTAATTAATATCTTTAGCTGTTTACATATATATCATGCACTCTTCGAAGAAATTTTAAATTCAGTTTTTTTTCTAAAACAATAAATTAAACAAAAAATTCAAATATAAATTAAAATCATCATATGTGTATATGTGTATATGTAAACTTTTTTTGGAATTTCATTATAAATGTAGATAGATTATTGTAATGAAAATTAGAAAAATATTTTTCAGTAAAAATTAAATACTTTATAATCTTATTTTAAATAAATCAAAACCATCTATATATTATATACATAAATGGTCCAAAGTTTAAAATTTCATTTTATTTTCAGTTCGAGGCCTTTCACTTCAAGTAACAGAAAGTGATATTAGAAGTGACTTACTGCAATGTCATTTAACACCGACAGCCATTCGACTTATACGAAAACAAAAAACTGGTGTTTCAAGAGGGTTTGCATTTGTTGATTTCGCAACACAAGATGAAGCAATACGTTGGATGAGCTATAGGCAGGGTTACCTAGAGCTTCCAAATTGTAGAGCGCAAATGCAATATAGTCAACCTTTAATTAAGGATCAAAAACTTTTATCAGACTGGTATTGTGTAAAGTGTGGTGTTTTGAATTTTAGACGTCGTGAATTTTGTTTCAAATGCTATGCGTCACGAGAAGAAAGTGAAAAGGGAGGTGAAGGCAGTGACGAAGTTAGTAATATTTTAACAAAAAAGATTATGTTACGCAACTTAGATGTTTTAACAACGGAGGAAAGTGTTGCAACCGTAATGCAAGAAAAAATACCTCAACAAGTAGCAAAAGTAACGAAAATTTTAATTTGTCGTGATCCTCTTACACAAACTTCACGAGGAATTTGCTATTTATATTTTGATAATTTAATAGATTCAATGAATACGCATAATGCATTAAAAACTCTTGATCCTTCCTTAAATATAGATGACCGTGAAGTTATGGTTACTTATTGCGTTGATTCAGAAAATAAACAAATATTACCTAAACCATCAAAATCTAGTAACGATCCTATTCCAAAATATACGGCAAATACTTATCAGTACACGTTAGCTGATGTTCCACGTCTTGCTGAATATAGTGCTAGTATGTATGCTTCATCTACTGCCGAAAAGGAACACTATATCAAATATTATACAAATTATTACATAGCTGAAATAACAAAAGGTCAATATGGTAATTTACCAACAATGCATCAATTGGGCGAAACATCAGCAAATTCAGGTGCTGCCGTAGCTTTGTCAGCTATACAGAGAAAATTAGGAAAATCTCTTAAAAATAACTCTTCAGCAGGCAAAAACTTCAATAAAACTTATCCCATGCCTGATACAAGCACGTATCAATATGATGAAACTTCAGGTTACTATTACGATCCACTTACAAAATTATATTACGACCCACATTCGCAATATTATTATGATAACGAAACTGGTTCTTATATGTATTATGATCAAGAACAAAGAAAATATATCGTTGCTCCAACTGCATCACAAGCTGCCGCATCTCCGGCTGTTTTAGAAGCAGCACCATCAACACATCAAAATAATACAGGTTTGTTTATCTTAATTATTAATACATACTTTAATATTTTCTGTATATAAAATGGAGAGCTATATTATTTTCAACACCATTTCGACTTTTCAGCTGTTTTAAGTGAAGGTGAAGTAAAACCCAAAGAAGATTTGAAAAAAGATTTGAAACACGATAAAGTTAAAGTAGCTAAAAAAATTGTCAAAGATATGGAAAAATGGGCTAAACAACTTAACCAAAAAAAAGAAATGACTCATTTTGGTTCGACGTCATCCACAACACCAACTATGGCCCCAGTTGCAACACCAGTAATTGATGTTAAAAAATCGCAATTATTGTCAAGTAAATATGCAGATGTTGGATTTTCAATACTTGAGGGTAAAGAAAAACCAATTATAAATAATACTGTTGAACCAGAATTATCAAACAGAGTTGTTCAAACATACAATTCTGATTCAGACGAACAAGATGATCATAACAATCATCATAGTAATACTTCAGAATATTCTAGTGAAAAAGATTATGTCGATTTTGATAAATTAACTTGTTTATTATGTAAACGAGCTTTTCAATCGCATGATATATTAAATAAACATTTGAAAATGTCGAAACTGCATAAAGATAATTTAGCAAAGTACAATATGAATAAGGGATTTAACAACGAGGGAAACTTGTCACAAGAATATAGAGATAGAGCAAAAGAAAGACGTCTTAAATTTGGTGAAAGTGATCCGCCACCAGTTAATCGCAGTAAAGAACGATTTGAAAAGGAATTGGAATCTGTTAGTATTAATGTACAATCGCAAATAGGTGCGATGCCGATAAGTGAAAATAATGTTGGAAATCGTTTACTTCAAAAAATGGGTTGGCAAGAAGGACAAGGGTTAGGTAAAAGCAATCAAGGCAGAACAAACATTATTGAAGCTGACGGAAGAAGTTCTAGTGCTGGATTAGGATCAAAAGTGTCACAATTCGGTCCTGGCGATGATTACAAATCATATATAAAACGTATGATGAAATCACGTTATGAATCTGTTGATACAAAAAAATGAGAATGTATGTACATTAAAGTAGCTTATTAATTAAATATGAATAGTTTCTTTCCACTTTGTTGTAAACAAAATTTAATATCTTGCAATGTAAAGAACAAAGATAGAAACCATTTAACTCATTCAAATGACACAATTAAATTTTATAATTAGTTATCAAAAAAGAAAATTATATTATTTTCAATTACCACTTTAACAATAAAATATCATTGCAGCATCCAAACCTACTACAGATTGACTGCGGAAAATTAGAATTAAAATTTTTAAATGGTTTTCGTAATTATTTTCACAAATTTGTTTCACTCATTGATAATGAATTTTCATTCCTTAACAGTACAAAAATGTCCATATTTAAATAATTATTTTCAATTTTAGATTTCAATAATTATTTTATGTGCCCTTACCATTTACATAATATGTATTTAAAATTAGTTATTTATAATACCTGAATTAAAATGCATAGTTTCAATTCTAAAAAAGTAATGAAATTTCATTTTGAATAACATTTTGAAACAAAAAACCATTTTGAATTTTTGAAAGGATTATATGTTAAATTGAGAATTTAAAAGAAAAACTATTAAATATGTACAAATATTAACATATTTGGCATTTTCAAATTAATTAGTACATATAAGTATATAAAATAATATAATTTTTTCAAGTTTTTAGTTGTTAATTATGTATTTAGTATAAATTTCTTGAAATTGTAAAATGATAATTTCAAAATTTTACTGTATAAGAATAATAAATATATTAATTGATAAGTATTGGTTTAAAAATTATTCGAAATACGGAAAATTGAAAAAATTCGATGGCAAGGTTATTAAATAGCAATACTTTAGTAATTGGAATGTAACATTAAAATAATTCATATTCAATTTAATTCTAAAAATATATTAACCCTACAGAGATTTGTTCAAGTTAATTACAAGCCAAATAATCTGTAGTCAGAAGTGCCATCATCGTATTCCGTATATCCATATTTATTTATTGAGAAAGGGAGTGGTTATGATAAATTAAATTCAAAAGACAAAAGTGTTAAATAATACAAACTAAGAATCAGTCATTTAAGTGCATAGATAAGTTAGAAAATGCACCTTTTTCAGCACTAAGCTCAATAGCGCTTCAGCATATCGATATAACATTAGGCAGCTAAAAAACAGGTTGCTGCATTTCAATGTAAGCAAACGCATCATTAATTTAATGATACGAATTACGAACAAACTATAAAGTGAACAGTGGTCAGTCACCAGTGTTAGTAATTTACAACAGTGTTAGTAATTTAGTTTTATGTTTTGATGTTCCATTTTACGGAGCCTCAGAACTGAAGTCGATTTATTAGTATGACATGTCTAATTACTACACCACATTGTGGTCCTAAATTGTCGGAGATAGAATGTCGCATAGCAAGTACTATGAATGCACATTTTTAGTTGACACTTGATATTCAAATTAATTTGAAGAAGTTTTAAATAAATTAATACAAATGTTATTAAATATTTAAAAGTGCTTTTAGAGGCTCAAAGAGCTAACACAAAAAGAAGCGAAGATATTATGTAGATGCAAGATAACAAGAAATGAATTTGAATTTTAAAATACGGAATTTGAGTTTAAAAGAATACCATGAACTTCCTGATATCCTTTTTGCATTTTTTCAACATTTTAAGTTTTTGTCATACAAAATAGGGTTCTCTTTAACTAATTCAATTTGTTTTTCTTCTAAGATCATTTTTTATACAATTTTTATATATATTTATATTAGTTTGTATAATAATTAATTTAATTTAACAATTCCAAAACAGCAACAAAAACATTTTTAATTTAAATGATTTAAACTATTTAAAATGAAATGTCGGAGTAGGCAAACGACAAATTTTGAACAAACTCTTGTCGCCGTATCGTGTCGTGCTATTTGTTATGAATGCCCATTCTCATGCTACATGGCGTGGCGTGTTAACAACACCTTTGTTCAAAACATAATTTGACATTTTTGGTCGACGACACTGCTTATAACATGATAGCTTGAAGACTTGACTTGAATTCTTCTTCAAATTGCAACGCTGTGTATTCGATCAGCTTGAATTTCATATATGTATGTATATGTATTTTTGGTGATATAAATTTGTAAAATTTTATATAATAAATTTAAAGATTAATTAAACAAAAAATAATGAAAAAAAAAATTTTTTTTTTTAGAAATATTTGCCTTCAATTTAAGCGTACCTACTAAAACTACAAAAATAAGTTTTAGAATCGCAGCTTGATATAATGTTTTCATAGCAAGTTATGATTGTAATTACGTAAAAAGCAAATTAGTTGAACTTTTTACCAAATCTCTTAATCTCATCTCAAAACTTCCTAGAATTTCGGCTAATTTGCTTTTTACGTAATTACAATCATAACTTCCTATGAAAACATTATATCAAGCTGCGATTCTAAAGTTTATTTTTGAATACGCTATTTCTGACAATGTTTATCAAATTTGCATATGAATTTGTGTGCAAACAAATGATTACATACATGAGTTGTTACTCTTTTTATGGATATACTTTGGTTAAATGGTTATTGAAATGGGTATTTTGTTGAATTGAAGCAAATTGAAACAAACATATAAAGTCCAAGGCAAGTTAATTAAGGCAAATATAATTAGTAAGAATTTTTTAATTTTTTTGCTCTTTTAAATCTTTTATTTTTAAAATCCACTCTAAATACTAACAAAACTTTGTAAATTTTTTAAAGTAAATGTCAACTCAAGCTACGTATCCGATTAACATTTTCAAATCAAGTAAGTAAATTTTTGTGATTGATGTGAGTGTACCTAATTTCAAGAAACTAGCGTATACATGTCGTGTCGTTTTTATTGGACGTTGTTTCTGCCGGCCCATGTACTACTAAGCTTTTCTTAAAATTACAAATGTCAAAAACGCAATACGTTAAAGTAAAAATTTAGTTGTTTCACATGTATTTTACAAATCTAAATAAAAGTACTACAATATAGATTTTTGAATATGAAATTTTTTAATTTCAACTTTAACTTTATGTCTAATGGTGAATTCGTTTCTCGAAAAAAATGCAATATGTATTTTTATTTTTACAGTTTTGCCTTCAAGACACAGAATTCTGCAATCTTCATTTCACAAACGAACTTAAAAATGTTTACATTTTTTTTCATGTTTCCTACACTGCTTTTTTTATTTAATTCTGTTTTTATTAATAAAAATCTCTTTATCAGATGAAAATGAAGGAGTATCCAAAAGCTATGACTTATGAAACTTATCCCAGAAGACAGAAGTTCTTTTACATTTTTATTTACCTTTGGTGGTTTTTCAATACAAATCTGTGCAGAAAATTATACGCCGCTGTCAAATTTTTGTTCAATCAAATCACAACAAAAATTTGTCTACTTTTGAAATATTGGCATTTGATATTTTCTTTTGTTGTCTTATTTTTTTTATTATTTGATGAAAATAATTTTCCAAATCAGCAGTAGTATTCAATTCATTTACAAGAAATAGTTGCATTGCAATTCGTTATTTTTTGAGAAATCGATTATTTCTATTCGATGCGATGTTTTATTAAATGTCAAAAACTTTCCGATTTGATTGATATGATATTGAAAATTAATTCAATTTCTGCTTGAAAGAAAAATTTGTTTTATGACTATTTTTATTTTTTTGCATTCCGCAAATTTCTTAAAAGCATATTAGCATAATAGCAGTTGAAAGAAATATTTTAATTTGTGTAAAATTGTGGTAATAGTTTTTATTTATTGTGTGTTACAATTGGAATTTTAAAATGAATAATGTGAATGATAGTTTGCATTATATTTTCATTTCAAATCCTGTAAGTCATAACATTCTCTCTGCAGCAGGAAATCTTGCCAAAACTGTGGTAAGTTATTTTTTATTTAATTACTGTTATTACTGTACTTTACTTAACAGATCACCAGAAAATTTCAATATATTAATATTCAAATATATTATTCACACCAAATATAGTGTTATAGTGTAGTTATTAATATTTTTACCTTATAGGGAATTATTTCTTCAACCCCTCAAGAAAAAATTGTTAAAACAACAAAACAAGTGACAAACGAAGCTATGTCAAAAGCTTTACCATTATGGAAACTAGCTGGAGCAAATATACATTTAATTCGTTTAGCTGGTTTAAGTGGAGCTACTGCAGTAATTTTAGGAGCATATGGAAGTCATAGACATTATAATGATGATAAAGGCCAATCTAAAGCAATATTTGAAACTGGAAATAAATTTCACTTTTTTCATTCTATCGCATTGATAGCTGTACCATTGACTAGGAACCCAGTTTTAGTAAGACATAATATAAATGAATAAGCGATATTTGTTACAAAATATTTTATTTTTAGACTGGATCTCTAATGATAGCTGGCACATTATTATTTAGTGGACCATGTTACTATAGAGCTTTTACCGGCAATAGTCAATTTAGTAAGGTTGCTCCAATTGGTGGATTTTGCTTAATATTGGCATGGTTATCAATGATAGTTTAAACAAATTTTATTTTTTATTTAAATGCAATTGAATAAAAATGAATGTCATTGAAAAGTTAGAAGCATTAAATGTTTTAGTGTTGTAAAATTATTTGAAATTTCAGTTGATATTTATTATAAATTTTACCTATACATATTGTTGTAAAAAATATATATTTGAAATTTATATAAAATTAGACTCAAATGTAATTAAGGATTATGAATTAAAATTCATTAATACAAATTCATCGAAACAGTATTTTCTTGAAATATTAGTCTGAATCGACTAAAAATTTTTTTGTAGAGCATTGTGTAGAAGTATTTGCAGATACATATATATTATTTAGAAGACACTATCTTACAGTTAACAGTTTCTTAGAACTGTATATTTATTAATAAAATTAAAAATACAATTGCATATTTATTTATTACGTAAAAATTATTTGTATTTACTAGTTGGATCAGATTTTTTCATAAATATTTTTTGTATATTGAATAAAAAATGAAACTGAATGCAATCTTGTAAAATACAATACTAAACTAATCATAAATAGCCGACACTCATAATTAAAACATCTTATTTTTCCAGGTAATTAGATTTTTTTTTATTTTTACAGGTATGTAAATTAAAACAAAAATTTTAACATAAGGAAACACAAATTTTTCTTGATTTTGTTGTATTTTATCATTTTTAATGACTACAAAAATATTTTTGTAATTTAAAAATCCGAAAATCAAAAATTAAATATTTAAACTTTTACAACAGAAATTATTAACTGTGATTCCATTGTATCTTAAATTATATTTATTTTATCAAAATAACAAAGTATTTACTAACAAAATAACAAAAATACCTAAAATAAATTTTATTAAATAGGATTTATACACATATATGTACATATATACATTTAAGTCTTATTTTACAGTTAATTAAGTGCAAATTTCATTATAGATTAAAAAACATTTTTTAATTGAGGTTGATGGTTAAGTAACGTTTTAAATTATAATTAAATTAAAAAATGAAAATCATACATTCTTCATTTTGTATGCCTGTAATTATATAAAAAATTAATAAAATAAAACTCAAGTAGCAAAGATAAAATAACCTTTTCTGCAATTTTGAACAAGGTTTCAAAAGTAGATTTTCCTGTTTGTTGTACCATACCATAAAATATTTTTGATTCTGATTTTGTTAATAGATTATATGGATGATCATATTCAACTACATGTCCAGCATCCATTACTAATACCTTATCCGAATCCATGACCGTATGTAATCGATGTGCAATTGTTAAAACAGTGCAATCAGCAAATTTGGTTCGTATTGTTGCTTGAATTAAGAAATCTGTTTGTGGATCAACATTAGCTGTAGCTTCATCCATAACAAGAATTTTATTTTCTCTTAATATAGCACGGGCTAAACAAACTAATTGTCGTTGACCAACACTGAAATTTGAGCCGCCTTCTGAAATTTTACTTTGCAATCCATGTAATAATTCGCAAACTGCTTCCTTTAATTTTACCTAAAAAAATTCAATAAATTAATTAGCAATCTTATCAGTATGCTTTTTAGTTAACCTCTTCCAAAGCTGACCATAGTTTATCGTCTGAGTATTCATTGAATGGATCTAAATTGTAACGCATTGTTCCTGAAAATAATACTGGCTCTTGCGGAATAATTGAAATTTTGCTTCTCAAATCATGTAAACCTAAGTTATGTATATCCCTTCCGTCAATTTCAATTGATCCTTCATTGTACGATAGCCTAAACAGGGCGTTTATCAACGATGATTTACCAGCTCCTGTTCTACCAACTATACCAACTTTTTCCATGGGCAAAATTTCAAACTCTAATGATTTTAACACATATTCAGATTTTTCATTTGGAAAATATCTAAGTGATAAATGATCGAATTTAATGTTTCCATTTTCTGGCCATTCTGGAGGAGGTTTTTTATTTGGTTCAGATTCAAGTGGAGGTTCTGGATCAATTGACTCAAATTCAACAACGCGTTCGACAGAAGTCATTGTATTTTCTAGTTCAGCAGATTGTCTCATACCCCATTGTACCATACCAGTTAAACCCATGGCTTGGGTTATAGCAAGTCCAACATTACCTCCGTTTCCACCAAAAACAAAGAAACTTAAGGTAACAATGGCAATATATATAACACAAAAGCAATCTAACCAAAATCCGAATGCTCTACTTGTAGCAATAAACATGAAAAATGCTGAGCTATTCATATCTTGATAATTATCAAATTCTCGTATTAAAATATCTTGAGCTCCGAAGCAACGGATGGTTGCTAGACCTGATAATGTAGCGGCTAAATGTGAATATATTGGAGATCTTGTTATAGCTTCGACACGTTTAACATTTCTCGATGTTTTCAAATAGAAATTACGTAAAACATAAAAAATTATGCCCATCAGAACAGTGGGAATTAAGAAAAACGGATTTATGATAGCTACTACCACTA
Organism: Argyra leucocephala; assembly: GCA_963942445.1. NCBI lineage: Eukaryota > Metazoa > Arthropoda > Insecta > Diptera > Dolichopodidae > Argyra > Argyra leucocephala. Next base: position 153,977,265 of record OZ012677.1, on the reverse strand, counting down.
CGATGCCGAATAAAGATAAAAAAATTTGTATTACATCTATCATAACAGATGGCAGAATTTCATCAATTTGGCCCATGTCTTTTGAAAATCTGTTCAAGATACGTCCAGATGGATTTGTGTTAAAAAAATACATCGTCGCTCTTGTTATACCGCTAAACATTTGATTATGTAAATTGGTGGATGCTTTCATGGCTACTGTGAAGAATAAAAAACTTCTAAAAAGCGTTATTAAAATAGTGGCGATAGTTATCCCAGAAAATATGTACACAGCTATAGTATTCGTTTCGTCCGATTCCATTCCAAATGTTTGTAACATTTTGAAAATTATTCCTTCTGGTTGTGTTGAATTACTATAAGTGGTTATGTTATTCGAATCTAAAATTTCCTTGCTAATTATATTATTTTGAAAAGTACTGTTTAAATCATCATCTGAATCAATTAAAACGCCTTGAGTCTCATTCAAAATATTTGAATAATGTTTAAGATGTGAATGTTGGTCAATAGGACGACTGGCTTCTTTTACCCTAAAATTAAGTAATAAATCAATATTAAAATTACATTTTTATTTTATATGAAATTAAATTTTTATGGAAATTCTTTACGTACCAATATGATAAAAACCAATCCCCGGCTGATGCAGCAATTTGGGCCAATACGCAAATGGTAAGCATGAAACTAACAAAACATATTCCGCCTCCAGCTCGAAAATATTTTCCGTAAAGTTTTAAACCAATTCCACCTTTTTCATGTACTTCTGCAACATTCGTTTGTGCATTGTCATTCTCTGATTCTTCTGTTGAAATTACCGATATTTCACTATTTTGACGAAGCCGAAGCTTTGAATTGGATCCCCGCCTTTTATCATCTTCGTCTTCAGGTTCTTCTAATAATGCAGCAAAATCTAAACCTGACTCTCTTAAAGTATCATACGACCCAACTGCCTTTACTGTGCCATGATCAAGAATAACGATTTGGTCAGCATGCTGAATAAATTGTAATTGATGTGTAATTAGTATTACTATATTTCCACGTAAGTAATCACGCATACATTGGTCGAATAAATGTCTACCAACATGAGTATCAACTGCGCTCAAAGGATCATCGAGTAAATAAATAGAGCAATTTCTATAAACAGCTCTAGCTAATGATATACGTGCTTTTTGTCCACCAGATAATGATGCACCTCTTTCACCAACAATTGTTTTATCGCCAAAAGGAAACAGCTGAAAATCGCGTTCTAAGGCACATTTTGCTATTACAATCTTATAACGTTTCCGATCCATTGGCAAACCAAATAAAATATTTTGTCGAACAGTTCCAGTGAATAGCCATGGCTCTTGTGAAGCATATGAAATTGTACCGTTTATATTAATTTTACCTTCCTCTATTGGTAATTCCCCAAGAATTGCTTGTATTAAGCTAAATAAATTTATAGAGAAAATAATAGAAAAAATGTACTTCAAAAACAAAAAAGTATAGTTTTAAGCATAATTTACCTTGATTTACCTGCTCCAACTGGCCCAATTATAGCAACCAAAGTTCCAGGTTGTACCCTTAAGCTAACGTCATCTAAAGTATATTCTTGTGACGATGAAGCCCATTTAGCTTTTATATGACTAATATCAATACCAGCTTCTGATAATACTGCATTCCCAGAATCTTTTTTTTCATCCACAGAATTAATATCAACAGTATCTGTTAATGGACTTTGTGTAATATATTCGTTAGAATTTTTTGTTAAAGTTGATTGATTACTGGAGATATTTGTTTTTGATAGATCTGATATTAAATTACCATGTGGTTTGAGGTCAGATTCATGATATTGAAGAAATTTTTGAATACGTTTTATTGAAACTAAGGTTTCAGCCATTTGACCAATTCCTTGTGGAAAAAATACAGTCATAGTTGGTCTTAATATATTGTAATATGCTGTTATTACAAATGCTGTTTGAGCATCTATGTACTGATTTAATAAAACAAATGTTACTAAACTCATAAAAATTGACACTCTTGATATAAACATTATAAATGATAATAAGACACCACGTATGTATGATGTTTTAGTTATGCAATTAATTTCTTTTCTTCTACAATATTCAACTAATTTCGAAAATGGTTTTTCCCAAGCATACATTTTAATTACTTGAATTCCTTGGATAATTTCATTCATTAAACGAACACGTTCATCAGTACGTAATGCTGTTTGTAAGCGTAGTGATGATGTTTTTTTACCCATATAAGCTTGTAATGGTATAAATATTAACATAAAAGCAACACCAGCAAAAGCACCATAATCAATCTATAATAGAATAATTCACTTTATATTAAATAATAAATGTACATACATATCGCCGTTTCATTTTTCATTTGCTCCATATGCAATAAATATGTTTTTTGGTTTTGATTTTCAGTTTTAGAAGTTGTCGAGAGTGGCAATTCGAATGCTAATTATGTCTATTATCATTCAGTGAAAGCAGAACTCGATTCGGAATCTCTGTAAACCCCGAACATCAATTCAAATTAAAAAAAATATACTTTTGGTGTATGGAGTTAACCAAAAATGAAGTGACGATATCTATCTAAGTGACGATAATATGCATACCTCTAACCACATCAAATATGTGACTAGAATAACTTCTAATGGACCTATCCATAGAAAATGAACAAATATTATTGATAAATCTAATCTACCAACATCATTTGATAACAGATTTACAACTTGTCCAGCTGTTGTATCACCAAGTGCAATTTTACTTAAACGAAGAGATTTTCTATAAATTATACTGCACATCGCTAAACGAATTTTCATACCCAAATGTAATGTACCGAACATGAACGGATGCATTATTAGAACATTTAGAGCACAAGTTAATATCACAGCTCCTGCAAATAAATATGCTTCAGTCATATCACCAGTTGCTCCTAGTGAATAAAATTGTATTAAACGTCCTAAGAGATATGGTTGAGTTAGTCTAAAATTTGTTAAAAGCGTTTATGAAAATTATTAATTAATAATACCATGAAAAATTAAAGAGTTAAGTTAAGAGTTAACACAAACAAAATAGCGTGTTCCTAAAAAATTTACATACTTAAGTCCGAACTCCAGACAAAACAAAACAATTCCCAATTTCATTAATTTCCAACCAAAAACATTAAAACATGCTTTCAATAAGCTTGGTTCTTTTCCACTTTTTATTTGCTCTTTTAATTGTCTTTCCCAAGCATCACTTAGTTTGTCACCAAGCATATCTGTAAAAATTAAACAAAAAATAGATTTATGTATTATTGATATTGTTATACTACACAATTTTAAAATGATTTTTTAATTTTATTATTTAAAATTAATTATGTATATTTATAAAAAAAAAGTTAGAGTTTTGATCAATAAATTAAAAATTACTTAAAAGAAAGTATTTCAGATTTTCAGATTCAACTGATTTAACTTTATTGGAAAAATAACTTACTTTTATTATTATTTTAAATAAATAAAGAAATAATAATAATAATAATAATAATGGAAAAATAACATCTAATTATAAAGCATGAAAATAACTGGGTGTTAAATGAATGAATTACACATCCAGTATAAGAAAAATGTTACCCACGTCCTGGTGTCTAAAATGAACTTATTAAACAAAACATAGAAAATATATCACTAAATATGTATATTTTTCTAATTAATAAAGTCAGTCAGTAACTTAAATTTGTTAAATAAGTGTAGTATTGCAATTTACCACATAAAGTAAACGTGTAATGTTTTTAAAGTTATTTTCATAAATTTATTTATTCACTAATGTTTTTGTGTGTTAACTAATTAAATATGGAAAATTACCACTATTTTAGGAACTGGGCCTTCTGCAATAACGTAGTTCTATTATATTTAAGTTATTATTACCAACTCTCAACAATTTTTTTTCTTTTTATAAAATTTTATTATTTTAAAAAAATTTAAGTAAAAAAAGGCCCACATTTCGAAAGGGAAAAGGACCTGTAGTTGGACTGCAGATTAATCTGCAGATTCCACTGTTATAAATAAATAAATAAAATTGAAGTTATTTTAAAAATAATAAAAAAATTATTATAACAATAATAAGAATAATATTGATAGCAAAGAGAAAAACGTTCGCTGGTACGAGCTAAGTAAAGTTAAGTTCAATGCATTATCATTCGATTTATATTTTATATAAATTTATATTTAAAAATTCATTTATTTCAAATTTCATTTACAAAATAGACATGCTTAAAATTAATAATTTCCACACAAGAGACAAACTAATTATTATCAAATAACAAATTAGATGTGGAATAAAATTTAAATTACATAAATGAGTAATTAATTAAAACATTATAATGAAATTATTTAAATTTATTTAATGAAAGCATTAAAATTATCTATTATGTAAAGAAGAAGATAAATGATAAGATCACTCAGTAAGTAAATAGTGTAAGTATTGAATGACCTGGATCTGGTATACAATTTCAATAAAATTAGTAACAAAATCAAAGTTTGATAGTAAACTAAAATTAAAAGAAAAATTTTTCTACATTTTTTTTTAAATTGAACTAAAAAGAATTAAAAGAACTAAAAGTTATTGTTTTTATATTTTTTTATTATATTTTCAATCAAATTAGAAGTCTGAGAGAAGTTAAACTTACAGCTAAAATAAACAAAAGTAATCTAGCTGAACCTACTTTTAAGTAGTAATTACTAAGCTAGCGAATGATTCAATTTGTGTATTGCCAAATTGAAACAATCAGTTTTTAAGTTTAAATAAAAAATAATAATAATCAACGTTCCAATCTTAAACTTTCCGGAAGTCTATTAAAAACTCTAGGAGCTAGAGTAGTATAGAAGCGCTGAAAGTGAGTAGTTCGTGCTCTAGGGATAATTACAAAATTTATCGTCGCAAGCACTGGAAAGTCGCAAAGCACTGATGAAGGAAGTAAGTTGCTTCCGAAATATCGATATTTGCAAAATAAATACAAATGATTAGTGAAAGGAAACTCGACTTTTATTCCATAAATCTACAAAATTTATGTTATTTATTCTTAAGCATAAAAAATAATTTAGAAGCCTTGTAACAATATAAGTGGCGGAGAGGTATAATATCAAGCTTTTTAAATAGAGGAAAGCTAGGAGTCAGACAATTTTTTCTGCATATAATTCTTACTACAGTATAATGCCCAAATATTGAAACGAATTAACAATTTCAAGTTGAAAGGAAGATTTTTCACAAGTCAAAGAAGCATTATAAGAACAACTGAAATCATTCAGTGTAAGTTCAAAGAGAATTTCCTACAGATTGGAGAGTGATACAAATATTTCGGTTTTTAAAAAAAGATTCAAACCAATTCAAAAGAAAACTTCTGCAACTTGCATTGAAAAGCGTTTTTAACAGCAGATGACACACGGTATCAAATGCTTTCGTAATATCAATAAGCATAGCAGCACTATATTTATTATGATTGAAGCTGCTATAAATTTCAGATCAAAAATTTAGAAGCGCATCTTCAGTAGATTTCTTTTTTCTAAAACCAAACTGACTGCTACCATAGAGTAATCATATAAGTAGAGTATTCACGTGGAACAATATTTGTTAATCATTTTCTTCTAAAAATGCCGTCCCATTGTTACTCAAAACACGAAAATGCCGTCCCATTTTCACTCAATACCCCAAAACACTCAAATATAATTTTCGAAACTCAATTATTTTTACTCAAAATTTTTTATTTATTGAGGAGAATATTTCATACAATGCCTCTATACTTCTAGCCTATTCACAGAATGATTTTTTCGGAATTTTATCGAATTACGATTTCGTTTTAAGTTTTGTTTTAGTTTTGTGTATAAAGTTTTGCTCTCCCAGTGACGACGGCTAGGAGTATAGAGGCATTGTTTGATAATTTGAAAAGTATATACATACGTATGTACTTTTGATTTATATGAAGAGTGTATATCGTAATATCGTATATGTGTTCACCATACATTTACATATCTAATTCAATACAAAAAGTATATGTATATAGAAAAATGTAAACAAAAAAACACAATTAATCGCAAAGATAATGAATGAAATTATATCCATACAATAACAGGTCAATGATAGAATCACATAATCCAGGAAAAAATTTTAAAAATAATGGTAATAAAAGAATAAAATTTATTAGTTATGCATTACAAATCGTGAACTTTGTACGGAATACCGTTCTGTTTTCCCTAATGATTTCCCTAATGTTGCTAGAATCCACCTTAGGAAAATCAATATGGTTTTCAATTTTGTGTATGTATTTATTTATTACAAGGTTTTCAATTACTCCTGAATCTATTGATGGTATTTTTTCACTGAATTCATAGACAAGGTTTATTGTAAAAAACGATCTAGGTCTTATCGATTTCATACATATAATGGATCATTTGATTTTCTGTCATATATTGTTAGCGTTATGTTAGATTTACCATTTTATTTCTTTGCTTTGTCTTTTATTAATATTATATTAATTTTTAAATTTAATTGTATTAAATCAAACTAAATTAAAGTAAAACAGTTCCAAAGAAAATAAAATTGAATATATTAACTAATAATTACACATAAATTGAATAAAACTATATATATATAAAGATATAAAAAAAATGAATAATACTAGTATTATAAAAAAATACTAAAAAACACTGACCCGTATAATTATGTGAGTTTGATTTGTTGTTCTATTTAGGTACATGTAATTACTGAAACCTCGGTACTGACTCCGATGATAAAAATACAACTACATAATATCAAATGCCAAAAAATTAAATGGCTAAAGTAATGGAAAAATGTTTGAGACATATAATTGTAGAAGTGTTCCTGTTCTTCGACAACTTAAACATTGTAAGATTCAAAAGAATGAAAAAAAACTATTGTGCTGTTCTTATAGTAAATAAATGAAAGAAGCCAACCATCTTTGAATCACGTCTTGGGTAAAATAAAGAAATGGTACATAAAAATCAGAATAAAATTAGATTGAATTAGCAAAACTGTGTCGTTTAAAGAGTGACAATGCTCCACACAATGTCAAGCTTTCTTTTACAAAATTCCAATAATCTTACGAGGGAAAACATTTTACAATATTAATATTACAATTCAAATTTAGTAATCATTATAAAAAAAGAAAAAACACTAATGGCAACTACTTAAAACAAGTTGAGTTAAACTCAACCCAAAACATAATATGCTTGTACAACACATTTTCTTTCGATTTTAATATTTTTTTTCCAAATTTATAAATAAATTGTAAGAAACTATTTTTTATCTTATTTATTCCGAAAAACCAATAACTGTATTTTTACATTTGAAATGTTTAACTTGATTTAATTATTAAATTTTAAAAGTTTGAAGTTCAAACAAACGAAGCCATTAACTAATATTTTAATATTATAGGTTTATAGTGTTTATATTTGTTGGAAACAATTGAAAGAATATGTGAACGCACTAGAATCCAGCAACAGAGGTTAAATGATGAGAAAAATGTTATGAAGGTTTTGTTAACCATGCAATACTAATCATTGATAATTACATACTGACATTCGCAACAATATGTATATGCTGTTGGATATTATTATTTAAATTTAAATTTTATAAATAACTAAATTTAATATTTATAATAAAACGAATTAAATATTAATATAATTAAATATTTAATATTTGTCTATTATTATTGACGAATTTTTATTTACAATCATATATTATAGTATATGTATGTACTTACATATACAAAAAATGTGTACATAATATTAAAAAAAGCCGTTATGATTCATTAACAAGCGATAACAGCACTTTGCGTAACGAAAATAAAACTTGTTGACTTTTATAATATGTATGTAAGAACATTAATATGTACAATACTTAAGTATAGGCATTGATTAATAATACTATAGTAGATATTCTTAATCAAATGTATAGGTTATAAAATTTACTTAAATTATATAACTAAATTTATATATAAGTATGTACTTGAATAGCCATAAATATGTTTTTACAAAAATTAGATAATACTGTGTAACTATACTTTATATTAAATGATAATATGTATATACAGTGTTTGGTTTTAGTGCAAATTTTCCCAAATTCTGTGCATTTTTGGTATTTAGAATTGTATTTTAATAAATCCTACTCGAGATAATACATTTCATAATATTGTAATTTTAAATCAAACTGAAATAATGTTCTCAGAATGTAGTCTCACTGATGGAAGAAGCTGGTATATCAAACTAAATTTCGTTTAAAACTGTACCGTAATGAGAGTATGTTTGCATTCTACATTGAGAAGAAGTTTTAAGTAGCCACTATAACCAACTTAGTGTAAAATTAAGAAAACTAATCAAAGTATTTTAAATATGTTAAAATATTTACACCTCCAAAATTAGAAACTGCAGTATCTTCATACTCAAAAACAAAAATCGATCCATGAGAGGCATCTTTGAATGATTGATTCAAGATGGATGTTACCATTTAATTTTGTTGTTCTCTCAGTAATGACTGTGTATATCTAGCTATTATCTTATTATTATTATTATTCTTAGATATTATACAATTTATTCCTTCAATTTAACACAACACAAAGATTAAAATGTTATTATAAAATTCTCATAAATCTTTATTTAGGTGGTTATGATGAAGTTCGTCGGAATGTGAAATTCCGATTACATTCCGAATTTGGTATGCTGAAGTCCGAAAGTATTCCGCAGTCTGCAAATGTCATTATTTATCCGAAATTTTAAAATTTATGTATGATGAAGTTCGTCGGAACGGAAAATAATTTGAAAATTGTACGCCGGAATTTCTCATTCGGAAGTATTAGAATGGTTCGGAAATGAATTATAAAGCATACAATTTTTGTATTTAGAATATTAGGAGAAGTAGAAAATGTAATAATAGTTTTTTTTTTTCAATTATTATTCAAAAAATTACTATTATTTTAATTTGTATATATATACATACTACAAATATAATTAAGAAAGTTGTATCTTTTACTTTTAATTTATGTATGCATATTGTATATATACATTATGTCATATACATTTCTATTAAAAATTTTTTACAAAATAAATAAAATTAAAATGTTTGAAATGAATATGAAAACAACAAAAAATCTTCCGAAACATATGATTTTGATTTTTGCACAGACTTTGCAGTCGAAGGGACTTCAGCATACCAATTCTTTCGTATTCGGATCGGAATTTTTTTTCGGAGAAATTCCGCTTCGGACTTCATCATAACCACCTTAGTCTAATTGGTGGAAGCGTAGAAAAAAAGCAATCCGTAATTTGACAAACTCGACTTTAAATGCCGTGAAAGATAAAATTTCGTCTCTTATCGGTGTCACGAACAATATTAAGTCAAAAAGTTTTCTATTTCGTAAAATTTAACGTTTTAGAAAATTTTGTATGGTACAGGAGCAAAAACAATTGTTCAAATTTGTAGCAAACTGAATTTTACCGTCAAAAATTATATACATGAAAATAATTAGATATAACTGTTATCAAGTAGTCCCTCAAATCATTTTTTTTATTTAATTATTATCTACCTTTTAAAGTTTTACAAACTGTAAAAATCAAAAAAATAAAAAGGTCTTAGTTTAAAAATATCAGATATTTAAAATTGAGTTAACTTGGCATTGTTTAATTAAAAATTTATGTAAAGAGCAGCTCAGGTGGTAAAATCATATTCGATAAATATTTTAACAAAAAAAACTTATTCCTTTTATTTACACTAATATCGAATCACAAGTCTTATCGTTTAAATTTTCTTACTGTATCAGAAAAAGCAGGTTTTAATTAGAAAAACGGTAATATAAAAAAATAATAACTCTATACAATAATAATTATATTAGAAAAATTAATTAATCTCGTTAAAATTAAAAATACGACATTATTTTATTAATGACTTACTTACTTATATAAAAACAGTTTCTGATACAGAATGAGGCTATAAAAATCTCTTTTGGAAAAAAACCGTTTGCAAATTTTGTTTTTTATTTGTAAAATTAGATTTTGTTAACTAGAATTAGCCTTGATGAAATAACGAACAAAAAAAAATCTTAGATTTCAGTTTTATTCATAAATGAAATATACAATTTCGTTAGTTGAGTAGAGCCAACTCTTAGAAATTTTTTTGATTCATACTTGAGGTTATATACAAATAAATGTTATACCTGGTTATACATAATACATTTTTAACCTTAAAGTGTTTATCGTACTAGGGTAAATGACTCATGTCTTCAAATATAAATTTAAGTACTATCAATGGTACTATGTACTATTTATTTAATAAGCATTTAAAAAAAATTTATATTTAAATTTCACTATTTTGTTATTTGAATTATGTATTCCTAAGGATTTAAATTTAAAAAAATTAAGGTAAATAAATATACATAGGTATATTATTTATATTTATATATTATTTTTTTAATTTATCTAGTAAATTATTTTGAATATCATTATTATTGAAATACATATTATGTCTCATTACGTCGAATTAAATCAATATTTTTTTTATTTTTGCAGAACAAACTTTAGTTTAGATCAGATCAAGTGTCAGAAAGAAAATAAAGCTCGTATGTATTATTTCGAATTGAATTTGAACTCAACAAAAAACATAATTGCTAAAGCCATCTTCGTATTTAATTTGTTGAACAAGGAAAATTTGCATTGTTATAAGATTAGGTTATATTTGAGTGGCTGTTAAAAAATGAAGTGTATTTTCAAACTGTTTGAAATTTTTTATAGATATATGTATGTAGTTGTTCTTTTCAAAATAAATAAAAAAAAAAACGTAAAACATATACAGATGTATAGTTATATGTTCTTAAATATGCATAATTATTTAAAAAAATAATATTTAATAAATATTAACTAAAATATAAATATAATTTAATATAATATTTACCAGATTTATGTTCATCCAAAGCTTTATATAAATCTGATTCATCTAAATCCTTTTTTCGTCCTTTCCAAAATATAGGCATTGTATAACTACACATATGTAAATATTATAAGTGCATATATATTTAAAACAATAGTTAATTTATTTATTTCAATATTTATAATATTATTAAAAAAAATTTATATATAAAATTACATACCCAAAGCATAGAAATGAAAATATATTTGCTTTTTCTCTAGGATTTTGTGGTAAATTTTCATATACTTTAGAGAATCCTGACTCCATTTTGCAGTCTTATTTTTGTCTATATATAGGTATATATGTTTATATAATGTAAATTTATTTGAATCTGTAATTTTTAATAATAGTAAAAATTATATTTTTAATAATTCTAAATATTGTATAAGACATCATAAGTATTTTCTTTTGAATTAATATTTTTATTTTTTTTATTAATTGTCATTAATAGTTTTCAGGCAATGGGTGATGTGAATAAAAATATGGACTACTAAACTATTATTTTTTTTTATTATTAATTTTGTCAATACTTAAGTATGTTTTATTAATTATTTTTATTCACATTCCACACCACCCAAAGTATATACTATCTGTATGCTTATAAATTATTTATATAATTTATTTATTTATTACGGAACTTGGAATCTGATTCCAAATTCTTTTTATGCTTTATCACAAAAATTTACTAAAAAAACCCACAAAAAACAAAAATAAATACAAATAGGAATCAGGTTTAAAAAAAAGGTAGATTAGTTTAGTAGATAACTAAATTTTAATATTTAAAGTGTTTGGTTTTTAATATTAATATGAAAAGCAATCAATAATATGATTACATTATAATTAAATTAATTTTTGTATTCAAATAATGCAGTCATGCTTAACTTTTTCTTATTTTTTTCAGCATTTTGGGAATGCTTTATTTTTGTTCTGTCTCAAATACGCTGACTGCTGTTTGTGAGGATAAAAAATATGTAATTTAGTAAAATGAAGTTAATAAAATAAATGCTTAACAGTATCTTGCGTCTTAAGTGCTATTGAAAACCGTTTTTGCATAATATTCGAAAACATTTAATTATTTTCATACATAATAAATAGACAGGGTCGGAGTTAAAGATTTTTTTTCGTTTGGCGTACTTTTTGAAAGAAAAAACGATGTTATGGTCATGAGTGGCTAGTTATGGTCATGAGCGGTCATAATTGGAAGTGGCCAGAACAAGATATGTAATATATTGTGGTATAACATCAGTGACATTGTTGATAAAAATGTTGAAAAACGTAGATATAAGAATATTTTTATTTGTTATGAAGTTGAATTCTCTGTTATTTTTTGTTTAATTTATTTTATGAGAAAAAAGAAAGTATTTGCGAACATTGCGGTTGATTAAGTTAGAGCTTAATTTTGAATAAATTATTTTGTCAGTTATATTACAAAATTTATTTCAAAAAAAATTTATTAGAAGTTTTTTAGGTTTTATCATTTACAGCACATAGATGTAAAGTATTTAATAATATAATATTATAATTATTAATAATTATTAAATGATAACGGAAATAATACATAAATATATTAAATTTTAAAAAGAAAATATGTCAAAATGTAGCAGATGTAAAAATGCTATTAGAGGAGAATCAGTCGTCAGATGTGAAGGAGTATGTGGAAAAATTTACCATGCTACGGTAAAATGCTCAGGCAGGAGTTGATCAATACTCTTTTAACAGCATATTGAGTAAAAGTAATATAATTAGGTATATATGTGATGACTGTAAAACCAAAAAACAAAAGTGGGAAAAGTAAAACAAAAGGTGAAATAATAAAAAATGTAAATGTGTGTGATTTGGAAGTAGCCATTGGGAAGGCAATTTGCAGCCTATATGAGAGAAAAAATGGTACAGTGTCGATATGCTGTGCTAACGAAAAATCAGCAGAAACATTAGAAGAGGAAATTAAAAAGAAAATGAGTAATGATTATGAAGTGGTTAAGCCAAAACTATATTTGCCAAAAGTTGTTATTTGTGGTATAGAAGAAAATTTGAAAGAGGATTAAATCATAAATGCGATCAAAATACAAAATAAGATTAAATGTGAAGTTATTAAATGTCATAAAATTTATCCGTCGTTTAAAAATAAAAATATTTATAATGTTCTAGTAGAAGTTGATGGTAAAGCGTTCAAAAAAATTATAGAGAAAAAAAGACTTATGATTGGTTGGAGTTATTGTGTAGCGTACGAAAAAGTAAATGTCCTTAGATGTTTTAAACGTTTAGGATATAATCATAAATCAAATGTATGCAAAGAAGAACAGAGATGTGTTAAATGTGGTAGTACCGAACATGAAAAAGAGGAGGTTTGTGATTATCAGTTGTGGAGTGAAGACGTTAACTAATTGCGGATGATAATTAATTAATAAAAAAAAAAAAATAAATGAAATAAAAATAAACTAAATTTATAATTTACAAAACTAGTAAACCAGTTATCATAAATCAAAACAAAAAAAAAAAAAAAAAAATCAATCAAAAACAATTATAATTTCTTATTCCTAAATAAACTATAAAATAGAGTGACCAATATAATAAAACATAAATCGCGTTAAAAAACAATGTAAAGAGTGCGACCATGTGGTCAATTATGCACTTAAATCAATCAAAACGAAAGAATCTTTAAATTAAAAAAAAAACAAAAATGGGTAACTCACGCCAAGAGACCCAAAACCAAAAAATCAAAAAACCAAATATAGATAATGCAGCGCTAAAACGCGATCTCATGAAAATGAGAGAAACTATGAATAAACTGCTTGCTGAAAAAAATAATACAAATACCAACAGATTCCAGGTATTCGAAACTATGGAGGACGAAGCCGTTCCAATGGAGGAAACAAATCAAAAACTGGATGAGAATGACGACTTCATAGAAGTATTAAGAGCAAAAAAAATAAGAAAAGACAAACAAAAGCCAATCAACACCGTTGCGATGGAACCTAATACTAATTTTAACAAAGAAGTTCCAACTAAAAATAAGAACAGCAATGAAAACGACAACGCCATCAAAAAGAAAAAAAATATCCCTCCAATTATAATCAAATGGCTTTCTCTCATTTGATTATAATTGGAGGGATATTTTTTTCTCAGGATGCTCAGGATCAACCCAATGCACACGTTGCCAGAGATTTAACCATTCAGCCTACAACTGCAACATGGATCCAAGATGTGTGAAATGCGGCAAAAATCATCTAGCAGTAAACTGCACAATAGCTAAACATAGTCCAGCAGAAAAATTATACTGCATTCTTTGCAAAACATCTGGTCACCCTGCATCATATAGACAATGTCCAATTTACAAACAAAAAATAGAAAAAACTCAACTTTCAAATCAACATAAAATCAAAAATAACGTAAGTAAAATTAATGCAATAAACAATATTGTTAAACCCAATTTATCATTCGCTAATGTATTGGCTGGCAACTGCCAAAATAATAATAATAGTACGAATCCTAATATCAATAATTTAAGTAAAATTCTACCAATGTTAACAGAGCTCAACAAGAATGTCAATATTATTTGTCAAAGTCTCAAATAATTGGAAAATTAAGTCCAAACCAACTCATCAAGAATCGATTTCCTTTTCGAAAATCTTGATGGTTGAACAATATTGGCAACATAATAATAAAATAAAATTAGTTTCAATTAACGTTAATTCATGCAAATCCCTTCACAAACAATTAAACTTAGTAGATTTTCTGAACCTCCATAACCCAGATGTGGCTACACTTTGTGAGACGAAAATAAATAAAAATAATAGATTACATTTAAAAAACTACAAGGTAATTAGGCATGATAGACCTGACTCAACAGCAGGTGGCGGTACCGCAATTTTAATTAAGAAAAACCTTGAATTCAATAAAATTGTTAATTCAACCCTGGAAACATTTCAATGTCTAGAAGTATGTGTAATAAAAATTCCCATGGGAAAAAACAACAACATAATTATAGTAGCTATGTATGCACCACCCCTCCAAGATACAAAATTTCAAGAGGAAGTAAAAAAACTGTTTGCCATATTACAACTTGATCAATTGAACAACTACTTCCTTCTATGTGGTGATTTAAATGCTAAGCATGAATATTGGCATAATACCACTGCAAATTCAAGAGGGAGATTCCTCAATAATTTCTTAAATTTCAACCAAATCCCATACAGAACACAACTTTATACTTCAAACCTCCCATCATTTCCCAGAAGTAATTCCTTTTTAGATATAATTATAGCCGACTCTAGATTACACTTGAAATCATCCAATAGTAACAGACTTGAAACATTAATGTATGACAGCGATCATCTAGCTATTTATACTGAAATTTTACACGTTAATAAAGAAAATCTTATTCCAACTGTAATAAACGCAGATGACCAGTTCATCTTTAAGAAATCAAACTGGCATAAATTTAGCAAAAACATTAACGAACAACTGTTAATAGAGCCCGAAATCACTAACATGCCAAATTATAAAAACTTGACTTGTAACGAAATAGATAAATACATCGAGAAATTAGAAACAATAATTTATAAATCCATGAAAAAATCCATCCCAACACATTCACCAAATAAAAATAGTACTGATGTTTACTCCAACCCAAAAATAAAACAGCTCATAAGATACAAATCTCAACTTCTGTCGTCTAAATTTGCTTTATATAAGTTAAATTTAAACAACAAAAACCCTCATATAATAAGACTCAATTCCTTAATCAAAAATATTAAAACATTAATTATCCAAAATTTAAAAATAGCTGTAAACCAATATTGGGCAAACAAAATCAAATCATTAAAAACTAATGATAATAAAAACTTGTTTTCAGAAATAAAAAAAATTTACATGAAATTTAACCCTGACAGCGCGCAAAAACTCAAAATACCAATAAACAACATTGAAATTTTACGACATGCAAATGTCAATATAAAGTCTCATAAAACTGAAAATAACGAATTCATTGTTGAAAAAAAGAATGATATAGCAAACACGCACGGAGCTTATCTATTTCAAGTACACAACCAAACTTCACAAAATACATCTCCTATTAATGGAGTCATAAATACAACAATGTTACATTTTAACGAGGCATTAAACAAGCATATGAACAAAAAAAAATCTATAACCACATTTAGTGAAACAGTGCGCTCTAACCATCTACGAAGTCATCAAACCCATAACAATTATTTTACATCAACAATTTCATTGAGAGAAATATTTAAAAACTTAAAAAATGAAACCTCATCAGGCTCCGATAAAATACCTAATATTGTGTTAAAGCACTTCCCAGACACAATAATCGAAAAATATTGTATAATATTTAACAATTGTCTAAATCTAAGCTACTTTCCAAAACCTTGGAAGAAAGCAATTGTCATAACAATAAAAAAAACCAGGGAAAAACCCCACCGATCCCTGTAGCTACAGACCTATCAGCCTATTACCGAATATCAGTAAGATTTATGAAATATTAATTAATAAATCTTTAATAACAGAAACAATAAAAAAAAATATCATACCAGACAACCAATTTGGATTTCGCCACAAACACAGTACTATAAATGCTATGACCAAATTATCGTCAGATATATGTTGGCATATAAACAATGGTCAATGTGTAGCAACTTGTTTTATAGATTTTGAAAAGGCATTCGATACTATTTGGCTTGATGGTATTATATACAAACTACTCAAATATAAATATCCTCCACATCTAGTATACTTAATCAACAATATGTTACGCAACAAATCTTTTGGAGTATCCTTCCTCAATAAGAATATATCTAAAGAATTCCAATTGACTAATGGCCTGCAGCAAGATACAGTTAACTCGCCAATACTATTCAATATATATGTAAGTGACTTGCTTGATTCTCTAAACAAACGCTCAGAGCAAAATCACAGCATTGCATTTGCGGACGATTTAACAATTTATACAGCAAATTTCAATTTGAAAGTTGCCCAGTATAACCTACAGCAGACATTCAATAAAATAGTTGCATATAGTACACGCTGGAATCTAAAAATTAACTATAAAAAATGCGAAACTGTCTTATTTAGAAACACAATAAATAAGTCAAATAGCACAATAAAAGGAAACTGGAGAAAGTTCTACTTGAAAGCCCCAGATGGAACTAAAATACCGAATTCCAACAGATTTAAGTACTTAGGAGTTACATACACCAATTTATTCAAATTCAACGAGCATGTTAAAGACCAAATATCAAAAGCAAAAAAAGTCTTAATGGCTCTGAAAAGGTTTTTTTTCTCTAAAATCATGTGTAGCAAAGTCAAGTTACTTTGCTACAAGTCCTTAATTAGGCCAATATTAACATATGGTTGTCCTATATGGTTCAACAATAGGGGTTCTACTATGGAAAATCTAAGGCTATTTGAACGGAAGTGCATACGCGCATGCACAAACCTGAATAGAAAACCAACATCTAACTACACGCATTATTTCTCCAACAAAACAATTTACGAAAATGCAAAAATAATAAGAATCGATAATTTTATCATTCGTCTCATACGTAATCACATTCAAAGAAGTATTACATCAATAGAAAATCCACTAATAAGTCACCCATGGTACGAATCAGATCAATACATATTAAGTACACTCGATTCGGGATTCATTCCACCAGAGGCATTTGTGTTTCTAGACAAACATAATTATATTGAAAATAGTACCTATGTACCTATTATTTATCACTATAAAAGGCACGCATCAAATAAAAAACTTCCACTATACTTAAACACTGCTAATTTAAACAATTGTGAAACATTCGTATTTGATAAATTTATTCCTAATTCTGCACAATTAATAAACAAAAATCCTTATTTTTGGAAATGAGTAGGTTAAGCTAGAATAGAATAGAGTAGTTAGTTTAAGTCTAGTTTGTAATATTTAGGTTAAGATTAGTGTAAGTTAATTATAAAATGTAAAAATAAAAAAATTGGTTTTTATCCGCAATTTTTTTCCAATACTGTAAATCAATTATTAAAGTAAAATTACATAGAATAATTTAAGTTTAAACTAAAAAAAATAATTAAAATAGATAATGTAATATTAACAAATCATTATCAAATTTAAATGGGAGAACTGGTATTTAAACTAGTCATGTACATTGTAATAATTATAAGATGAATTTCGTTTTGTTTTGTTTAGAATTAAGAAATTATAATAAAAGCAAAAATAAAGAGAACATTTAAAAAAAAAAAAAAAACATGAAAAAGAGAAATGTAAGGAAAAAAAAGAAAAATGTATTAATTGTTTAAAAGTTAAAGAAAGCTGGAAGCTTAACGATAAAGAAATAGATGTAGAGCATAATGTATTTAGCATGGATTGTAAAGTATTTCAACGTAAGCTGAAAATGGAAAATGAAAGAATTGTCAAACAACAGTCAAAGTCCATAGAATGTTTGTACTTAAATATACAAGGTATCATAAACAATTTTGCTGAACTAGAAACAACAATTTTTAATAAAAACTTTGATATAATTTGTTTAACGGAACCCCTTTTGGTAGACGATGATGATGATTCTTTTGTAGAACTTAATAACTATAAGTTAATTAGAGTAAATAGTCATTCTAGGCATACAGGTGGTGTTGTTTTTTGTTTTAAAAGTATATTATAAAAATAATATAGTTTATTTTACGGGAATATACAGATCTCCATGTTATTTACATATTGACTCAGATTTTTTCAATATTTTCTCAAATTTTGTCGAAGAGCTGATTATAATTCAGATGTTGTAATTATAGGAGAGTTAGTTAGTGATAATCAACAGAAGATTAAAAAAATTACAGATGACAACGCTTACAAACAAATTGTTAGTGATTACACTAGAATTGTAAAAGATTCAAAAACATTAATAGATGTGTTTTATTAACAAATAAATTTAATAATATAAGTGCTAATGTAGACAATAATTTAAAAATAACTGTTCATGAATCTATTAGAATATCTATATATCTACCACTTTTAAATACTAATAATGAAAATAAAAAACTTAAATTTTTAAAATATAATAAAGACAAATTCAGAGTAAAAATTTGTAGAAGTGATATAATGACAATGTATTTCAGTGATTGCAATACTAAAGCAGAATTATTTATTAATTCTAATTATTTTTTTATAATTTTTTTAATATTTTATAAATATATTTTATAAATATATTTTATAAATATTTTTTTTAAATATATTTTTTTTTAAATATTTAACATATTTTAATATTTATTACTTATATATTAAAATATATTAAAATTATTATATATTTTTTCAATATATTGATTTTATTATATTTATATATTATTATTATAAACACATTTATTTTATTTTAATAATTAATTTTTATTTTGTACCTAAATATTAAATGTTAAATAAACATGCACTTTAAAAATCATTCTAAAGCAGGCGCACTAAAATATCTGCACAATCTGCCCGACGCTGACCCGACACCGACTACTATGAACACAAGCGCCTGCTTTTTATCTGCGCAGAATTTTTGATGATATGCAACTACGAACAAAAAATCTTTTTTGTTGCGCAGGCGCGACCACTACGAACACGCCTTATAATAAGAAATCCAATGAATTATATTTTATCAGCAAAGAATTAAATAAAGTAAATTAAAATTATAAGAAAAAGTGAACCTATTGTGGAAATATATTTCTACTATATAGGGCATTGACTGCAATTCTAAATATTTAAAATTAAAATTTCATTAAGTTGTAAGAATTATAGTAAATATTAAATATTAATTGGTTAAAATTTTGATCAAAATAGTTATGTGTGAATATTTATCCATATAGGGTACAATATACTTCCATTATTGGGTCAGAAAAATAGTTTCATTCATTTTTTAATAAATAGATAACTAACTAATAGAAACAAGTGAAAATGCCAAAAAAATTCCAAAAATGAAAAAATACCTTCCATAATTAGATCTTACAAGTGGATTATTTATGAAAGGATGAATGCTGAATAATTTGTCACAAAATACTTGAACAAAAAAAATAAAATAATAGTTAGTTTATTTAATATTGTAAATTGTAACAAAAACAATAAAAACAAAATCGATAATCAACAAGGACAAAACGTTGCAATTGTAATGTAGGAAAAATAATATTTTCCAGGATTGATTCTTCAAATGAACGAAACCAATGGAGCGATGCATATGTGAAAGTAATGGAACTTGGAAATGGTCATTGGAAATGGCCTGAAACAGATGAGGTCCTGTGATATAAGAAAAACAAGATATACAAGCATACAAGTAATAAATAAATCAATATTACTTAATTCTCGCGGTTGGTATTCAGTGAAAGAAATTATATCACTACAATGAAAATTAAATATTACTTATTATTCATTAGTCATTACTCCATATACGTACATATAATTATCAAAAATTACAAATCTAGAAATTATATTAATTTAAGTTAACTATGTGTTTGTTATTTCATTTTTTTTCTGTTTTTATGTATATTTTAAGAATTTCTGACATGGATTTTGTTTTATTCACATTTGAATGCAATAAATTTACTTAATATAAAATAATATCTACTTAATAACTACATAAAACTACTAAATCTTCACAATAGAAACATACTATTTCCATTATAGGTTCACCAGATAAATCATGTATGTACATGTATTTCCATGATGGTGCATTCACCTTGTTTACTTCAAATGCAATACTTAAATATTTATTGAATTATTTTTAGGAAGTAAAGTCAAAAATATCAAAATTAAATAATTACAGAAAACACTACAATTAAATAAAATTAATATTCAGAATTATTTTTATTAACAATTCAACTTAGTCCGAAATTATACTTCCACCATTGGAATTAATTTAAACTATATTTTTTATGTTATTAATGATATAAGACAGTTAAATAACTTGGTAATTTTTAATTAATTAAATATGAAATAAATAAAAAAAAAGATATTCTGTTTCAGGAAGTTTGGACAACATGATAATTGATAATGAAATTGAAATACATAGTTAGCAGATAATTTTAATTAAAAATAAATACAATTAAAAATTGTAATAAATCAGAAAGTTTTCAACAAAAAGATAATATTTTAATATTGAACAAAAGGAAGCTTTATTATAAAGAGTATATATATATACGAAGTACATTATACATATAAGTAGTTAGTTATTAAATAAAACTATACATACATATACATATTATATTGAACATAAATCACAATAATGAAAAGTAATATTACATCATATGCATTTATTTTATTTATTAATAATTGGTTATAATTATAGATTATCATCCAACTATATAGCACTAGCTACTAGCCTATCATATATTAATACTATCTAATTATTCTAAATAATACCTATATTTATTATATAATACAGTATATGTATTTAGTTTTGAGTAATTCTTTGTCAATATTGAAATAAAAAATAATAATGTAAAAATAAAAATTTTTAAAATATATGTACTTTTATCGAAACCAAACTAGCCACCTAAAAAGTAGAAAATAAAACTAGTGGTGGATGTTGAGCATCTAGAACTACTATAGGATAAAACACAAAAGTATATAATGATATATATAATCTTGCTGGAATATTGTTAATGGGAATTTGGAAATTTTTTGTGTATCACTCACGGTTTATTCTCTTGTTTTGACAGACTGTATGAACAGGCTAAGTAGTGATGAACTGTTTTGAACTCTGTTTTATTTCACCAAAATTATTAATTTATTAATCTTACAAAAACCTACAATCAGTCTATCACATAATGTACATGTACTGAAGATTAAATTGGGAAGTCTTCCATTTATATTTTTATAAAACTAAGAAAACTTAGTTCCTGACAAGTGGTGGTTTTATACATTTAATAAGTTGATAAGGCAAAAATTTTATAAATAAATTACTCGAAAAACATTGTGTAGTAGTAAAAGCTTGCAGTACCGTACTTGAAAAATTAAGCACAAAAAGGTAATTTTACCTAAGTTAATATCATTTCTAAAATCTGAACATTGGTAAGTAAGATAAAATCTATCTA
This sequence comes from Argyra leucocephala, assembly GCA_963942445.1. Lineage (NCBI taxonomy): Eukaryota > Metazoa > Arthropoda > Insecta > Diptera > Dolichopodidae > Argyra > Argyra leucocephala. Next base: position 153,955,264 of record OZ012677.1, on the reverse strand, counting down.
TGTATCATAAAATTGATACAGTTCAAGAAACAATAAAATAGCTATGGTCAATTTAACGCACTATAATAAAGAATATAGTTTTTAGTGGCACCAAAACTTTACAACTTATTGCCTAGAGGTCTTTTCATTTTCAAATTTTATGCCAATTTTTCAAATAAAATAAATATATGGTTATTAGTTTATAACTCAATAAATATTGATATTAATTTGATAAAAGTTAAAAAATAGTTATTCACTTTAAAAAAAAACAAATTTTTGTTAGTTATCATTTCTGTTATTTTTTGTTTACTTTTTTTTGAAATAAATTTATTTTTAAAATCTTAATTTAACCCCACTGAAGTGTTTTAAAATGAACTGTTATAATATTCATTAATTTATTTATCATTCGAAACGTGCATGGTATAATATCTGTTTTTGAATGCATTTTATTAATTCGTTTATTTTTGTCTATTTGTTTGTTTGTCTGTTCGGTACAAATTTTGGAATTGATTTTAAGCCTACTTCCCGATGAATTAGAGACTTGAGTACAGCTTGATTCCCGATAACAACAATTTTTAATTAATAGTAAGAAATTAATAGTAATAGTAAGAAATGTAATTTTATTAATTAATAGTAAGAAATGTAAATACTAGTGCAGTCTGAGAAAACTCGCACATTAGTTCATATAATTTGCTATGCAATAAAATTGTTAGTGAATTAAATGAACTATTCAAACATCAACTATCTACTATTCACAGTTGTAAAAATTCACAATTAAATTCACAGAACAATTTGTATGGGGTCAGGAATCTGTATGTGGCTATACGACAAATTATTTTACACTTTTTTGTCTGTTTTACAAAACGTATTTACTTATATTAATAATTTTTTATCTAAATAATTAATATTATTTTCATCTCATATTGTTAAGTATGATAATAATTTTAATATTTTTTAATTGTTTAAATTGATAAATAATTATAGTATGTATATTTTTTAAGTAAATTGAAAATAAAGTATTGAAAAATTATACTGTACGATATTTTTAATGTGACAGAGATTTATTTATAATATACTGGGTAGCGCAGTATAGAGTAGATAGAGCACCCTATCTTTCAGCCAAAAGTCCTATACCTTCGATTCCTGATGAAAGCCAAATATTTTGTAGGTTTTTCAATTTGGTAACAACTTAAATGGACTGGAACTACGATATTTAAGAAGGCTTAGTTCCTGACATGTAATGAGTCAATATGCAATAAAAATTAATAAATTTATGCTCAAATAACATTCCACATGTTTTTTTTAGATAGTTTACAATTGCAGAACCCGTATGTATAATGTATGATATTTCATTTCAATTTCTATGAGTGGGTTACAGTTTCATGACTGTTTTTCCATGTCTTTATGATTAGTTCTGGCATTTAAAATTATTTTATAACAATAATTATTATAGTCATATTAATAACTAATAATGCATGCACAATCAGTATCTTATTGTTATCACCAAGAATAGATAAGAACTAAAAATATATTCGAAGACAATTTCCAATGTGTTAATCGTTTGAAAACATGCAAATTTGTAAATGATTTGTTTCAGATTAGTTTTGCTAACGGTTAGTTTCCACACTATGTTCGTTTAGTTCTTAGTAAATAATTAGCTTGGTACGAATAACAATGTTGATATCTCAGTGTTCAGTTTTTAGATAATTATAGCATAATAATAACTTAATAATTATTGTAGGTCTTAATTTTATTGGTTTGATTAACGAAAAACCAAAACATATTCTCCTACTTGTTATCAAAACATAACTTTCACTTCTAAATAGTTATTTAATACATATCTATTTTTTGGAGATAAAAAAGAAAATTGGGTCATCCTTAGTCAACTTAAATAATGTTATTATTAATTGGTGAATATCAACATATAAAATGGTATCAGTATTCAAATAATGGTTCATAGTAATAACTCAAAATTACATATTAATTTATGTAAATCATTAATACACAAATTTCTTCTTCAACTTTTTTTATATATTTTAATTTATCTTTTGTTTATTGCACTAATATCCTACTAAAACTAATCCTTTTTTGTCTTTCATACATAACAAATCCAAGATATCGACTAATGAATTCTTACTCTTACTCTCAGAAAAAAATAATAACTAACTATATGTGTTTTTACATAATTTAAATTGTGGTTATGTTTCTGTATTATTAATTGTAAATTGTATTTTAAAATATTAAAGTAAATTTAAATTAAAATTAATAAAATTAATTAAAATTAAAGGCTTAAAAAAGTGATTTAAAAATGAAATAAAATATAAAAGTGCAAAAAACGAATGTATTTTCCTATTTTTAGTATTTTGACAGTATTGGAATAGCTTAACTTTTTTCTGCTATTACCCTATCCTTATATCTTTTTAATCTTAATAAGGGTTTTCACATCAATTCCTGACGTTTTCTGCACTTGTAGTTTGTAGGCAAAAGAGTAGAGAGGAAAACAAAAAAAAAAGCTCCGGCCTTTTTTATGAATACCAAATCGATCCTATTTCTGGTTTTTTTTACAAAAGCATAGAAACATTAAAGTTTTTTTTTTATCAGCAGAAGAATTTATTATTATTTTAAATTTTGGTTGGCTACGTAGTTCTGGAAGAAATGTATGAAAATACGTGATGAAAAATTATAATGATAATAAATGAATGAAAAAATATAATTATGAAATCCCATGAATGAAAAGGGATTTTAGGTATTGTTTTTCTTTTTTTTTATTACAAGACAATTTTAGCTATTTGGATAATATTATTTTAGTATTTATTGTATATATCATTATTTGTGCATATAAGTATAAACAATAAAATAAATTAAATTTGAATATGAATTTGTACAGGAACAGGATATATATACGATAATTAAATATGTAGATGTGTTTTCAGCTTAGATTTTTTTTGTTTTTATAAAAACTTGTTTTCCAGCGTTAGAGTAAAATTTTGGTATTACAATGAATATAGTCGAATATTTTCCTTTTAATTTTACTGATATGCTTATCATACAGATACGCGTATTTCGTCTACTACTTGCAGACTTCTTCAGTGTTTTGTACTCGACTTCGTCATAAGTCTTGTACTCGACTTCGTCATAAGCATATCAGTAAAATTAAAAGCAAAATATTCGACTATTTTCACTGTTATAGATTTTTTTGTTTTAGGTGCATACGCATGTACAAATAATAAAGGGTTTAACTTATTTGCATTTATATTATGTGTAACTAACAGGTAAATTAATTTAACATCTCAGTTACACGTAATCTAAAAAAAACCGGTAATATTTACTATTTAAAAAATTAAAACGTGCATACGTGCAAACGTGTGATGGAAAAACGAATGATGATAAAAATGAATGACATGTTATTATTGAATTTATTTGAAGGGATTTTAGGTTTATTTTTTTCTTGTACATAACAAATTTTTTTAGCTATTTTAATATTATTACTATTTGTTTATAATTATGTATTTTTTTGTACATAAGTAAAAAGAATAATAAAACAAATACAATTTTTTTGAATAGATGAAAATTTTAATTTAATATGATTTCGTAGAATAAGATGGTAAGATGTCATATTATTAGTACAAATAAATAGTATGTAATATTAGCGCTCGTCACGCATTTCGTATCTTCGTATTTCGTAAATTTACGAATGTCAATTTTGCGTGAAGAGTAAATTTGTAAATTTTGTATTTTTCATTTCGTAAATTCGTAATAAGAGCTGATATCTGATGTCGGTTTAAATATGATTTCCAATTTTAATTATGGTGGATGATTTTTGTTTTTCTGCTTTGTTTTCGATTTTTGTTTGTGATTTCGCTTTTGTACTTTTTTCTATAAGTTTGTGTGTTTATTTAAAATGACATAATTTTTATGAAGGCTTTTTTAAAATTATTTGTAATTCAAATTTATTTTGGAATATAGATATCGCTCAACTCGGAAATAACCGTCATTTATTTGGTGTAACTATTTTAAATGTGTGAACACTTATCACCACCAAGAACTTGCTAAAATTTTAATATTTTTGTGGTGTAATTTATTATTCAGCTATTATTGCTTTTTACTCCCCACGTTGTTCATCTTGTATGTTATATATATAAGATAACTAACTACACATGTATTACATAGATTATGTAATTTAAAAAAATTTTTTGCTCTAAATTTGAATCTGTACATTTATAGTTGGTTCTATTAACTACAATATTTCATTGAGCATGATTAACATTAAAATAAATATTTATAATTAGATCATCCACATAAAAGATATTAAATATAAAGTCAAATGTTTGTTTCATTAATATTTTCATTGATATTAAATTTTTTGAATTTTTTTTTTGTTGACAGGAGGACAAATATTGATTTACCAATAGTTAGGAATACAACAACAATAAACATTATTATTATATGTATCAGTTTTATTGATATAAGGTTAGCCTTGTTTATGTATAACTAAATGTACACCGCTTTTGATGAGACGTATGTATTGACTGGATAGATTAATGTGAACATTATTATAATTACATAAACATACTAACTTATATAATATATTATGTTCATATCTGTAATTTATAAGTATATTTTATACTACGTAGTAATTGTGTAATTTGTATAGTAGAAGAGGAAGAAGTGATGTTAGTTATACAACTATTTTCTATTTTGTTGATAATTTTTTAGTATTTTATTTGTGTAGAGCAAAAAGAAAAAAAGCTTGCAAATATTTTCTGGCAAAGATATACTGTACTGTACTGTAAAATCAAAACAAGTTTTATGAGTAACAGTGTAAAATATCGCATGAAGTTATATATCGAAAACTTGCAAAATGTCGAAAACATGATTTCGCTTCTTGGTCTTCAAAAAAGGATGGAATTTAATCAAATGTGGAGTCATTATACACCTTTTCTAGGAGAAATTCTGCTTGACAAGTTTGATTCAACTACTAAATGATTGTTTGGTACAAAATATAATTAAATTAATTTTTATAACAATGTAATTCAGATCATTTTGTTTTTTTTTTTTTTATGATCTTGTCAGTAACTTAGGTAGAATCACCTTTTCGTGCTTAATTTATTTTAACATATTACTGGCTTATCTACTCATTAAATGTGGAAAACTACTACTATTTTGTCAGGAACTAAGCCTTCTTAAATAGAATAGTTTCATTTTATTTAATTTGTTACCAGATTAACTCTCAATTATCTATGGTCATTTATTATATCCCAATGACAAAGGGTACTAGACCAGCTCGAAAAACCAATGAAGCATTTTTTTTTTTTGCTTCATCGGGAATCGAACTCAGGACCTTTCGGTTGAAAGGCAGGCGCTCTACCTACTGCGCCATCCAGCGTATATTTAATATATTTACTTCGATATCGTTAACTTTTAGGTTGTTTAGGTTGTTAACTTTGTAATTTCTTAACTTATACGCTCACAAGAGTATATAAATTATATTATAGATTTCAAGATCACATTTGACCTTAAGCTTAGTTTCAAGCTACATTATGATAAAATAGTCAGCAAAGCCTATTATTCTTTAGGTTTCATTAAATAATGGGCTAAAAAAATTTCTGACCCCTACATAATTAAATATTTTTATGTTCCATATGTAGGAATTATTTATTATTAGAAAATATTTTTATGTTCCATATATTAGACTTACCTTATTGAATATGCAAGTTAAGCATATTCAATTCCCTTATTATTTGACTGAAATTAAGCGAATAGAATGTATTTAGCGAAAATTTAGTACATGGAATGTAAAGTTATTTTTTTGCGGAACAATCCACTGTGGGAATCATTTAGTAGGAGAGGCATTCCAGAAAAAATTATAACCAAAATTAAATAATCCTACAAAAGTGCAAGATGTTGAGTCTTCCATCGAGGATAGCTGACAAATTTCTTCGAGGTGTGTCATGGAGTAAGGCAGGGCTGTATTTTATCACCCATATTTTTTTGTTTTTAGTGGTGATGGATGACATAATGACTACTGTGGGTGTAAGCGAAAGCAACGGTATCCAATGGCGTCCTTCGAACTTATCAGCCATTTAGAGTACGCCGACGATGTGTGTTTATTGTCACATGCAAATGGAGGTTTTAATAATATGTGAATAATATGAGGTTTAAAAAAGCTGTATGACACTGGAAAAAGTGCAAGCCTAAAAGTCAATACAGCTACAACCAAAACCATGTGCACAATTCGCCACATCACAAAATCCGTTTCTCCATGAGGAAACGCGAATCGAAGAGGTGAATACGTTCAGCTACCTGAGCAGCATCGTTTCATCAGATGAAAGTCCGATTTGGATATTGAAGCTCGCGTCAGGGAAGCCCGAACTGCTTGCGGGATGCTCCTACACATTCGTTAATCACAAACCATTTCCAACAGAACGCTGTGGTTAAAATACGAACCAAAAAAAAAATAGACGTGAAAATCCGACAGAAAAAATATGGCGTTGGATCGGGCATACTCTGAGGAAATCTCACAACAAAATCGGGAAACAATGTTTCGAATGAAATTCTCAGAGTACACGTCTCGTCGGAAGACCGAGAAAAACATGTAGAACAACAGTCTTAGACGAAGCAAATACCCAACAAACAACGTGGCCACAATTGAAGAGGTTAGTCGCAGATAAGAGAGATTGGATGAAAAGATTTTATTTCCGCCCTATGAGTCGCGGATGGGCTTACAGGACAATGATTATGATGATAATTTGTACTTCTCTACTAACAGCATATGTACTTATCTGGTTTTTGTTATTTAACATTTTTCTCATTAACGGGACAAATGGACAATACTTTACTAACCCTATTGGATATTGTACAATAAATTGTAACAAGCTTTCATCTAGTAATAGACGTCTGATGAATTGCTTAATTTAAGTATTAATCTGACAGTATTAAATAATTTAATCTATAGTATATTGTAAAATGATTGAAAAACAATTATTAAACATAAATATAATACTTCTTTATTTTACATTCTTTTATTAGTTAAAATATATTTCTTATTAATTAGGCAAAATGCAAAATGAACCAATCACAATTATAATCAATGATCGACTGCAGAATTTCTTCTATCTCCCGTTCAACTATCAGTTTCTTTATGGTTGCGTTTGTTATCAAATCATTTTGGTTATGTTTTATATATCATGGTTGACAACTCGGCCATCCTGAAAATTGGAATCGTCCTCGATTTCATCGTCTGGTTCCGGGATGCACCACCTCTTGATTTTGTCTGGAGAATAAACTCCAGCATATCGACGTATTTTCCTTGGAGCTCCGGGAATATCTTCAACTAAATAACGATCATTTTCCAGAACCTTTGTTATTACATATGGTCCTTTAAACTTCGGTTGTATTTTCCGTGGCTGTCCCGTACTATTTGGTTCATTCTCCACTACTATTAAATCGTCCACTTCGTATTTTGTTGGTTGCCTATGTTTCTTATCAAATCGTTCTTTCCACATTTGTCGTGCGGCCATGATCTTTTCAGCGGCCTGCTGCCTGACAACTACTAATGGTTGACGATCTTCGTCGGTTATTTCATCATGTAACGCCAATATAATTTTATTTTTCAAGATGTCGCGGGGTTTAAAATCGAATATTATTTCCTGTGGGGTACGACCTGTTGTGGAAGATATCATAGAATTCAGAGACCATTGGATATTTCGTAGTTCTTGATCCCATTTACGTTCATTAATTGTTGAAGAAGCTATAGCTGTCGAGATCGTTCGGTTGACTCGTTCAATTTGGCCATTGGCCCTAGGTGTTCGTACGGCGGTCTTAATATGTTTCATGGAATGCTCTTTACAATATGTTTCAAACGATTTTGCAGTGAATGCCGTTCCTCGGTCAGTGATGATCCGTGCTGGTGTACCGAAATATTCTGTTACTTCGTCTAACACCTTTAATACTGAAGCCGTATTTGTAGACTTAACAGCTCGCAATATTACAAATTTGCTAAATGGGTCTGAAATTCCCAACACGTGCATATTCCCCTTACTACTTTTAGGGAACGGTCCCAAGTGATCCAAGTGTATAGTATGAAAAGGTATTGGTTCAATTTCATCGAAATGCATCTCCCCTTCCGTTTTTCCACCCGGCTTCTTATTATAACAGCATTCGACGCAAGCCCTTAAGTATTTTGACACATAATTCCTCATGCGTGGAAACCAATACCATCGTTGAATACGTTCAAGTGTTTTTTCTAAAGCAAGGTGTCCGACGAGATCATGACATTCACGAACTATTCTCCAACGTACCATTTTTGGCACCACCCACCTTTTATTTTGATTGATTTTTTTAAATAAACGTTCATTGTCAATACAATACTCGTTAGCAAGATGTTTATCTACTTTATCTGAACGTAGATTGTCAATTATATTTTTCAAATCAGGATCTTGTATTTGCATAGTTAACAGCCAGTCGAGTCGGGTAACTTCGACTCCCATTATTTTCAGAGAAGCGGTTTCAGGTTCATTAACCACTTTTTCGTTAGGTGCACGGCTCAAGGCATCAACATGAGTCATGCGGCTGCCACTACGATGCTCCAAATTGAAATCAAACTCCTGAAGTCTTAGCCACCACCGTGCAATCCTTGGGATTAATTCTTTTTTTGACATAGTTGTTCTCAAAGATGCGCAATCGGTGACTACAGTAAAACGTTTTCCTAATAAATAGTATTTAAAACGCTCCAACGATTCAACTATCGCTAGAGCCTCCAGTTCGTAGCTATGAAATTTATTTTCACATTCGCTTGTTGTTCGACTAAAGTATGCGACTGGTTTTAAGTATTTCCCGTCTTGTTGTAATAAAATTCCAGCAAGACCGTCTGAACTTGCATCGGTGTGAACTTCATGAATCATTCTTACATCATATGAGGTTAATAATGGTTTACTACACAGAATTTGTTTCAACGTATTGAAAGCTATCTCTTGTTGTTGAGACCAAATAAACTGGCTATCTTTTTTTAATAATTCGTTAATTGGTTTTGAAATTTTAGCAAAATTTTGTACAAATTTTCTAAAATAACTGCATAGTCCTAGAAATTGACGTACTTCTTTGACATTCGTTGGTTGTTTAAATTCTTGTACTGCTTTTACTTTTATCGAGCCAGGTGATATTCCGCTAGGTGAAATATGATGACCCAAGTACTCTATTGTTTGTTGTAAGAAACTGCATTTCGTTAAATTTAATGTTAATTTAAATTCTCTAATTTTATTTAATACTATTTTTAATTTTTGTAACCCTTCTTCCACTGTTGTACTTCCGATTAAAATATCATCCATATAAATTTGGATATCTATATCTATTTCCTTTTTTAATTTATACATAAGTGTTTGAAAGACAGTTGGGGCATTTTTGAGCCCAAACGGCATTCGTTTAAATTCAAACAAACCCTTTGATGTTATAAAGGCTGTGTACTTACGAGATTCTTCTTCTATTGGTATTTGGTAATACCCACTATTTAAGTCAAGACTGGTGAAATAGTTATAAGAACTGGCAACTTGTAATTCTTCCTCGATATTTGGTGTGGGGCAAATTTCTTTTTCAATTTTTAAATTTAATTGTCGATAGTCGATACATAGACGTTCTTCTCCATTTTTTTTCTTTACTAATAATACAGGACTCGAATAATTTGAAGTTGAATGGGTTACTATGTTGTTCTCCATTAATTCGTTTACCTTATCATCGATAATTTCTTTTTTTGCATATGGCACTCGGAATGGTTTTTGTTGTACTGGTTTCTGATCAGTTAATTTGATACTCATCTCGATTTCTTTAGTTAATCCTAGTTGTTTCATATTTTTAGGGAACAATTCATTAAAATTGTTTAATAGTTTGATTAACGATTCTCGTTCTTTTGCGTTCGACGTTCCTTGATTTATTTCATCCTCTTTCACTACACGTTTGACTTCACAGTTAACTTCTTTTTCAGAACATTTATTTTCTATAATTATTTCTCCGTTCTCTTTATAAAATTTTACATCTGGGCGATCTAGCACATCGCGTCCTATTAACAATGGTACGGGCATATATTTACTGTTTACTACATAGACATCTATTCTTAATTTTACGTTATTGATGATTAGTTCGACATTTGACTTTTCCGTTGAGCAATATTCTCCTCCTAGGAATCCAGCGAAGTTGACTTTACAGTTTTTTCGATCAGTTAAACATTTATCAGCATATTCTTTTGCAATCAGCGTAAGAGGACTGCCACAATCTATTTGTCCTACCATTTCGTTATTATTAACCATTACAATCTTATGATAGGGTGTTGATTTTGAATATTCGTTAATCCTACTCGTGAAACATCTGGACATTCACTGGGTTCACCTCGTTTATGCACTCGATTACATTTGGTGCAATGAGATCGACGTTGTGGTGCAGGACAATTTCTGGCGAAATGACCTGACTGGTAACAATTAAAACACTGCGTTGACGTTTTAAATTTTTCTTCCTTCAGTGTTCTTTGTTCGTTGTTGGCATTTTCAGATGTAATCGATTTGAAAGTCGGCTTTTGCTGAAATGTATTCTGTTTTTGTTTTACTTCCCTTATATTTGTGGTTCTAAAACTTTCACACCAAGAGATTCTATCACGCAATTCTGCTATCGTGTCAATACGTTGTCCTTGAAAAGCTGCATATAATTGCTCATCACGCATGCCTAAAATAAAATATTTAACAATGGCATTCTCCTTTAAATTACCCTTATTTCCGAGTCGTGACATCTCCGCGACATATTCCATTAGCGTTTCGTCATTTTTACGTTTTCTTCCTAGCATACCCATATGTATGTCGGCATCGTTTACAATTGGCATATATTTATCTTTAAACTGCTTTACAAAATCACTCCATGATGTACAAAAATCATCTGTACGATCATACCACGCTCTAGCTAATCCTTTGAACTTTGGTCCAATTGAAATTAGGACTAATGGATCTTCCCAACTATAAAATGTTTTAAGTTTTTCTACTCGCTTTAACCATTCTTCTGCCGTTAAACTTTTTTTATCCTCCGGATTGAACTCAGGGAGAATTTCCATTAATTCTCTTGGTCCGAAGGTTAAAAAATTTCCTTGTCCGTTCCAATTCATTACAGGCGTTGATGTATTTATTACTGGTGAGTTGAAGGTGACATTACGTGCCGAATCACTTCCAACATTCTCTACGATCGTTCGTGCTTCACTTCTTATTGACGTAACTGATTCATTTCTACTATTATTATCATCAATATTTAATAACCGATTAATTAATGATGACTTATTTCCATTTTGTGATAACTTTAAATTTTTTAGTAGATTTTTTAATTCTTTAACCGTTCGTTTATTTAATTCCTCACGTTCCATTTTTTTTAAGGTATCAATAATATTTCTGTCTTTTACGTTCTCGATAAATTTAGGTTATCTCGTTTAGCAATTCCCAATTATACGTACACTTTAATACTACCACCATGTGCTTCAATTTTTCATAACCTCAACCTTTTAGTTATGATTTTCGCTTTTGCTTGGATTTATTTATCCCACTTCTGAATTGTAAAATGATTGAAAAACAATTATTAAACATAAATATAATACTTCTTTATTTTACATTCTTTTATTAGTTAAAATATATTTCTTATTAATTAGGCAAAATGCAAAATGAACCAATCACAATTATAATCAATGATCGACTGCAGAATTTCTTCTATCTCCCGTTCAACTGTCAGTTTCTTTATGGTTGCGTTTGTTATCAAATCATTTTGGTTATGTTTTATATATCATGGTTGACAATATGTATATATATATATATATTTTTTTTCTTACTATTCTTGGGAGCATACAGCTTCCACTTGACGTTTCCATCGTACCACGTACAAGTTCAGTAGAATAAACAAAAAAAGGGTATCTAAATCTAACAATAAATTTAGAAAATTTCAATCTTCAACAAAGTTATACAACTCAATTTGTACTTTAAATATCTACAAGAAATTGTTTTTGACCTTTATCTATTTTATGCAAGTGAAAACAAATATTCAAATTCATATTTCAAATTTCAAATCAAAAGTTCATTATTTCATAATATAAAAATGGCATATATAACATTTAACTATGTACATATGTATGTATATATATATGTTTAGATAATTTTATTAGGTAATTTATTATTTTTAATATTTATATTAAGAACACGAACAAATTAATAGATAATGTTTTTTATAATTCTTTCGTTTTCTATAAATAATCCAGGTTACCAAAGTAACTTATTTATTATAACCATAATTTATAAGTATGTAAGTTATGTAGGTTAGATTAGAATAATATTCTGGAAATTGAAACTCAATATTTAGTTAAAAATGCAATGCATTCTATAAACAAAATATTTACGTTTCATAATTTAATATACATTGTTGTAAATTTATTATGATAATCGATTGTTATACTAATGTCACACCTTATAAAGTAGAAATTTAATGCTTGTTTGAATTTAATCAATTAAATATTATTTAAAAAAAAAAATGTTTATATTACATCATGTACCATTATTTTTTATGCTACTTATCATTACTTAGAATTGTTTTTTTATTGTAAAATGTAGATTTAGTTATTGAAATTAGGAGTCCATAACCAAAATACATAAGATTCAATACTAAGCCGGTAGGTACATAGAGTAAAATATTGATATTATATTTTAGTAACTAGTGAGTATTGTAAACGACTGTAAAATAAAAAGTTATGTACAATAACTATAGGGGTATAAAAATAAATTGAATCCATTAGCAAGCCATATAGAAGAAACTTTAAATCTCGTTATGCATTCTAAATTTCGAAATGATTGATAATTCAAAAGTTAAATTAAGCAAAGATGTTGTAATTGACAAACAAAACAAGATTTGTAGATGCAATTATGATACGATACACGATGAGTGACGCAGCAGGTAGAGCACTTGCCTTTAAACCGATTTCCGATTTCAATTCGATTCCTAATGAAGATAAAAAAATGGGTTATGAATTTTTCAACCTGGTCCAGTACTCTTATAGTCATTGGAATAAAACAAATGATAAAATAGTAGCGAATTTTGGTTATCACTAAACAATAAAATAGAACTATGTTATTATGAAGACGAAGATTACTCTACAAAATACATAATAAATAGTTTTCCACATTTAAATTAGCAGATACGTGTATATCATAAAAGTTCTAAAGAAAAAACTATTGTATGTAATTGTGTATGTCATCTCTATGTAAAAGCAGTTAGTGCATATAATAAATAATTAAAAATCATCATCATCATGTGGCAACTACAACTCTATGACCTAAATATACATTTTTCAACATCTCGAGATAAACTAGGTGCATGAGATTTTCGTTCTACTAAAATTGCAATTTTAATGTCAGTCCCTTTAGTAGTTTTGATTTCCATTTTTTTAGAAAATGTTAACTTTTTGTTAAACAAAAACTTAACTCGTAAAAATTTCTTCTTCTGTCAAATAGTTATTTTATTGGTTTATTCATAAATATTTTTTTTTACTTAATTAGATTGAAATTATATTAATTAAACAATAATAAAACATAAAATTTGAAGGTTTTTTTTTTATTAAATTACACGGTACTTTATTTTTGATATTTTGTTTTTATTAATTATCATTAAAGGTAATTTACCAGCTAAAAGTTTAATTGAAATTAATTTTCTAATAAACGTGACTAATTCAAATAACAGCAACGTAACTGATTTAACTAACAAACTCTTACTAAATCGTTTTAATAAAAAATGTTTTAAATAAAATCTGTGACTAAATCAATGCAAACAAATAACGATATTAAAAAACCTATTTTGATATTAAAAAATAATTTTGTCATCTTAAGTCAGGATGATTAAGCATTTTAAGTAAAACTTAAACTTAGAAAATTAAATAAATAAGTTAGGATGATATCTTATATAAAAAAAAAAAATTTTTTACAATTAAGAAAAGAATGAAAAACTGAAAAAATTTAATTTTCGATTATAGTTCAAACAAATTTTAAATATGTATAAATAATACTATGTAAATTTAATTAAATGCTTAAATTAAAAGTATACATATTAATTTCAACTTAAAGTATCTATACCCTTGATAGTTACTCTTTATTTTTCAAATATTTCTCATTATGCTAATTTATATAAGAAGTAGCTAGTTAGTGTGTAATTTCTACTTATCAGTTCGATTTGAAGCAAAGTCGAATAACTAATATTATGTAATAGGGAAAAATTAATATTTTCTATGATTTTTGCGTGATTCAAGCTTTCAACAAAACAATATCGAACAAATACTTTTAATAGCACTTATTGAATAGATTTTTTCGATTATAAAAACATTAAAGTAGACGTGTACCCCAAAGAAGTATTTTAGGTATCATTCTAAATACCATTTCAGGTAAGTACTTCATGATTCCAAAAAAACTATTTTACAAAAAAAACGTAAGCAATAGAGTCAAAATTATATGTTATCCAGACATTAATAAGGCCAACACTTGTATATATGGTGTACCCATATGGTTCAACATAAATGCAAGTTTAATCGAAAAACTATACGTCAATTTGAAAAAAAGTGTATACAAACATTACTATTCTAATAAATACTTGTACAAGGAAGCAAACATAATTAAAACCGACAATTTTCTAATAAAATTGATTTGAAAACATTATGATAGAGCACAAAAAACTTCAGAAAATTACCTAATATCGCATATTTCCCACCACAATTAGAAGTACCTTAAAAATACTATTATGCTCACATCACATTTTATAGCGTCTGAGCACTTTATCTCTTTGGATAAAAATGGTTATATTCAAACCCAAAATCATGTCCCTACACTATATCACTATAGTAGATAGGCTACATGTAAAACTATAGTATAACTCGGACAACATTAATGGAAAAAATTTAAGATATGACATGTCTATACCGGACAAAGATAAATATATATATATATAAATAGACTTTTGGTGTTTGGAAATCACGTATAACTAGCACTATAAGTATTACAAATACATAATTTTTTTCTCGTTTTAACTAGGTTAAGCAGTTTTAGTTAGGTTAGTAGGTTAATTTACCTATTTCCAATACATTTATATAAAAATTCAAGTAAGTAAAACTAAATAACTAATAACAGTTTTTATAAAAGTTTGTTTTCTAGCGTTAGAGTAAAATATTTGTATAGATAGTTGTTGAAAGTAGTCGAATAATTTCCTTTTATTTTACGTATATGCTTATCATACAGATCTGCGTACTTTGTCTACTACTTGCAGACTTCTTCAATGACTTGTTCTCCACTAGAGTAATGACATTCTAAATACCATTTCAGGTATCAACATTTAGGTAGCAGTATTGGTGAATGATAATGCCCTGCTGGCAGTGAGATGTAACATTGACAAAACTACGACGAAACTTAACAAACATTCCGCCCTGATATTATTGTAGTCTATGTGTTATACAATAAAACTATTTTAATGTCTTTAATTAGACCCCACCAGATGACTTTGTGATCATTTTAGATAACTTCGAAAATTTTAACTAACTATTTATACTTAACTAGTTATAATATGTAAAATAATTTTGAATTGCAATTATTTTAATTTAAATCTTTTCTTTTTACAAATATTTCAAACCCAAATTTTTCTTTCACAATCTTTAGCAACACAAAATTTATCATCATTTAAAAATATTAATTTTAGTTTGACGTTTTTAATCTTTTGACTTTTTTTCTCATGAAACTTTCTTATTACTATATTTTTCTTATAATTCTCGAATGTGCAATTTTTTGCAAATAGAAGCAGTATGGCTTTTTTGTCATACTGTTTGTGTACAATAGTAATGCGTGTACACATTAGAAAATTTTTTATTTTATATGAAAATTATTCAACAATATTTTCCATTTTGTGTCATGCAATATTTTTGTGTATAATTAAAGGAAATTTAAAAAAGTCCACCAGAATGTTATCCATCCCTTGAACAGTGTTTTTAAAGTTATTTACTATTTCATCAATACAACTAATATCTTAAAGAAAAAAAAATTAGGGTGCGCGTATGTGTACACATTCTATTTTTTTATATATTTAAAAGTTCACGCATTTGATTTACATATGGGTTTGTAAATGCATATCTTTTATAATTTTAAAAGCATTACCAGTATATAGACTATATACTTAATGTTAAATAGAGAAAAAAGAGAGATACTTATACCTATATAAATATAATTTTGAAATTATACTTAAGTATAATAAAAATTCTATCACCAAAAAAAAGAGAAATTAGAAAAATTAAAAATAGTTAATACTATTATACGCCTACACATTTACATATAATATGATAAAAGAATAAGTAAATAAAAGGGGCGATGAAATAAAGCAATTTTGAATGAGAAATAAAGTCATATCGCCAATTTTTCGTATAATAAGTATAGTTTTATTTAGCATACAATTGCGAAACAAAGCCATTTTTACTTAAGCCATAATGGCTTTGTTTTGTTTTTAAAAATGTAATCTATTCTCTTTGAGAATATAATTATTTTAAATTTTTGTTAATAATTGTAGGTACATATGTATGCACTACATGTACCGCTCTGAAACGTAATTTCTCTTTTTTCGAGTCAAATTGAGGTTTTTTTTTAAATATAAGTATTCAGGTACCAGTTCTGATTTTTTTGCTAAATAAATTCAGGTTTTTTTTTCTTGAAATTCAGAAATTTTTATGTCAAATTCAGATTAAAAAAAATTGTTGTCGAAAAAACTTTAAAATTGTTTTTTTTTTCACAAATAGAAAAAAAAATTTTTTTTGTTTTTTTTTTTTAACTTGGTCTTTAGTACAATGGCTCATAAGCACGATGCAAACAATAGGACCGGAATTCCAAGTGTCGGGACCGAAGACCTTGAGTTTTTTTTGTCATCAGTACAATAGTCTTTAAATGTGATGAAGACAATAGGTCCGGAGTCCCAGGAATTTGGGCCGAAACTCTATATCACGTTGTTTTTGATAATCAGATTTGTTTTTAGTGATATGTTTAGATTTATGGAATAAAAGTCGAGTTTCCTTTCACTAATCATTTGTATTTATTTTGCAAATATCGATATTTCGGAAGCAACTTACTTCCTTCATCAGCCTAAAATTAGTCGCAAAGCACTGATGAAGGAAGTAAGTTGCTTCCGAAATATCGATATTTGCAAAATAAATACATAAATTTCTAACAATTTTACTCTATGGCTCTAATTCGTAAGGTTTTAGAAAATGATACTTAACCGAAAAAATTGGCGATATGGCTTTATTTCGTTCTTATAAGACCATTATGGCTTTATTGCACATGGCTTTCTTTCACTGCCTCCAAATATAAATAAATTGTGCATTATTCTATTTATTTTTTCTCTTCTTTAATATATTTAAAGAAACCTATTTCTACAGAGCTAATATTTACTTTTTATATTATATAATTATTGTGTATAGTTATATATATATAGTTAGTTATTTCTACAATTCCATCTATGGATATTGAAAATGTTCAATTTCAAAAGAGCAATTTCAATGATATTAATATACATACATACATACATCTATAATTGTAATTAACAAGCATTTAATGACCGGCGTAGTAACAGTATGCATCAGCATCTTCGAATTTGCATACAATGCTGCATAAAAAGTGTGTACATAAGTTTTTTACATTACATAGTAGTAATGCGTGAATGGATTTGAAAATTTTCTATTTTGTCTGAAAATTATTTAAACTTTTAAACTAAATTTTTCAATTTTACGTAATATTATAAATAAAATAAAGAAAATTTAATATTTTATAAAAAAAACGGAGACAATACTATCCGTTGAATAGTCCTTTAAAAAAGTTATTTACTATTTTATTACCGCAATGGCACCGTTCTCCAACCACTTAATAAATTCGTTGTATTTTGGTTTTAATCGCTCAAATTAAATTCTTGATTTTTTTTTTTCAAATAAATAACATTTAGTTATTGCTCATCTATTGTTAAAAATTAGAATTTTAGGACTATCATGGTTTATTTGTAGTTCGAAATTTTAGTAAATAATAATAGCTAAAAGTTTTTACTAAATATTTTTTTCGATTTTTAAGGAATCAGAAGGTACGGACAACTTTAATAGTATTTTTTAACAAATTACATGTTACCTTGCTACGCTAAAATGCACTTTTCCACTCAATTATTTTGAAAACGTAGATTATATTGGCAATATAAAAGTGGACGGAATCAGTGAACTATTGAATTAATGAAGTGCCTGATTCCGTCCATGTGGACGCTATCAGGAATTTGGACTATTTATTTTATATAACTATGTACTTGTAACATTGAAATTTGCTTCTAAGCTTGTTATTTTTAATACTTTTTTAATATTAACACACCTAATACGTTACAAAAACCTGTCCAGAAAAGGACAGAAAATTTATTTCTATTACCCTTTTGTATCATAAACCAAGTTAACCAACTTCCGATCAGGTTCTGTATTGATATATCAAGTGGTAGTGATTAGTAATTGTATTATATTAGTAATGACTAATAGAAAACGACGCAGTCAAGTTAGATCCTTTATCTAAGCTACAATGATACAAAATTTTAAAAAGCATTAATTAAATTATGGACATACTTATATGACAACGATTAAACTTTTTAAACATACTTAGAAAATATATTCAATAGGTCGAATACAGGTAAACCTAGTGGACGGTATCAGAAAAAATGTATTAACGTGGACGATTTTAACCTACAAAAAATAAATTAAAACAAAAAAATCAGTGAATAGTTAAAGTGCAAATGACTGACTAAATACCATAAGTATATATATAACTACTTATAATTTTCCATCATTTTTATATGATAGACATCGAGTAACTGTAAGATTTATTTTATAATTTCATCATTTCAATATTTTATCGGTTCGTTCTTTGTTGAAATGTAAAAAAACATGATAACAAAATGGATTTAAAAATAAGACCTAAATAATTAGGAAAAGTTATTGGGGTAGTTATTTTGCAGTGAAAATTATAGTAGTTATATGAAAATTATTTTGGATCAATGTAGGGTAAAAAATCGGTAGAATTGGTAAAAAAAAGTAAAAAAGAAAAGATAACTACTTAGTTAGTGTTTATTTAGTTATTAGTAAGTATTATTATCAAGTAACTACTGCTTCGTTTTGAAATATGAATTTTTTTGAAAACAATGTTATAAGTATGTACGTAACCATATATATTTTTGGTATTTCAATGACGCTTATAATATGATCAATCTATATTTATTAAACTTCTTAACTGATATATTTTTTGTTCTAATTTACATTTAGGAAATTAATTTATTTGTTAAATGTGATTCTTAACTCAGGCTCCAATTTCAATTAAAAATAAAAATTATATTTATTTTTCAGTACATTTGAAATTTTCATAATACTTAATAAGGAATGAAAGAGTTTAACTAAACTCAAAGAATATTCATACATATACATACATATGTAGATATAAATTAACCAATTTGAATTCAATTCAGGCTTTATAGATAGAAATTTAATTAAAATGTTTTGATTTTGTATTGTGTTGTGAATAAAAGTAATAAAACTATAATATTCATTTATAATTTTATTGAAATATAGTAGTTTGTTATAACTAGAATAAAATTTTAATTAATTTGAATTGAATTGAAACAAAAATTTTAATTTTTTTTAATTGAAACTAAATAATATTACTTTATTGAAAATTTGTTGATATTTGTTTCTATTATTGAAAAAAAAAACGGATTACAAAAATGTTGTAAGTATATTAATAAATAAACATGCATATTTCTGTAAAATAAAAATAAATTCTATATTTTCAATTACTCATGTAGTAAAATGGAGTATATATATGTACAATGAATCTAATCTGACGAAAATATCAATTTATTAAAAATAAAAATTTTTGTTAAAATTTCATTTTAAGCATAAAAAAGTACTTAAATAATTTTTTTAATTATCAAAATAAAATTTAATAAATAACTTTGATTTCTTATTATCTACTCTATATTTTCCATCCGAATGTTCTTATTTTCAATCGATTGAATCGAAGTCATGTATTTCTTAAGCTATTTCAGCCTCCTTAATTTTACTACTCTTAGATGTAGATTCTTTTTGGAAAATATGCCACTGTTTTTTATTACTATAACTATCTTGTTATTGAATTTCACTTTTTTATATAATCTATCTTAGTTAATTGGTCTTCAACTTCTTTTTAATTAATTTTGATTTTGTAATTTTCGAACATTTCAAATTTTGTACATCATACGAGTGTATTCAATGTTTTGATAAAAAGTAATAATGTTGGATTCAAGAAACTAATTTACCATAGCATAAAATTAAAACATTTTGAATAAAAAAATACTTAGTACTTACATACTAAATTATTTTTTATTTCTTAAATTAAAACCAGACTTGAATAACATTTTCAAAAAATCATTTAATTAGATTTTTCACTTTGTCAAAAAATACACATGTCTCTATGTTCAAATTTTAACACGATTTGAATTTTAATTAAAAAATTTTTTGCCTTTTTATCGATGAAAAATAATCTAGTTCTTGTTGCTGTATGTATATTCTCATATACCAATAAATTTTTAGAATAAAGATAAAGATAGCTTAATAACATTTTTGTAAGTTAATGAATATAATATTTCGAAATAATAAAATGTGAATATATATTTATTTTGATTTTGAAATCACTTACTAAAATATTATCTACGAATTTAGGCATGATCAATATAATTTATATCTTATCCTCAAAAATTTGTTTATTTAGAAAATTTCGAAACTATTGTTTTGTTTGATTACGTTTGTACAAATTCGTTATCTAATTCAATAATTTGTATAGTAAAAATTATAGAAATGAAGTTTATAGCAAATAGAAACGGTATTCGTAGTAAAAAAGTATTTTGATATATTTGAAGGATACAGTCTAATTTGTACTACTTATTTCTGATTAGATAAAAACTTTTTTTGGTAATTTTTTCATGGATAATAAATTTTAATTGTGCGCACAGCTGAAAATGTTATCATGTAATATTTTTGAATCGATTTTCGAGAATAGTTGGTTTCTATTTAGTGTTTATTTTTTGTTGAATGATCTCAATTACTCCTAACTTCTATTTTACCATATTGTTTGTTAGTCTGGATTTTTCTGATATGTTTTGGCATTAATCTCTACTCATTTAGTTTTAAAAGTTTTTCAGGGAAGTATTAGTTATCCGCCCTGTGCCCCACTGAACAAAGGATGCTGATGATGAAGAAAAAATATCCGCCCGTAAGTTTTTTTTTCAATCCGAAATATGATTTTTTAGTAAACACAACACTTGGAAATTTTGTATATTCTATAGTTAATTAACCATTCGATTAAGTTACAAAATACTCATAATGTACAAAATAGTCACATACACAAAACAGTTTGTCAAATGTTGATTTTGATATACTTTTTTTTTAACAACTAACTAACTATGTGCAATATTCTATATTAACAAAAAATACTTACTTAGTTATAAATAAAATGAAAGAAGTAGTTAAGTACATTATGAATATCTACTTAACCTAAGAAAATAATATATACGTATGTATATAATTACAATTGACTGTATAGTGTATACATACAGCACAAAAGTAATTCTTGAAAAGGTTCAAGAAAAAAGGAAGAATACAGAAATTAGTTAAAGGTGATGGAAGAAGATGAATTATCAAGGAAAGCTGTTGTATCAATGCAATCCCGAAGAAATATTTTTTTTTTTGTTCTTGACAGTAACTTAGATAGAGAATCCCCCTTTCGGGCTTAATTAAATATTGCAAGTTTATACTTACTACAATCTAAAATGTTTTTCGAGCATTTATTTATCAAATTATTGGCTTATCTACGCATTAAATGTGGAAAACTACAACTAGTTACTGCTATTGTCAGGAACTAAGCTTTCTTAAATAGAATAGCTCTTAAATAGAATTAAGTTGTTACCAGATTAAGTTGCCAATTATTTTTTGTCATTTATTTTATCCCAATGACAAAGGGTACTTAGATCAGGTCGAAAACCCGATAAAGTATTTTTGCCTCATCGGGAATCGAACCTGGGACCTTTCGGTTGAAAGGCAGACGCTCTATCTAGTGCAACACCCAACATGGAGCACACAACATAAAGGTGGCCATCATAATAATAGAAGTAAGTGGTTTATGTTTTAATAAAATACTTGTTAAATAAGTAAAATTCAATAAAAAGTTTGATTGATTAAAATCATATGTACATAATAAATCTGTTAAACATATTAAATCTACACATAATTATCATAGTAAAAGACATCGTAAAAGTAATTATTAGACTATACTACTATTCTACAAAGTTTTTTATTAAACAATTTTAATTTGTTTATGACATTATTGATAGATTTTATTATATAAATTAAATAATGGATTACAATTTTAAAACTTTTACAGTAGTGAAGGTAAATTTACTGTGAATTCATTCATTATAATTCAAAAGCAAAAGCCATAAAATTTTAATTTAATTGTTTGTTATAAAACATGGCAAATCTATAAAACATGGCAATGGCATTGATTTTTGAAAAACAAATTTCAAATAAAAAAAAGTCAAGAAGATAAAGTTTTAAAGGTAAATCGATGAAGAGAAAATTTTATTTTTTTAAATTAGTTCAGAGTAACTTTGGTAGATTAATTAAACTGTTTCTAAAATTTTAATATCTGTTTCCAAAACTTAGCTTGTTATCTTTAAAATAAAAACAAAATAAATAAATTATAAGTCCTTAGTTATATATATATATATATAAAACTATAAATTTTACAACGAACATTATTCGATATACCGTGTTTACACTACAATAAATGCCATACATTTTCTAAAGTGAAATTGTACTAGTTAGGCCTTTTAAAGACCCATTAAAGATCAAGTTCTTTTTAAGAGTTATATCAAAGATTTTTAATAATATCGAAGTTTTTTTGAGAAAGTTTTTTTTAGAATTTTAAAGAAATAATGTCAAATGTAAATTATCAAAAAAAAAAAACAACATCCATTTTTTCAATTAATTATTTAAGTATATAACTATATACGAAATTATTTATTTATTGTTCATTTACTAAGATTCAAACCATTTAGGAGATTCAAACTCTTTGAACTGTTAAAAACGACTCACTTAAAAACTACTTTGTCATGTGACCCCCTATTTCAATATCAAATTATTTTCATCACTCCTAGTGTGATTATAGAATTTATTAGCAACAAAAATGCATTATCTTCCTAGACATTATTAGCAACAAAAATGCTTTTATCTTCATAAGTAGAACCAACCACTTATAAACTAAAACAAATAAAAAGGTCAACTGCACCCTGGAAAAGCATTGATTCGGTAAGCCGAAAGAACGGATGTATAATTACAAGACTGAGGATAGGACACTCGCGACTGACGCATAAGTACTTATTTGACGAACCAATCAGAAGTCTACCTACATGTTCCTGTGATGGTCAGACACCAGTCAGTGTTCAGCACATTTTCGAGGCCTGTCCGCGCTACAGAAATGCAAGGAATATACATTGTATCGGGGGGTTAAATATTCTCGCTGAGGACACCGAGCAGTCATTGGAACGCATTATTCAATTCACCAAATACATCAACATCTTCGGTGAAATTTAAATGTTTTTGTTGTTTATATTTATTTTCTTTCTTTTTTTCTCTCTCAGTTTACATAATTTGTTATATTTGTTTATTTTTACACTTATTTTTTGTTTATTTTAATTGTTACTTTTATGTTACATTTCATAGCTTCTGCAATTTATGTAATTTGTTTAAGATTAAATTTGGTATAATACCTATTTGTTAAAAAAAAATAGTATATGGCCCGAAACACCTAATAAGGTTCAGCGGCCCGAAATAAATTTTATTCAATTCAAATCATAAGTAGCTTAACTGTTTAGATTATAATAGATTGTTTAGATTTATAGTTTTTCAATCTTACAACTAATCGTGTTTGGGCTTTTACATTACATTACAACGACTTTGAACGGCTTGGAATTCATATAAAATTCATGAAAAAATATCATAAAAACTACTAACTAAAGTTTTAATAAGAAGCGAACTTCTATTATAATCAATAAAATTTAAATTTTCTTTTAAAAAATTTATACCTTTTTAAAAAAAATAATATTGCAAAAATAAATACATTTTTTATAATATTATTTATTTAATATACAATTAATTTAATATTGAAGAAAAAAAATAAATACATATACATATACATATACTTATATTATATATATTTTTGAATAATGTAGCGCAGCTGTCTATCCTATACATACTATATATAATTTAAAATATAATATGTATTGTATGCAACTACATATGTAGGTATATAAAATTTATGTGTTCAATAACCTTTAACTCTCAAAATATTCGTTTTGGAACGCATTTTCATAATATATTATATGAAAAACGACATTTATATAATGTACTACATATGTAATGTACATATATATCAATCAAAAGTATGATTGTTTTTTCCATTTGTGGAATAACAGTAAATAATTTTTTATCAATTACTTAAATAGGAAGAAAAACAAAATGATTATAAATAAAAATAACTGATTATATATATGTATGTACAATTTGTAAATCAGCCACAATTATTTAGCCACTTTAAATATTGCAAGTAATTTTATTTTGATAAATGTTCCAAAAAGTATAAATATTATTTATATAAGTATATATCAGTAGGCAATAGTATAAGAACACGTTTGTACAATAATAATAAGAACAGACCATATGGCAAAATTTATTATAAAGAACAAACAAATAAGTATTTCGCGTGAAGCTTTTTGACGTATCTATCATATTTGACAAAATCTATTGACAAAAAAAATTATTAAAATTCTTTACATTGTAATGGGACACTTCGCGAAAAACCTAATAACAAAACATTTGACAATATATTTTTTATTTTTATAAATCCGTCTCAAAGGTCTTGTTGATCATATTTTTCCGCCGTTCGGAAAACAGGATTGCAATAAACTGGAACGCCGGTTGGTATACAGAAAATTGTATCACAACTCACATTATTTTTTTTTTATTTTTATTTATTTTAGACAAAGGTCCTTTTGATCCTTCCTTAAAATGAACTTAGAGTAACTGTCATAGACCCTTATAATACATAGCTATGCAAAACTTGAAAAATATTTTTTAGCAATAATAAATTACCATATATAAATTTTATAGTATTTTTATATTACAATACTTAATATTTAGTCACATATAAATTTACAAAAAATGTATACTTACACGTGATTTCTAATGCACTTCTTTTCCTGGGTTTATTTTGTTTTTATTCTTTTTTATTTTTTGTTTACAAATCAGCAAAAGTTAATGCGTGTATATTGTATAAGACATTAAGACCTCTTGTGAATATTCTATGACTAAACCAATAATGTTAAATACATGCAGGTACGTACAAGCAGGGTACAAATACAATATACATATATATAAATGAAAATTGAAATATATTTTAAATTAAACGTCACGAAATTATATATAATAATATATATACATAATATGTATATTTTACATATGAGTATATTCACAGTACGAATTTATTTATTTGAATTCCCAAAAATTTTGTTTAAGATTTTTTGTTAACAATGCATAAAAAGATTTAAATTTGTCATAGAGTTTTTGAATCTGTTATTTAGTGCTAGGTATATATGTATTTCTTTTATTTTTTATTAACTAAATTTTTTTTTCAATATGTATGTATATAAGAACATAACCTTAAAATTTACTTTTTTTTTCTTTGAATTTATTTTAGAATATTAACCTTCCTTAACAAAATAAATAGCTTGAAATTAGAAATTAAAATAAATAAATTTTATAACAATTTATATAACATAACTATTTAAATAGTAGGTATTTATTAATTTTTTAAAAACTTTTTGGTTTAAATGGTTCCCAAAAAACTTTTTAAAATTAAATATTATTTATATGTAATTCAATTATCAAGCACGTACTGTTATATTATGTTAGAATTTTCTTATTCATTTGATAAATGAATTTGTATAAAAAACTTGTACGAATGCTTTACTTAGTTTTTAACTAATATAACGAAAATAAAAATATAATGTGGAATACACTTACGTAAATTAATATGATAATTTAAATAATGGACAAATTTAGGAAACTAAATTCTTGTAAAATTTTACTTTGAATAAAAAAAATAATTATTAGCACCACTTCAAAATCACCGATTATATACCGGAATTTATTCAGTACACAACACTCTCTATCAAGCACCCACTTCCTTTCTAACTAAACTCTAAAGCTAAACTAAACTAAACTTAACTAACTAATTTAAGCTTGTTAAAAAAAAAACTTGTTATAACAAACAACTCTGAAGAATATCCTCCCTCACTCAATCCTCCATAAAAAGAATATGCATCTGCATGCCGCTAATAAAATTGTAAGAAATAGATAGTATTAAAAATGTAATTTGTTAGAAGGAGATAAAAAACTTTAAGCACAAGGTACAAAAAAAATTAACAAACCACTTTTTTTTTTTTAAATGTTACATGTTCTATTTCCTATAAGATAAGTTATCAAAAGTTACGAAATTACATTTAAAATTCATTCTCTCTTATCAAACTCCTTTCAATTTTTGTCAACATTTTTCAAAACAATTATTCTTACACTAATTAATTAAAATATATAATTCCACGGGGAAGATAATAAAAAAAAACGTTTTTTTTTTTTAAAGAAATAATTCTCCATATGCTTTTTAAATCAATAACTGTAAGAAATGTGTCAGGTCCAGGAGCTTCTAGGTCTGTAGCACCCAGCAAGATATTAAGTAAGTAATAAGAAATTAATTGCTTCTTATTATATTCACTAATCACTAATAAACAAAGAATATCTAATAACAAGAATGAGCACTCTCCAGTTTACGGTAAGCCAAAAATCTCATTAGTTAAAAGAGGTAAAATTTAAATTTACTGATCGGTGATTATATTCCACCGAAATTTATCATTAGAGAATAAATGTACAGAACTGATGTCTGCCATTATTATCTGAAATCGTTAAAATATTTTTCGTTTCCGTTATTTATATTTGACTTTATCTTGTGTTTCTCTTTTTTATTTGAGGCAAGACAAATATGATATCTTCATATGACATCATATAATTTTGTACACCAACATGATATTGGGAAGGTGGGAAAAAATGTTTTTTCAAATATATTAGTTTTGATTAAATATAGTTATTTCATGGCAATTTTCACATATTTCAGTCTTCTTTGAAGCTTTTAAATTTATATTTTAGATAAATATTTTTACAAATTTTGTTCCGAGTCAATAATATGCACAATTTTTATTTCAATTATTAACTTTTTACTTTATTTAACTTTAGCCAACTACTTTTGGCACTCTAGTTTGTTTATAATTTTTTCTCCTTTTCTTGCACGTTAAATTCTTATTAGTTATTAATTGTTATTTTATTACTGTCGATTTGTTGCAATTTTTCGGATTCGCATATGCACTTGCACTTGAGCGAAAGCAAAAATTTTAAAGTAAATACAAATTAGAAAACATACAAAAGTGCACATTCTTGTTATTAGATATTCTTTTCTAAAAAATTCAATACGTTACTTTTTAAAATTCAGACAACCAAATTATATTTTGCATATTTTGGAAAAATATATTTAAATTATACATTGTAAAATGTAAATTATTAATCTGTTTATTTCAATGACTTATGTCGTACTCTTTCTTTCTCATAGTTCATTCCAAAAGAAAATATTTACAACAATTCTTTGCTGTCTAACTAATGGGTTATTTTTGTAAATAGTATAGAAACGCCCAACGCCTCTTTTAAAAGCCACGAAGGACAGGGAGCTCATGATGAGAAAAAACTTAATTTAAATACCACATACAATACCTCTATATTTAAAAAGCCTGGAAAATAATTTTTATGGAAAATCTTTCTAAATTTTCGTTTTTCCATACAAATAAAATCTTTTTTTAACAATTTTTTATTTATTTTTGTGTGAACGAAATATTATGTTATATTTATTGTAAGTTATAAAAACTTACAGATGCACTTTTAAAAAATTTTATCTTTTATTAAATTTTTGTTCATATTTTTCATATTCTAATAAACTTAAACGTTTATTTTTAAAAAATTCCGATTCAAGTTTTAGACGACCAAATCCATTAAAATCTCTAGGGAGGTGAGTTATTCAAAATTAAAAAAATTAATATATTTTAATGATTTATGTCGCACTCTTTCTTTCTCAAAGTTTATTTATAAAAAAAATATTTATTACAAAAGTTCTTTGCTTCTTTAACTAATAGGCTTTTTTTGTAAATGGTGTAGTAAAAAGTTGTATATGCGGTGTTCTGTCATCTATACACTTATTATTGAATATTTTGATAAACGCAATAGTTGTAGCGTTCCTTTCAACTTTAGGTGTAACGTGTGGTGTAGGTAGAAGTAGATTTGGATTCGATGCTTCTACATATTTAGATTCTTGTCAATTCTTAAATATAAGGAATAAAGACGAATCTGTTAATATTTTAGGGCTTTTATAATATCGTATTTTCGTGGTATTTTCGTATTTTGACAGATAAGTTCATTGATATTTCCATAACTACTGTAAAGAAATTTTTTGTATAATCAATTACAATTTAAAAAAGTTATTAAATATAAAAAACTAAATAAAGTAGTCACTATGGTGAAATCAAAAAAAGGAAATTGAAAATTTGTTATGATTTGTGTAGAGATCTGGAAAAAAAGTTTCATTTAAGATTTGCATTTAAATTAAAAAAGTTCTTGGATCACGACCAATATAAATTCTTAAAAAAAAACGAAACTAATAACGTGAATATTAATTTGACATCACAATACTACGAAAAAATTTCTGAAACATTAAAAATACGACAAAAATCATTTTCTGAAAAGTATTAATTTTGTCAAAATACGTTTCAAGAACCAAGACTGCAACTGCAGATATACCGATACAATACGTACGTATTACGTAAAATGAATTAAAAAAAAAACACTTTTGTTTTCAATGTTACTGCAAAGAATGAGATTTTAACATAGGTTATATGATTAGGAACAGTAAAAAAAATTTTAAACAAATTTTAATATTTTAAATTATAATTTTAATATTTTAAATTATAATTTTAACAATTTATTATTTTATTATCAGAAACGACTGTTAATTATTAACGATGTTGAATCCATATATAGCCAGCCAGTGGAAGAAAATTTTGAACACAAATTTAATATAAGCAAATCCAATATGAATTATTCTAATTTATTATTTATTATTTGAAATATACATACCTATAAAATGTATAAAAATAATGTAAATACGAAGAACAGAATAAAAGTTTATTAGCTAGGTACTTAAAAAATATTTTTCATTTTATATTCTATTCTATTTACCATTAAAAATTTGTGAAGCTACATGGCATTGGAATATGACAATTGGGTTGTTTACCCCTTAAAAAACAAAATGATATGATAACATAAAGAATAAAATAAAAAATATAAAATAAACATAAACAGTGATGCAGTGAATTCTGATTTGCAATATGATCTAGTTGAAAGTTGAAGAAAATTACATATTTACATATTAATTCAGTTGGAACTTGGTTTTTTAATTATTTTCTTGTTAGAGTGTAATAACGCGTTTATTATTACTTTATCACATTTGTTTTCGAAAGATTAACGCGATAAAAGTAAAGAAATAATAAAGTTAAAATTTTATATCGGTACGAAGGTTAAAGAATTAACAACATTCATCTCAAATTTACATACCAGTTTTTTAAAACTTAAATCAATATGAATATTCTCGAATTTATTGGAATCCTTGTTTTACTTTATTATGTAACAAGTATAATACTGTGGATTATACTTGATTCGGACATAGAACTAGCTTTAAAAGAGAAGTTTGGTCAACCATTGGGTATGTATATTGTAAATATTCGCCGGAAAAAATGAAACTGCAAAAAAAAGAAACAAGACAGATTTAACCTCAAAATAAAATGACCTATTGTAGCATCCCTCCGTGGTAAAGTTGTTTGGATTACTGGAGCATCTAGTGGAATCGGAAAACGTTTAGCTGTTGATTTGGCGAAATATGGGGTGCGTTTAGTTCTTTCAGCCCGCCGAGAAAATGAACTGATTAAAGTGAAGGAAGAATGTTTGGAGAATTGTCATGGTCTATTAGCTAAAGATGATATATTAATTTTAAAAATGGATATGTTGGACATTAATAGACATGAAAATTATTTCAAAGAAGTTATTGATCATTTTGGAAAATTGGATATTTTGGTAAATAATGCTGGTCGGTCTCAACGTGCACAGTGGGATAAAATTGAGTTGCAAGTAGACAGAGATCTTTTCGAATTAGATGTTTTCTCCGTTATTAATTTGTCTCGTATTGCTGTCAGATACTTTAAAGAATGTGCTGGTGGAATTGGACACTTAGCTTTGACCTCTAGTGGTGCTGGATTAACAACAGTTCCATTTTCAGCTAGTTATTCGGGAGCCAAACATGCATTACATGTAATACTATTACCTTTTTCTTCAATTTGTGTAGAGATACTTTCAATTTGTTATATTTTTAGGGATATTTTGCATCTTTAAAAGTGGAGGAACCAAAAATAGATATAACAATATTTTGTCCAGGACCTATAGCTACTGAATTTCTCCAAGAGAGTTTTACAGATATACCAGATAAGGTAAAAAAAAATTTAATTTTTCTTCATTAAAGCACCTAAATTTCGCAAATAAATTGCAGAAATATGGAATACCAGTTGGAAATGATGATAGAAGAATGTCTGCGGAACGTTGCGGACATTTATTTTCAGTTGCTTTAGCCAACAAAACATATTTGTCATGGGTTGGTTTGTTTCCGGTATCATTATTGTTATATATTTCTCAGTATTATCCAAACTTAAGATTGATGTAAGTACATATTTAATTTGATAATGTTACTAAATAAGCAAGCCCTAGTAATTGATTATAATTAAATCAACCTAATACATGCTTGTTTTTTAGAATATTGAAAATATTAGGGACCAGAGGAATGAAGAAAATTCGTGAAGGAAAATAGTTTCAAACATATTTATATCATATGTACTATGAAGATTGTTGACAAGTTCAAAATTATTTTTACATAAAAGGAAATACACATACATATACTAGATTTTTATATATGGTCATAATAAAGTTTTATTTTTTAAATCATTAATATAAAAATTCAATTGAAAATTAATTTTTTTAACCATATAAAAGATGTCGAATTCATATAGCAAACGAAATCCGTTAAATTATTTTTTTAAGGCTTTGTAATAAAATTTTGAAATTAAATTAAATTTACTTTAACAAAAATTCAGTCAAAAGAAAAAAAATTATTGAAAGGTATCAATTGATACTTTTTTAACAATCCTACCGCATTTACTTATTACACACCAATTTTTTGAAGATTTACAATAAATTTTTCATTCGCCCTTATTATGAACATCGTAGTTGGCCGATAAACGACTAAAAATATTTATCGGCTATCGTTTATTTTCATATTACGAAACGGTATTCGATAAAATTAATACGTACGATAGAAATAAAAGCTATATAGCTTTTTCTTAAAAAAAATATTTGTAATAAATGTCAAATTGTTTTTAATTTAAAAATTTTTCTATATAAAATTATAAACAAAATGTCGAGGTATTTTTTTTATTTGGATGATGAAGATGAAAATTATGAACAAAATGAAGGAATTAATATACGGAGGAGCATCAGAGATTCTTCTAATCCTTTAGAATTAGAAAACAAAATGTAAATTAAAAAAAAAAAGAAATCATTCCAATTTTGACATATTTTTCTTAGATTCACACAAAACTTTAGGTTATCTAAAGAAGCATTTCGTGATTTATTAGAAGAAATCGATGATAAATTAAAAGTGACGAAAACTCAACGTGCTGTTCCTAATATAATTAAAGTTGCAGCTGTTCTCAAATTTTGTGCACAGGGAAGTTATCAACTAAGTGTTGGAAACGATTTCCATTTAGGTTTATCGCAACCAACAGTTTCAGTTATATTTACTGAAGTTTTTAATGTAATAGAGCGATTTGTGTGTTCAAAATGGATAAACTTTGAGTACAGTGAACAGGATGAACGAAGTGCTAAAATATATTTTTATGAAAAATCAGGGATCCCTAACGTTGTAGGATGTTTAGATGGTACCCATATTAAAATTATAAGGCCGAAAGAAGATATTAGACACTTGTATTACAACAGGAAAGGGTATTGTAGTTTAAATGTCTTAATAGTAAGTGTATTAAAACATTTTAGTTAAGCATATTAAAGTAAAGTCGTTTTTTTAGGTATGTGATCATAGAATGTATATACGGTACGTAAATGCCAAATATCCCGGTAGCTATCATGACTCACATGTTTGGAATTTATCAGCTCTAAAAGCAAAATTTGAAAATGAGTATTGCAATAGAGAAACTTATTTGCGATTTCTTGGTAGGCTTAATGTTTTGTACTCGATTTCAGTTTTAAAGAAAATACTTTAATTTTAGGAGACTCAGGATATCCCTTAACAATGTACTTATTGACTCCGTATAGAAATACCGAAGAGGGGTCTTTGCAAGCGCATTTTAATAAGAAGCATGCTCAAGGACGAAATATAATCGAAAGAACAATTGGGCTTTTAAAAAACAGATTTCGTTGCTTGCTCAGTGCCAGAGAATTACATTACAGTCCTCAAAAAGCTACACAAATAGTAAATGTCTGTGTGGCGCTACATAATATATGTATCAAATACAATATTCCTATTCAGAATGAAGAAATAGATGATACCTTTTCTGAAAATGAAGAAATCAATGACAATGTTGAAAATGAAGGTAATAGATTAAATGAAGCAAGAAGAATAAGAGATAACCTGTTAAGGCTTATGTAAATATGTGTAACAACTTTTCAGTCATTTAACAAAATTTTTATTTAAAATAAAAAAGATACAAAAATTAAAATCAGAATCCATTTTTTACTAAGATAAAACAAAACGTAAACTAAATCTCAATCCATTTTTTAATAAATTAAAATTAATAAGTTTTATACGAATTGAATAAATAAATATGAATTTACGAAAAATTAAAAATTGTTTTTTCTATGTACTTCCTTATTATTTTTATAATTCTTTAGAAATTTGAATTTTTCCTTTTTAAGTTGTAGCTCTTCATCTTTTATTATGTACATTTTCTTAGTATAATCTTGAATTTTCTCTACACCTTTTCTTATATATTTCAAATCATTATTTACTTTACTAAAAAATTCGATTTTAGCTTCTACTTCTCTTTTTAGTAATTGTGTTCGTTCTGTTTCTACTACTATACGTTTTCGTGGCGTTCTCTTATTTTGTTGGCTTTCGTCACTAATATTTTCATTCATTTCAACATCAGTATGTCTTTCGATAGGAACTTCTTCTAGTTTTGCAAAATTTGTTTCTACATAAGATCCCTCAAGACCAAAAGCAGAACTAGAAGAATTAGTTGGAGGATCCAATTTCATTATTTTAATAACTGCTTCTTCTACATCCGTAAAGTTGTGGAACTTATTGGGACCACCGCCAGTTGCAAAAACTTCAGTTTTATTTTCAAGAACTTTTTTTTTAATTTTATATTTTAGATCATTCCAAACCTGCAATCGTACAATATTTTTTCCTTTGATTTGGCTGAACAAATAAATTTTTACATTAATTACCCTTTGCCATTTGTCAAAATCTCGTTGAGGTGGTCCTAAAATATTTAATTCTATCGCTAAAGTTTTCCATTTTTTGGTACTAATAACCTTAGAATATATATTTTTGGCCAGATTCATATCTTCTTCGAGAAGCTCTACCATTCGAGCAATTTGTTTTTTATTGCTTACTACTTTATTCCTGTATTTACATATATATATTTGTAATAAACATTTAAATTCCTAAAAAAATTCATTTAAAATTTACTTACATTTTTTAAATTATTTTTTTATCGTCAACAAAATTGAATTCGATTAAAAAATTATAAAAAACTGACAATTTATCATTTTCATAATACAGATTCAACGACTACTAATATTAAAAAAAAGCTTTTTTCGATTACGATAAAATTTAAAATTTACGATGTTTATAATACAAAGCAAATATTTTTACGAAATATTATCGTTTATCGGCCGACTACGATGTTCATAATAAGGGCGATTATCTCGTTGAGATTAAGTAGTACAGTTCGTTTTGAAATTTTCTAAATGAAACAGGAAACCTAAACTTTAGCTTACCTTGAATAAAATAAAAACAATCCTTATTTCAATTTTTTTATTGATGTTCTGGTGTCATAACAACTAAAATGTTTGTTTTTAATATATAAAATATTATCTAAGCAACCAAAGCTGAAGCTGTGCTTGATTCATATTTCCAGTTTGGTGGAAGTACACTCTTAGTTTTGTAATAGCGAGCTAATCTGTGAATTCTTGATTCCACCAAAATTAGCCTGAATTTACCATCCTTGTCTTTGCGATTTCTTTCTAAATGTTTACGGATAGCTACAGCCTTCTTTATCATAAAATAAAGATCTTCAGGAATGTCTGGCTTAAGACCAACAGACTTCATTATTCTTAAAATTTTATTTCCATTCACAAAACGAACTTGAGCTACTCCATGTGAATCACGAAGAATAATACCTAAAAAAAAAAAATTATTTCCGATTCTTTTATAGACGCAATTCTATACACTAACCAATTTTGGATGGAGTCATTCCTTTCTTCCCTAATTTTTTAATTTGTTCCTTCACATCTTCAGCAGTTAGTTTCAACCATGATGGAACTGATCTCCTATATGGCAAAGCCGATTGGGATATACCCTTTCTAAAAATTAAAATATTTTAGGTTAGCACATAAACGTCAACAAAATAAGTTTTGATCGAGATATTCGAATTATTTTGGAGAACTAATTGATTATCTCGTAAATAAAACATTGAAAAATATTATTTACAACTTTAAATATTAATTCTTATGAACATAATAATATATTTTATAAAAATTACCCAGGAGCGTGCATACGACCCATTTTAGCAAATTTGTGGATTTTACCCAAAAGAAATTGAAACGGAAATTGATTTTTTAACAACAAAATTTGACATTTTAATGGTCACACAAAAATAAAAGTTTACTGGGTTATAGGAAATAGAAAATTAGGATGCAGTTATAAGATAACGATTCGTAAAATCAGAACGTGAAATGAAACATAAAAAATGTTTTGGGAATTGGGAAAATAAAATATATTTTATAATATTCAAATTTGGTTTTTATATCACTGATTTTATCATCACACACTTTGAAACTCGTTTGAGCAAATAATAAAATAAAATATTTAACAAAAAAAGACCATAATTGCAATCACACTAATAGATACATGTATCAGAATTTTTTTCTGATTAAAAGAAAAACCGAAGAAATGAAACATAACTTCAGTCAAGTCGGTAAATAAATGAAGCAGTTACGAAATGAAACATACTTCGGCAAAATCGGTTTCATACTGTTTCAGTGTTTCATCGCTTCAAAAATAAATACTTCTGTTAAAATGATAAACATAAAATAGATAGACAAAATATTAAGTTTAAAATTTTAAAATTTGAAACTGAATTTGGTTTTTAGAACATTTTTTACAATTCATATTATATTAAAATTTCTGTGAATCTGTGCTTGCAGTAAAATTGAAAACAAAATTTTTATTTAACGTATTTAGCAAACTGCTATAATAATCGTATATAATAAATGATCGTAGTTCTTATAGGATTCCTTTAACCTATAGTCATAGTGTAGCTTAGTTGCCGTCAAAGATTTTTTTTCTTGTTTTTTAGTTATCTTCCAAGATTTTTTCTCTTGTTCACAATATTTTTTTAAAAATCTAAAATGCAAGAACTAATAGTCATTTAAAATGTTTATTCATTAGAAAAGAAAAATCTGAAATTCTTAATATGTAGTTCTTCTTTCTTTTATATATAGTTTAAAACATAAGAATGTATATTTGTAGTCTAGTGATAATCGAGGTGTTTTATTTGCTATTTGAAAATTACTTTAATAATTATTGGATCTTCTTCTAAGAACGCAAATTTGAAATTCGCTTTGCATTTCGCATCTTCTTAATCTTCATGAAAAGCTGGAATTTTTAAAATCAACAAATGTGTCCAACAAAACTACATTAAATTTTGTCACGTTGGTATTTTCAAATAATTAGCAAACTTGACAATTTTTAATATCAAAATGTCACTTTTACTTTTTAAAGAGTCGTCGTAGTCAGCCATAATATAAATTAAAATTAGTAGTATAAACTATATACTAAAACAAAAGCTATAATTTATAAATCATGTGTTAAAATAAATTTATTATTTGTTGTTTCATAGAATGACTGAAATAAAAGTTAAATAATAACAAGTGTTAAAATTTTATTGAAGGTACAAAAAATTGCAATTATTAAAATATAATTGAATATGTATACAATTGTCAATTTGTAAAAAAAATTTACGCACAGGTTGGGCAACTACAAATGTAAAAAATTTAAAGTTCGCAGAAGGCGTTTAGTCAAGTCAATATTGCCAACAAACAAAAGAATCGGATCGATTGAAATTTTTTCGTAGTTCAATATGGTTGGAAATTTTTTCCTAAATAATTTAATTTTAAATGTGTTAAAAAGTGTTTTTTCTTATTAAAACAGTGAAATTTTTAAATTTCAATAGTAATTAAACATATATTTAATGGATATGAAACCAAATCCTTAATATAATTGAACATTCAAATAAAAATAATTATACTGAGTTTATATTGTACATATCAAGTACATAAGTTTAAATTGAAGAAAAATGTAATGCATATATAGTATATGATACATATATATAATATATATTAGACACTTCAAAATGGACAAATTTTAGTGTTTTTGTTGAACTGTAAAGATAATTTAATTTTATTCTATAATGATGAAATTAATAAAAACAAATACAATTTGTTTTTAACTGTGAAAATATTAAAACAAAATTTTGAAAACTTTTAATTTTAAACTATTAAAAAAAAAAAATTAATAATTTAAAAATGGACGCCGGTGAGAGTGATGACGATTTTAAACCATCTCAATCAAACTACCGGCAAAGATCTAATATAAGACAAAATAATTTTAATTCAAATAGATTAAATGATGAAGGGCCATCCACTTCATGTAATGGTTCGCGGAAGCGGAGAATTGTCATGAAAATTGAATTTGATGATTCTGAAGAGAGCGAAAGTGAAGATGCTAGTGATGATATCAAACCATCTACCAGTGCAAAAACCAAACGAGTAAATAAAAGAATTTTAGACTCATCAGATAGTGACTCTTCAGGTTATTCGGAGGTAAAAATTTTTTTTTAACTAATACTATGTGTTATATAATTGAACATAAATTATTAATTTAAACATTTGAAAAAATTGTAATCATGCAAAACTTTAGATATTAATAAATGAGAGTTTTAATAAATGAGAGTAGAAACATTCTGAAAATATTGAAAAATAATAATTTTCTTCTTAAATATACCTAGAAAATTATTAAAATTTAAACTAATACTGAATTCTAATGTAATAAAGCAAAAACGTAATTTTTAATTTGAAAGAAATTTGCATAAAAATACATAGCAATAAGATCGAAAAGCATGAACATTTTTATTCATATTTTATTTTTAATATACTTATTTTATTTTAAATGGCAAAGAAATTAAAATAAATCATAAAATATTTTTTTTATAAAATCTTTGAGCAGAAAAAATTATATTTCCAATAATACATTCTTTTTCTCTGTTCAATCAATTCTTTTCAATATTCAATAAAAAAAACAATACGAAAAAAAATCTAACAAGGTTTAATTAAATTAGTATATTTTTCTTTCTATAACATTAAAAACAATTGTTTAACTAGAGTTGTTATATATGATTTGAAATAATTGTAATATTTTCTTTTTTTAATTAACAGAGCTCTAAATATTATTTTGGAATATAATATTTTGGCCATTTTAAAAATTTTAATTATTGGAAATAAAAAAAATTACCTACCCCCTTTTCCAATTAAATTATTTTTACATTTGAAATTGCAAAATTTTTATACACGTTTTTTTTGTAAAGTTCTTGTTTTAAGTTATAGTATCTAATCAATAACCATTCATTTCAATAGCACTTTGCATAGAAAATAAAAAAAAATAAATAAATATTTAAAGGTTCAAATTATATAATATTCGGAATTTCAAATGAATAAATACATAAGATTAATTTTAATAATAGTTAAAGAAGGGTTTCGTTCATCTAATTGCAGTGTTAGATTACCTATGAAACTCCTGGGGTTTAACTCAGATTAGTTTTATAAATTATATCAAGATACTATATAAACATATATAAGTATAAATCATCTAACACTATAATATCTACTGATGAGTTCCAGTAGTGTTATATAAACGAAACACTTCTTTAATTTTTAGTTTTTAAATAATATATAAAAAGATATCCTTTTTAAAACTAAAAATTGATGCTACCGTTTGAATAAAATGTGCGTAAAATCACATTTGTTGGTTTTTGGTTGGTTGGTTATTAGGGTGGATATAAAAATACGTCACCCGACTGTCTTATTACTTTCGCACTTAGGCTTCGCGGCGCGTTTTACCCCCTCTCAGCAATTTCACCTCCGCCTCTCAGCAGACTCCGTCACTGAGCCAATTAATACCTCTTATGAATCTAACCATTTCTGCCGATTTTTTCTTTTTCACTTCCGAGAAGTCCTCCCAGTAGTAACCCTCCAAGATATTTGCTCTTCTCGTTCTCTGCGTTGGGTATATGCAAAGTACGTGTAGCACCGTTTCCACCTCTTCTCCACATCCTCTGCACATGTTGTTTTCTGTAAGGCCCATTCTGGCCGGTTGTTCTCTGAGCATGAGATGCCCTGTAACTACGCCTACATATAACCTTAGGTCGGCTCTATTCAGCGCCAGAATGACTTTTGTCTTTTCCGCATCCCGAAATGGGAATACCCCAGAAATTCTTTGTCTAAATAGCCCCCTCCGAGCTTCTCCAGGTATTCAATCGTGTGGTTTTTTCCCACTTTATCGTGTTTATTTTCATGGTCTGCATTGTTAGTCCAACCACTAACTCCTCAGACTCATTATTTCTAGCGCCTTCTTTTGCAAGTTTGTCCGCTTTTTCGTTTCCTTCTACACCGGAGTGGCCGGGTATCCAGTAGAGTAAAACTTCATTCGCCACTACTAAAGAGTTTAGTGCTTCTCTGCAGCAGATAGTAGCTGCTTTCGTTTTTTCGTTATTTATTGCTTTGATGGCTCCTTGGCTATCATTATGTAATATATAAAAATTATGTTTTCTGCGTTTATACCGCTGTTTAGAAGTATTTCTGCTCTTCCTTGTTTGTTTTTAATACTCAATATTTTGCAATATTACATGCACAATTTTTTAGTTCACAAAATACTTTTTTAAATGGATATCATTTTAGTAGTTTGGAGTTTTACCTTATTTTATCTTATAAAAATATATATTTTTCATTATAAATATTTCTACATACATAATCTCAATTAAAAGTAAATAATTCAGCTTGCCCTATTGGTCAAAGTTACTCGAATTATTTTTAGTTATTTAATTAATTTCGACAAGTACAAAAATAGACGATGACTTATATTTTCAAAGTAGATAAAATTTAATTGTTTTTTTTTTTTTAATTTGATAAAAATCCGTGAAAGAAAATATGTTTCTGGCATTATAACGTTTAATGGTGTACGTATAAATGGTACAGTAAAGGATTTTTCAAATATAATTGATGCATGTATGTGTTCATAGTCCATTTTTTAAAAATAATAACTGAAGACCAACATTTTTGGTACATGTTACAATGTTTCTATACTATTAGCCTAGGAGGTCGACTGAGAGTAACTTAAAAAACTGAGCATTATTTTCATATACATTTTATCTTTTAATTTACCTTATTTAGCATTATTTAGACCTTATTTAGCTATAACAACAACCTGTTATTAAGATATTGTGTTATTACTGAACAAGTATTCAATATCTACGTAAATTGCTAAAATTTACAAGAAAATGTAACATTTTCATTGATTGTTTTCAATTTGAAAATTTTTTTTCTTATTGTCGGACGCAGAACTTGTTTCTATGAATTTATATTGATAATGATTAATGAACACTGACATTCTGCAATGAAATAATATTTTTTGAATGCATAACATGTATAATACACACAACAAAATGTTATTTAGACACGTTATAAAAATCGTATGTAAATTGTTGTTGTTTATTATTGAGTTGATTTGTGTTGCTCTTAAATTTTATTGTTTTAAAAAAAATTTAAAATCAAATAATTGTTTTGAAAAATCATCGTCGACCTAGGTTAGTAGTATAGAAACATTGCATGTTATATTAGTATTTTTTTATTTATATTAAATTTAATTAATTTAGTTAAAAAATTAAAATCTATTCAATTTTTTAATAAATTTTTTTTCATTTTACTTTCAGATTCAAAAAAACGATACGGTTCGCGGACGTCGTTTTAATAAATCGGTAATGATAAAACCGGATGAAGAGAAAGAAGATTTAGAATCTTCAACATTGATTGATAATCCTTCACATGGTGTAGATGAAGATGGTTTTAGTTCTGATGATAGCGAAGCTTTGGAAAAATGTCCAATTTGTTTGTTATCGTTTCGTGATCAAGAAATTGGTGTACCATCTGTTTGTGAACATAAGTTTTGTGTACCATGTATTGAAGAATGGTCTAAAAATGTTCAAACGTGCCCAATCGATCGAAAAGACTTTTCAAAAATTTTAATTCGCGCAAATTATGATAGTACTAACGTTATAAGAGAGATTAATGTCAAACCGAATGATAAGAAAGTGGTTGAGGAGGAAGAAAGTGTGGTAATTGAAGAATTAACATATTGTGAAGTATGTAATAGATCTACTCGTGAAGATGTTTTATTGTTATGCGATGGATGCAACTTAGGATTTCATATATTCTGCTTGAATCCTCCTCTTGAACTGGTGCCGCAAGGTTCATGGTATTGCGACAATTGCTTTGATTCTGAAGATGAAAATGATTTAGGTTTGGATGAACTAGATGCACTTTATGAAGACTTACGAGATTTAGGTATACCTGAAACTCGGGTGAGAATTTCAGAGTTTAGACAGCCGCGAATTATAAGAACAAGACAAAGTGAACGTATTCGAGCAAACATATTGTCTAGACGTCAACCTCAAGACAATGATAATATTTTAGCCGAATTAAGAGACCGTGCAATTGGTGGAAATTTACAGAGACAAATAGAAAATGAACGCGTTACAACAACTACAACTACGACAACTACCACCACTACTACAAGAAATATAGCTGCTGCAGCAAAACCTAAAAATAGAAAGAAACGATCACGCAAAACTCGTAGAAGAAGAACATATGTAGTTGAATATGATATTGATAATTTTGATGAAAAATTTGCTATAAAAACAACAAAAAAACGTATAAAGAAACGTAGATATAGAAAAAGAAGACAACGGCAGAGCAAAAGTGCACGAGCTCATAAAGCAAGCACACGTTTAGCTGAACAATTCGGTATAAAGCCTTTATCAAGAGACGAAAGACCAATTAATCAAGGACAAAGTTTGTCTATATTTGGTAATGCAAATGCTCTCGAATATTTTTCTGAATCAGAAGGTGAAAATGAGGGAATAGATTTTGGTTCAGGTGTTGGTGGAGTTGAAGTTCAGACAGCCATTCGTAGGCATTTATACGGTAATACAGCATTAAGACGACGAAAGAATATAATAGAAAATCTGGAAGCTGGGCTTGCAACAGGTCCAGTCGATTTACTTTCAAATATTATGGATATGCAAGATCAATTTCATAATGCAACTAAATCAAACCGGATTAATGGTTTGAAGTTAAGCTCAGATGGAAAGTTGCAGTATAAGGACAGCAGACCTACCCCATCCAATTCTACTACAATATCACCAGAGAGATCAATAATGTCTCAAACATTGCAAAGATTTGCATCTAATATACCTCAAGAGAATAGGCCAAGAAATGTTAATAATATTGACAGTAATCAAAACGACAACAATGCAAATAGTAGTGAAAGAGTTGCTCCAGCGGATATTATTCAAGCACCTATGTATAATCGAGGTAATAATCAAAATGTTGGAGGTGGAAGTTACAATAACCGATACAACAATCAATCAAGCTATCGAAATACAAGTGGAAGTTCTGGTTCTTCTAGTTTTCGTCATTCTACTGGAGGCGTATCAAATTTTTCAAACTCGAATGGCAGTTTTTCTGGTACTGGAAACAATTTCAATAATAACAGAAGAGAAAGTTTTGGAGGATCAAATTTTAATCAAAATTTTCCGCCTTTTAATCAAAATAATAGATTTAACAATAGAAGAAATCAACAACAAAATCGAAATAATAATAACAATAATAATAATAATAATAATAATAATAATACTAGTAATAATAATAACAGAAATATAAGCTCTAATAATAATGGGAATAATAACTTGAACAGCTCTAATAGTTTTGATAATAACAATAGTGGAAGATTTACTCAAAATCGTAATCAAACTTATGATAACGATAGTTATGGCAATGAAAATTTAAATGATAGTGTTAATCAAAATTCGATGATAAATGATAATTATGACGGAAATACTAGCGACGAGAATGACAACAACGAAGAATTCGGAAATTCAAATTGTCAAATAATTAAGCAACCTTCAACCATTGATGATTTAAGAGCTGCGCTTGTAGCACCACCACCTCCACCTCCGCCAGTTCCGAACAGCAGTAATATTAGAGCTGATTCAAGTGGCTCTACTAACTCATTATATCTTGGGATAAGTTGCCCACCACCACCTGCTCCACCACCTCCACTTCCACCACATTTATTAATACCACCTCCTATTATGTCGCGTTCTTCATTAAATACAATTCTTCCTCCTTCAATAACAACTGGAATACCACCTCCATTACTAGGTAACACTCAACTAGGTACAGGAATTGTCAATACACAAATACCTCCACCAGTTGTAGTGAATCAACAATTACAGTCGCAAATTATCGGACCACAACTACCATCACAAATTATTACTTCACAATTATCATCTTCCATAAATAATTCAGAAACATCTACTGTATTGATTGGTCCACAATTACCATCATCAATGATTGGACCCCAACTTCCTACACCAACAAATTCTCAAGATGAAATACAAATAAATACAAGTTCGAATTGGAATCAAAGTTTGCATCGTCTTGCTGGTGATTATGGAGATGATGATTCCGATGAAAATGGCGATAATGATGATAAAAATGATCATTGCCCAAATTTTTCAATTTATTCAGCGGAATCTTTCCAAGTAGCTAACCAAGCTAATCCAAGATGTAATGAAAATATGAAGAAAGTGGAACAGGTAGGAATGGGTTTTAAATACACAATTTTTTTTTATATAAATATAGATATCTTTAATGTATTTTTTTTTTTTTTTCAAATGCAATTTTCTTTAAAGCAATATTACAAAATTTTTAAATTTTAGTTCTTTGACTCAAAATTACGTTAGGAATATTAATTTAGTGTCGATAAATGCAAATGCTTTGAAAAATTAAAAAATGCAAATTTTAATGTTTAACGTTGAGTTGGACTTATTTTTGTTTAGGAAGATAGTTTACAATCAGAATTAAATAAGAA
Organism: Argyra leucocephala; assembly: GCA_963942445.1. Classification (NCBI taxonomy): domain Eukaryota; kingdom Metazoa; phylum Arthropoda; class Insecta; order Diptera; family Dolichopodidae; genus Argyra; species Argyra leucocephala. Next base: position 153,911,408 of record OZ012677.1, on the reverse strand, counting down.
TTAAGTGGTGTCACAAAGTATGATCGATGATCTAACTGTGTCCCTTAATATAATGTCCAGTTTAACATATAATTATCTAAACAGGAACAAAGCTTAATAGGAACAAGTATTTATAAGAAAGAAGTTAGAAAAAATCAGTGTACTATTAAAAACTATTATCATAAAAATACATACTCATCTAGTTCACTAAATTTGGATTAACAACTAACAATTTTTATTTATTTGATATAACTGCTAAAATTTAGGTTTCAAGTTATTTTCATGCTAGTGTTAATAGAGAACAATAAGAAAAACTACAAGGAAATTTATACCAAATTTCTAAAAACTTTGCATCTCAATTTGCATATTATTTCATTTAAATTTTCTTGATTTTAAAAATAGTAACAATCAAAAAAAAAATTAGGTATATTCAAAATTTTTAAGTTTGAGATCAATTATATTGAAATTAAATATGTACTTACTTCCATGACTTGTAATTTCGTGCAGATATTGAATTTGTAAAACTTGTTTTTTCAAAGTTAAACTAACACTAAATTAGAAAGAGGCATCTAATTTCTCTTAAAATTAAATAAAAAAGAAAAAAAATTTCAAAAGTAAGAAAAAAAACTCAAAATTAATGGTTACTAACCATAAAATTACATTTTCTTTTTTATTTTTGGACAAAAAACAAAAATCTTAGGTTGATGATTTACACCACGAAACTGAAGATCTAGTACAACTTGGAGATGATGATGAAATTCCAGATTCTATTGATTCTGAGTGTAAAAAACCACCAGAAAGTGAAATAATTAAAAAACCTAATGAGTGTGATATATATGAACCTGATGATCCAACAGGTGAAGAAGAAGATGAAAAAGTAGAAGAATGTGTTAAAGAAAATTTAAAAGAAACAATAGAAAATGTAGAAAACAATGATGATACGACAAAAAAAAATGAAGAAGAGTTAGAAGAAAATAAAAGTACCAATTTAACTGAAATAATTACTGAAGATGGGGAGACCACCAAAGTTTATAATAAAACAACTGCAATAAATAGTTCAATGAAGAAGAAAGGAGTTCTTGATTTATATGATGATAGTGATTGGGAAGAGTTAAACATAACTAAAGATCCTGAATTAGAGAAAATTATTGAAGATAACGATGGAGAAAAATGTGATAAAAATGATACACAATTCGAAATTGAAAGTGAGGATTCGAAAATTGTTGATGAAGAAATTGAGGAAGTTGATCGTTCTTACACACCTTGTTTGGATGAGAAAAATGAAGAAGAACTTTTAAATGAATCTGCTGAGAATCCTATTGTAGAAAACAAAGAAATGAGTTCAACAAATTCAGTAGAAAAAGAAAAAAGTAAAGTAAACGATGTAAATGAAAAACATGATAAAAATATTTCAAAATCTAAAAGTGGAAGTAATGAAATCGATGCAGAGCTTATAATATCGGACGAAGAAGATATTGCAAATGATCAGGATTTTAATGCTGCGAAAAAAAAAGAAAATTTAAATAAGAAATCAAATGTAAAACAAACAAAACGTAATGAATCCTTCAAAAAATTAAAAAATCAACGAGACAGAAACTATCGTAGCGAAATTTTGAATAAAAATAGAAGAAAATCACCCCCTAGACCTAAAAACAGATCACGCAGCCGATCAAGGGGAAAAGATTTTAGAAAATTTAACGGAGGTAAAAATCGTCGTAATATTTCACCTTTTCGTCGAAATCGTGTTAAAAGAAAGGAAATTGAGAGATATAATGTTCGTGATATTATTGGAACTCAATCGAGACCAATTAAGGATAGATTTGGAAGAGATACTTCTAGAAGACCTAAAAGTTTAAATCGTAGTCGTTCCAGAAGCTTACGACAAAATCGTTCAAGATCACATTCTTTTCGTTCAAAGTCACGATCAAGATCATTATCCAAGTCTTTGTCAAGATCGAGGTCTAGATCAAATTCAAGATCTGTATCAATAACTACTTCGAAATCTAAATCAAGGTCGTCATCAAGATCTGAATCTCGACCTAAATCACCTAGAAGAGGTCGTGGATTTTCAAGTATATCGTTATCATTAACTCCGCAAAGACAACCAACACCTGCTCTTAAACGTCGTCGTGGTTCCAGATCACCAAGAAGGAGACCCATTCGTAGACGATCACGAACACCATTGAGATTACGTTCACGTTCTATGTCGCGCAATCGACGCCCTATAAATAATTTTTCAATTTCACCAAATAGACCGAATCGCCGTAAATCATTATCATATTCGACACCAACAAAGCACTATACACCACAACTACGTAGTATTTCACCTGAATATAAAAAAATTAATAAACGAAAACGTAAAAACAAAAAGAAACGTAAACGTAGCGTGAATCAAACTGAAGAAATTCAATCACCACCTCCACAAAATATTCGAGATTTCAGTCCAGAATTTGGGACACAAGTCCAAGGTACACGGGGAAGAAAACGAAATCGTACTCAAATGGTTCAAGAAAATTGGTCTCCTAGTCCTAGTTATGAAGTTCAACATGAACATGAACAAATTATCGAAAATGGAAATGATCAGTCCTGGACTCCCCCTCCTTTATCACCAAATCATGGTGGTTTAACGGTTATGATTAAAAATAAAAATTCTAAAAAGAAACGTGATAAGAAGAAAAAAGCTGAAAAATTGAAATTACAAAATAAAAAGGATAAAAGAAAACGAAAAGATAGTCCTGTTGCTCCTTCGAAAGAAGTGTTTGCATCTGGCGATAACATTTTAGTGAGTGTCAGTTTTAATAAAGATGGAACATCACAACAACAACCACAGCAGACTACAGTAGTGACGTTACCTCCAACGAGAGAAGAAATAGTTTCTTCATCGAGGCGAATTGGTTCCCCAATAAGAGATGCACCTGGAAGAAAGAAGAAAAAAGATAAAAGTACCAAACAAAATGAACGTCTAAGAAAAAGAAGAAAAATTGATGCAAAACCCGTGGTTATCATTGATTTAGATAGATCACCATTCCAAGTTATTCAGTCACCTAAAGATGTTATTGTACTAACTGACAGTGATACCGAAATTCAAAGAATAGATCCACGACGACAAATTGGATCGTCGACATCAGCGCAACACGAAAACGAACGAAGTAACGTTATGAACGGTATGTCATCAGATGCTGAAATAGAAATCTATCATAGACGTCGTGGTGATGATCTTGATCATACTTCGCCAATTCATTCCGTTGATATTGGACTAAATTCAAGTAATAATGTTCATGATATGATGAATGATTCCTATGAGTTAGGACAACAAATTGGTGGTCCAAAAACACCACCTGAACCACCATTGATTAAATTTTCTTTAACTAGTAAAAAACAACTTCGAAATCGAAATCCACTTCATGAAGAACATACAGATATGGAACAAGATCAACAAGATCAGTTAGGACAACTATCAGAAAGTAATTTGGATGAATTAAGTCAACAAATTAACAAACAAATTGAATTGGATCAGCAGCAAGAGCAACAATCAAATATAAATAAAATTGGTCCAAATACACCTCCAGATTCTGGTCCACGTTCACCAGATGTTTATGATCCTTTCGATCCAACAAAATCACCATCAGATTCTCCATCACCATTAAGACAAAGCTCAGTTGATCATCATGTTCATTCATCATTATCAGACAAAAATATAAATAATGAAACAGCGGACGATGATAGTATTAGAGATAATCCATCTGATTTGGTTATATCTTTAATGGGTACCAGTGGTGGACAGCAATCACAAGATTTGGGTCAATCACAGCAAAATCTAGATAATGATAAATCAACAGATGATATACAACCTGTAAAGACAATGAATATTTCAGTATTATCAAATATTATTATTAACCCAGTTAAAATGACAAGCACAAGTATACCATTTATATCAAGTCCAACACAACCAACTACGGTTGGTGGATCTCAACAACAACAAAAATCATCTCAAATGAATAAGTCAACAAAACAACGTATTAGTGCAAATAATGACGAAAACAATGTTGCGAATGCAATTGTTGCTAATCTTTTGAATGAAATTGAAAGTCCATATTCACCAGGATCAGCTGATTTTGATGATTTATTTGAACCGCCACCAGAACTACCTAGTCGTCAAAATAGAGGAACTAAAACTAAAGGAGCACAAAAAATTATTTGTGGTGTCGGCATGAACAATGCAACAGGTGGTGGTGGCGTTAGTGGTGAATTGTTTGATAATTTATTTGGTAGTACATCACCAGTACCTGTCAGTGGTGCTGGTTATTCCAGATTACCAGGTTATAAGCCGAGTTATAATAAACCTTCGAATACTAAAAAGCAGCAACGATTTCATAATATTAAAAAGACTTCAGTCAAAGGTTGGTTTCAATTTAATAAAAATAATTTTAAGATTTTCAGATTTTTAAATTTAAAAATTTCAATTCTTAAATCAGACACATTCCTATACAAATTTATTTCTTTAATCCTTGAGTTGTGAACATTTTATTTTGTATTGGTTGTTAGAGACAATTTGTTTCAATTATTTCTATTCAAAAAATTTTGAAAACAAAAAAAAAAAAAGAATTTAGTTGGATTTTTTATAACGTTTATCAAAACAGGTAAATTTTTTAAATACATATTACAAGTATTTGTCATTAATTAAAAATTGATGGCCTCTACCATTTGACCAGTGATATTTCTACTAAAATTTATTGTATATTATAATTTTTAAATTCTTGTTTTGATTACTTTAAATAGTAATAAAAAATGGTTTCGTCATTTGAGATAAGAATTTTGTGCAAATTTCAGTGCATTAAAATTGATTTAAAACATAAAGAAAAGGTCTTCAATTGGAGTTAGTATTGGTCATAAAATTTTGGGTAGGGTTAGAAAAGTTTTATGTATTCGCTAGACTTATTCTTGTTTTAAAAATCAATCTAAATTTTTATTTTCAAATTTGAAATGGAAGTACACACACATAGACAAATAACTTCATTGCAGAGAATGGGAACGTGAATTATAGTTATGAAGCAGTTGAAAGAATACTAGTGAAACCAAGTCCAATGCCTCTATACTACTAACCTAAGTCGATGGTGATTTTTCCGTAATTTATCGAATTATCGTTCAAACTTTTTTTGACATCAATAAAATTTGTGAGAAACACAAACCAATGTCTCTTCGCGACATAAAAGTAATAAAATAAGTTAATTATTATTGTCAATCAGGCAGGTTTCTTTTCGTTGACCAATCAGAGAATTACAAGAAATGTAAGCATGTAATACTCGAAAAATATTGGAAGCAGTAAAACTTACAATATCGTACTCATTGCACGAAAAGATTAAAAAACTGATTTAAGTTTAATTTTTATCTCGTTGAGAGACTTATAGTTTCTTCTCGAATTAACCTCGATTAATTATTGCAATATGAAATAGTAATATTGATATAAACAGGAGACTATATTTTTTGGTTTTACTTAATTTTCCAATATTTTTAATTTTAGCTTTACGCAACATAGTTAGTTAGTATTACGAAATGAATTGAATAAAATTTATTTCAGGCCGCTGAACCTTATTAGGTTTTTCGGTCCATATACTATTTTTTTTAACAAATATATACTAAATTTAATCTTAAACAAATCACATACTACACAGCTATGAAATGTAACATAAAAGTAACAATTAAAATAAACAAAAAATAAATGTAAAAATAAACAAATTATGTAAACTGAGAGAGAAAGAAAAAAAACAAATAAATATAAATAACAAAAACATTAAATTTCACCGAAGATGTTGATGTATTTGGTGAATTGAATAATGCGTTCCAATGACTGCTCGGTGTCCTCAGCGAGAATATTTAACCCCCCGATACAATGTATACTCCTTGCATTTTTGTAGCGCGGGCAGGCGAAGAATTAACAAATCGGCTGTTGTTTGACTTTTCCTCCTTTTTTAGTTGAAGTGTTGTGAAATTTTCTATGCTGTGATCGCTATGAACTAAACTACTATGCTGTGGAGAATTTTTCTGAAATCTTAGATTCACATCAGAGTACATACTTCTTCGTTATAAATAAGTACGAATGAATTGTCTTGTCGAATACAACTTTCGTTTGTCGAAGAACTACTTTCGATGTTACCCTCTAGTAATATTATTCTACTTTGAAGTTATTTGTCGTTAGATTTGATCTTTCTATATTGTACCAAACATGTCTGAAGCATTTAATAATGTTTTAGTATTTCTAGAACACCACTATATTTTATAATTCTTGCTAATTTTTTTTATCTCATTTTCCTAGGTACTACTGTTATCAGTTTTTTTTTCATAAGTGGTAGTTTATTATAATTTTATACGCAATTTTTTTTTGTCGTGTTTTTTATACCATTCTTCACTTTTTCTTTGTAGTATTTTCCTTTGTATTTGGTTTTTTTTTTTAGGATTTGCCGTAGTAAATTGTTAACTTACTAAGCTTAAGGTCACAATAACAAGATCTACTAAAACAAATTAAATTTACGTTTCAGAATTGAAAAAATAGATTTAGTTTTGTAATCTGCTTTTCAGTTTTTCGCAGTATTATTACTTTTTGTTGTAATTGAATAAAAGTCTTTGCATTCTCTTCTCATTATTTTTTGATGAGACGTTACTTTTGTTTGCAATGTATGTTTGTTTTACAATTGTTTTATTCTGTATCATTGAATATGTTCTTGACAGTAACTTAGATATAATCAACTTTTCGTGCTTACTTAAGAACGGTACTGCAAGTTTTCCGACCATTTATTTATTCAATTACTTGCTAACTCAGTAAAAGTGGAAAACTACTGTTATGGTCAGGGACTAAGCCTTCTTAAATAGAATAGCCCAATTTTATTTCAGTTACCAAATAATACTACTCAGTTATTTTATTTGTCATTTTATCCCAATCACAAAAGGTATCGAACCAGGTCGGAGTTTTTCGACGAACATAATTTTGTTCTGTAAAAGACAAAATTTTTAGTTGCAACTATTTGGTTGGAAATTTTGTGTTCTATTAGCTTATATGAAAGCGCACACACAAAACCAATTGCAGGTTTGCGCGCTTTCATATAAATCAAAATTGCAATCAAACAGACGAAACTAAAAATTGTAAGTCTGCACTCTGCGCCTAGCGCCCTAAAGCCAACACAAACCAAATAAAAAATATAAAAAAAACCGAAATTTTGTGTTTATCATTCAAATTCTCACTCGTAATGAGAAAATTGACAAGAAACATTGACAGGCTCTTTATACGATCAAGCAAAATGAAAAGAAGTATGATAGATTTGTGACTTGATCAATGATAAACTTTTTACTTAATAGATAAAACTTTTTGCTTGAAGTACTATTTCAACGATCAACGTTCAAAGATTACAATGAAAATTGACAACATGCCCGGGGGCCCTTGATATCTGCAGGTTGAGAGCTTAACATACATATTTTAAAAATAATTTAATTGTCAATATACTTGGAAGAAATATACTTTTAATTTTATTTACTTAAACCTACTTATATTCCTAAAGGAAGTATAAATCTTTGCCGTCATATAACTAGAGTCTTCTTAAAAATATTAACAGCAAAATTTAAAAACAATGAAACCACAAAAAATGTTTTAAAAACTTATATTTATTATCTTGAATGTAGTGTGTTGTGTACTTTCACCTTTTGAAATTACTTAAAACAAAACGTTTATTCACTCATAGAGGTTTCAAATAATTTAAAGAAACATCATTTAAACTCTTAATGATTTTTATTAAACCTTCTGTTGTTTCAAAGTGCAGCCCCATCTTCATAATAGGTTAAACCGTAAAATCCACGAACTGAAAATTCCGAAAAAAAAACCTGAAATTAGAACTCTCCGGAATTAAGTACAAAACTGCATTTTGTTTTACTGGATTTTCTACTGGATTTTGTTTTACTTGATTTTTTATTGGATTTTGTCATTCGGGATTTTGTTTTACTGGATAACGTCCCCAACGAAAATGCATTGAAAAAAGTTTCGCTGCGGTTTCAATATTGTATTGAAACATTGCTTAGGTACATAACCACTGCAATGAAAAAAAAAATACAAAATATAATTTTGATATTTTTGGTTTAATTTAGACTGCATAAACGTTTTATGTTTGAAATGGTTAATTTATATTTTTTGTGTTTTAAAAGGGTTGTGTGAATTAACAAATTAATTTAAATATCTTTGGTAATATTATATTAAGTATATAATATAAATTGATTTGCAAAAAAGAAGTTCATCTTTTGTAAAAAAAAATTAAATGTAAAAAAAATTATGAATATTAATATTAAAAAATTTACTGTTTTAGTTAACTTTTGCTGATCTATTGAATTTCATTGACATATTAAAACTGTTAAACAATTATTAAAATTTCTCACAATTTTAACTAAAATTTGCCCAAACATACCGTTTTCATATTGTTTTTGTACTTTCTCTATATTTGGAAATGCCCATTATAGTTGATTTTAATGTATACTCAAAAATGCATACTAAAAATTTTCGACGCGCACCCTGCTGTTTTACTGCGGTATTAAAACCGATATCAAACATTTTTTATCTGAAAACATTGTCAATTTTTTTTAAAAATGTTTTTGATCATAATACATTGTAAATTTGACGTTTTCACTGCATTTCTGATGTCACAGTATATAAATAAATTGATATCGTTTTCTTTAAATACTTTGGTCTTTGTTTTGCTCTAAACAAATATCGCGCAATTAAAAAAATTTTACTTATAGAAATATAAATTTATGTAATTAAATAAACCTAACGATATATATTTCCGGACATTTTTATACTCAAATTGATTAGCGATTTTACAATGCTGTCAGTTTTATAAAATATATTATTCGTTGGAAATAAGAAATTTATCCTAATAGAATATATTGTTTTTTCTTGTTTTTGTAGAATGAAAAATTATATATGTTCTTTTCACAGAAAACTAGAAATGCTCATTTACTTCTTTCTAATAAATTCGTTAGTCTAAGTTTTTTTTTTTCCCCTTCTGTTTTTTTAGTGGTCATGTATCCAGTGTTTTCTTTATCTTGTAAGTTGAGAGAAGCTATCCGCTACTACTTACCTATCTCCTATGAAGGAATTACAACGATAACAAATTGGTTTATTACAATTCTTGATTCTTGTCATTAACACATTCAACACATCAACAAACAATAATAATGTAATTAAATATTTGTTTAGGCAAAAATAGACTATCAATAGATTGAAGTACATCAAATCATCAAAATTAAAATAATGTTTCAAAGTAAATTCTCTAGTTAAAATTTATTTATTTGATCATAAAATAAAATTATTAAAATTCGATCTTATAAAAAAATTAAATTAAAAAATTTAAATGCCGAAATTTTGAAACGTTCGAGTTTATTTTTCTGAATTTGTCAACGTTCAAGATTTGTTTTTTTTTACTATTTCTTTCAAGATTTTTTGTTTGAAATTTTGGTTTTTCAAGATAATGTCATAGACCAGCATATCTTTTTAACTATTTTCTTTTGCATAATAAATTAATATGCGTCTTAAATTCGAAACATATATATTAAAACTCGTAAATCTATTCTGTTATCTCTATTTTTAATTATTAATCAACACCTTGAGTTTATTAATTTTAAACCACGCATTTAATTCATATAATTCAGAATTAATTTTCTATATATGTATAAATATTGGATCATATTCTACTTTTTTTCTCATCCTTTTCCTTCAAACGAAATTTGCCATGGGCTGGAGATATTGGTGTTGCTCTGAAGAGAGATATTTTCGTCAAAAAATTATATTTTACGTGTTAGTTGAAAGCCACCATAGACTCTGAATATGTTGACGAGCATATATAGTATTCGCCCAACATTTACATTTTACCATAGACGTAAAAATGTTAACTGTAAATTTTTATTGGATATACGGCGGTAGCAAAAATCACTATCGTAGCAAAAAAAAAAATTTAACTACCTAAAAGAAATAAACAAATCTTTTAAGAATGAAAACAGCAAAATCAAAACAAAATCAAAACAACATAAAAAATACTATGTAACTATATTTTTTTTCTTCCATCCTATCTTTTACTCATTGAAACTTATTATATTTGCCTTAATTAACTTGCCTTGGACTTTATATGTTTGTTTCAATTTGCTTCAATTCAACAAAATACCCATTTCAATAACCATTTAACCAAAGTATATCCATAAAAAGATTATGAACTCATGTATGTATTCATTTGTTTGCACACAAATTCATATACAAATTTGATAAACATTGTCAGAAATAGACGATAATAAGAATTTTACGTGTAAGAAAAAGAAAAAATATAGTAAACAAAAGAGAGTAACAAAAAAAGTTGGCTGAAATTAAATAAATAAAGTTTATAATTTTGAAAAATATTTTCGACAAAAATTTTCGTTGAAATATTTAACAATATTATTTTCTAAATTGTATCAACTATGCATAAGATTTTTAGGAGACCTAACTAAAACAGCGTTATCATATTCTTTAAATTCTGTGATTTGTAAATAGTAATCCTCAGTATTATTTTATAATCGTATACCAATATAATAAATATTTAGGTTTACTAATATAATTAATAAAAAATAATAATGTTTGTAACTCCAAATTATTACTGACAAAAATATTAATAATATTTTATATTATTGTAATGTAATTATAATTTAATATTTTTAATAGGTATATACGAAAATAATAATGTTTAAAACGAAAATATTAAAATAATAAAAGATCAGAATTAATCCTCGTATAAGGGAACAAACTAAATTAGAACTAACATTTTTTGCCACCCTGCCTGATATAAATAATGGGAGGAAACGTAAACAAATCCAAAGGAGAATAATGAGAACGCAAAATTATTTTACAGTATAAAGCAAAAGGCAAACATCTGTTTTGTACCTTTTCTCTCTCATAATAAATTTGGTATACGATAAGTAAATGTAAAGTTTACCTCTTTTAACTAATGATATTTTGCTCGGTTTGGTATTTCTTAAAAATTAGGTTTACGTAAAATGGGAGTGTAATATTCTTGTTAATATAGATTATAGATATTCTTTGCATTCAACTAAGGTGAAATTTACATATGTGTGTCTACTAATAATGGAATATGGATATTTGATAAAGTTAAAATTTGGTTTCTCTTTAAATTCACTATATTTATTGACATTTCTATGGTGTAAAGAAGCAAAAAAAGAAAAACAAAAAAAGAATATGTACAAAATAGTGTGCAATACAAATCATTATCATTATATTTCAATCATTTTCTATTATTATTCAATTTCAATTATTTTCAATCATCATTTTCATTATATTTATTTTGTGTTTTTAATTTGGTTTCTTTTATTAATCTCTTTCTTTTATTATTTCTCTTTCTCTCACTAAGTATATGTACGTAACGTACATGTGTCATATAGGGCTTGCATTTGTTACATACATAATCATATGGCTTAGTTTAATTGAAAATAATGTGCAAACATTATTTATGGAAGAAAACAAAATTTGAACCAATCAAGTATCAATTATCTATCACTCAGTTACAAATTACTCTTCTCGCATGTAAAAAAAGTTCAATTTCGATTTATGCATGTATATATTATTATACTTTTATATGCCAATTTATGCTTAGACAGCGTTTACACGTCGGACAAAATCGAATTTTATCGTAGATAAAGTCGGATGAGTGTTTACATTTCAGACTTTTTCTCAGATTTAATCTACGATTTTACGTCAAATATTTTTTGTATTTAACAGGGTTTCTTTTTATAAAGCGCGTAATTTTTTATTGGTGAAAATTTTTTAATACGTAACTTAAAAAGTTCAAAGGTATCTAATCAAAAATCTCCAAAAATTTTAGAAAAATATACCTACCTACATATTTTTATAAACTTTGTTACAGTAATATAAAATATAATTACACATTTGAAGTATGAGCAATAATAACCAAATTGCGTTAGAGTGAATTTTAGTGCCATTTGATTATATGTGTGGTTCTTTGAAAATATATTATTTTTCATTAAAAAAATATTTTCACTAAAAGTCGAAAATAAAATAAGGAAAAAAAATTTTTTTTTAGAAATATTTGCCTTCAATTTAAGCGTACTAAAACTACAAAAATAAACTTTAGAATCGCAGCTATATATAATGTTTTCATAGCAAGTTATGATTGTAATTACGGAAAAAGCAAATTAGCCGAACTTTTTACCAAATCTCTTAATCTCATCTCAAGACTTCCTAGAATTTCGGCTAATTTGCTTTTTCCGTAATTACAATCATAACTTGCTATGAAAACATTATATATAGCTGCGATTCTAAAGTTTATTTTTGTAGTTTTAGTACGCTTAAATTGAAGGCAAATATTTCTAAAAAAAAATTTTTTTTTCCCTTATTTTATTTTATAAATGAAAATGCAAAGCTACAAAACATCACATACGCGACTAATGTTCGTGCAAATATATAAGTAATTTTGATTTTTTCACGAACATGTTTGCGCGAACATAAAAACAACTACATTAAAATTATTAAAAAACAAAAACAAAAATGAAAAAAATAATAAAATTTGCCAAATTTTTTTAAATTTTTTACGTAATTGCAAACGTAAATTTTACTTATAAAATTTTTTTTTTTTTAAATATTTAAAAATCAGGTTGATTTTTTCGAGTTAACATATTTGCTCCGCATTTAACTTAATTTTCTTTATTTGTTTATGTTTTCATAATGTCCATTATTTCATTGTCAAAGATTAATGACCAAAAATTATATTCATTGTTTAGTTCTGTCGTGATATTGTAACATATATTATATGTGTAAGAGGTCTTTCACAGCTGGCCATTGAAAAGTATTTATGCTGTAGTAATAATGATTAAATTACTCATATCCATTTATTAAAGTAGTCAACGTTTATAGAGGATTGATTAAAAAGAATTATTTACACGCATGTGAAGCTAGATGGAATAACGAACCCACGACTATTCAACTTCAATAACTAAAAATATCTACCGCAGGTTGGAAAAACATTGATTATTGAAGTCGAAAGAACAAATATATAATTACAAGAGTGAGAATAAGACACTTGCGACATAAGTAGTTATTTGACGGATTGATAAGAAATGTATCTAAATGTTCCTGTGATAACCAGGCACGAATCGGGACCTGTCATTTTCGAGACCTGTCCGCGTTGCAGAAATGCAAGAAGTATACATGGTATACGGGGTTAAATGCTTTGGCTGAAAACTCTGAACCCTCACGGACCGGACCGTATTATTTCACCAAAACAATCAACATCTTCAGTGAAATTTAAATTAAGGTTCTTCTTTATTTTTTAATCTATTTTTACTTTTGATTTTCTTGTTGCATAAATTTATACACATATTCATTGACTCATTGTTTTTACACTTTTTATAATAACATCGAATTCTGTATGTTTAAAAAAAAAGTATATGACCTGAAAAACTTAATAAGGATCAGTGACCCAAAATAAACTTTAATCAATTCTACTTGTTGAAGTAAATGTACTATTAGGATTACTATTAATATCAGTATTATTACTAAGTTATGATAACTATTATCAATATTGTCGTTATTATCTTTTTCATCATTAGAATGATTTTCTTCAGTACTGTTTTCTTGATCAGAATGGGAGCAAAATTCAGGATTGCTATAATATCATTATCTATAAATCATCAAACTAAAATATGAAATATTTCTTTTTTATAATGGACATCTCCATTATTTAAATTTCTTTGCACAAAAAACAGACATTACGTTGATTTTCTTTTTGGAATACGAAGCAAGAAGATGTAAAACGAATTTTCTAACTAAAAAAAAATATTTACAGAAGTGACGTATGGTTTCTCTTACATAAATTAAAACTCATTGCTAACATGTAGAAAAAAGTAAAATATACGAAACTCAAAACAATTTTGTAAGTTTTACGTCATGTCTGTAATTAAAGGTTTTAACTACTATATACTATGTCAGTTATACTATAATAAAATATTTACTTCCATTTAAAAGAAGTAACAACTTTGTGGTGGAACAAATTCTAATCTATAAACGAGTTGAAACTGTTTAAGTAATCGTATGTAACTGTGTAATGTTGACATGTACTGTTGATGTCATGTAATATAGGTAATTTTTCGACATTTTCACCAACGTATCATCTGCAAAAACATCAATCGATGTAATGACGACCAAATTCATTTATTTTTGTTCTTTGATTACTGAAATAAAATTTAAACAATTGTATAGCTCTACATATTTATATCTCCAATACAATATCTTTTTTTTCTTGTTAAATTATTATTATCTTTGAACTTGTAATGTGTTTTTTTCCAAGTTACATTTGATTGTGTGATGGCTTTTATTTTGTTAAAATATTCTTTTATTATCAGTGAACGTTACTATATTTATTGTATATTTGGTTTAGTTAAAAAAAATTAATTTAGGAATTAAAAAATTTATTATAATTCTGTCATTAAATTAAAAAAAAAAAATAGCGTGATATTTAAAATAACTTCAGATTGATGACGATCTGGATTGAAAATTGAACTCAAATGGTCATATATTGTTGATAAAATATTGATATGAAAAAAATAAATTTTTTTTTCTATATTATTGCATTGAAAATGGTCTTGTGGACCACCATAAATTTAACACAAGTTTTTTATCATACCCAGCGGTTTCCTTAAGAATTAACGATTACATACTAATAAGATTTAAAGATTTATCATTTTAATTAGATATAAAGTGATATCATTATTTTTCTATATGTATTTCACAATATCAATTATTTTTCGTCTACGACACCGATTCGAAGGTTGGTGATCACCAAGAGCTGTAGCGCCTTTGTATTGACGTGTTTCGTGTCTGATTGCACATTTTTTAATTACTACACCCCGATGTGTAGATCTCGGTGTATGTCGCTATTTCTGCTATATGGATTTAGCCGCGCATTCCCATATTTGGACACCATATACTTAAACAAATTTTGGTGGTTGGTGAAAATAAGAACCGTCAACCCTGTTGGCTATACACTACGCACTTAGGTCTTACGACTCGTTGTACAGCCACTCAGCAATTTTACATCTGCCACGTAGCTCACTCCATCGCTAAGTCAACTAATACCTTCAATGAATAGTTAACTAATACCTTCAAAATAACTTCTGCTGGTTTTTTCCTTTTTACTTTTGAGGTGTCCTCCCAGTAGTAACCTTCTAAGATGTTTACTCTCCTCGTTCTTTGCAATGGGCATATGCAAAGTACTTCAAGTACCGTTTCCACCTCTTCTCCTTAACCTCTTCATAGATTGTTTTCTATAAGGTCCATTCTAGCCGCGTGTTCTGTGAGCATGAGTCGTCCTGTATGTACGTCTATATATAGTCTTAAGTCGGCTATATTCAGCGACAGAACAACTTTCGTCTTTTCAGCATCCGGTATTCCCCAGGGCCCCTACCGCGTATTCCGATTTTCGTAGAACGAATTTCGTATTCGAAAGATTGGTACTATGTAATACGAAATTCGAGCTAAAATAAGTTTGACAACTCGAAAATCGTATATACGAATCCGAATGTAAATTTTCGTACCATGTAATACTACTTTCGAATATTTTTTAACATATTTTATCCGAATGGTTTTTTGTTACCGAATGGAGGTAAAACTTTGTTTGTTTTAAAATTAAGTGAGTTATTTAAAAATATAATTATACTTAATATCACAATAACAACTATTAATATAAAAAAAAACTACATTTATATTTAATTTAGTATTTAAAAAAATTTATATTATTTCATATTTGTGTTTTATAGATTAGGCTTAAACAAAAAACAACACCTTCTCAATTTAAAATAATTATGGAGTTTCAAAAGGAAATACAAATACAAATAAAATTGATATAATTTTAATTCAAAAATAAAAAATAATACTTTTCAAAATAATAAACACACATTTGAAGTATACAAAAACATTGGTGACAATTAGAAATTCGGAAACTTACGTTACCAACTTAAATGACGTTTATTTTCTTTCGAATTTGATACGCGGTACCAATTAATTTTATATTCGAATCGCAAATTCGGATAATCGTTCGAATCCGAATTTCATACACGGTAGGGGGCCAGAAGTTTTTCATCTGGATCGCCTCTTCCGAGCTTCTTCAGGTATTCTGTTGGGTGGCTTTTTCCCACTTCATCGTAGTCTTTTTATGGCCTGCATTGTTAGTCCTACCACGAATTCCTCAGGCTCATTGCTTCTCGCACCTTCTTTTGCAAGTTTGCCTATTTCAACATTTTAAAACTTCATTCAATACTCCTAAGGAGTTTAGTACTTCTCTACAGCAAATGGTCATTGCTGTTTTATTTTTTCTTATTTATTGCTTTGATGGCTCCCTGGCTGACGCACCAAAAATTATGTGTTGTGCGTTTATATCTCTTTTTAGAAGAATTTCTGCTCCTCTTTTAATTGGCATGATTTCACTTTGGATAATCATGGCATTCTTGCTCGATTTTGTTTTTGTTTCTAATAAGGGATCACAGTAGATACCTATTCTACAGTTTTCACCTTTCTTAGCTCCGTTTGTATATATCTTTACATAATTGTCGTATACTGTGTCGGAGATTTTACTTTTTCCATTTCGTGGTGTTTTTATCTTAAATTTTCTGTCCGGTCATTGTTCTGGAATGTTGTAGTCTCATTGTCCTTCTTCTGTGAATTTTTTCTTGGAACTCTTCACCTGTGTTGAGGTTTGGTAGTTTTTCATGTTGTGTTTTCCTATTTGTCACCTTCCACTCTCCTGTTATACGTAAACGTGTTGTTGTATCCATTGCCATACGTTTTGTTTTTGTCATATGTCTTATATTTCAATAGGTCTTATATTCAACATAGTCTCTAAAGGTCTTGTAACTATTTTCTTTGTTGCGCCTGTAATGTCTATATATAATCGCTGTATCTCCGGAAGGGCTTTTATGTGTTTTTTTCTCTCTAAAGCAGTCCACCAGATTATCGACCCGTACGTAACCTAGGTCTTATTATACAGATGTATATCCAATGCACAACTTTTGGACATAAACTTCACGTTTTTTCAATTGCACTTGTGCAAAACCAGTATGTTCGTAGCACTTTGTTTTTCCGTTCCTCTAAGTGTTCATTCTATTTTAGTTTTGTATCTAAAATTATTTAAATAGATATTTAACTTTCTGTTATAGGTTAAGCCGCGTACCCCCTATGCTTGGTATATTTACATTACTTACCATCCTTCTGCTAATAAAAAGGCACAGTTCTGTTTTCTCTGGGTAAAGCTTGAGGCCATTTTCTTGTGTCCAATCTGAAACCAGATTGGACTAATGCTGCGTCTTTTTTGTTGTTTTTGATTATAATCAAATCGTCAGCGTAACAAGTAACTTTAGCTCCCTGTCCTGTTAGGTAGTCTAAAAGTTAGTAATAGTTAGTAATAGTAATAGTGTATTGCTATTAGCCATAGGAGTGGTGATAGTATACCTCATTGAGGCGTACTTCCTACGTTTTCTTTCATTTTGTCGCTACCTTAAAGTACTTTGTCCATTTAACGACTCTATCAACTTCTCTTTGAAAATTGTTTCACACTTCATGTCACACCTTGTCAAAAATTTGTCGAGAAAGATGGTTGAGCAAACTTGGTCACCTTCTAGCGCTTTTTCTATAATGCTTGTGATCTATTTTTGAATGTTTTACTCTAAACCCAAGTAGATAATTTGGAAATTTTTGTTTTCTATTATTGGTTTTAATCTCTCAAAGGAGAAGCTTTTCAAATAATTTTGATATTTCTGGTAACAACGATATTGGTCTGTATGATATTAGTTCAGTTACCAGTTTTCCTGGTTTTAGGATTATTATCATCTCCGTGGCTTTCCAAATATTAGGCACGTGTTTCAACCTAAATTGTTGATTAAGTGACTTCACATGAGAATACCTTTTTTGGCTAAATGTTTGAGGATGTTGCAAGTTATTAATGCAGGAGTTTTTTTTCTTGTTTTTGTTTCATTCAGAACTTCCTTCGGTGATTCGTTCATCTGGAGTATTATTACTTTCACAAATCGAAACATCTGTGTTAGCTGCATTGGGCGATAATATTTCCTTTAGGTGGTTGGCAAAAGCTTCCGCCTTTTGTTTGTTACACCTCGTCCATTCTTGGTTTGATAATTTTATTGGGGGAGCCTGCTTGATTGGATTTTTTTAATTTTATTGTTGTAGCTCTCCATAATGAGTATCTTTGCAAGCAAACGCATGTAATAATAAAAAAAAGTAAATTTAAATTTTTAAACGTAAGTTAGGATTAGGATATATTAATTTTAATAAAAATAATTTTAGTTTTGAATTTTCCAAATGTTTATCGATCTTAAAGAAAATTGCATTAATTCAAATAAATTTTTTAATGAAATTATTAATTATTTAATAAAAATTGTTGTTTCTTTATATTAAATTTCAGTTGCAAAAGTACCAGGAAAATCAACTGAAGAGGATAATATCAAAATATATGATGATCTTCCTAGCTCTGCCGTTGAGTTAATTGTAAAAGATAAGGTAATATTTTTGTATTTCTTCATAAAAATTTTGAGTATTTTAATAATTTATTGATTTTTTATATTGTATAGTTCTTAAGGAAACTGAATCGTCAAGAACGTGTTGTTGAAGAAGTAAAACTTGTGTTGAAACCACACTACAATAAAAAACATATAAATAAAGAAGATTACAAAGAAATTATGCGACGATCTGTGCCAAAGGTTGGTTATGATTCAAAATATCGAAATATTACATGCTACAAGATTATATTATTTCTTTCACAATTTTAATTAATATACTTTTATATCAATTTTTTTTTAGATTTGTCATAGTAAATCTGGTGAAATTAATCCACATAAAATTAAAAATCTAATTGAAGCATACGTTAAAAAATTCAGACAGAAAAATAAACAAATGGGTATTCTGAATTCAAGACAGGTCAGCAGTGATGTTAAATGCGTAGCATATTTGAAAAAATTATGATTTGATTGTAAGTTCAAATTATCAACATATTAAAAAATTAAAAACAGGATTAAATTATTACAATAATTAAAATCAATTTTTTTTTTTAGAAAACAAATTAATGAAACATTAGGTAAAGAAGGAAGGAAGAAAAGTACTGGCTTGTAATCAAGTTATTTATTTAAAGATTATTTTACAGCGTACTCAAAAAAGAAAGAAACGAGTATTGAACTGCATTGCAAACGTTTTATATACTAAAATTATTCATATTATATAATAAAAGAATTAAATTTTCATAGTAATAGTAATAATATTTAAATTATAAACAAAATATAAATAATTAAAAACCACAAAAAAAAAAAAATAAAAACATATTAAATGTTTTAATTATGAATCTTTTTTTTTCTCTTTAAATAATATTCGTAAAATCTATGCTTTTTTAAAAATCAATATTTATATATAGTTGTATTATTATTGTTGTTCTTTTTTTTTTATTTTTAGAATCAAAATTTTGTACATATGCAATTCTTTTATAAATTCATAATAAACAATATTCTAAGATTAGGTTTTAATTTGGAATGGTGAAATTTTACTTACAAATTTTTCAAATCTAATAATTATTTTGGATGTTCAATTTTTAAATTATCTCTTCTAATTTTGAATTTTTATTTGTTTGCTAACTAAAATAAAATATAAAACTAATAAATGTTAAAATTGCATATTTTAATAGAGTAAAATTTCTTCAAATGCATCTTTATGATTAATTGGTGTAGAATAGTAAAATTTAGAACTTATTGAAGCAAGAAATCTATACGTTATGAAAAATATAAATTATAAAAATTTTAATTTTATTAAAAAATTACAAAATGAGTTTTATTTTGTACATGTATTTTCTTTTAATAACTTTGGTAAAATTTGGTAAATCAAATTTTTTAAAGAATTTAAAAATAATAACATACATACTATTTTGAGAAATGTACGAGTTTAAAAAGTAATAAGCTAATCAGAAGAAAAAATTAGAATATAAGATTAATAAAATAAAAACATTTAAAACGTATTATCATTATTAACTTATTGTAAAATTTTAATTTAAAATATCACTGCAAATGAAATAATTACGGTAAAAATATTATTTAGTTTTATTTTTGTCAAATTCAAGTTTTCTCTTTCATATTAACCATTAAATTTAATATTTTTATTTGCGTTATAATGCGTTACTATGTTTCCAAGTTATAAATTCATAAATTTTCAGTTAAACCTTCACGTTTGTACAATAGTATAATTTTATTATATAAGAAGTTTGATGACCGATTTTTATCGTTTCTTTCCTGAATGTTGTACTTCCTAAGGTGGTTTTGTACTTATAATTAAAATAAAATGAAATAATTTATTAAAAATAATTAGAGTAAACATTTTTTTGTAAAATATTATAATTACCTTTTTATTGTAGTGTCGTAAAATCGTAACAATACCTAATGATTATGTGCAAACACAAAATAATACAAATAAATTTCATATTTATGTTTTATGAAAACATAAAAAGTCTTCACTTAATCAACCACTCTCAGTTCATAAAATCCATGCTCAAAAATCACGGTCCAACTCTACGATTTCGAAAACAAAATCCGGCGTTAATTTCTGTCTTGTTCACTCAAAAGGTCGACGGTAAAAAGGAGCTAGTTTTTTACCATATAAATCAAAAAACCCCCGAACAATACAATAAACTTCCACTGACGGCATTAAACGTCAAATTCAAAAACTATGTACACAATGTTTTAAGTTGCAGGGATCCTTAGAATTAAGTTTTTACATTTATCGAATAGCAAGCAATCGAATACGTGTTGTTTATTTCACCAAAGGAAAAATATATTCGTATCGATTCCCTGAGTAGTATGCAAGGTATATCACTCATCGCAACACACCCAACTATTATGAGGACGCAAGAGCTAAGAAAATTCAATTTTGGGCTACCAGGGCATACAAATATCAGTGGCAATGAGCAAGCTGGTAAGCTCGCCACAAATGTTACGGTATGAAAAATGATAGTAGTCGATGACTGTAGAGAGTTGATTAAAAGATATACGTACATATATGGAACTAGATGGAATAACAAAGCCACGACCAATAAACTAAAACAAATAAAAAGGTCAGCTGCAGGCTGGAAAAGCATTGATTCTGTACCCTGAAAGAAGTGATGTGTACATAATTACAAGATATACAAGTTTACATGGTACCGGAGTGCTAAATACTCTCATTGACGATACTGAGCTGAGCAGTCGCTATTCAAGATCGTGTTAATCAGTTCACCATACACATTAACATCTTCGGGGAATTTAAATGATTTCTTATTTATCCTTTAGCTCTAACACTGCTGGTAATTAAAAGCCGGCTCATAAAATAATCGCCGGAAATTAAAATAAGCAAATATGCTCAATTTTGTTCAATCGTATCGTAGTATGTTCGTAGTCGTATCGTATATTTTTCTCATTATTTTTGCACTGCATTTTCATTTAACAAACAATATTTTAGTGCTACATGTTCGTCGTTACGCGGTTCATTGTAATAAGGGAGGTTTATGTATGTACATATGACTTTATTTTTGATTGTTTTCTTTCAACTACATTCGTGTTTTTTAAGTTTTGTACGTTGTTTGTACGTGTGTCGACTGTCGGCTCGAACAGTCGGCACTCGACAGTTTGACCCTATCATTTATCAATCTTCAGTTTCTCTAAATTCTCTTCAAGACTCTAGTATGATTGAATATGTTTATGAGGATGGATGTACGTCGCTTTAATTTTGAAAAAGTGTGTAACATCTAATTTAACCAAAAATTTTGGTATATATGAAAATATTATTTTAAAAATGTTCTTCTGAGTTTGCAAGATAAAACTACAATTTTCATTTTGTAAAAAAACAATTATATTTATTTAAAAATAGGCTAAACGAATAGAGGACGGTACATTTTACGTTTTCCATACAACTTGGAGAAAAATATCAATGCTTGAAAATAACCAGCCAGCAGTCTCTAATTTTCTGTAATTTTTATTTATAAAAAATTTGTTTAATGTTAAATTTAGTACTTTTTCTAACGTTAGAAAATAAGTTTTTATAAAAACTAACTATGACAACCAAGCCCACATCAGAGCCAAATAAGTTCATGGCTTTGAGGAAAGCAATTGCATCGCTTAGTAAGGGCATCGCATTTTTGAATAGATGCAACAACTCTAACCTAACAGTCATCAAATAAAAATTCGAACATCTATAAATTTTAAGAGAATTAGAACAATCGAGAAGGAAATAATTAGTGATAGTATCGGTTCCTTTAGAGCTAAGCTTGATCGCAAAACTGCTTGAAAGGAAATTCAACTTACTTCGAGAAAAAAACAGGTTGGCATAAAACCTAAAGTTCGCGTGTATCAAATTTGAAATTTTGTGGTGAATCAGTCCTCACAGACCTTCACCGAAGAACAAATGGTACTACTTAACAACGGACTTAATTACGCGATACCCAATGATACTGATGTCCAAAAACTTATTGTAGACTTAGAAGCAGGGATCAACCCGTACAACCCAACGTTGTCCATTACAACAGAACAAAAGGAATTTAATTAGAGCCATCACAGCAAAAGACATTAAAGAAAAGATGTCGTTTGACTATAAAAATGAAAAGGTTATCAGAAATGAGAAAAAAGTTATCAGAGACATCAAGGCAAAACCAGTATACTTTGTCAAGGCTGATAAAGGCAACGCACTGATAATTTTAAACAAAGAAGATTACGACAGTAGGATGCAGAAGAAAATCAGGAACGAATCTTACAGGAAATTAAGAAATTATCCTCTTCAACACTTCATCAAGCGAGTAGACAGCACTATTAAAGAATGCCGACAAGCAATAGGAGTCAACAAACTTACGGCCCCATTCCAGCACTTCCTAGAATTAAAGGTCTTCCTAAAATTCATAAACCAGGGAATGAGAAGAGAGAAATTGAGACAGCAAATATGTCTCCAACATATAAAATAGCCAAATGGTTAGTTGAGGAGTTTCGTAATACGGATAAGCAGTTCGAAACCCAATCAGTGAAAAACTCTAAGGAACTTGCTCAAGAATTGCATTTTGACGCAAATGCCCTTTTTCCCAATATTCCAGTTAAAGAGCCCATTATTCTGGTAGAAGAAAGGTTACTACATTGGGAAAGTGGACCACAGTGGAGGATAAAAATAAAATAGTACATAAAGCTGATCCGCCTTTGTATGGAAGAAAATTATTTCACCTTTAGAGGGGATTTCTACAAGCAATTGGAGGGAGCTCCAATGGGAAGCCCCTCTCTCCATTCATTAGTGAAATTTGCATGGTTAAATTGGAGTCAGATTTAGCTGCAGAAGAACGGTTACTAAGATTTTGGAAGAGATACGTAGATGATATTTTTGCTGTAATAAGAGAAATGCACTTAGAATCATCACTAACTACTATTAACAGACTTCACAGTAATATATACTAGTTTATTTTGGAGGTAGAAAAAGAAGGTCAACTACCAACTCCCTGTTTAGTAAAAGAAACTTAACATATGTTTGAAATTGCGAGAATAAACGGATATCCAGAAAAAAACATCAGTTCTCAGTAAACGGAAAAGAAGTTTACAACGGAATTCCCTCACTAACCTACTCACTGATCAACAACCCAAAAGAAGAGTAGCATTGGATTTTAACGAGATTTCTGCCCCACTTAGAGTGAAATAAAAAACAGGGGTTAGATATCGTATATAACAGCAGAACCAACCAACTCAAGTCTATTATAGGTTTAACTAAAGACCCAATCGAACAAATGGAAAAATATATAAAATCATAATATATAAGATATAAAAAGATATAAAAAGGAATATATAAGATCACTTGCAGTCATTGCAACAATATTTATATTAGGCAAACTAGGAGAAACATGCAAGTACGGCTCGATGAACACCTGAAAGAAGCAGAACTAGCTAAGAAGAAGAATTCAACAGACTTCAGATCCAAAGTAGCAGAACACATCATAAATACATAAGAGATTCTATGAAACTAGATGCAGCTGAAAGCATCGAAATCTGCAAAACTATAAATGGCTCACTCCTAAATAAAGACCAAGGCAACATTTATTTAAATTTTTAGTTAAATATAATACAACGAATAACACCACCCCTACCTGTCATTGTAACGTCCGAAATATTATTTAAAATATACCAACAATCAAATAATATTATTACTCAACGAAAAGTAATAATATTATTACTCAACCCTCTACCTGTGCTATTTCATTGTATAATAAACAACCATCCAGATGCGAAAAACGTCAAATTACTACCTGTGCAAGCAAAAAGAATAAATAAGACGATTTTAAATTTCTTTCCTCTATCGAGTACAAAACACTGAAGAGGTCTGCAAGTAGTAGACGAAATACGCGTATCTGTATGATAAGCATATCAGTAAAATTAAAATGAAAATATTAAACCATTTTCGACAATTATAAAATTAGTACTTTTGGCGGTACTGGCCACACAATCGTCATAGTTGTAGTAATGTACTTGATTTAATGATTACAGTTAAATATTCTTCAATGGTGTGACGGGAGCTGCCGTTACCAAATCGCGAAGTCTACTACGAGTGAGACCTTCACATTCACAGAGCAGTTACTTAATAGGTTCTTGCTCTACTTCACATTCTGTACAAATTCTTTTCGGTTAGGCCGATGCTATATAGATTCTGTTATGCGCATCTGTTTCCTGTTGAAACTTAGAAAAGATTTGATTGTCTTAGATGAATGTGTTAGCATGAGCTTTTGAGTTTGACAATTATCAGATATTTTAACCCAAAAATCCTTATCTTTTTTCCAGTCAAGTTTTGATTTGCAATTTGGCTGTGCTTAGAAAACGGGCTTGGCTTGGCACTATACTAGGTGCAACCATTATTCCTAGCTCCCTCTAATTTCTTTACATGATCCTCCTTGTTATCTAAGAATCTAAAATGTGTGTTTTTTGAAATTTCTTCTTAAATTCCCTCGCAAAAAGTTTAATCGCGTGTACTTAGGTTGAAAATGGATATGAATTCTGAAGCTTTTTCCATATATATGCACTCCTCATTCTTATTCTTATACTCTTATCTTATACATACAAATGCTTCTTTGTCAGGCATTTCTTTCTGTTTGGCAGAATTAATTTGAAAGGATTCTCAAGATTGTGTCTTGTCAAGCAGTAGTGTAATAGGTTAATGTTATCGACAACATGTACATCTTTCTGAAACAAATTAATTTTTTTTTATGTCAACAGTACCTAATTTAGGTAGAATTACCTTTTCGTCTTGTATATTTTACTACAATGGTTTTTGGGTTATTTATTTATCAAATTTCTACTTTATCAACTAATTAAATGTTGAAAACATTTACTATTGTCAGTAACGAAGCCTTTTTAAATGAATTTTATTTAATCTGTTTTACCAGAATACAATCTCAATTATTTTTTGTCATTTATTTTATCCCAATGACAGAGAGTACTGGACCAGGTTGCAAAATCCATTAAGCAATTTAAAAAAAAAAGAAGTGAAAAGTTAAGCAGAGTCTTAAAGTGAAGCGATTTATGTTATCCGTATAGCTGCAGTTACTATCACACTAAACGCTGCAGTTTGTTAAGCTTGTTTTGATTTTTGGTCTGTGTGTTTTTTTTTTCATCAAACTACAGGTGCGTAGATCAATATGGGACAAATATTTAGTTAAGTAAGAGCAAAAAACAAAAACAAAATATGTACTTCAAGTCTCATTCTGAAATACTTAAACACAACTTCAAACTTAAGTTTTAATAATTTATTACTGTATTAATAGTATATCTATATCTTCCTTGAATAATTTACAATATAAGGATCTGGGTACCATTGATGGACTTAGTTACTTACTTAGGTGGCCAACAGACCATGTAGGTCTTGGGCCTGACTCATCAACATCCTCCATTTTTGCCGGTCACGGGCGGAGTCTCTCCAGTTGAAGATTCGAAATTGCTTCAAATCCGTCGATATTTCGTCTCTCCAACGAAGGTTTGGTCTGCCCCGACGTCTTGTCCGTTCTTCGAGAAGTTCCGCACTTCGCCACTATTTCTATGAGATTCGATATTTATGAGCAGAATTTTTCGAAGTCCCGTTTTTTCCGCCTGATGAGTTTCTTCTCATCTCTTCTTTTAGCCTTATATTCTTCCTTCGCTGCTCTTGTTTTCCGTCGCAGCGCTTTTTTTATACGCCTCGTTCTTCTTCAACGTTTTTGATGCATTGTAATGCATGCAAATGCATGATAATTGTAATGCATGATAATTGTGTTTGCGGCTACCTCTTTGATGATACTGGCACAGCTTTTCCATTGATCATCAATCGAAGAATCGTTTGAAGGAGGTGTGGCTGTTAAATTTAGGCTAATTTGCTCTTTAAAGCTTCTGGCTATCTCGGGTGACTGCAGGCTACTAATGTTAAATTTGGGATTATGATGTGGCTGCACTTTTTTAACATTAGATATTCTGGCTCTGGAAAGTGCTATAACCAAAAAATGATCAGAGTCGATGTAAGCCCCTCTGTATGACCGTACGTCCAGCACGCACGATGAGTGGCGTGCGTCAATCATAAGATGATCAATTTGATTGGTTGTACGGCCATCTGGAGATAGCCAGGTGGCTTTATGATTATCTCTATGGGGAAATTTGGTGCTGCTTATAAGCGTATTATGCGCCGCTGCAAAACTGATCAATCGGTAACCATTACCGGTGGTGTGTTGATGGGGACTATGTTTACCGATTGTTCTGCCGAAAATTTGCTCTCTACCGAGTTTAGCGTTTAAATCCCCTAGCACAATTTTTGCATCATGTTGCGGGCAAGCTTCGTATGCTTTTTCTAACGCGTCATAGAAGTCTTCTTTCTCTGTTTCTTCTTTTTCATCAGTAGGAGCATGCACACATATTAGGCTGATGTTGTAGAAGGTGCCTTTAATGCGGATTATGGCTAGACGCTCGTTAATTGGTTTGAAATCAATAACATTTCGTCTTAGCCTGTCTCCGATTGCAAAACCGCATCCAAATATGTGGTGTTTTTCGTGGCAGCTATAGTATATATCGCATTTTTGTTTCCTTATTATTCCGGTCCTGTCCAACGCAATTCCTGTAACGCAGTGATGTCAGCTTTATACTGCGTGAGGACATTTTCCAATATGTTAGATGCACCTGGGCTGTATAAAGTTCGAACGTTCCAGGTGCAAATTCAAAATCAAAAATTCTAAAATCAAAATCCTTACGAGTTCCGGGTCTGTTTCCAATTAATCCATCCATATCCGAGGCTTGTTTTAAGTCTTTCATAACTATGTTTTTTTTATGGGTTAGGTAGTTAACCTAACGCCAACCTTCAATCTGAAGGGTTGTTTTTGCGCACTTACAATTTTGGCCTATCGTATAAGCGGATGCTGTATAGGATAGTTTCCGGAGGTCACCACGTGGAGGTAATGTAAGCACTTGCTCATGAACTTGACAGTTGCGCATCTGGGTCAGCGACCGGTCAGATGTTACCCTGTCAATCCCAAGCTGGACCATCCAAATTTAATCTTAACCTTATTTGACATTTTTATTTCAACATTTTGTTTTTCAACATCTTGTTTTTCAACATTTTTTATTCGAGATTTTTGTTAACTCGAGATTTTGTTATTCGAGACTTCTTTTTTCGAGATTTTTTTTTCGAAATATCGGAGGTCACCCGACCTTAAACCAACAGTAAAAGAACCATTTTATTAATTTTGGAATAAAAGCAGACTATACAAATATTTTTAAAACATATGTATTTGAATAGTATTTGATAAAACTTATAATTTCCTTCAGTAGACCCAGTTTCTTGCTGTGTTGGTGTAATTTTGCAACCGTTGGTAAATAAATATTTTATTGTAAATACATAGTTGTTTTGTAAATCAAAAATTTCTTCAAAATTTTTTGGCTGCATTCAGTAAACGAGTTTGATGGTTTTTTCTTAAACAATTTTTAAGGTTTTGAGTTTGTTTCCAGAATATTTTCGTACTGGTGGTATTTTTTTTTAAGGATCAAAACTTATTGCAGGAAAAGAAATGGTAAATACATAAATTATAGTTTTTCATAGCCTATATTTAATTATATCTATTTTAATCAGTTGAATAATGTTATTAAAGTTTCTTTGGAATATGTTGTAAAAAATATTTAACTTAATTTCTTAGGTTGTTCTACTTTTTTATTAGGTTAAGAAATCAATTTGACTTAAAATATTGGCTTTTTTTCAATAATAAAATAAACTAAATTATTTGATAATCAAAATAATTAACACCAAAAATAAACAAGTTTTAATATAATGAGCTTTGTTCTCACATTATTTGTGAAAAATATTTGTTTATAATTTTCGATCTAGATACTTTTCTTTTTAGTTAAATTTTAATTAGAAACAATTGATCAAATAAGAGATTATTAAGATTAATTTCTAGATTTACTTCAAATAAATAGTAATAATATTAATTGATCTAAATAATTATAATTAGTACGTTGTATATTCTGACTTGATTCATAATCGAAGGATAATTTTGGTAAAAAGTTTTGTAGTGGGCCGATTAACAGCATTCCAATTGTTGTGATCTTTACTATAAATTTTTTTTTGTTTTTGTAAACTGTATTCTAATTCTGAATGTTAATGATCCTGTTCATGTAATGATGATAACAATGATAAGTATATACATATATGTGTAACAATTGATTCAGAATGAGTATTTTTAATCAATAGTGTAACATAATAATGTATGTTTTTATTTCCCACTATATATTTATGTATTAGAATAAATATTTATGTAAGTACCTATGTCTTATAATAATATATTCTCGATCTTTAAAGATATATTTTTCGTTTACTTTTCTAAAACTTCAAAAATTTGACTATGGTCTATTGATGGATGCTATCCGCGTCCGTATGTGGTAAAAGGTAGAAAATTTACTTCAATAAAGTTTTATTTATTAACAGAACTTAAAAAGGGGTTTCTGAAAAATATTCTAGAAGTTCCAAAACAAATGTTCAAAAACATGCTGGGTCCAATCTGTAGTAGGTTTGAATTTGTGCTTCAATAACATAAGGATGCAATATTTTTTTATTTTTGGGGTTTATTATTAATGTGGTATAGTATAGTTTTCGTTGAATGCATTTTCGTAGAAGCATAATTCATTCTCCTACTTTTAGTTCTGTCTGGTCAGGAAAGAAGTGTCAAAAACATTTAACAAATTTAGAAATTATGTTGAGTAGCTAACAACTTCCATTTAATTGATGATATCTTTGGTATCGCTTTTTCAACTTCTACCATTTAAGTTTTGTGAAATTTTTTTTCCACTAAGCTATTCTAAGTTCCTATTATAATATAAATATACAAAAATTACAGAGCCCAAATTTCGTTAAATGTTAAAAGGCATGTTTGTTTACTTTTGATTACTGATATTTAAGTATGCAACACTTTTATTTTTTGAAATATTCGTGCTGGACAGCTGTATATGGCAGGTACCCGAACGGAATTCGAATTTCGGAAATCGGTAAAAGACATACATATTTGTTTATTTTCAAGAGAGTACTTATGTATCAATTTTCAGGTTTCTATCACCTTGAGTTTTTCAAATTTACTTGGCGGGTAGGTAAATTAATTTAACAGGTAGGGGATGAATGATAACAACCCGAAACAGACCGAATTTAGGAAAACGGTAAATGATGTATTTGTTTATTTTAGTACCTTAGTATCGATTTTCAGGTCTATAGAACAATTAGCTTATGAAATATTCCTGATAGTAGTTGGGTTTCAACTAGCCGAACTTGTTGTTTGATAACTTTGGAAAGTAACTCGTTAGTTTTTTTTTTTGATCATAAATAAAAAACAAACGACAAACTTTCGTATTTATTAGTATAGATAACATAATTATTAATTACGTACATATATACTAGTATTATTAAACCAAAAAATAAAAATATTTAAAAAAAATATATGTACATTTTTGTTTATTTAAATTAGCACATTTTTTTTCCTATAGTTAAACATTTTTCGCGATATATATATTCATTCAGGATTTAGTTTTTTAGAATTTAAAAATTGAAACAATTAATTATAAATAAATACAAATAGTTAATTATCTTCAAATATTTATATTTAGCTTGAATAAATATTTTATTAACGTAGCAAAATCTAGTACACAGCTTTGGTACACGCAATGACAATATTTTCTGTTAAAATTTACGGGACCTGTTTTGCGTTTTGATTCTTATTTCATTCAAAATTCATGTTTCACAAACTACAATGTTCAAATAGTGACAAATTTTAATGAAATTATAGAGTTAACTGAATTTGATATTAATATTTATTTCTCGTGGCTAAAAATGATAAATAAAATTAATAAAGTTTATTTTGTAAATCTGAACTAAAAAATATATGTAGAAAAAAATATTTAATAGCGAAAATTTACTATAGAAAATTTTTAATAACGAAATTTATTTATATTATTCGAAATAATTTTATCACCGTTAAAGTTGGCGGCATTGAGCATAAATGGTTTAAAATTTGTTTTATTTCAGAGAGCTCAAAATACAATATGAAGTGGTAAAAAGTTAACTGTGGTGTTATCTAGGGTAGTTCATTAGGTCAAAAATTGTTCTCTTGCTACACAAACCAAAACGAGCTTTCTTAATTTATTTGTAAATTACCTTGCGATTTTCTATAATAATTTAAAAAAAAACACTTTCAGAGATGTTGAAGCTGTAGTTAACTCAGACTTGTTGTTGATCAATAAATTGATTAAGTATCATAAGATAAAACTTATAGTAAAAAAAAATCATGCTTTTTAAAATACATATGGATGAAAATATTAACATAAATTTTAATGAACATAAGCTGCTGGAGGAAGGACTACCTAATATAAATATGAACCTATTTTTGATATTGTATTTATTTTAGAAAACATATTAGTTTTAATTTTCCATCGAACTAACAATACTGCAATTTTGTGCAGTCATTTATATTAAAAAAAAAAATACCTAACGCGGTACTGTACAAAGCTTACAAATGACGGGTTTGGATAACTGCATATACAACTTCTAGCACCCAATAAGTATATGTCTGGAAATGCTTACTGAGGTACTGCTTTAAAAATACGATTTCCAAAATTCATATACTGTTTCAGGTAGTTGCCATTCAACTCTCAGCACGCATCAGAAATATTTCAAAGGTGTTAAAGGCCTGAAACTACATACCTGAATATCGGAATCAGATACTCTTTCTAAAATAAACAAACTTTACTATTTTCCAAAAATTCTGATTTGCTCAGAAATTGTAGTGAAAAACAAAATTAAATTTAAATTAGGGAACTTCAAATTGTATCACAAATCAGTATTTTAATAAATCGACTTCTATTGAAAAAAACGTTGTGAAATAAAAAAATTTTGGGAGCAAATTCACAAACCGTAATTTCCATAAATTCGAAATCCATAAAATATAGGCAAATTAATACCGGAAAAAGGAGATCGTGATCGTGTATCCAATAGCGGCTCTGCATAAAAGGCGTAGAATTTTGATTTTGAATCCAACTCTAAAATCTCTAGAATTTCGCATAAAGTGCCGTACATATAAATATTTTTGTAGATTTTTTTTTGTGATAAAAGCCATTATGTATTTTTTTTTGTGGATTTAGGAACTAACCCGATTTAGTTTCATTTGATTTCTATATTAATTTTGAATTTTATTTTGTTTTTATTTTTCCTTGTTTTTTTAATAGATTAACATTTACAACCAATTTTCAATATTAAGTGTTAATTTGATATAAAAAGACATCTATAAAACAATCCAATAAAAGAGAAACTGAAAGCAGGACATTATTTCAAACTTGGAAATAACCTATTACCGGAGTCCAAAAAAGAGTAGAAAAAGCCTTAAGGGAGTGTAAAGGAAGTATAGAAAAAATTATTTCATTAAGAATGTCGAATCCATCCTTTCCTCGAATTAGATGTCAACCAAAGATCCATAAAGAAGGTAATGAAATTACAGAAATCATTGCAAACTCTCATTCCCCAACGTACAACATAGCAAAATGATTGAAAAAAAATTCAAAAACCTAGATAATGAACTTAGCAAAAGATTAATTAGAAATACGGCTGATCTTATAAAAAAAATAGAACAAGTAAGAACAGGAGACAATGAAGCTTTGGCCTCGTTCGATATTTATTGTTTAAGCATTATTGCCAAGCATACCAGTGAAAGAAGCCTGGGTTAAATGAAATAATTAATTCGATTGATTGGCTTCAATATGCATGTATGAAAATTATTTCACTTTTAGAGGTGAATATTATAAAATTACAAGAGGAACTGCCCTGGGTAACTCACTTTCGCCAGTTTTAAGTGAAATATTCATGAGTCACGTTGAAGACAGAATAGAGGAAGAGGGACTTATGCCAAGAATTGATGCGGTACGTAGATGATATCATCGCAGTAGTATCAAAGGATAAAATAAACATCATAAATTAGATGAACTCCATAAAATATATGGAAACATAGTGAACGTTATGGTAAGGGAAAAAACACAAATAATTTATAGTTAGATTTTATTATTGAAAAAAAAAAATATTGGAGTGCATATCATAATATTTTATTATCACTTTGTAATTAAAAATATATCATATTTTTTAAATAATATAAATTTTTTGGAATTTGTTTGGAGTTTGGATTATGGTAAGGGAAAAACAACTAAATACCGTTTCTTGATATAAAAATAATACATAAAGATGGAACCATAAAAATTGATATCTACAGAAAAGATACTACTACCCAACGAACCATAGTTATTAAAATCACCCACATGGACCAAAAATGGCAGAATACGGTAACCAACAGATTGATAACTATAGGTACCATTATCAAAGGCTAACTTTGAAAAAGAAAGACGCTACATAAAAGACACGGCAAGGAAAAGTGGATATCATGAAGAAATTATAGATCTAATGATGAAGAAGAAACTGTACCGTATCGAACTCAATAACAGGATGAGCTTGTTCCAACAAAATAAGGATGCAGAAAATCCTAGAAGGATTTGCGTAACGCACTCACCATTCACTGAGAAGTTTAAAAAAAATAAAAAATAAACACAATTCGAAACTAGTAACAACTAGCAGAAGTCAAAATAAGTGCAGCATACTTAGATCAGTTAAGAATGAAAAGGAAATGGAAGAAGTTGTAAACGGGATATATAAAATATCATGCCAAAACTGTTGAAAATCTTATTTTTTCCTGTAAATTTTTTTTCTTGATGCCCATATTATTTTTTTTTATTGTAAAATTTAATTTATACACAAAACGGATTTTTTTTTGTATTAAAAAGCAAGTATTATTTACTTTTTTATGCGTAGCCGCTGTTGGATACAAAAAAGGAAATATCTTCTTTTTCCAGAGTTTGCAAAAAATATTTAGTTTGCGTAGCCGCTGTTGGACACAAAAAATAAAATATCTGCCTTTTACAAAGTTGAGGAAAAACATTTGTTGTGCGAAGCCGCTGTTTTGGATACGCGAATGTCTGCCTTTTACAGAATTTTTACCTTAATTACTTTTATTTGTAGCACAGACTTTCGTTCTAATATTATCGTAGGCACACTTTACCACTGTCTTAAATTTTCTTAGTTACGCTTAAGATCAAAATCTTCTTATAATTTTTTATTGTGCACATTAAACTGAGCAGAATTTTTTATTTTGCTGTGCAAAAAATCTTTTTTGCTAAGCAAATAGTAATTTTTTGCTGTGCGTTCAATAAATTTTACTGAAGGTATTTTGCAATCTTGCAACTTTTAACTTCTATCTTTAAGACTTCTTGCAGTTTATTATATTATTGCACATTACATACATATTAAAATTTCTAATATTTTAAGTTTTTCTAATATGTTTGTTTTAACATAGAAAATAATAACTGCTAGATTGGAACACAAAATTGTACAATAATTTTTATATATAAAATATTAGAATATAGGTTATCAATTTATAAAGGTTCCATAAATAGTTTTTATCCTTTTAAATTACGTTTTTGTTTACAAAGCAATACAATGCACATTACGTACATACATT
The DNA here is from genome assembly GCA_963942445.1 of Argyra leucocephala. NCBI lineage: Eukaryota > Metazoa > Arthropoda > Insecta > Diptera > Dolichopodidae > Argyra > Argyra leucocephala. The sequence goes on along the minus strand of OZ012677.1, from coordinate 153,877,260 downwards.
TTAAAATAAATAGGTGAAATTAAATGGCAATATTAAAAAATAAACGTTGTTTATTTAATTTGACATAAATATTTTCTTATTATAATTTCGCGATTAGGTGAAATTAAATGGCAATATTAAAAAATAAACGTTGTTTATTTAATTTGACATAAATATTTTCTTATTATAATTTCGCGATATATTTTCCATTTACGCCTTTCTAACTAAATATATTAAAAATTATTAATCTATAATTTTTAAGCCAATTGATCAAATAACACACTTAGAGTTTTTTACTTACTTTTGCAGTGATGTAGTAAAATTTTAAAAAATGTTGAAAAAAAAGTCGAATAAGGAAAAATGTTGAAGGCAAAAATGTCGAAAAAAAAAAATGTTGAAAAAAAAAATGCTGAAATGAAAATATACTCGTATGTAGATTTAAAATCTTTTTTGTTTTAATTTTATTTATCTACTATCATACGACCCTAACCGTTATTAATTCGAACACTTCAAATTTTAAAAATATTTCAAGCGATTTTCCGTTATTACTGACAGAAATTATGAAATTTCTGGATCTGTATACATTTTCTGGAAAAAGAGAATACCCTAATTTTGAATCCAACTCTAAAGTGTCTCCTAGCTCAGAATCTTGCATATATACACTTAAATATTCTGGAAAAAGGGAATACCCTGTAATATTTTGATTGGCTTATTTTGAATACTCCTACTCTTTAATTCCCTCTAATTATTTTTATTACATGTACATTTCTACAAAAAAGCATTTATAGCAAAAAAGATTGTAATTCAAAACCCCGCTAAGCATTATTATTGATTTTCTTATATTGTTTTTTCTTATATTTCGTTAATGATAAAAGCTGATTTGTGTAACTAGCTCTAAAATATACTACTTTGAAAAAAATGTCGAAAATTTTTTTTCAACATTGAAATTCGATATTTTTTTTTTCAAGAACATAAGACCTCTCTGTAAAATCTTATAAAATAAATGCTTAGTTCAAGTATTAAGCACAATTCACTGGAAAAGCTAGTTTTGCAAGAATCTAAGTGAAAGTTTATAATTTAACGACATGCAACCGTAGCTTTGATAAATCGCTATTCCTACAACAGTTATCATCAACCGATCCGTAGCTGTAACAAATCTATAGGAAATGGAATCTTATATCTCTGTCATATTATCATGCACCCTCATCAAAAACACAAATTACATGTTAAAAAATTAAAATCAATTTAAGATCAATATTTTATTCCTGTGTTATGTTTTTCATAGGAATAAATAAAATACATTTAATATATTTTTAAATGAATAGCTTATATCAAATAATAAATGAAATAATTAAAACATGAAAAAAATATAGATGTACTCTTAATTATTTTAGTTCCAACTTTTAATGTGTTTTTTTCAGGTTGATCACCCTGGGTAAGTTATTTTCGAAGGTTTCATCTACTCGTCTTTGAGAATCACCTTCATTTGGTACAAGACAGTACCATTATAGAATAGGCTGCTCATTAACAGAGAACAGTAGTCTTTCTTAGCTATTCCTATTTTGAAAACAAACGCTACTGACATGGTTGAGAAACTCGCTTTTACTTCGGGAATATTGACATGTAAAGGTAAACAAATGTAACAGTAGCCTACACTATAGTTGCAGAATATGACATGTTTTCTAACTAAAAAAGTTATTGTTTTCATACCACCTTTGTCCTCTTGTTGTTTACTGTTTAAAATTACATTAACAATATTGTTTCCATAAAAATCATTATTCAAGGAGACGTCACTGATTTGATATTTTAATAAAATTTTGCAATAATTTAAAACTACCCGTAAAATGTACATTTATTTGAATGTATGAGAAATTGCGAAAATAGTTACAATTTAGAAAATTTTTGGTATAAATACGAGATACCAATTTTAATATTTTAATTCAAATTTAAAGTGTCAAACTTATTACGGAACTATTTACTAAATTTTATATAAAATGAAATTTTTTTCATTTCTCGTTCTAATCATGATGTTCTTGTTCGTATTTGATAAAATGCGAGTAGAAGGACAAAATACAACAGGTAATTAAAAATTAATCTGAATTTTAAAAAAATTACTATATTTAAAAATGTGTTCAAAATTATAATTTCAATATAATTAATTTTATAAGTAGATTTGTGAATATCTATTGCAATATCCTATTATTTAAATTTAATTTTTCAATTTATTATTATCAGGTCCGATAAAATATAAATTCAAAGCTAAAGGAGTTACATTTAAAATGCACAAAAAACCAGCAGGAAGAAAATAAATTAAAAACAAAGAAAATAATTATAAAAATAAATAAAATGTAAAAAAAATTATATTTGAAACACTTTGTAAAATTATATCGAAAATAAATTCAGGTATAATTCCTGTACATATCAATTATCCGAATCAAAAATTTTATTTTAAATATTAATTTAAATTTAATTAACTAATTAATTTTTAATTAATTTAATTAAATTAACAAATTTAAGTTTAATTAACTGAATTTGATTAACTTTATTATACGTTATACTTTTTATGGTAATGAATACCTCATGTATGAGTCATGTTCTTGTTCTAGAAATTGCAGAACTATTTTTGCTAGACAGAGCTTGAGAAGAGTCACTGAAAGGCCCAGATCATATCATAATATGTAGGCTATGTATTAAAAAAATTTAGTTTTAACAAAAATATTAAAAAAAATAACATTACAAAAATAACATTAAAAAAATTACAAACGAAAACCAAAAATTTAAATAAGTGCATTTTGAGCTTAAACAGTGAGCAAACAAACTTATTAGCTGAAAATAATTTTCTTATACTACATAATGTCTTTCACTGAAAAACGGTCAACAATTAGCCATTAATTACATAATTACAAATTAATGGCTAATTGTTGACCGTTTCATTTTAATTTTGATACGATATGTTGTAATGTAATGTTGATAATGAAAAAAAAGATTGAATAAAACCCTGTTTAAGACATGGTATAAAAAAAATTCCAAAATCGTAATTTCAAATTTTATAAATTTTTTTTTTCAAAAATATTCTGATTGATTTTTTTTTTAATTGATTCTTCAAATATAATTATCATATCAGTCCAGTATATAGATTGTAATTCATAAAATTTAATCTGTCTTGTAAATTGTGAAAACCCAATTCATAACCAATTTTTATCTGGTTTTTTTTAAATGATAAGATATTTAAAACTTGCATTCTATATAACCTAAAAAAAATAACGCTTTTTTCAAATTTTTAACTGATCCAGTTATAATATAAAAATTAAACGTTTTTTATTTATGACTAAAAACATTAACAAAAATTTTGAAACCTTGCTCTTTGAAGACTATCACACATTTTTCATAGCAAAATTAATTTTACTAGAAAAGAAGAAAATAAATAAGTTCAAGTTCTTATTATCTTATTATAACCATTTCCACATTTCCATGAAACAACATCTAATGTTCTAGGAGATGAAAGTCAACATAAAGTATCTGTCTAAAACCCCTGGACTTAGCTATCAACCACGAATCAAACAAATCGAGAAGAATTCCTCGTGCACCAAACATATTATTCATGGACCAATCATGGACTATAAGAATAGGGCACACTAACTTAACACATAAATTTATATTTGAAAAAAACATCACCAAATTGTGCTTGTCGAGCAAACCTTACTACATATTAGATATATGTTCGAAAATTGTATTCAATATACAATATTCTAGAGATAGGGATAAGATATTTAAAAACTAATAGTCTACAGATTTTAAAGAGATGAGGATGAAACCGATTATAGAAAGATAACAAATTTCCTAAAATCTATTGAACTATACAAAACAATTTAAAACAAAAAATATTAAATGTTGAACAAAAAAAAATAAAAAAAAAAATTTATTTATAAGAACTTCATATAATTATTATGTTATATCAAAACTAGATGTATGTATGTACATATGGTTATATGTACATATAAGAAAAATTTAACTATTGAATTATTTTATATAGAAAAAAATATTAAAAATGTATTAAAAATAAAATATGTAATTAGAAAATAAGGAAAATAAAAAAAAAATAATGTAAAGATCTGGCCCGAAAAAAACTATATTGTGCTCAGTCACTTAGAACTTAGTTAAAAAAAAAATAAAATAAAACAAAAAGATTAAAACTAAAATTAGAATGAAATGCAAAAATGTATTAAAGAAATATGAAAAATAATAATAAATAAAAAAATAATTATTAAACTAATTAATTTAAATAAATAAAAATTAAACAAATTTGAGCCAAAAAAAAAAAATTAATATGAAAAATAATAATGAAAAAACTAAAAAGAAGACAACTAATTAATTAAACATAATTTAAAATAAAATAAAAAATAAATATTATTTAAATTTAAGTAAAAAAAAATTTAAGATTATAGATTTTTTGATCTGGTACCCTGTATGTGTAACTGGAATAAAATTAAAATGACAATAAAAAATAATAAACCCACATTTCGAAAGTGAAAAGAACATTGAAAGTTTAGCTGCATATTAATAGACACGCAAATTGATATTAAAATAAATAAATAAAGAAAATAAGATAAAAACTAAAAGAAAAAATAAAAGATAAAATCATTTAATTTTAAAAATTTTACCAAAGATTTTAATGGTTCGGGTGAACTGAATATAGATGGGTTTTAGCTGCTAAACATTTTAAGTGTGAAAATATTTGTCTGGCTGAAGTCATGAAATATATGTTAGAAATGTTATACAATAGACTTAAATATATTCAGATACACAAATATAGTTTGATCATAAGATAATGGAAGTTGATATTGCTTTATAAAAACAAAAATATTTAAATAGATAAATAAAGACCAAAAACAGTTTCGAACTTATTGTATTTTTGACTTTTTCTTACTAATTTTATTATGAGATTTTTAAAAAATTATAATTTCAGTTTTATTTATTAATAATTATTTAAATTGAAAATGAAATAAAGCTGAAGTAAAATCCAATACAAACACTTACTTGATTGATTGGTTGGTTGGTTAGATGGGTGAGATGAGTCTTTGTCCGTCGCACTTTCCGTTGTACCTCCTCTCAACGATTTCACTTTTGGTAATCACCAGACTCCGTCCTCGACTCAGCTTAATTTAATATTAAAATAATATTGAATTTATTTTGAAAAAATTTAATTATAATTTATTTTTCTATAGCATTTCCATCATTCATATATATTTTGTACATATATATATATTTATATAAAAAAATTTTTACTATTTTTCTTTTTTTCCGACTTTCCCAAAATTATATTTTGGGGGATATTTTTTCAAATCAAACAATTTTTTAAAGTTTCCTAAAAAAAATATTTTTAAAATAGTGGCTTAGCTCGGCAAGTTTAACCTATATAAACATATGCGATATAAGATTAAAGCTACATGTAAACGTGCAACAAAATAAAATTTTAAAATATTTTTACACAAATTTACCAAAATATGGTCATACTTTATTTATAAATAATACTATGAGCCAGCAAAAACATGTTTTTTTTTTTTTTTAAAAAACATGTTTTTTATTAAAAAATTTAAAATTTTATATTTAAAAGGGTGTACCTTAAACATTCACACATTTTTTTTATTTTTTATTAAAAAACACATTTCAATAATATAATTCATAGTAACCCCAACCCAACCGTTATGATAAGGTGCTCATATTATTTGATTACTAAAACGAAGGTTGTTAGTTCGAAGCTTGACCTTGACATGTGGTTATTTTCGTAAAAAAAAAATTGCAGTAACACTGTTAAGCAATTCAAAGGTGTTGTAATCCTATAAATACAAAAAACGAAATCAAACAATACATAGTATTTTCTTACATTTATATATTTATAATTGGTATGATTTATATATCAGATCATAAACGATATTTGCTTTTCAATATTACATGAATTAAGACCAGTGATTTTATTCCTGTTTTTTTTATACATGAATACATAGTATAGAAGCCAATAAGATGCATTTAAAATATTTTTGAAATACATATATTGCTTATATCAAATTAGAAAAAAAATAATTGCTTAAAAGTTGAAACAAATATTATATTTCTATTTATTTTTAATTCCATCTATTATTGTAATTGACAATAGTTTTCGAAAAATACAGTTTAGTTGTAGTTTTTTATTTTATGTAAGAATGGTAAATTTATCATATACATTTATTTCAATTATTTTAAGTTAACATTTTTTACAATAATTAAATATAAAATTATTTATTTACTAGTTTGGGGTTTATTTATTTAATTTCGAAACGAAATTAATTAAAAATCCATTATGCAAAAAAAAAAAAACATGTATTTATAAAGTGAAAAAAATTTCGAAACATTTTTTGGAATTTTTTTTTTACTGGCATGGTAGTTGTATAAATGCAAAATAAAAATAGATGTAAATCATACTTTATTATAAAAAAAAAAAAAAACAGAAAAATACATTTATTCTTAATTTAATTTTATAAATGAAATAAATCTGAATAAATGCAAATAAAAGGAATTAACAATTAAAATCCTTTTAGTTAGTTGACAATTAAAATTATAGTTATAAAAAAATTATATGTATGTATGTACTATTTATTATTTTTTGATTTGATTTTTTAACTCAATAAGTTATACACGTAGTTTTTTAATGTAACAATTGATCAAAATCACATTTATTTTAATGGGTGTGATATGTAGTCAAATTCCTATATTTGAATAAAAAAGAAAAAATAGGATTCAAAATGAAATAATACTTTACAAAATTTCATTATGTTTCAATTTGTTTTCGAATTATTTAATATCAGATTTAAATTAAGTGTATAATTTTTATTTTTGTTCTCTATAAAAATAATTATTGTCATTATTGTATTTATATAGTTCTTAAGCTATTTGTTTATTTATTAATTTCATATACATTTTTATCTTATTTTTATTTTATTTTTGAAAAAAAATTATTAAGCATAAAATTTTAGCATTTTTATATCAATTATTATTTTTTTGACTTCTTTAATTTTATATTTTCAACGAAATTTCAGTTTTGAATAACTACATTCAGTATTTAATAGCAAATGTATGTAAAGAGCAAAAATTATAGAAAAATAATGGATTAAAAATTAAATTTATTAAAACTTTATAATGCATTCTTAAATTATTTTCAGGAATTTCAATTCAGTTGTTTTTTTTTATATGAACACTCAAATATTATATGGAATAAAAATTCATTGAATGTTAATTATTTTTATATTTTTTGGATTTTTATCTTAATTTTTAATATAATTCCAACTTTTGGACAGTCAATATTTTCAATTTTTATGGACTAAATATTACAACAAAGAGCTATAATAATTCTCATGTATAATCTGCTCAAGTATTTCAATTCAGCTAATTTCTTTTTATAACATTTTCTTTTTGTTTATAGTATATTAATAATATAATTTTTTTTATTAATCTAATTAACATTTTCTATTTATTTAGCTTTATTAACTCCTAACATAGCTTCAGCTACACCTAAAAAGTAAACCATTTGTGCTATGCCAAATAATGGTGCAATAACAATCATACGACAAAGACCACCTTTAAAGAATGCTGTTGGACCTTCATGTCTAAGAGTTTTACTACAAATAAGGAAGCAAATTATAGTTATAGTTGAAAATTAACCGTGAATTTACCATTTTTTTAAAACTTATTATTTATTACTTACTAGAAACAATCTACAATTCCGGAGAATTCTTTTTCACCTTTAGCCTTTTTAAGTGCTTGTAATCTGGTTTTTACTACATCAAATGGATTTACAACAAGTGCAGCAGCTGAGCCAGCAGCGCAACCACTGACAAATGAGCACCTGATAAAAAATTAAAATATTCTTTTTATAAAAAAAAAAGGAAACATTATTGAATATTATTTAAAACTTACCAAAATACTGCTTCACCTGAACCATCATTTTTTCGTGGACCAAGACTATTCAAGAAAGCAAATAATGGAAAGTATACAACTGAGAATGATACATCACGTAACATTGTAGCATTTAAACCCTTATATAATCCAAATAGGCCTTTTTCGCGTAACAATTGAGTTGCAATTTGTGTTGCTGATGTTTTTTGTATTACTTTACCTTCAGCTTTTGCTTGTGCTGCAACACGTCCAGCGTCTTGCATTTGAATTTTTAACAGTTCCATTGGCGTTGTTACAATAATTTGAAAAAGACCAGCTAAACCACCAGCTGCCATTTGTCTAGTTACTGGTAATTTACCATCTTTTGTTGTTAAATGATAACGAAAGAAATCATTTGCAGCCAATTTAATTGCCTTTTCTGGTGTTATTAATAATATATTTACAGCTGAACCACGATACATTCCAAAATAACCCTCAGCTCGATATGTCTTTTTGAAACAATCGAACCTTAAAATAATTAAAAATAAGCATTGCAACAGACATTAGTAATTTTTAATTAGTAGAAAATTAGATATTAAGAGAGTTTGATTAAAAAAATAATAGAATTAATCTTATCAAAACAAAATAAGACTTTCCGTTATTGTTTTCTAACATAAAAATTTTGGTTTATCAATTCAATCATTTCATCATTTCCTATAAATGATTTAATAAAATGAGAAAACAGTTTTGGTCATGGTGCAATATGCAAAAAACAAATACTATTTTCGTTTTATGAATCAATCTCTCAGACTATACTATTATGCCTAACATAATACAGTGAAACTCGGTTAAAGTCACTACAAATACACTAATGAAATTTAAAAGAAGTTTGCATATAATTTTAGATTATCAGAATTTACTGAAAAAGTATTTCCGAATTTTAGGAATCAGTATAAAAATTTTACATGGCTATGTAAATTAGCTACAAAAAATGTGACAATTCGTTTTATTAATCAAAAAATACCATTCCAGCTGTCCATGCATACAAATGATAGATACATACAGTTACCAATGAAAATGAAGTTTATATCTTTATTTCAAGAATACCCCTAAAGAAGTAACTTTAATATAAGTAAAGTTTAATTTGTAGTATTGTTCATTTTGTTATCATAGTTATCATATATTACAATATTTTTGATAAAACAATTTTTTTTCAATTCGATTCATTAATCAATCTTCATTGAAGTAAATTCTGTACATTTTGTGTTCGACCTGGACAACGGGTATTTTAATACTTAATGCTAGTAATTAATAACATAAAAAAATTTCCTAAATATAACGGAAAATATTATTTTAACCTCTCTTTAAGTAATCTGCTTTTAAATTAATTAAAAAACTCGATTAAAAATTTTGCCAATTTTTTTTGTTATTTTAGCCGGGTTCGACTGTAATAACAATAATAATAAGCATATTAATTTCTGCCAAGTTTTTTTTTTCATTTTTCAGAGACTAAAATTTATGTTTTTTTTTCTATTTTTAGTTATCATCGCAAAAAAAAAATGGGTATTCAAATATCTACAAACAAAATAAACTTTCAAAAGAAAAATAAACATAAAAACAGAACTAAAGCATAATTAAACTATTTTTTAGAAATGAAAGAAATTTTATATCCACCTAGAATAATTCTTGTTAAAGTACTCAAAAATTATTAATTGACCTTCTAAAACAAATAGAAAAAGATTGTGCATTTTATATATGTAAGTATGTAGATAGAAAAGTTCTCACATTTTACATAGATTACATAATATTAAAATATTTTGTGTTAATATTAAATAATACTTACATGCTTTTGTACATTTTTTCGCCATTTGGGCCAACTTGTTGATTTTGTAAACGTGTTTTTACTAAATCCAATGGAAACACACATGATACACCAATAATACCTGCGATACCACCATTGATAATTTTTGGTACCAACCTAAAAATAAAAATTCAATAAATTAATTATTTATTGTTAATTTAATATATTTTTATACAAATTAGAATTTTTTTTTTCTTAGATGCTAATTAAATATATATAATATCATATTAAAGCTTAAATTATGTGTTAATAAACTGAACTAAACCAAATATTTTTTTTTCTATTCAATCTTAAAAGTTAATAATAAAAAGAATCAATAAATTTATTTATTTATAAAAAAAATTTAAAGTAAATTAAAAATTAAATTATTTGCTAAGAATATTAATTTTTATAAAAAAAATAGCTTAAACATTTATTTTATTATTTGATTGCTTCTATTTACCAGCAATATAAACCCAATAAGAGATTTTATTTACAAATAAAGTATAAAGTTATTTCTGCAAAGTCCTCATTCTTAAGAAAACTCCTAAAATTTGCTCAATATGGATTATAGAATGCAATATGGGAAAAAGTTTATATATTCCGGGGTTGCATATTAACCCTTACTTCAGAGAGAATCGAGCAATACCTCTGAACAATGTTTAACCTAGGAATGCCGACAATTAATTACAGACAACTAGAAATTGAAAACATTTTAAATAAAGTTAAATAAGTTTTTTTAAGAGCCAAATTTTAATAGCCTTTCAAGTTTTTACCGATTCCGGTGCTAAATTTTTTTGAAGCTGATTCCATAGCTGTTAACTTTTTTTTTTCTGACAGTAGAAAATTATTAAAAGAGCCTTCTATTTCTGTTTTATGTGCAGGGGAAGAACGAAGTGAAACGCACTAAAAACTCCCATCCTTTTGTTAAAATTAAAACTAGTCTTTAAGACTAACCATTAATACAACTTTGGTTCTATTAATTCAGATATCTTTGATTAAACAAAATTCCATTAGGAATTATTGTAAGAAACTGCAACATTGACATGTTGACAATTTATTTGTAACCTCATTTAGATTTTTACCAACTGCTAATATAGCGGTGTCATCTGGACCAAATACTTTTCCAGATGACACCGCTATATTAGCAGTCGGTATGTTCTACTAAAATTACGTCTATATCAGATTTTATATTATTTGGGTTAAATGTTTTATAGAGGTGATCAGCGAAAGCATCTGCTTTTTCCTTATTGCTACGCGTCTACGTTCCGTCACTTTTTCTAAGTGAAGCAGAACTCACGATCGGGTTTTTCAGCTTCTTGGTTGTTTTCCAAAATGAATATTTACTTTTTTTTTCAGTAGCAGATAGGTATCTATGCATTCTTCTAGGTTTGATCTAAAACTGCACCATTTTGTTAATTGATTGCATAGGGATTGTTTGCTAGCTTTTCTTACCACAGATTCATATAAGCTATACTTGGATACGGACACATGCATTTTTGCTGCGGATCATTGGTAGTTGAAAATAACGAAATAATTTGAAGTACCTCAAATGTTCTTGAGCAAGAAGTAATTTTTATAGAAATGTAAGTATGTTTTAATGGTTAAGCGATTTTTTCCTTTCTCCAAATATGTAAGTTGAAATAGAGAATTTTTTTCAGATGCTAAGCACACAGTCACATCAAAAATCCCTTACGATAGGTTTTAGCTCATTTTAAGTATAAAAATGTTTTGTTGGCCCCAAAAAGGGAGATAGCTTATTGAATTTAGAGCCCACGAAATTTTTACACTCTTAAAATGTTTAGTAGCTAAAAGCCACCAGTAATCATCCGGCACCTAAACTGTTTCAAGCTTTTTAAATGTTCGCTGTAAATAAATTATGATGTATATTTCTTATCAGAAAATTTATGAATTTCGAACTGATGCATACCTACGAATTCAATATTTGAGTCCAAAAATTCAAATGAGTTGTCCATCCCATCCCTGCTTTAAGTAAAATAAAATTTAATGTTTTATTTGGAACATCATATGAGTAATCAACATTTTATGAATGTACGTATGCATGTACATATTTCTAAAAAACTATTTTATGATAATCGGAAAGATCTGCTATATTTTTTAATGAAATGTGATTTATTATTGATAAATGTGTATTGTTGTCTTTGGAAATCGTCTCGATTTACAGCACTCAATATCCTATTGTTAATTTTCACCGATTATAATTTTTTTTAAAATTTAAAGTGTATTTATTGAAAAAATTTGCATGAATATTAGTGATAAGAGTAATAAAATTATTTTTTCTAATCAGTAAATATAAATTTCATGGGTCATTCAAATCAGATAAATCAATCAATTCTTAAAGAATTATCAAACTAGGTTTAATTAAAACTTATAACATAATGAATAAATCATAAAAAAATATTAACAATAAATGTAAAAATGAATAAGTCATAAATTATCTTGATATTTTTTTTTAAAAATACAATATTAAAACTAAATTATAAAAAATACTGATCACAAGATGTGACTAGAAAATTAGTTTTAAACGGCATATTGTGAAATAAAATTTTGAAATGTAAAATCTTATTTTTTTTATATTTCTTGTAATATTAACTTTTTTTGGAACACGCAACATTTTTCTACCATTCCTCTATAATTTGGCGTTTCTAAAATTTCAAAATCGGCTTCTTTAGAAAATAAAAATCGTTTTCAGAAAGAAAAATCTTAATTTTTTATTTTATTTTGAAATTGGGTTTTGAATTATATATTTCATTATTCTGCTTAACTAGTTTTAATTACATTTAAAATGAAAAATGCAAGTGTTAAAACCTTTTCAAAAAGGCTCACGGTCTAAAAAGGATCTTATTTGATTGAATTTAAATTTAATTAAAAACACTTTAATTATTAAAAATTTACCATTGCATGAGGTCAATGACACTATTTAATTAATGAAAATAGAAGTGACCTTGTTTCGATTAAGATAGAATTTTTAGTCACTAGGAGAAAGAAAATAAATAAATAATGAAAATGATAAAAAAAAAACTTGCGAAATGGAATGAAATTAAATAAAATAATAATTTTTCTTATTTATAAAATAAATTTTTATTAAAAATATTTAATTTAGTTTTGTATTGTATAAAGATTATTTATATGTAAATTGTATAAATTAACTTTCTATTATTATAATATTTTTTTATGACAACACTTAATATGTACACAAAAGTATAATTTTTATAAAAAACATATTTATTTTAAATCTATACATATAATCAAAAACCAGTATCAGAAGCTTCAATAATAGTAAATTTACCAGTTTTAAATGCATTACTTTTGATTATTTTTAATCCTCTTTTATCTACTATTCTCCGTGTTGATAATACATGATCTGGCCTAGATGTTAATTCTAAATGTTCATTATTTTTTATAATATGATCCATTTTTATACGAGTTGATGGTACACTGTACCAATATTTTCCTAATCCGGGTGTTTCACTACTATGTAATTGTTTGTTGTAAAAGCAATGTTGAGATGTATTTGCAACTGATTCTGCTTCACCAATACCATTTTCAATATCATCAATCCATATAGTAATAATATTAACAATTATTACTATAACTTTGTATTCATCAACAAGTTTTTGTAAAATACTTATAATTTCACTTAATAGAATTTCTCTTGATGGTATATCATTTTCATTAAATAGATACCATAATGATGGTATTGAATCAATTATTAATAATTTTAATTTTGATGTTTTTTTTTTAGCATATTCAAAGCTACATCGTATTGATTCGATTAATTGATTTGGATTAAAAACTCTTTCAATTTTAATTTTTTCCATTATATTTTGAATATTTTCTATTTGAATATTCCTAGCTTTTAAAATTTTATATATTTTTGTACCAGTAGCATCACGTTTAGTATCAATATAAAAAATTTCATAATCAAAATTTATTGCAAAATTAATAGCAATTGTTGTACATAGAAGAGATTTTCCAACACCTGATATACCACATATTTCTAATAAATAACCTTGATCTTGTAAACCACCATCTAAAAGTTCATTTAATCCAGATATTCCAGTATTTAAAACATAAAACTTTTTAATATTTTCATAAAGTTCATATGAATTTATTAATTGAGGGCAATTTTTTTTATTTAATTGATTTTTAATTCTATCAATATCACCTTCTGACACCTTTAATAAATTTGACAAAAATTTGGTGTCAGCTTGAACAAATTTTAATATTGTAGTAATATTAAACATTTCCAATTTATTAATAGCATTTTCTGTTAAAATTGATTCAGGAATCATTTGTAATTTCTTTCTAATTTTCTTATATTGTGTTAATTCATTTTGTCTACAATTTGAAGAAAATATATTTATCTTTTATAAAAGGATTATTATTTTATTCTTTCAATATCTTTTATATTATTATTTTATACTATTATTTTAAAAATATAAATTTTAATTTTTTTCACACATTTTAACATAACAATAAGTATTGCATTTATTATAGGTACTTCGTAATTGAAACTATTTCAGATAATTTGAAATACTTGATTCAGTTCGGTTATCATAAATTGATAAATAATATTTTATAAAATTATGTATCTATACTTAAATATTTAATTAGGTATATTTTGAGAATTAACTTACGCAAATTGTTGGGAATTTTGATTAGACATCTTTTAATTTGAGCTGAAAAAAAAACAATAATGAATTTATATAATTTAAATAAAGAATTTAACTATCACAAATTTTAAAATTTTCTGTATTTATTTACAAACTTTTGTCTGGTTCATTTTTAATTTCTTGGGTGATATAGAAATGTCGAAAGCCAAGCAATCAATTATATTTTAAAAGTTATTTTATTTTGTAAATCTTAATATGTAATTATTATTAATATGGTAATCTATGATTTGAAATCTTTGTCAATTTCCCAATGAGTTGCTTCTTGAATTTTAATAAAATCATCAGATTACGACTGGCAAACATTAGTTAGGAAAACTTATGAATAAATTTAGATTTTATAAATTAAAGAGAGCTAAATTATTAAAAACATATAATAATGAATTTATATGTATGTAAGTAGAGATTCATAATATTATGTAATCATATTATGTATCCGGCAAAATATATCGTTTAGTTCTTATGTTTTAGTAAAAGTACAAATGAAAATTAATTAATAAATTAATTAAAATAGTTATTTGTTATTTTATTTAATAAAATATAAATAAATGATTAATTTATATTTATTAGACGTCCCAACGATTTGACTACAAAATACAATATTCGTGTTTTAACTTTAAGCTTTAAAGTTTTTTTTTTTTAAATTGATTTAAGTACCTATTTTTTTATGCACAACAAACAAATTCGTAATGTTTTTAATAAATACACAAATAAATATTATAAAAAATTATTAATTCCCCTCGAGTTGATAATATTGTGCATTTACATAATATATAACATAACAATAGATAATTTTTTTTAGTTTAGATTTATATGGTCATTGAGTTATTTCACTATCAAAGTGAAGTGGTATGTATGGTGGTAGCTATCAATTCCCATACACAAAAGGTGGTAGTAATACAAAGCATGTACCTATTCAAGTAATTTTGAATAATTTGTATCACTAATTTACATTTAATGGTTTAATGTATTGGAAAATGTTGTCTTCACTAATAAATTTGAAGTAGATTATATTATTTAAGGACTTAAGTTTATAAAAATGAAATCAATAAATAATAATCGTTATAATGTTATATAACATATACCTATGTAGCTATATATCATTAATAAAATTATCAAATATTATTTTAAATTTGACTTGAATAATATTTATTCTTTTTTATAGTAAAAAAATTAATAGCTTCATTTAAAAAAATTTATTGATTTTGAAAACTACGAAGAATATAAAAATAGTAAGGCACTTAACATAGAGCATATTAAAATAAGAATTAAGAATTCTGTTAAGCTTTTAAAATTGGCTGTCCTTGAAAATATAGCTAATACATTGATTATATACATACACAATAATATAAAAGTTTATAAATTTATAATTATAAGATACGTAAAATGTTTACTTACTTATTTATTAGTTGTTTAAAGTATTAGAATTTAAATTATATACTGAAAACTAGACGTGGATGCAATAATTAGGATAAGGAATATTTACTAATTTCCAATTTGTTTTTATATAGCCGCTTTTATCTTTTACATTTAATTTTTTCTTTATTATTTGAATTTTCATCCAAAATGAAAATACAATTAATTTTAAAAAAATAAATTTTTGGTTGACATAGACAATAATTTTTTTAACTAAAGAAATAAATATTTTACAGATTAAACCGCAAAAACTACTCTATATACACAAGAACAACACATTCACATCACAGTATCACACAACTGAAAAATGAAAATTATAATTTGACATTTGTTGTTCAACCAACAGTTTGGCTAATCAGCTGTCTCTCAGTCTTAATATGATATATAGAAAATTTAAGTAGTTAAAAAGAGATAGAAATAATGCTAATTTTTAATTTTCTTATCACTTTGGATTGTTTGGCGCTGCGTAAATATTCTTATTACTTTTTGTTAACGTCAGCGGTACCTATTAACATTTTATTGGTTTTAATTAATTTTAAAAGTTGATGAAATAAATTTTTTAAATTATAATTTTTTAGATTTGATAATTTAATTATAACGTGTTCTTAGTCATACATATTTTCTTTATTTTTCAAAATTCGTATAATAAAATTCTATTATCGCCAGTATATAATTCACATTATTATATTATTTACTCTATTGTTATATACAAAATTTAGTCGGTTAAAAACCCAGAGGATTATCACAAATTTTTAACTTATTTTATCAGCTCGGATATAAGTGGCGCTGCTAAAGAGAAAATTAAATTTTGTTTTTCAATTGATTGCAGTGCTACCTAGTGGTTATATTTAAAAACATTACAAGTTTTAATAAAATTTCGTTGAAATAAATAATTTGAATTATAACTTTTAGCAGCTTTTAGTCTCTGGTTGTATCGTTATACATATTTGTTTATTTTTTAAATAATTAATATAAAAAGATAATTAACAACAACTTCATTTTAATTTACTTTAAAATAGTTTTATATGGTTTTATTGTTATATACATATATTATTATTTAATCGTATTTTTATTCTGTTCTCTTATTAGGGAAATCGTGCAATATTTACTTAAACGTGCATTGAAGTGTAAAAATGATTCATTGGCTTCGGCTTTTAATATAGACTTGAAAATCTTGCCAATAACATTTTTTAGTTGTTATTGTTAATAAAATAAATTCAGTACTTTTAACATGAAAATGTAGATATCACTGTAATAAAGAAAGAAAATCTTTTTTAAAATAATTTTAGTATACTTTTGAAATTTTGACAGTTAAAAATATATTTCAATAATTAAAAACTTAAAAAAATAAACAATTAAATATAAAAAATTATTAATTTAAGAAGGAAATTCGACGGAAAAAATTGTAAGTAAGAATTTCATTAAACTAAAAATTATGTTTAAAAGTTTTTTTATTGTAGAAAAGAGAGCTTCAAATTGGACTTTGGAAATGAGGGACTGACGTGATGTTGTTGTTTCGTCTATTCGTGTATTATATTCAAAAGATAACACTGCTATTTGAAAAAAAAGAAAAGCTAGGAATGAAAGTGAAATCAAATTTAAAGCGGCGGTGTATAAAATTTTCTGAAAAAAGTTGAATAGAACAGTGCCAGCGATTACAACTACGCCTATGAGAAAAATATCTAATTTTAACAAAGAGAAAAAAAAAAACAAACAGCTGGTGCAGAACCGTCATAAGAACCAATAACCAAACGAGCTTGAGATTTCTTTAAAAAACATAATTTTTTTTATTGAAACTTTACTGGTTTACATTATTAATACATTTTCTTCTCATTCAATTTTTATATGGGTAATGGTCGTAGAGTCTAGGTATTTAAATTTGTTTATCAATTTTATCTTGTTATTACCATTTGTAAAATTATTCCTTATCCTTTTCAGAAAGTCTTAATACTATGGAATCTGGTCAACAACGTTGTTGATTTCCTATTATTGAAAATATATATAAAACATAATATATAGATATATATATCACATACGTTAGACCGACAATTGAATATGCTTCGCAAGTTCGGTCTACATATCGTAATGTTGATTTCATGTATTGAAACAGTTCACGTGCAATTTTTACACTTTGTCCTACGTTCTTTTTCTTGGTATAACGCTTTTCAACTTACTCCATACGAAGAAAAGTTGCGTTTGATAGACCTGAAACCTCTCCAACAATGTTATGTCCAACGCTGATATTACGTTTAGCCACCAAATTATTGCTAAGAGTATCCTGGCACTTAAAATTAGGTATTCAATAACTTTTTGAGAAAGTTCGCGGAATTTACCGTTCCGTTGACCTGTTTAATATTCCTAACAATAGCACTGACTACGGCAAATTTAAATCTGGGCTTAGAATGTTACGTGAATCTAACTCGAGAGCAGTTTGTTTTAAT
Source organism: Argyra leucocephala (assembly GCA_963942445.1). Classification (NCBI taxonomy): domain Eukaryota; kingdom Metazoa; phylum Arthropoda; class Insecta; order Diptera; family Dolichopodidae; genus Argyra; species Argyra leucocephala. The sequence goes on along the minus strand of OZ012677.1, from coordinate 153,858,982 downwards.
ACTAATAACCTTAGTAAAAGAAGCTTAAAATTAAAGCTGTATAATCGATAAATATTTATTCGAATTGATATTTGGTCCTTTTCATTTTTTTTTTGTATTTGAATTTATTTTTTTTAACACATCTACTAACTATAGTATGTTAGCTATTTATTTTTATCTCTTGCCAACATTAGTTACTAACGGTGATGCACACTAATCCACTGGATGATGATCTACCGCTTAGCAACATGATGAAAGCTTTTGTCTATAATAGACGTCTGATTTGCTTGCTGTTTGCAATACCTGACAGTATTAAAATATCAGCATATCAGTTAAATCATAGACTCATAAGAGTTGAAAGTTATCCTTCTTACATTTAGTGCTAGCAAGTTTATATAATTTTTTTGTAAAAACATTTCAGCTACAATTCTTTGGTACTGCCTGAGGTCAGATGTGACATATTTTACTTGTCCCATTATTCGAATTTTGTTTTATGTTTTTCTTCTGTTTTGAAGTTATTATTTAAGTATGAATATTGTGACAATCAAGAAATTAATTTTGAAATTAATTAAGAAATAAAGAGTACATTTTATCTGAAATAGGTTTTGATTAATTTTAAATTTAAAAAATCGCATCCAAATCTGGCTACCATAAATTTTATAATATCCACAAGATGATTGAACAGAGTTCTGAAGATTTTTTTGGAATACATGTAGATACGTTCTTCAATCTATCTTATTCAACATCTGGTAAATGAACTGCTTTTAATGTTTCATAATAAAAATGCCTCTGCTTTTGACATTGTGTTTTGCTGGAATTTAAAAAACGGGATATTATTATTTTTTTTTGCCATATTTATAAGTATTTCTTTTCTACATTTTACGAGTTCGCCCTCGATTGATTTTGTTCAAAACATTGCACCCAGATTATATGCAAACTTAACTCATTATAAGCAAGTAGCTTTTCTTTGATAGAAAGGAGCTTATAAATAAAGTATGATGTACTCTACAGTGGAACTTCATCCAGATTCATAGATGGTACCTCCGTAACTCTAAACCTGAATCAGCATTATTAATTGTGGCTTTCACAATCATTCATCAATCTAAGTATTTTCCATAATTTGACTAAAAATTTACATAAATCTACTGTATGGAAAATAAGTATTTAAAGGTAAACGAATTTCAACTTTTTAACTAAATTTGGAATTTAGAATTCTTTCATGAATCATTGATTAAATTTAACAACCGGAAATTATTATTTTGTTTTATTTACTTCATTCTTGAATTGTTTATATAACAAACTAACAAACATAATTTAACAACTTAATACTTATTTAAACAAAAATAAAAAAAAATATTTAAAAAATTTTTTTTACCGTTAATGTTTGTTTTTTTTTTCAAAATATTCTTACATACTTTATACGATATTATGTAAGTGTTGTTTGTGACTGAAACATGTACAAGTGATGGAACAATACCAAATGTAAAAATTTTCCGATTATAAACAGAAACACTTAGATATTATATTAATAAAAGAAAAATAAAACTTATGAAAGAAAATAAGAAAAATGGTAAAAAAAATGTTAAATTTTCCGACAATAATAACAAAAAAATGTTTTTTTTTCTATTTTTGTAATGTTATATGTACTTTAATAAAAATTATCATAATATTATATATGTAGAAGTAATGCGTAGGAAAATCTTTTGAAATACCACATCTACATATTTTACTAATTTATAAATTATAAGAGTATATTTTAAAAAAGGAGAAGATTTATCATAAAGACAATGAATTTTTTACTGAATTAAAACTAAAGATTAGATAGATTAATTTTTTTTTTTTTATGTTTTTGACAGTAAAATCAGGTAGAATCACCTTTTCGTGCTTAATTAAGTATCTACTCATTAAATGTGGAAAACTATTGCTATTGTCAGGAACTAAGCCTCACTAGCGTAGCTCCATTTTATTTAAGTTGTTACCAGATTATATACTCCTAATTAATTTTTTGTCATTTATTTTATCCCAATGACAAAGGGTATTGGACAAGGCCGGTTTTTTTTTTTTATTTTTACTTCATCAGGAATCGATAATGGGACCTTTCGATTGAAAAGCAGGGGCTCTATATCTACTGCGCCACTCAGCGTGTAGTTTGAATTTTCACAATATTAGTTTAAGATTTTCATCTTCAGAGTCTTTTTAATTTATTGACTGTCGTAGAAGCTATAGTTAATTTGAACCAATGCAAAATAAATAACTATTTTTTATCTGACTAGCTGCAGGTATGTGTATTAATCTTCACGCCAAAGTGTTTGGATGTTAGATGTCAAAAACCATATTCGTATTTTCAAATGTTTATATAGATTATAGAATTTCTAATGTACCATATACCATAAGGGTTAGGTGAGATGAAACCAAGCCTTAATTTGGACTTAAATTCTATCGGACGATAGGGTCTCGGTTATGATTTGCAGAATTTTTGTTTTGCATCCTTTGTATATTATTTAGAAGTAGTACTCTTTAACTAGCATTCATATCAACTGAGCCGGTTTTAAAATTGTATAATAGCACTTTGTGTTCAAAGTCAAGTTTAGTTATTTTTCCAAAAAGCCAATAAAGGTAAATGATGTTTATCTTGAATTTTAGATAAATTGTAAACCTTGGTAGTTTGTATTTTTTTATGTAATTATTTTCCTATGTAATTATGCCAATATGTAAAAGGGAATCCACCTAAATCCAAAAAAAAAAAAATCCCAATGATACAAAAATATATTTTCCTTGTTTAAAAGTAACATTACATTTAACATAACCTATAGCATTACGTTTGTATAACACTTATCTGTAAACTAACATATATATAATTATTATTTATTACAACAACTTAAAACTACTTAGATTGTGTGGAATATTTTTACGAATATTTTCAAATAAAAATATTCGTAACAATATATGTATGTATTATAATGCCTAGTGTTTAAAAAAATGGGGAAGTAACTTATAGTTAACAGTAATATATTTTTATTGAAATTATTTTATGCAAAACATTTATGCAAAAAAACAAAGAAAAAAAAATTATGCGTAAATTTATATCTTAAAGGGATTTATTATTAAAAATTTTTATGTTTTTTCTTTATTTATTTTTGAAATTTTGTTAATATCTTATTTTTTTAATACTTTAGTTAAAGGTTTGAATAATGCGACATTTATGAAACACATTTAAAACATAATATCATGAAAAATAAAATAAAACGAACAAAATAGAATTAAAAAAAATTATATGGTAATATTTATTTAAAATTATTTGCACTATTGATACACAATAACAAAAACAAAAAAAAAAAGAAGAAAAATTTTTGCGAAAATTTGATTTACATGCGAATTATGCATGCTTCACCTACCTTCTATTGTATTTGATATTTAGTTCCGCCTACTATATATTTTCTTTCTTTGATTTTTGATGACGATTTTCAGCAACTGTTACTTAATACTCATATAATATTCTTTTCCAGGGCCCGTTTAATTCTCCATCCAATTTTTATCTGTTATCACTTTTCCACCCTATTCCTGTTCCTTTATTTAAATCTAAAATATATATACTATATATGTATACAAAAAAATTGTGGAAAAATAAATTGAACGATATATGGTTATGGTGTATAACAGTTTCTATTTCATTGGTATTTATATTGTACACATGTGAAGTGTAGTGGAATGTTGATGGAAGGAAAACAAAAGAAAATGTATGAGTGCATGAGGCACAAAAAAAAAACAAAAAAAAATATATAAACAAAAATCCTAGACAATTTTTTTTTTGTTTTAATTTTCGGTATGGTTGAGTAGGTGTAAATAAAATCATTTTTATTATGTGAATATATTTCGTGTATGTACATTATGTAGGTATGTATGTGCCGATTGAAGAATTCTTTTTATGGTGAAAAATTTGTAAGGAAAACAAAAATTTTAATAGACGTAAAAATTTAAGACTTTTAAGACAATAATACACCGTGAATAAAAATAATAACAAGAAATAAAATAAAAACAAAAGTATAGGAAATTTGAATTTTTTTTGTTTTTTTAAATTTTATATTTTTTTTTTTTTATAAATTGCTTTTTTTTTTTATAAATATTACCGCAATAAAAGATTGATTTTTCTAGGTTAATAGAAATTCCAAATGAAATATTATACTCATACGTTATCAAGCACTTTTTACTTTTGTATGTTTGTTTGTTTTTATTTAATACTCTAACAGATATTCACACATAAGATAAGATATTTTTAACGGTATATATGTACGTATTATATAAATCCAGTGTTGCGATATTTGCTCTAGTATATTATGCTATATCAAGTAAAATACATATACTATGCCAAATTAAGCTAAACGTTAAAAAGTTAGTAGTTAAGAAAAGCTACGTTTTTTGATAAATTTTGATAAGTTTATATTTCACATCACAAGTAAAAAGATCTTTCCTTTTATATATTTACTATAAATTATTATGTATATGATGTATATTAGTACATTTATGGGTACAAATAAAATAATTTAACTTAAACAAAAGTTATAAATTAAATAAAAAAAATTAACATAAATTATTATGAATAAAAATTAATAAAACCCAAAAATAAATGAAACATTTTCCATAATTGGGAAACATTCGATTAAAATTGTTTTTGATAATTAGAATTAATAGCTTTGTCATTATTATAACAAATGTCATTTTCAATAATATAAATTTTGTATTTAGCAAACATGGACATTTCGAAAGCAACATACTTCTTTCATTAATACTTTAGATTTTTGCATTAGTCGATTCCAAATTACATAACTATAAGCTGGAATACGCTTTCCTAATTAACAATTCAGTTTTTTATTTTTTAATTTTGTGCAATTAAGCTTTAATTGTTTTTCTTATACTGAATTTATAAACATCTTAGAGCGATAAATTAGGATATACACAAGATCGCAACCACCATATATTTAACATTCACTTGCAACTCAAGTGTCTCATGTTATTTTTTAAAGTAAGTAGATTTTTGTGCCTCTGTTTTGCTTTTAGAATCACGCCTACAGTGGCGATATAAATACTTCTTGGGCTTCAACCCTTGCATCTCTATATAAGAATAGAAGCCCTCAAAGTTGCAAGAAGGTAGAGGATTAGGAACAAACATAAGAGACTATGGACCGAATTTGAAGAGAAGCAGATGACATCACTACATACGTATCCCTAAATAGGAGGAGATACGAAGTAGAAACCCTGACAAGAGATACCTGGCGTGGTTCAGAAGAGCAGGCTAGGTCCTCAAACACCTCGGACATTTTCACTGATCGGTTCCTTCGGACTCTAGGCGCGGGAGCTGAAGTGTTCTTTGAAAAATAACAATTTGAACTCCAGTTTCCTCTTGGCAAGCACTGCACAATCTTCCAGACTGAAGTCTTTGCTATAAATGCAGCAGTGAATATAATAAAAGAGCAAAGATGGTCTAAAAGAGTCATTAGAATATTTAGTGACAGTCAGGTTGCCTTAAAAGTTCTTGAAAGTAACCTCATCAAAACTAGATTGGTAGGAGAATGTTCGGAAGCCCCAAACCTCATAGGGCTCCGAAATAAGGTACAACTGATCTGTATACCTAGTCATAGTGGCTTGACTGGAAATGAGAAGGCTGACGAACTAGCCAGATCATGGATGGGTAACATTTATGGAGCGGAACCGGCAGTTGGTATATCTATATTGGTAATATTAAACTATCAATGGAAAACGCCTTGAAGAGGGAAACAAACATTCTTTGGGGGCGTATTGAAGGCCACAGAGGCTCCAAAATATATCAACAGTATCTTGTAACCCTATTCGTGGGGCATAGGACGAAGATATAGACCAAGAATAAACACCAAAATAACCAACTTTCTGCTAACTCTCAGTAGAGCAGACTGTAGGAAGATGGTGGGCATACGTACTGGTCATAACCACATGAATAAGCACATGTGTAGACTAAAACTAAGTGACGACGAAGAAACCTCCACACATGTTGTCTAGCCTACCTCTTTCAAGGCTGAGACTCAGATTGTTAGAAACGCACTACATAAAGCTTCTGCAGGATAGAACCCTCAAACCTATTGGCCTTTATCAAAAGGGTCAACTAAGTTGAGGGGTGGAGGAGGGCGTAAAGAGTTAAAAGTCTATATGCCGGCTCTGGCATATTAGGACCATCTCCGTGAAGAATATAAAAAAAGTATTTATAGAATCTTTTTATTTATATGGATCAGACATAATTTTTGAAAAAGTGCCTATTATACAGTGTTATTATATTAAATTTGACATTTAAAATACCAAAATTAGACTGACTTCTTAAAGAAAAAGACTGTTTTCTGTACTCTCCGGAAAAGCCCATTATGTGATTGTTTAAAATTAGATAACAGAGTGATTCTTACAAAATAGATAATCCTTAAAAATTCTTTGATTTTATTAGATTCAAATGAGATTTTTTTTAAAATCTATTTTCAGTAAATGTATGTAGAAAAATATTCACACTTTCATCAGATACAGTACATTTTTTTGTACATAAACGAATTATTTTCCTATGACTGTTTTCTCGTCATTTAGATGCTGGTTGGTTTTATATCTAAATTTTTTTTTAATCCCATTTGTTGTATTTTACGTCTGTCTGTAACTATACAACCATTATTCTGTATTAATTTTTTTTTCAAATTTATTTATGTACTTTTTATGTTCAAAACTTAAAATCTATTTATTAAATCTATTTCTTCTTTCTTGTTCTGGCAAAGTATTAATATCATTGTTGGCATAGGCTGAGAGTTTTTGTTGATATTTTTGTCCTTTTAATTTCTACATTAATTGTCAATATTCTTAAATCATGGTGTAGACTATCATTCGTTCTAAGTATTTTTGATTGTGCTCTTTGTATTAAAATAATGTTGGTTTTGTTGGAAGAAATGAAAATACATACGTGCCTCATTAAAAAATTATATATACATTTATTTCTATAATTAGCTGACATAATTTTTTATGAGATTTTTGTTGTTGAATATTTTTTGATAATGCATCAATATCAAGATGATAGTTTGACACTTTTCATGAAATACAAGCTTCTCAAGTTTCGTCGGTAGGTCTGTTTCGTACATCAGATCTTATGTGATTCATTATCGAAAATAAGCTTTCATAGCTATACGTTGATGAAAATATTGTAAGAATAGCTGAAGACAATTTCTTCATCGCATTAAATGTCTCTGGAAGCGAACACCATTTCTTCAACAACGTATTGTCCATATTTTCGTATTTTTCTTGATTTAATCTTTTTTTTTCGTTATGTTTTGCACAAATTTTCTGTTAATCTACATTTTTTTTCTGTAAACGCCCCAAACTGGAAATATAAATATTTTTTAAAATTATCGATTTCAATTAGATTTCATTATTAGAACACATTAAAGAAAACCACATTAAACCATAAATAATTAAATATTTTTTAAATGATCAAAAAATAATATAATGTATGTATAACACAAATGTGTATAACAGTTCATAAAGTCCTTACTTGTTCATTACATACATTATAATTTAGTTTTTCTTCTTGTTACTTTCACTTTCTATTCTATTTTAAATAAAAAAAAAACATGAATTTTCAATTTGACGAATATTACTTACTAAGATTTTTATATATGTGTATATATGTATAAAGTTTTTGAGATTTGTTATTTGGAATTTACGATTACGATGTTGTAAAATTGTTTACGATATGAAAATATAATAATTTAAATAAATAAAAAAAAGTAAATCGAAAATATGTATTCTAAGACCGTAATAAATTTTTTAGATTGTTTTTTGATAAATTTTGTTTTAATACATATTGTGAATTTTTTTTGTTTTTGTAAAACTTCTATTTAAATAAGTTTTTTTCTCGGTTAGGACAGGTTAGGATCCGTCATTTATTGCAAAATATTTTGTATTATTTTTAATATCAAATGTTAAAAAACCTAAATAGCGTTTAATAAAACAAATTTATAGTACTGGGAAATAAGGTCTAGCGAAATAAAATTGAATTGAATTTATTAACAAAAAATTAAATATAATAAAGTTTATATTTTTATAATAAAGATGGTTTAATGGATCAAATTTAATTAATAAAAATAAAAATATTCGCGAATTGGGCCGAGATAATCAACGTTTTTCACAAAAATTTCAGTTTTTTATCCCAAATAATACCACTGTTACCGATTTTGTATACATAACATTTGTAATAAGCTAATAAATTTTACACAGCTTGGTGAAGGCCAAATTTCAGAAAACTTTAAAGTGCCAAAATTGAAATAGCAACGGTCAGTACAATTATACAAAGTATTAAAGAATTGATTGAAAAAGTATTTCCGAATTTTAGGAATCAGTATAAAAATTTTACATGGCTATGTGAAATGGCTATGTGAATTAGAGCTACAAAATATGTGACCATTCGTTTTATTAATCAGAAAATACCGCAGAGTATTCCAGAGGATCCATGTATACAAATCGATAGATACAGTTACGAGTAAAAATGAAGCTGTTAACTACCGAACATAGTTTCTTTATTCGTTCGATTTGACACGGTTTCCTCTTTATCAATTGGAATTGGAAAAGTAGCAGCTCCAATATTTTTTCTACGAAATTTGAAGCATAAATTCAAATTTACTGTAGAAAATAAGAACATATTTTTATTCCAACTCCAAGAATACCGCTAATATCATTAGAAATACCGTTTAAGAGTAAACGCTTACAATTTTCAGTGAGATTGAGTTTTGTCATGTTCATTAATCGCAGGGACAAACTCTAAAATTTTCATGTTTGTAACAGAATCGATTTTTGAGACATTCCTAATAGGTGCTAGGGGTTCTATAGCACTGACCCGAACCAGTCCAAATTTTCTAAATTGATATCAATCATATTTTTTTTATTTTTGAAAGAGGTAAATGTAAGAAAAGTGTAAATTTTCAAATCTGTGAAACCTATGGCTTTGAAATACTCAGCAGTTGTATGGCGACAAACTGTAAGATAAGTGTCTGTTTATTTTTGATAGAGTACCTATGTATAAATTTTTATGACTTTTATGACACAATTTTTTTTTTGAAACATTCCTGATAGGTGCTACGAACAAACAAACAAACTTTCCCTTTTATAAGTATAAGTAGACATTATTTTTCCAATTCGATTTTTTTAACCCCCTTGTAGCCAAAGTCGAATTTGAATTATTCAAATTTATTTATTTATTTTCAATTTTTTCCCCCAAAATACTCCAACAACGAATCACCCCTTAAAGAGTTTTAAGATCAAACCAGACTACTATGTATTCTATCATCATTATTGTCTTATTATCCTATCAGTGGTTCATAGGGCAGAATCATATTTTCTATGTAAATAGAAATTTATATACATATTATAATAATTGTACGGAACTCCGGAAATTAAGAATATTACCTAATTCATCTGTAATCTATTACATCATTCCACTTATACCAGGTAGTTGTGGAATATTTAAAAATTTAAAATGAAATGATTTCCTTGATATACATGTAGATTCACTAAAGTTAGGTGTGTTATGACACCAATTTTGATGACTGAAATATGATGAATTAGGTATTTTTGAAAAGTAGGAAATATTTTTAGCAATGTTGTTTTTATTTTTCTTATTTTGTACTTGGTATAGAATCAAATTCATTACAGATGCTTTAATAATTTCACCAGTAATCCATAATAATTCTCAATGATTGCTGTTTGTTGTTATTCATTTCAAAGCAACTCTCTATAAACATTCCATCAAGTGTTCAATATTTTTTTAAGGTTTTTCTTAAAATTGATTACTTCAATTATTATTATTATTATTATAATTGGGAATACGCGATTAAAGAAGGTACAAATTTCGTGGTGTAATTATTTATTTTGTTTTTAGATACACTCGTATATAACAGGTGTATATTACTATATCTACCATATTTACCTAATGTAGATTGATGTGTTGATATTTTTGTTGTTCGAATTCAATTTTTAGTTGTTTCTGGTTATTTTTCTGTAATTTTTCAATATAATTCTTTTAATATAAAAAAAAGAGAGTAAGTTTAAGAAAAGAAAATAATAATAAAAAAAACAAGAATATCAAAACTTTGAATTGATATTTTGAACTGAATTAAGGTAAATAACTTTTGTAATCAATATTATCATAAAAATTTATATACGCAAATATAGTCTGACAATCTTTTGTAAAGTTTAAAGTTAATGAAATTTCACACTTTCTTTATTGGTTGTAATAAAATATATGTATTCAGTGGTGAGACGCTTATTCACTAATTTTTCATTATTATGTATGTATGTATGTAAGTATATATGCTGAAAATTATTTTTCAATTCTATTTCAAGCAAATTGAAAATGACAGAACATCTTTATTGTTAAATTATATGATATTTTTTATAGCAAAAACCTGTGTCGTATTGAAAAATAATGCATTTTGTTTTTGAATTCCAATATACTTATAATAAATACTCTAGCTGGTTTTTACAAAGAGTCTGTCTGGACTTATCAACAATCACGTAAATGATTTAATATATAAACCTCATTTAATTTTGGGACCTACATTTATTCTATTTTATTTTAATGATAACATTGATAACCAAGTAGTAGATAAAATACGCGTATCTGTCTGATTTAGTAAAATTAAAAGGATATTTAGGATATTTGCAACAATCCCTGATAAACAAGTTGTATGTATTCCCAATTAAATTGAAAGAAAAATTAAAAAAGCTTGTTGCAATATTCATGTTCTGAGCGGAATTCGAGTTCAGGGTATTATGATTAGTCGTCAGATGACATAAGCATTGCCATTGTCAATATGGCTTAGTTATTTGGTCAATATTTTTTCAGATGAACTGGGATAGCTCCTAATATAATATTAATTAATAACAAAAACAAGTGATGGAGATCTTAATAAACAAGAAGCTAACCAAGTGTCTAGACAGCCAAGTTATTGTCCACGATAAGCAATATGGATTTAGATCTCACCAGTCCACCGGTTATTTAATGACATACCTTAACGAGAAGCTAAATATCTGTTCCACAATTCGGGTGAAGCAAATATTGTGGCACTGGATATTTTTAAAGCTTTCGATTCAGTGTGGCATAGTGCATCAGTAGTATAGTGACAAGCTATAGGTCTGGGTTCCTCTTTTCTCAAATCGATTGAAAGTTTCCTTTCGAATCGTACGATTTAAGTCTTAGTTTATGGATTTAAGTCCGATCAATTTGAAATAAACGCTGGTATTCCCCAAGGATCAATTCTTTCACAATAAATGATTTGCTCCAAACAATTTTTAATCCAATTCATAGCTTTGCTGACGACAGCACTCTAGTAGTCTCCTACGATTTTCATAAAAAATTTAAAGCTACAGCTATCGCTGTATAAATCAAAAAAGACATCATGGCCAGTTCCCTCACTCACAATTTGGTCGCAATAGGTAATTGGGGCTTAAAAAAGAGAGTCGAGTTTAACACTTCTAAAACTCAGAGCTGTATAATCTCCAGAAAATTTACAATTCTCAATATCATATATTCTCATATTCTCAATGACCCAAATGTCACTGCTCATTTTGCTCTTCTTGGAAATCGTCATATAGTTGGAGCTGTCTCCCTTTTTTTTACAGATATCTTGAAGGAACAGGCAATGCTCAGTGCAACTTAAATCTATATTACCTCCACTTAAGCACTACCTCCGTGAAATATGAAGGGCAGTATGTCCTCATCCCTACACCGTATAAATCCCTATATAGTGTAAGACAAGTTATGGAATTCGTTTATAACCTCAGGATCCCGAATGTGGTACCAAATTACACCTGATGTGTTCCCAAAACATGATAAACTCTATATTTATGACTTGAGGCGAATATTAACACCTTCATTCGTAATTGTCCTCCTTCCCTTCTACCTTCCTCCTTTCCTAATTTTGCTTTCCCACCCTAGACAAACGTACCAATCGATATAAAAGGTCCCCACCTAGTGTTTTGTATAAAAAATCACTAAAAATCTCACATTTTAAATGTCAAATTTTGGGGTAGGAGAAGTTAGTCGCAAGCATACTGATGAAGTAAATATATTGCTTTCGAAACATTGTAATATTTGTAATTAAATCAAGTACGAATATAATGTTGCTAGATTTGTGAAATAAATATGTAAAAAATACAAAAATTATTAGGAAGAGAAGATTAAATTCTAAAATATTTATTTAATTTTTCCCGAAATAAACAAACAAAAAAAAAATATTTTTGTCTTAAGTTTATAAATTTAATTTTCAACTAGAAGAGAACTAAAACCTTTAATAATATTATGTCTCCAGAGTTATTAACGTGGTTCTATTTTGATCGTAAAATTTTAGTGTTTTGATTTAATTTTTGATATTTATTTTGACAATAATTTTCTTTTCTATAAAGGCAGCCTTTTTTATGCTATTTCCATGTTGACCTGTGACCTGTCATGTATGCGTTGACTCTACGTCGGTGTTTTCTGTTAAGAGTTGTAGCTGATTTGCTGCCAACGTGTGAATGATCGGCCCCTTGCTCTTCTTCTGTTGTTTCTACATTCAACTATCAGCTTTTCCATTTTTTCCGTAAAATGTGCCCAAAATATGTAAGATAGCTAGTTTTTTTTAGGAGTTTACATTTCAAATTCAGATATTTTAATATTGAAATGTTCGAAAGTTGTTTGTCCATAAAATTCTTTAATTATTTTTTTATATAACCATCGGTCAATGTTTTCTATTGTACTATTTATCTGCTTTATTGTCCACGTTTCTGCGCATAGTGGCTATAGGGAATATAAGAATATTTACTAATCTTCATTTTGTACTTTTACTTGTCTTTCCTATCTTTTCCCATAGTCAATCATTTGTTTTTATTTTGTTTCAATACAGGTCCTTGGTTCTATATCATGGACCCGGTAATTATAATTTTATCACTGATAACCAGCAACCAATTGAATGTCTTGTTGATTATCATTCGGTCTATCAATTATCATTACTTTTGTTTTGCTTAAATTTATTTCCACACTATATTCTGTAATGACACGTGCTAATTTTCTATGATTATTTGTAACTCGACGTGAAAACTTCCTCTTTGTATACTTTGATAAAACACGCTTGATTAATTATATGGTCCTATGCATTGGTCCTGGCTTACATAGGTGATACACAAGATGCGTTTTACTACATTTAAAAGAATAAATAGATAGAAACAAAATTAATGATTAAAAGCCTAGTTTTATTTGATAATGGCTTTTGAAAATGGTTTATTAATGGAATATGTCAAGTTTATGCTGATAATCCAACAACAATTGAGCAATTAAAAATCAATATGGAACGTGCTATTGATGAAATACAGCCAATGTAAAAAAGTGATGGAAAATTGGGTTGACAGAATGCAGTACGTACGGGAAAGTCGTGGTGGTCATTTGAATGATGTTATTTTCCAAACATAACGGCATAATGTAATGTGTTTTTTTTTTAATTTTTAAATTGTATCATCCCTATTGTAAACGGTTTCATTAAAAGTATTTGTTTGTGTATAATTGAAAGAGAGCTAACAAGAATTTCATTGTGGAAAGTTGAAGAAGAACAAAACAGAAGTTGAACAAATTAAGAAAATTTGAAGTTATTAAAAGTTATTACTGAGATACGAGTATGCTGTCAATATCACATTAATAAAAGTTAAATTAAGATTCTTTTCACTGGTCACATAATGTAGAGCGGATGGAGAAAAATGCTTCATCAGTTAAAAATTAGTTTTAGTTATTTCTTTTATATGTTTTTTTGTATATTCCACCAACGTTCTTGGGTCGATCATGTCATTTTCAAATTAAGGTTTCTGGTCCGATCTGTCTGATCATCTTAACTTTAGGAATACCATCATGTCCTAGTACTGATTATCTTATTATTATCAATTATTTTATATTGTTGTATAACTCCTATACTATTTTTTTGTATTTAGAATCTCATACTTGATGTGAGGAGATATTCAATAAAAAATAAGTGTTTGTTTATTTTAAATCAATAACAAATTACCATCGATCTATGTATATGAAGAGATCAGAAGTTACACAAAGAAAAAAGAAGAAATAAAATTTATCGCTAATTCTTTTCATGTTTATATAATAATATTATATGTACCATGTAATGTACACTACCTATCTACTCTGATGGTTGTTTTGTTATTTTTTGATTTTATTTCGTATAAATTTAGTGTAAGCCCTGACTTTGAATTTTTCTTCTTCAGGAAATGTTCATTTACAAAAAATAAGTATATACATGTATATATTTTTGTATTATTACATATACAAGTACATGTATATATGTATATATATACATTTTTTTAGTTGATTATGATTAAACAAATGGCACTTTGGATTTTCTTTTCTGTACAAAAAGCATTTTCCCATTTAATTTTTTAATAGATTTTCAATTCAATTGAATATTGTACGAGTATATACGAGTTGTTGTATAATAATTGTTGACATAATCTTATAAAAGTGTTTGTAAAGTGAAAGATATCTTAAGAAAAAAAAAAAAAGAAAAATTAATATTTGAAAATGGAAGACTTTTAACTTTGAAATAGTTTTTTTTTTCTCTTGTTAGAGGGAAAAATTTGTATAAAAAGGTATGGAATTTTGACCAGAAGGCATCAGTTATCTTGTTGATCTCGATTAAATACATACAACATTTAAATTGAAAACTCTTCTTGTATAACAATATATATATAAATATAATTTAAAGAAAAGAAAAATGTTATTCTTCAAGGTAAATATTTTCATAGAGAATGGAATTTGTATTCTTCTTTTTATAATAATTTTTATTATTTGTTCTTTTAAGGCTCCTTTGATTTTCATTATAATGGCTATGACATCAAACTTAGTTTTTTGTTTATCACAATCAACTGAAAAATCTGTTAAGAAACGTGGTATTGCTTTGTATGGTGATGAATATTCAGTTCTACCAATTGATGCTATTAAATTTTCTCCCGGTTATCCTTTAGGCCCATGGGCTAAGTAAGTTTTTTTTGTTTTATATAATTTGTAAAAATTAAAATTTTTATTTCATTAAAACAAAACAATTTCATATACATATTAGTCCATCTATTCATTCTTCACCATCACCAGCACAAGTAGCTGGAGCTATATCACAAGTAAGTTAAATTTAATAATTCAAATTTATTTCATATAAAACACTAAGCTTATATTAATTAAATTATAATATTTAACGCTTAATTTATTAATTTTTTTCTTTTATATAGGCAAAACAAGCTTCTGCTAATGTTTTGATTGCACAACAGGTAACGAATTAATTTCTTTAATTAATTTTCTTATAATTAAAAAAATAATTTAAATTAAAAAAATTATAGCAAGTTCAAGCAGCTAAAGAAAACGTTTTAAATCAACAAAGAATGGCAATGGAAAAAGAAGCTACTGCATCACTTTTAACACAAAAAAGTGAAGCTGCGGCTGCTATTCAAAGATCTGAAGCTGGTAAGAACTATCAATTTATTCTATATATTTAAATATAATCTATATGTATCTATATATATATATATATATTATAGCTGCTGCAGCTCAAGGTGTTGTTTTAGCACAACAGCGATTAGCAGCTGCTAAAGCTAATGTGGCTCATCAACAAAAAATTGCTGCACTTAAAGAGGCTAATGCTGCTCAAGCATTACAAAGGTTATTATCAAATAATTCATATTAAGATGATATCTATATATAGTAATGAATTATTTTTTTTAATTATAAATTCAAAATATTACTAATGTTGTTAATAAATATTAAAATAAATAAATTTATATAGTTCGGCACGTGCTGCTGCAGTTGAAATTCAACGTACTGAAAATGAAGCATCAAAATATGCAAATATTCATCGCACTGGAGCTGCTGCATCATTTCATCATTTGACAGCAACAAAAGATGCTGCTATATCACCACTTACATCTGGTACTAATCATATACCAAATTTAAGTATATTAGGTTTTGGAACAAGTGGAATTAGTTCTTTACCACCATCTGTTTGGTTACCAAATAATATTCCAAATGTTGGATCAGTTGAACATGGCAAGCAACAACATCATATATCTTGGTAAAACAAACTTTTAAGAAGTTTACATTATCATTGAAGAAAATTTTAAATTTGAATAAAAATTGTTATATGTTCAAAATGTTCTTTTCATATTGTTATTTTAAATATTTTGTTTTATTGTTGCAAATAAAAATTTATTAATTTTTTCTTTTAAATAATTTTGTTTTAATTATATTTATAACCTATACAATACCTATACAATATATAGTGTCTAGAGTTGAATGTCTTTCATAAGTCATTTGATGAAGCTGGGTGTCAGCTTTTTTATGGTTCTTAGACTACACTATTCTACTAAAACATGTAGTTTTCTACTATTCTAACCATTAAAATTGCGATTGTATGGGTTTTAATATTTGATTGGGTGACTTTCGTGAATTAAAAAGGTTACAGATCTGTTAGTTTGTTTCCTTATAAAAAATTTTGCATTGCTTCAAATAATTAAAAAAATTCTTTGAAAAAAATTAAAATATTTTTATATTCTATACATAATATATAAAATATTTTTTGAGCCATCAGATCTTACGAGACGAATCGAAGTAATGAGACTTTATAGTGGTTTATAACTAATCATTAATAGGTACACCACGTTTTTTCTAAATTAAATGTTTTCACCATTGTAAATTTTTCATTTAAATGGATTTCTTGAATCTACTTACTTAGATGGAAAAATCTTCTACATTGGTGTCTATCTAAGGCAGCTGTTTTCCGTAGTCCTGGTAACTCAAAAATGTAAAAGTCGCATTTGATTACTTCCTTTCACTTGTAATTTAGCTTTTCTCTGTTTTTTTTTAGTCCTTGATAAGCGCTATTATTGCTTTGATGTCAATTTCAGAATCAGGCAATGTGTATATTCCTGGAAATATTTATATCTTTGCGAGCTATGGCGTGGCAAACAAATAGAATCTGCTAGCAGAGTCTGCACCTGCCTGTACTCGATCTACCAATCTTGAACATATATACTTATTAAATGGGCCGTGACATGTGATAAACCATATTAGCATTCTGACATTGGATCTAGTCTCCCTGATTATCTAATTCAGTCTTTGGATACTTAGTTTGAAAAAGGCTTTAGACTGCATAAGACCTTGGCAATTATCCAATATGTTTTGAGTTTCTGTAGTTTCCCACTTGGAAACCATTCTTTGTAAGTAGGCGTTTGAACGAGCTATACTTGGCTCTGGTTCTAAGATTTTACTCTTAGCACTTGTTTTTGCAAGACATCTGCCTCTTCATTGCCTTGTATTACTTTTGTTTTGCATTTGTTAAGATGTGTGTATATAATATGTACTTTTATGTGGGTGAAATTTTAAATTGAAATTTTCTAATTGAAAATTAAAGAATTTTGAAAAAATATTTGATTTCGTTACGATTCCTTTTAAATAGCTATCATTTCAAAATTATGAAAATCGGTTGAGAAATGGCTGTGGAAATTGTACCAGATTTTTTCCTTTTACAGATTAAATATTATGATTTGTTAATATTCGAAGAAGTCCCGGAATTGTAAAGGCAAATAAGTATATAGACGAAAATAATAAATGAGATCGTTAAAAATGTATGGAACTGAAGGTGTTTTTCTATTTAAATTTAAATAAACAAATATGGCAGCTTCTTATTTTGTGTTATTTTTAATCGTATGTGTATTGTACATTTGTTTCTATATACCCATACTATTACAAAAAAAAAATATTTATTTTATATGCAAAAATTTTCATTCCGATCTAGCAATGTGTCGATTTTGTCTCATTTTTTATATTAATTTTTTATTTAAAAAATTGTTTTTATCCAATTTTTCTTTTGTTTCTCCTGTTAACACAATAAAAAAAAATAAATATTTCGTCCTAACGAAAGTAATTTGTTTTGCTTTTCTACGGGTGTTAAACGATATAATAATTTTTATTTTTTTATTTTTATTTGCATAAAATTCATTTTGTTCTTTGTATCCGTTTTTTGAAATTAAGCTTGTAACATAACACAAAATATATAGCTTTTATGCTTTCATTTGTACACCCTTGGTGAAATTTTATAAACATTTTTAAAAAATAAAAGACTTGTTAATTTCACAAATTTATTTTATTCCGACACGTGTTTCGACCTTTCGGTCATAATCATGGATCATATGGATCATAAATGGATACAAAACAAAATATTAAAAATATCAAATACAAAATTTTTTTAATAAATTTAAAAAAAATTAACCAGGTAAAGCAGACATATTGAACAATTTGAATGAAAAACAAAAAATCTCTAATGTAACAAAAAATTACTATTAAATTTTAATTTGTATATACATACATACATTATGTAATTTATTATGTAATAAATCTATTTTATTCAGATTTTTACAAAATAAATAAAAAAAACGCAAAATGTAAACGCCGCCTTTTTTATTTATTTATTTATTTTAACAGTTGATCCTACACATAAATCTGTAGGCCAACTTTATAGGTCCTTTTCCCTTTCGAAATGTGGGCCTTTTTGTCAAATTATACCTTTTTTATTTGAAATAAAAAAAAAAATCTTCCGAAACATCTGATTTTGTTTTCTGCACAGATTTTG
Source organism: Argyra leucocephala (assembly GCA_963942445.1). NCBI lineage: Eukaryota > Metazoa > Arthropoda > Insecta > Diptera > Dolichopodidae > Argyra > Argyra leucocephala. The sequence continues at coordinate 153,840,308 of OZ012677.1, read as the reverse complement.
CAGTCGAATCAATTTCAGCATACCGATTTTTTCGTATTCGCATCGGAAATTTTTTCCGGGGATATTCCATTTCCTTAATAAAATTAAAATTACAAGGAAAGATTTAATTCATCGCGCGTATTTTTTGCAAGGATATATTCTCACTACTCTATTTTCTCTTATATTCAGTAGTTCACATAATAGGGACACTGTTTTCTTCTGTTAGCCCTATTAAGCTTTTTCTACAGATATCAGCAAGCTTTGATTTAAATAGGAGAGATTATTATTGGCCAAGGCTTTGAAGGTAGACTGACTGACAAGGCTTTTGCTGACATTTTAGATACATTATACTCAATTTTGTGTGAGGTACTTCCGATATCAAGGATTGAAGACTCGAGATTGAATACGTGATTAATCAGATTCAAACTGAAATTTCAATATTACAAAATTGAACAAAAACATACATCTTTTCATCTCTTACATCAAAATTTGAAATAGTAGAATTTCTAATACAATTTACATTTAGTTTTTTTAATTTTAATTTAAAATCGATTTGTTGATTGCTATTAAAAATTTGAATAACTTAGAAATATTTTTAATCCCATAGTTGACATAGTTAACTAGTTAATATTACTATCAATAAATTTGATGTTATTTTTCTTATTCCTATTTTCCGGTTTGTGGTTGTATCTTGTATAAAAATAAAATGACGAAGGTTCTTTGAATATTTAAACTTTTATAACGTACGCACGCATAAATTTCAGTATATTTGCATATTAAATTTGTGTAATTTTTAAGGACTAAGAATTTTGATATGTTTTCTTATTTCCACCTCCAAAATTTTGATTGGAAAATTATTTTTCTGGAAGAAAACAATGAACAATTTTTTTTTTTAAGGAAAAACTAAAAAAAAAAATATAATGGAAAAAGGAAAAATCGAAATAATAAATATATTTTCTTTTTTCGTTTTATTAACCTTCAAATTGAAAATTCATCAATCATTGTCCTTCTTCTGGAGGTATGAATATCATCTCAAAGAATATATGTAATTAAATATAATATATTATATACTTTTTAGGAAGTTTTAAAATTTTTGTATGTACGAATGTATGTAATGACTATATAATGTTAATGTTTAAAAGAAAATGATCCTTTTTAAGAAAGAAAAGTTAAAATGAAAATCTGTCTCGCACAGCAAACATCGAGAAAACAAAAAAAAAAAATAAAATAAAAATAAGTTTTAAAATCTTCACAAAATCCACTAGATAGAGAGATGGAGAGAAAGGAAGAAATAATTCAATATGAATAGAATCATTGTGGTGGTAATCAATTTTTATGACATATTTTTTTTACATTTTTGTTTGGTTGACTTAAGCGAGCCTAGAAATTGGTTTAAGAATTTTTAAATTTTATTTTTAATTGATTATTTTGGTATTTTTTATTTTCATATAGAATGTAGCTTTCAAACGTTCTGTGATTTAAATGGATTTGAATATTACTGAAGAAAGTATATAACTTCCGACACATCGATGTTTCCAATTAAATAAATTTGTAATAGTGGGACATTGGTAAAAAAGAGATAGAGAAATTTCTATCATTTAATAGTTTAAGAATTTAAAATGGCATTTTTCTTTAAAATTAATTTTCATTTAAAGACCATTTTATATTTTTGAACATTTAGAAACATTAAAGGATTTTTATCGTAATATTTTTTTTTATTAACTGGATATGATATTAAAATTTTCGGATCGCATACAGTTTAATTATGATACTATATAATAAATTACATGTTGTTGGCGGCTTCATTAGTATTGTATATGCGACTTCATAATATAGCAGAACATATTGATTGTTAATTTGAATTGACAGTTTATTATTTGGTGTTGGATTTACAATAAAATAAAGTGTTAAAAGTGGTTTCACCAGTTAAATGATGTGTTTAATAAACTTGTTTATAAAATATTGTGTTAACCGAAAGGGTAATGGCTCAAAACCTAAACAGATCGCGATACATTTTTTTAAAATAGAAAATAATTGCAAATAGTTGCCTAAAAACTCTATACTACAACGTCATATGATCACTTTCTGGTATTCTTTTGTGTTTCGGTGCGGGACGAATCCCGTCTGTTGCAAAGCCTGAATAAGCGGGCCCGCTTCGGCATTCGAGTAAACCGTGTTTTTTTTGTTATGGTACAGATTTACATTTTCAGCGGAGTACTAATTTAAATAAAATAAAATAAAATCCTATAAAAGAGAATCTTATAGACTGCTAAAACGGGCTTAAGATGGAAGTGAGTGAAAAAATAACAATATTTTGCAATCAATTTAATATTGCAGGTGATAGAAATCAATTGAATACCCTTAAGTTGATTTATAATTAGGCCAATTAGGCCAAATTAATATGTATCGATAAAATGTATAAATATAGTTTTATAATAAATGAATTAAGAATTTAGTGTGTAAGTGTACCTATGAATGATTTTAATTGTTATTAGTCTATAGAAATATGAATAATTCAAAACAATATTTCATTTAATTATTCAAAAATCAGAATTCATTTTAAGACTGTATATTTGAATATGTTTTTTTAGATCTTATTTTTATTCAATCATCATGAACATTATCATCATCATTGCCTAGAAACTCCATCAGATGGGACAGATTTGTATTTAATACTTAAAAATATTGGGTTACAGACAGATATTTAATATCTTATAATTTTATTGTATAAGTCGTATAAAGTTAGATTTATATAAAACTTCTTAATATTTTATATACAATTATTTAAGCTATTATCTTTAATATTTTTAATATCATCAGTTGAACAATATAGAAGTTAAAAATTTATTTAATTTATTTCAAATGATTTCACATACAAATTTGATTTTTAATTTCAAATGATTTTTCTCAAATGTTATCACTTTGTTATACCAAGCATTTTTTTACTGTCATATTTATAAATAAACATAACCATAAAACATTCTGTCAGTGTCAATTAGTCAATTTAATCTGCAATGTTAAAATTGTTCCCAGGGTGCCAATAAGCAATGAATTTAATTTTTTGATTAGAACTGTGGTTATATTTTGCTTCTATAGCATGCTTGTTACTGGAGGCAAGATATGTATTCACGTTTTCGTAGATGTATTCACGTTAAATATTAAATTAAAAATTAGGATTATAATTATACAATTAAAATGTTTACGATAAATGAAGAGTTTATTTTAGTGAATTAATTGAAAATATTATTAATTAATGGAAAAAATAAAATAATTAATTTTTGATATTATTTTGAATAAAAAATGAAGACCTTAGCAGTAAGTAATAATACGAAAATGCTAAATTAATTAAAACGTAAATAAAAATATAATTAACTGAATGTTGTGTTATTAAGTATATCAATCTGAATCTATTTAAACCATTAACTTTTTCCGGTACACCTCTGGATGTTTTTTAAATGTCACGGCTTCTGACGTGTGAACCAATTCAATTATGATTTTTATTTCAGCAGAATCTATTATTTTGTGCAGCTATAACATATGCTATCTGTCTGTATCACGTCTACCTTCAATTTTACGATTATAACATAGTCAAAGTAGCTTGAATTTTTTATCCTGACAGAGTGACATAATTTTCTTTATTTTCGTAGCATCAGAGGGACTTCAATATTTTTCACTCTATCAACGAATGGAATTTTCAACATGTGAGGCGAAGGAGTTAAATGCATTGACTTTCTTTTATTTTCCGATTTCGGATATTATTTTATTTTGACAATATTGTTTACAGTAATGACGATTTAAGGCGATTATTTTTACAGTGTCGAGCTAAGCTTTTTTTAAGTTAACCTATACTATCTATTAGATCTAGACTAGATTTAGGTATATATCGGTTTGGTGTCTGGCCCCTCTATTATCGCAGATTACCCGTATTGATGCAGTTAAGGATCTGAGGATGCCCGTTTTAAAGATCATACTCAGGATTGATTGATTGCCGAATACCATCAGGGCTGGACTATATATGATACGGTTGTATTTTTTCGAATAATTTTTAAAATTAAAGTTTGGTATTTTTGTATATGCACATTTAATCGCATGTTATATTTATTGTTTTGTTGTACCAATTCTGAATAAATTTTAGAAATGATATCGAAATAACATTTTTTTGGAAGTTCATTTGGTGTTTCATTTGGTGTTCGTACATCGTTTTCCTGTATTTCATTTGACTGGATAACTTTACAACTTTTGTTTAGAGACCACGGTTTCAAGTCGCCTGCTTAGGTGTTGAGGGAGTTTATATTATATGTTATGGAAATGTATTATTTAATATATATATATATATACTTCATTATGCATTACTAGAAATTTTAGATTTGGGTTCGAAATATGTATTGTATTTATTCAAGTTATTTTTATGCGTAGTCACTGCTAGATACAAAAAAATTATTGAACTCGGACACACAAAATCAATTAAAATTTAATATTGAAATTTTGAATTTTGGAAATTTCGAGATTTGCAATTTTGGGAATTTGGTACATATTTTGTAATTGAGATTTCGTGTCCAACCCATAAATTGAACATATAAATACAGGCAAATCAAATAGAGACAAATGAAATACACGCATGTGATAGTAACCCCATTTAAAACGTACTAAAATGTATAAAATAATTTCACCTAGCCCCATACAGATTTATAGCTCCATACAAATTTCTAACCACATACAAATTTTTTTAAAAATTTGTGATTGTGAATTTTTAAAAACTATGAAAATACTTGTAAAATTTAAAACAAAAAATGTTACACAGAATGTAAGACAGACAAACAAACAGAATAAAAAGGAGGGAGTTGATAAAAACATAACAACACAAGGAACATATTTAAGTCTTAAATTAGTGAAAATTAAGGACATTTTTATTAGTAAAAATTCCAATTATATTTAAAATCATTATCAAAACATATCATAACTTCATGTAATAAAAGCTTAGAGGAATATGTACCAGAAATTAGTAAAATGAATACCAGGAATTAGTAAAACAATGAAAAAAACTAATTAAATTGAAGGTTACAGCAGTAGTGTAAACTTTTAAAATATGTAGAATTGAATAAGCACTTCAATTCAATAAGTCACTTCAAAATAAATAATAAAGCATATTTTTTTAAATAAATTTTAAAATGATTAACAAAAATTTTGTAAAAATTAATAATTGTTACATATCAAAACAAAGTATTCTTTCGATATGTATATTTTTGTCTCTCAATTATTTTTGTTTAAATAAGTTAAATTAAAACTTATTAAAATTTTAATTTAAGTAAAGAAGTTTTTATTTATGTATGAAAATTTTCAAAAAAAATTTGTTTAAAAAGTTTACAATGCCATTGAATTGCTTTTGTCTCGCTAAGAAATTTAATGAATATCATTTATTTATAATTTCTTGATAATTTATTAATTTGTGTCAAAAAGAAATAATAATATTTAAAGTTTTTGAACATGAGTTCAATAAAGTTTGATTGTTTCTCTAAAAATGTGTACCTACTAGTAAAATTTATTTTAAAATCAATAACTTTAAGTTTGTTATATTTTTGTTTTAATAATTATTAAACAAGTTCATTTTTCATATGGGTATGTGTGAATATTTTTGTTTCAAATATTTTCACAGGCTTTTCAATTAAGGTATAAAAACAGGCATTGAATTAAAATTATAAAAACAGAGGTATTTGTTTATATTAAATTAGTAAAAAGTTTCGTATAACAAAATGTTAAAATCAATTATGTAATAACTACAAAAAATTATTCAAGACAAATCAAAATAACAAAAGTAACAAAAGTTTATCTTAGATGCAAACATTTTATTTAGAAAATATTATATCATTTATACATACATACATAATGTTCAGTATATAGAACATAGATTATTTTTATCTGACTGCTGATCAGAAGCTACAGGGTTCGAATCGCACTCAGGACATGGATTTTGTAAACATTTTTTTTTTCAATTATTCTTTAAAAATTAATTTGGAATACAAATTCGATATCAGTGGATTGTTGAAAATAGTACAACATTTTCATTGAATTTCATTGAATTTTACTAAACATGCTTAACAGACAGACGCGTATTTCGTCTAATGGAGTGTTATTATGAAGATAAAGTTGTTTTTGTTTAAAAAATTTAAAGATAGAGTTCTGAAATTTTGCACAGTTACTCTTGATGAAAGAAGCAACTGGACACGGTTCACTTTACAAAGGTATCAAATGACAGATTCGGTTGCTGCCGAACAACTCCTAGCACGTCTCAGGCATATTTCAATAACCAATTGTGTTACAGGCATGAACATTTACATTTAGATACTCTTTCTTTCACAAATAAAGAAATACGACTTCTACTGATTTAAAAAATTTGGACTGGTTCGGGTAGCTACCGCACAACTCCTAGCACGTCTCAGGCATATTTCAATAACCAATTGTGTTATAGAATTGAGAGTTTACACTGATATACTCTTTCGGAAATTATAATACCTATAGGTTTCACTTAAAACTAAAAAGTATAAAATAAAATAATAATGTAAGAATAAAAAATTTTTAAAATATACTTTTATCGAAACCTAACTAGCCGCTAAAAAGTATTAAATAAAAACTGGTGGTAAATGTTGAACATATAGAACTACTATAAGATAAAACACAAAAGTATATAATGAATCTTGCTGTAATATTGGTAAAGGAAATTTTTAATATTTGCCGCTTGAAAAAAATCACCAATATTAAAAGAACATCATAAAGCTTAGTTCTTTTAACATCACAAAGCATTTCCAAATTTTGGACGTAAAATGCTTTACACTCATTTATGAAAAGAAACCACTCTTCTTTGCATTTTTACTCAACTGCTCTCTAACTACTGAAATGCTTCAAATCTTTATCATTAGCATCAGGGATGCCTTCCCAAAACTTATCAGCCGGTTCGCAGTGATATTTTCTTACAATTTTTTTTATTTTTTTAATATTAATATTTCCATCAAAATATTATGGTTTGTCAGAGTAGCAGACTAAGTCAAGAATATTTAACTATCGTTCATATTCTTTGCAACAATAATGTAATAGGATAAAAGAGAATAAAAAAATAATTCAACGAGGTGAAAATCACTTTTATTTTATTTATTCATTTCAAGAGAAGGTTATATAAATATAGGAGGTGGAGGAGGTATAGTAATTATGAGAAACCTTCAAATACAGTTCAGTTTAATTCTTTATTATAGAAAAGGTATAAATGAGAAAAGAAATGATTGCAAATGCAATTGGTATAAATTGACTATTGAGAGACTCACTACTACATTGATCATTTGTTAAAGGCTAAAATTCAGTTCATATAAATTTTTCACGTTACTCTAAATAAATCATCTATATAGAATTCTTAATCAATGCTTTTACATATATACCTATCTATGGTAACTTGATAAAATTTTAAATTTTGTTCATTTTTTTAAAAATTAACTGAAAGATTTCTATAAAGTAAAAAATTAGAATCGCAATGAAAACTAGATAAAATTTGATTCAAATTGTTTATATAAATTTGCACCAAATGGTAAATAAATTTTTTTTTAAATAATTTTTTTTTTTTGCCAAAGTAAATAATTTTTTTTTTCGCTTATTTTAATAGCCGGTTCGCACGAACCATAGAATTTACATCTAACGGTTCGCACGAACCGGTGCGAACCGAAGGGAAAGCATCTCTGATTAGCATATATATATAAGAGATTTGATATCTGTACTGGATACAATAGTTGAGCTCTCCTGGTCATACACTGAAGTTGGTAATAAATTTATTTGACAATTGTTTCTGTATTTTAACTCTGTTTTTATTGGTATTACTTGTCATTGCTGTCAAATTAACTAATTTTACCCGAGCTCTCATTTCTATTGATACGTCCCAAACAAATCTACTGATTATACAATCATTTGCTATAATCGATAAATAGCATGTATTAATATAGTATTAATGGAATTTTACTAATATTTGTTAAATTGTAAAGATATGATCCGTAGTTTACCCTTTCGACATAAAAACAACCTGATAATCATTATCCTATATCATCGCACTGATTACATGCGCATCTGTAATTTGTTTGCAATCATATCGGTGAAAATTTGTAAACCATGCTTTAAGAAAGCAACTTAATTCACGTTTGTTTCTTTTTTTACCGGTTTACAAGTTAATCTTGAGAACTTCATAGTTGCCACTTGCCAGATATCTGTAGATGAAATTCTAAAATTGCTATAAAAAAAAGTATTTTTTTTTTAACAAAATAGTTATAAAAAAATCGTTGTACAGTGGAGTGGAACTTAAGATGTAGTCATAATGATGAAAACACGATTTTATTTAAGATGAGCAAGAATTCACATTTAATGTAGGTTAATTGAATAATAAAATTATCATTAACATTTTCTATCTCTGATTCTAAATATAGGCTGTTATTATTAAAAAGGCGGATTAACTCACCATACATTTTGTTTTGCTAGATGTCGTATATTATTCTGCAACTGTGATTGAAAATTTATTTAGTATTTTGATTTTATTTTATTTTACTTTTCGGATAAATAAATCCATTACAAAGTTAGATAGATTGGGTCATAGATTATCTATTTCACGTATGCCGTTTTGTATTAGGACTTCTCTAACTCATTATATCTTAAAATATGTCTAATGTTCACCATAAAATTAGGACTATAGAACCAATCCCCAACTGAAAATATAATCTAAAGTGTTGTCATGTTTTGATTGTTTCTCTTTCCAGAGCATGATTAATTTCAGAATAAATGATATTTTAAGACATCATATTAGACAAAATATTTTAGTTTTGGTATTTCATGTTTAAAAATTTAAAATTTCATCAAAGACTTACAATATTTCATATGAATATTTTTTCTTTATTATTATTAGAGCTTGATGAAGTGAAGCGTATATTAAGAAAAAAATTTGTAAATTTAATTCACATCATATTTGGCTTGGAAACTTAAAAATTTATATATTGTGTTGGCATTATTTTTTTTTCAATGAAGTTATACATACATATGTACGTATATATTAGTAGCTAGAAGGCAAATATGTATTGTAAATCTAGGATTTTTGTTCGATAAAAATTTGGAAAAAATGACGTCTTTCTAAAAATTTTCAAAATATTTGAAATTTTTTTTTTATCCAAACTTGATAGAATAAATAATTTATTCAACATATTATGGAATTGACGTAAGAAGTGTAAACGTGTTTTGTAGTATGTATATAGTGTGTACACGAATATGTATGTATATAGTGTATGGTATGTGCGAAGAAAAAGAAAAGGAAGAAATTTTTTATTTTTTACTCCAAGAATTTTAAAATTAAGAAAAAATTCATACATATTTTTATTTTTATAAGTCGTATAACAGTATACTAGTAGGTATATAGAATTTTTTAAGAAACTGTAATATCAAAAATTTTCTTATTTTGGGAAAAAGAAAATATCATCCTTGATAGTTGACGATTCTATATTAAGAAAATTGAATTATATTTTTATTAAAAAAAAAAAAAACAATTTTATTTTTTGTTATGATTTTTTCTTATTGTTGTTTTTAAAAAAAATTTGTTCTTTTTGCTTTTATATAGAAAATTTTATATTTGAAAAAGGGATGAGGACATGAACATGTATAATATTACGTTACATTTTGTTGTTGTTGTTATTGTATGATATTCGGACTATACTTATGATAATTTGAAATTTTATAATACTAATATAATATGATTTATATTACATGGTTTATTTGGGACATAATCTATTTTGTGGTTTTTTATTTTTGATTTGATTGATATTGAGGGTTCCATTATCTATAGGGAACAAAATGTATAAATACTGGAGTTATACCTGGAATTATTACAAAAAAAAAAAATTGCTTTCTTTCTTTTTTTAAATATGAAATTTAGATCAACCTATATATATTTTGGACATATTATATCATTTTATTTATTTGATAGTGGAATAATTTTCTAATCGATTAGATTTTGAGGATTATTTTAAGACTGTTGAAATATATTTTATTTCATCACATTATTTTTGTTTATTTTTTGTTTTTAAAACTCTAGTAGATTACGAAAATTTTCATTTTGAATTTTATTCAAGGCATCCTAGCAACACTACTTGAAACCTAAAATCTTAAAGGAAAATTTTGTATTTGCTCAGATAGCCTATCACTTCTAAAAGCCATAATTAATATCAAGAATCACAGTTCAACAGTTAACACAATCAGAGATATACTCATTAAAACTCAAACAAAATTTAATATTATTTGAATTCCAGGCCATGTTAACATTTCTGGTAATACATTAGCCAACAAAGAGAAATATGCAACAACAGCTCCGAAAATAGCTTCTGATTGGTCATTTAATAAACAAGATTTCAAGCATTTCATTAACAGCACACCAGACACACCAGTAAACAAAATAAAATAAACTGAAACCAATAGTACAACTCCATCAATACAAATAAAACGAAATCTCAATACCCTACAGATATAAGTAAACAAGAACTTAAAAACTATATTCGTCTTTGAATAGGATACACAATCTTACCAATTAATACCTATTTACAAAATCAATAAGAAACCCAGTTTGTCAACATTGCAACTCACCTAGTACAACAATTGCATATTCTTTAATAATCAGAGAAACATATTATTTTCAAAAATTTCTACCATCTAACATCTCAAAGAAACAACCACCGACAATATTAAAATAATAAATAAATTTTTGAAAACAATTAACTTATTTGATAAGCAATATAAAAAAAAACTGTAAACTTTTCTCAATATAAATAGCTCTATATATAATACTGTTAACTTTTCAGCTGTAATTTTATTTTAAAAAAATTTTTCTTAACTAAAAATAAAAAAAAAATGAAAAAATCAAATTAGAATATTGTAATAAATTAAACTGTTAAAATTGTGTTAAAATAAAAACTGTCTAATAAAATCTAAATAAAAAACGAGCCAAAGGCCAAGATCTGCAAAATAAAAAATCAAAAACTTAATTTAAAAAATTAAAAAAACTCAAACTTTAACAAAAGTTAATAAATTTTAGAATGCTCTCTCAAAAGCCACTACTAACCACTTTGTGTTAAAAAATAAAATTTTTAAAGCCAAATTAATTAAACAAATAAATTAATCAAAAATCAATACAAAAAATATATAATTGAATAACATATTTTTGCTTGAAATACAATAAACAAATTTCAATGAATTTATAAGGTGAAGTTGTGTACCTAATAGCAACGTATTCCAAATTATTGAAGTCTTTACAAAAAAAAGTTAAATGTTTGAGTTTACCAATATAACATGTGATTACGAAGTTCAGACTATTTGGCGAAAAGAAAAATAGAATAAATACAAAACGAACATTATCAAGATGACATGAAACAATTCTACACTAGTATTAAAATGCAGGCTTCCAACTAAGAGTAAATGCATACAAAGATAGACAAGGTCGGTCTGAGAAAAATACGCTCATAACGCAATACGCAAATACGCTCTCAGAAAATAACGACATTATGAATAGATGGTATGAATATTTCAATGAACTATTAAATATAAAACACGAGGAGCAACTGGGGAAACAGATTACAATACATACAGCAGAACCATTAATTATGACACCTTCATACGAAGAAGCTTTAAATAAATTAAAGAATGGAAAAGCTCCTGGGTAAGATAAGCTAACAGCTGAGATTCTAAAAAAGGGTGGTGAAATTCTGCATAGAAAGATACATACTTAGCTTAATATGTACAATATGGGTACGGGAGTACGACAAGTAGATGCCTTATCCGCATTATTATTTTGTATACGTTAATACTACATTACGCCATAGAAAAATTAGAAAAGAATAGCCAGTATATTCAATATGACAACCAGAATAGTAGCATATTCGGATGACATATTAATGATTACATGGCAAAAAATTTAAGATATATGGCACAAGTATTTGTACAACTAGAAACCGAGACAAAAAAGTAAGCTTAAAAATCAACGAGGACAAAACTTATTAGTAGAATATTATTTTCTGAACATAATCCATATGTACCTACTATATAGCAATGGCAAGTTCAAAACAATTTAAAAAAAATTTGTTTTGTGAAACTTGCAGGTTTGCGCACTAAATTATTATTGCAGTCCCACATACTTGTGCTATATTATAGTTGCGAACGGCCAAGAGGCATAATACACTTTTAACTTCGTTTCACTTGGTATTTTTATTTTTATATTTAAATAAAATTCCGTTTAACGAGCTTAGTTTATTCTATTGTTATGGACTTGTTAGCTTAATCTATTATCTAAAATAAATCCTAAAAATCTAATTTAATTAATTTCCTCTAAAAAAGTATTGCCGATTCTCATATTTCATTTGGGTATCTATGTTTCTTCTACTTGATTTATAATTAATAATTTTTGTCTTTGAAGAGTTTAAAGATAATTTGTTAAGTCGAAAAAATTCTGATATAATAGTCAAATCATGATCAATAGTTTACATATTGTTCTGTGACTTAAATAGCTTTCCATTATTTTCAGAGATTCTACCAATAGAATCCAATCTTATGATCATCAGCTTGTAATCAATGCAGTTAAAAATTTTCTTTAAATCGAGAAAGAGTCCCGCCACCATATTACATTTTTCAAGACTTTTACAAATTAAATCAACTACGTCTGTAAGAGTATTTTCTGTACCTATACCTTTCAGAAATCCGAATTGATATGGGTGCAGAAATCTATGACTATTTAAATGATTTTTATTCTTGAATACATAAATTATTCTATTATCTTAAAAAATACTGAAGGCACACCAGTTATAGGTCTATAATTACTGACCTCTGATTTACTACTTGCATTTTCAGATTGTATTTCAGCTGAGCATGTGTTCCATGATTGATCATCTGCTGAACATGTGTTGTGAATTTGAAATCGAATAATTATTAAGAACAGCCCAAAACTTCGATTAATTAACATAAAATTTATTCTAACTTCAAATGCTGTTTTTTTTTTGTATAGTTTGAATGGAAAAAAAATTTTCCTTATATGTATATAAATTTGATAGTCATTTTGTAATTACTAAAAATTATACTTAAATTTGTAAATAAGATCCGATAAACTTAAAAATATTTACTAAAGAAAACATTTTACATTAGTAAATTTACTCCGCCAACGAAGGTTAATAATAATAATAACAAAGTTAGTTTATAGAAGTCAAATCTTAATTTCTAATTTACCAATTAGTACAAAAGTTTGCATATTTACAGTATTTTATTCTATGTAAAAATTTCTATTCTATCAAATTTATTTTTATTTACTTAATTAAAAATAATAAAGTTAAAATTAAATTTTAAAACTCATTTAAAAAGAAGTGCATAAAAAGAGAAATAAGAAAAAAAATAATAAACATGCTTTATTAATTACAAGCCAAGCCGCCAAAAGTCTTAAAATATCAAAGAAAAAAATTTTACTTCTCGGGAATAACACGGGAACTGAAATTAAAAGCAGATGACAATTTCCAGGTTATATTCTTATGAGTTTTGTTGTTAAACAAGAATAATTGAAGAATTATGAATATAATAAGAAAATTACAAAACAATGGAATGTACAATATTGATATACATCTACTCATAATATCTGGGTTATACACGAATATGCTTATTTCCTTTGTTAAAAATAATTCTATGTTGTTATACATATACATACATACATATACATGTATGTTTGTTTCCGTACGGAAATGTTTTATTTTTTTTTGTTTTCTATACAAACGTATGTTAAAAATTTGTTTAATTATGCCCATTATGCAAAAAAGAAGCTGATTAAAATTTTCATAATTTTTTCTACCTTGAGGAATTAAAAAGAAAAATAAGGAATGGCTTAGGGAATTTCTATTTTGCGCAACAAAATATTTTTCGTATTTATAAATACATTCTAGCTTCTATTAATACGTTTATAAGTCGCAAGAAAATATTTTAATTTTATATTTACATATTCCTCTGAAATGGTACAATTTTAAATGAAGATGCAGTAAATTTGGGGTGAAAATGAAATTAAAAATTTTGAATAGAAAAATCTATTTTAATTTCAATGCGGCAATCATTAAACTCACTATAAGTTAATTAAATTTTTTTCTTTTCTTTTTAACCTTTGTTGCAGTATTTCAGGTCAACTGTGCTCGTCTGTAAGGGTTCAGGTCTTTAGTTACGTTAGGTCTTTAGTATGGTGCCGTTGTATACTTATAACTGGTGGACTAAGAGTGATGTAATTGGACAACATGGTTTCATCTTTAATTGATTTTTTAAGTTAAAAATAATTTTTTAGATTAATAATTTTATGAAGCGGTTTTGGTAGTTGAGCGGTTAAAAACTGTGATCGATTAGAAAAGAGTGTATGTTAATGAGAATTAGTGGTTGATACTCAATTAAGATTTAATTATAAAATTACACAATATATGCATATAAATTAATTGTTGAAAATCTTCGACTATTTTCAACAATTATACAAATTTTACACAAGTTTTTTTAATATCTCGATATTGATTGTATTTTTGATTTTCTAGTAAAGTATTGGTTATTAGCCTCTATGGTGTTTCTTCTCGTGGGTGTATAAGGCTTAAAAGAAATTTTCTACACCGAAATTGATTTTACGCTATCACCATGAATTCATCCCAAGTTTTTTTTTAACACACGCTTGCTTCACTATTAAATTTCAACCTACTTAGGTATCCTTTAAAAAACATCAAAAACGTTTAAACAAACTATTTGCAAAATCAAATTATTGTAATTTTTGTAATAGGGCCCTGTGTTGTATTTCTGTTATTTAGTATTGCACATATTTGATTGCTGGATAGTTTGTTAGCTTGTGATTTTTTTTTTTTCAAATCATTGTGTTAGAATAAAACACACATTGTATTTTCAAAAGGATATTATGGTATGAATATAAAGGCAAAGTAGTATTGAATAACTTTTTATTGTTTATTGGTCTTAATTTATTAATAGGGGCACAATCAAAATTGCAGAAAAAAATTATGTAAATTATTTATTGATGTAAAGACGTAAATCTTAGCGAAATAAGAACTTTTAACTTGATAAGTATTTATTAATAACCTGATTCTCGGGGGAAATAAATAAATAAATGTATATTTTTATTTTAGAATGTAAAATTATGCAATACATTTACATATGTCAACATCCTATGATATGTATGGCTTTGTGCCTCAATTGAACAACAGTGTACTATATTTTAATTATAAAAGTCATTGTTGTCTTTTGTACTTATAGTATTTTAAAATAATTATAAATAATTTAATATAAATATAAAATTATGTAAAGATATTTTCTGAAATTGACATCAGAGCATAAAAGCGTTTATCAAGGACATCGACCTTATACAATACTGAGATTAGCGGGGAAATACAATAGATCTTAAGAGTTCGCGATTACATAGAACTCTCCATTAATAAAAAAAAATAAAATTTTTAAAAACAAAAAAAAACTTAATAATTCGTATATTTGATTCTTCATCAACCGTTGCACGCTCGATCACATATGTGATATTGCTAATATTATCTTTGATTGTTATTTTAAAAGTATTACTCGTATGTTTGGAATTTAAAAAATATATTATGTAAGAAATCTTCCCAATACTTACGAGATTATTTTAACTTTGGCATATCATTCATGTGTAATTTTTGGAAACAAGTGCTGAGCTGCGTATTATTACTTTCACATTTTATAGACTATGTAAGAATATGTATTTTTTTCTCGATTAAATTTTATATAAAAATAAATTTTAATGCAAAAGAAATGGTAATTGAAAACAACAATAATATCGAAAATGCCATATATGATTTGAAAATAATTTCAATAACAACAAATTTTTATAGGACATAGCATTTCAACTTTCACAACGCATCTCGAATTCGCAAAGGAAATATTATTCGAATTTCTTATACGATTAAGTCTTACACACCCTGCTTCATTAACATGATCTTATCACAACAAAAGTTTAATGTACTAATACAAAATCTTTTTTAAATCAAACCACAAACTATTCATAATAATAGTTACGTGATAACATTTGAAATATGTCTCTAAAATGTTCTTTAGTTTCATGCACTAATCTCGATACAAAATCTGAATCAATTAAATGTAATTATTTTTGCCAATGAAAATTTCATGGAGCGGGCATTGGTTAAAAATGGTAATAGTTACTTTTTAAAATCTTAAATAATTTTGTTTGCGATGATTATTTACAGCTTGATGAAGTTATTAGAATAGAAGAATATAGAAGAACAGTCTCGGATTATCATAAGAGCTACAAAAGCGCTTGATTCAAATTGAGAAATTTTTTCACATTTGTGTCACAGGATAGGTGATTCTAAATCTAATGATAATTACAACAGTGATGAACAAATGAATATTAAAGGTATTATAAAACAAGAGTTAGACAGTGCAACGGAAAAACTCAGCCAATCACTTAAGTTGGCTCTGAAATCGTTGGTAGATCCGGTTATATTAGAAATACGAGATAGGTATTAATGATATAGCTAAAAGTCAGAATCAACTATTAACGGAAATTAACGAATCGTACATTTCATTAAAAACAATTTAAGCTTATAATCAAATGCATGCACTTCATCAGAGCGGCGTGAAACTGTAGAAACATTTAAGATATTAGAAGAAATATCAGTTTATACATATACATTCCGTTAACCTTATTGCACACATTCCGTCAACCTTGAGTATGAAACCGAAATATATTCACTATTAACTGAATTAGAGACAGCCGATAATTTGAATGTTAAATTAGTCTCGGAATTATCTATCATTAATAAGAACACCACAAGATTCGAAACTAATGTTAGCCGCTCATTCAACTAAACAACTTCCAAATATACGATTGCCCAAGGGAACTATCAGCGATATCCAAAAAGAATGCTCAACATATCCATCATTAATGGTATTCAGTCCAATAATTTCCGCCTTAATTTTTTTTTTTTTTTTTTTTACACTCTTGACGGTAACTTAGGTAGAATCACATTTTCGTGCTTAATTAAGTACGGTACTGCAATTTTACACTACAATATTTCGAGTCTTTATTTAACAAATTACTGGCTCTACTCATTAAATTAATGTCTGAGCATCATCTTTCATACCCGTTACTCAAAATATTTTAAACAAGAAACAATCTGATACATTTATACCTACAACAACTAAAACAGTATTGAGACTTGAAAATACTTGGGACTTGGGTGTTGCACGGGAAAGTAATTGTGACCTCCGTAGCCGAATGGTAAAGCACTCAAATATGGTGTTGTACAGTGTTGTATAAAAGAGCACGGGAGAACCGCAAATTTTTTCAAATGATGAAAATTTCTGAAAAAATCATTTTTAATCCGTATTGGTGTTAATATAATATGATAATTTAATGAACAATATAATAATTAAAAACTAATAAAAATAATATAATATACAATATATAAAATACATACAAATAATTACTATAAAAAGGTGTTTATGCGTAGATTATTGTGCGTAAAAAAAATTAATATGTATGTATAGCAATTTAAATTTTTACAACGGTTCGTCCAAAATTTTATTCTTTTTCTTTGCAGCTTCTGTACTTGATGTTAAATGATGATATTAATTGATGTTGTCAAAAATATCCATTAATGTATCTTTCTCTTATTTTATCAACATTATTTATGATTCTATAAGTTTTTACAATTTGCTGATACTGAAAAATATCTTTAATAGGCAAAATTCTATTTTCGGAGTACAATCTGTAAGTGTTAGGTACCAACGGCAAGTTCAAAACATTTTTTAGTAACTTATTTTAAGAGATATAATGGGAATTTGTAAACGCTTTGTGATGTTTTTTTAATATTCGTGATTTTTTTCAAGCGGCAAATATTAAAAATGTCCATTAACAATATTCCAGCAAGATTCATTATATACTTTTGTGTTTTATCTTATAGTAGTTCTAGATGCTCAACATCCACCACTAGTTTTATTTTCTACTTTTTAGGGGGCTAGTTTGGTTTCGATAAAAGTATATTTTAAAAATTTTTATTTTTACATTATTATTTTTTAATTCAAAATTAAAATAATTTGTACAAAATCTCTCTTCCGCGTTAAAATTTTACATCGATAAAATTTATGGATTTCGTCGACAATGTTTGAACGGTATCGAAACATAATACGCATTTTTGCGTTTTGACATTTCATTCGATCAAGTCGTAATCGTTATCCAAATACAAAATAGGCACCATAATTAATTATATGTTATTTCGAGTAGTTTCTGTTTTATAATTCCTAGTGACTTTAAAATTACATCACTACTGTATATTTTAATTTCTAATTTTTTTTATATCAATTTAAATCATATATTCAAATACCACAATGAATTTCAATGGTCTAAGTGTGTCAGCGTAAGCCGGCACCCATCTATCACACCTGTAAGCCGTCACCCATCTATCACACCGGCACCTACCTATCTAAATAAATTTAAATGATCCAATAATTAATCCTTTATTAAATATTCTTGTGTTTCTATGAAAATCTAAAAAAAAAAAATATTGAAACTGAAAGCAAAATAAAAAAAAAACTCATATCTTTGTATTTTGGGTAAGTTTTCATGATAAGATTAATGTGGAATTTGTTGGTTCATTTTAATTTCATTATTCTAAATTAAATTTTAAACCATACTTACATAACACATAGGTAAGGTACTCAGACTGATATAATAATTTTAATATTTAAATGTTAGTAGAAAAATTCTGGTGATTGGCAGAGAGAGTTAAAAATAAAAAATTATCTTGTCTTTCAAATAAAAAATAAAAAAAAAAAAGTAGGTACCATAAGCCCTAATCATGTATTATTTCATTATAAATGTATGAATATAGGGATAATAATAAGAAAAATTAAATTTTTTTAAAAAATGTATTTAGGATTTTTGAATTTAAATTGTTGTATTTCATAAATGAGTGATTCTTCAGAAATACCCAAAATTGTTATAGTTGTAGTCTTTATGTCTAGAATTTTTTTTTTTTTTTATAAATAAAAGAGTTGAATTCAGACAATATTTAAGTAGAAATTTTATTTTGTTAATTGCTCATTAGACCGAACTGCTTTTGTAAAAATATCAAACTTAACAACTAAAAATGTATTGCATGAGGAATAAAAAACTAAAATAATATAAAATTAGAGTCCCAACACAGAACTAATAATTGAATAGAATAGAACCAAAATAATAATTTGGGTATTCGGATAATTATTTGTTCCAGCATTTCCATTCTCCTAATAAATAAAAAGAGTAGAGAATGGGGATACTGGTGTTTCAGCATTTTCTTCTCTTCGTAAAAATGACTTCTAGTAGCCCTAGAGAATGAAATTTTCGGAAATGAATAATGATGTTCTGCTGAATGTCAATGGATGGAACAGAATTCGTTTTTCTTTACTATTGAGTGAATGTGTAGCGAATGATGTTTTTTAAGTTAAATTAATAAAAAATTATTATTAAATTTTAAACAAAAAAGTTGAAAGCTGCTTCTAAGCTGCTTCTATGAACAAGAATGACAGCTAAAGAATTTTCTGCGCGCCTGCGCAATTTTTGTTTTTGTTCATAGTGACAAAGGAAAAAATCTGCAAGACAGCGACGCATGTTTTACACAAATACGAACACGTCTTTAATTACGTATGTGGTTGCACCATTGGATGTAATACTTCAAAACAAAATATGCACAAAATCTAAAAAATTTAATTTAATATATTGGTAATGAAAATATTATAATTTAAGTGAATCAATACAGTTAAAGTAGCAAATAATTATACCCAGTAATAATTACACCTAGCATCGCTTCCTCAATCTGCGGATATATTTAATTAATAGTTGCTAATAATTCATAAATATTAATAACAAGTAAAAATTACTATTTTTGATAAATTTAGCTTCAGATATTCCATATTTCCATCTTCACTTTGCAACATGCAAATCCTATAGAACTTTGTGTGCGAAAGAATTTAAGAAGAAATTACGACAAATGTAAAATCTACATTCTCTCGGATAGTAAAACAGCCATACTAGGTATTAATTCATATACCATCACATCAAAGCTAGTATGGGATTGCTTAGATATACTCAAAATGCTGGAAAAAAAACTAATAAAGTAATACAGTAATGTGGGTACCAGGGCATTCCGGCATTGTAGGAAATGAAGCTGCAGATTATCTAGCTAGAAAAGCATCGAACACCCCTTTCATAGGTCCAAGTCCGTTCTCTCTCAAGTCTGTGCTGAAAACGGACTTTTTCCTAGAAAAAGAAAATATGTAATTTAATAACTAGAAACTGGTTATATCAAGTGTTTAGTTTGAAAAAGGATGTCGAAGTATACTTGGCCACATGTCTGAAAGTTATTTTAGTCAAGTCTATTGTCAAAAAATTATAAAGGATAAATAGAAAATTTATAAAAATGGAAGAAGTGTTTCCATCAAAAATTACGAAAATTAAGAAATTTTTAGAGTAAGTAGCAAATTTCTGAAGAATTACCCATAATGTATGGCTTTGCATGTTAATATATGTATGTATGTACTCATATGTACTTATATATATTGTAATCAACTGTTCTCACGAAAGAATTTTTATTTTCAAAAAAATATGAATTATTTAAGTATACACACATTTGTATTATAGGTATGTATAATAAGAAGAATTTACGTCACCAGGATCAAGGATAATAATTAATCCTTGAAAATAAAATTAAGAAATATTGTTAAAATATTTTCTTTCTTTTATTATTTTAATTTTTATTGAATAATTTAATTATAATTTACTAAAACACAAAAATTCTTAAGAATATTATAAACAAAAAAAACCGTTAGAGAAGAATAAAAAAACATGCATTTATATATATCTTCCCATGTTATATATATCTGCTATATGTTTGTGTGTGTGTATGATTTTTAAAGATTTTTTTATGCGAATTTAGATAAACTTAAGAAAATAATATTCAAAGCATTAAAAAAAAATTAAAATATTATTTTCTTGTAGCATTCTTCTTTATAAAGTCAAGTGACATCGAGGGAATATAATACAAATAGGCTGCTGTAAAATTTTAAAATTGTTCTTGAGGTTCATCTATTTGATTTCGAATGTGTTTTTGTTTAATAATTTTTGTATGTGTTTACCTGCATATTAATATTTCAGGTCTTCTTCGGGATGTGTGAACAATTTTATTTTTTTGTTTAATCCCAATGACAAGGAGCTAGGGCGTTTTTTTTTTATCAAAATCAACACGCGACAATAATTTTGTAAAATGGTCAACTTTTATGACAAACTTTTGTTTCATAAAAATTTAACAAAAATTGTAAAACTACTATTTATTAATTAAATTTTATTACAAAATTGTAATGTTTTATATTTGTGTAAAGTATTGCCAAATTTGTAAATTCTTTATTATACAGTGAACCTGCAGGCCAATTACAGATCCTTTTCTCTTCCAGAATGTTAGCCTTTTTAATATACAAAGATAAACAAAAAATTTAGAAAAATTAGAGAATACAACACTTAATATATAGGTAATATAATAATTAATAACTAATTGAAAAAATTGAACAATTTAAGAATTCAAGATATAGATTTTCTATTTTTAAAAATTCAAAATTCAAAATTATTTAAGTCTGTGCTTCATTGGTTGGCTTATAATCTAAAAACAATTTAATTTAATTTGTAATTATAATCTTTTTTTAAAAAAAATATATTAAAGTACCTTCTTAGTCTAATCAGAAATTCTAAAAATTAAAAAGAAAATAAAAGATCAGAAATTTTAAAAATTAAAATAAAAAGAAAATGTTTTAAGGTGTAACTGTTTTCAAATTTAAGATTCGGTGATATACTAGATGGAAGTGTAATCTAATCATTTCCTGTTACCTATCACTCCTTAATAGAAATTGTTTCCGAATTCGAACTTTTATTTCTTATCCCTTGACAATGGGAGTATATTCCTCATCATTATTGCTATTGCTAATCTGATGGTTGATAGGAGTATCACGTATTTTTCATATGTTATTGAGTTAATCTAAAAGTATAAATATTGTTAGCTTAAATACTTTTAGAAAATTTTCCTATACGTTTTTTTCATTACAAACCTATTTTCAGAACAAGAACATGTCTTAATTACAATATCATAACTTATGTATGAATTACCTATAATTGGAAGTCTGCGAAGTTTTCAAGGTTATATGTATTTTATTATTATCGTATTTTCATTATAAAAGGATTAAAAATGACCCCAAAACAGATTATAATGAAAATTCGAAAAATTTATAGATATTTTATTACAATTATTTACTTTAAAATTTACTATTATATTTAATAGTAATATCAATAAAAATAGTATAATAATAATAATAATAATGTGAATAGGAATTTTGTATTATTTCATAGACATTGTATAGACATTGTAAATAATTAAATTATTTAGTTTTTGTTTTTTTTTTATTTTTCGACTTTAAGGACTATAAATTTATTTATGGTAGTTAAAAAACAAATTATTTTTTGAATATGTAATAATAATATAACACTATAACAGTAAATTTTAACTATAAATGTAATTATTATGTTTGAAATTACCATAAAAAATTATAAAAGATAATTAATTAATTGAAAAGGTAGGTATAGGTGTATATTTAAATGATGGGGAAATAATAAAAAAAAATATTGCTGTATTACACTTATTTACATTTATTCAAGTGGCAACGATGAAGTTACTGCTAGAATACCAAATTTTTAATATGTGTATTTAAATTTAATACTATTTTTTAATAATACTATAATGGAATGGAAGTGTTAATGACACAATTTCATTTTGGTGATAAAAGTGAATTAAAAATATAATTTGGAGCATAATGAAATTATTTTTATAGAATAAGGATATTTTGGAAGAAATAAAAATTTCGTTGGACTTGACTTACATAATTAATTGTCAATACTGGATGTAATGGATGGATGATGCCATCTACAATTTAGCATATAAGTACTATAATGATCTACCTAAGAATATAAAAAAATTAATGAATTTAATGAGTTTAAAAAACAATTAATGAACACTATTTGTCATTAATACAGTTAGATTTAATTTAGGTTAATAATTAATATTTTAATAAAACAAATAATTTTAAGTTTTAAATTTTCTTATACAACTTACTGTACTACATATTACTATTTTTATATTGTAAAAAAATGTGAACTATTATAGAGTATTGCACGTAACATTTTATTGTTAGAAGAACAAAATTAAGGTTAAAATCCCTATAGGCACTAAAGGTGATATAATGATGTTTTTATGGGAATATTGTGATTAATGTTGCTATAAGAATGTTCTTATAGCAATTTCGGGAGTTTTTATAAAGGGATTTTTAGCAACTGCTACAGCAATGTTATTATAGAATTGCTAGAATAGAATAGTAGTAGTAGTAGTGTTTTTATTTTACTATGTATTCCTACGATGTTACTAATAAGATCACTGTATATTATATATATAAAATAAATATTTTGCAATGGCCATTATTTTCTATTCTACAAACTATTATTTTTTTAAATAAACAAAAACTTTAAGCATTAAGTATTTCTTATAATAATTCTAAAATTATTTCATTTTTCTTTGTGTTAATTTTAAAACTATAGTAATTAATTATAATACACCTTATATGAGCTATTAGACTCTTTTAGGTTATTTGAATAAGTAAATAAAAATAAATAAATAAATATTTTGCATTTTCGCAAAAGTATAATTTTTACTTAAAAGAATATTTAATATTTTTAAACTATATTATTTAACATTTCAAAGATGCAATTTCAAAAATTATTTTTTTAATTTATTTAAAAATTTGTTTTTTTTTTTAAGGGAAATGCATTTTTTCGAAGTATTATTATAATAAATGTCTATTATACCCAGCCAAATTTTGCCTTTTTGCCATAATAACTATAAGTCTTAAAATAATTATTCTTAACCGGAAAATATATTATTTACTAGTAAGACATTTCTTATATTATATTATATAAAAATATATAGTTAATATCTATATACCTTTCTCATGAAATAAATTCCATAAAATTATTATTTTACAATAGAAAATAATACCTATCTCACTCTCGCATAACATAAATTATTTCAAATGAATTTCATTTCAAAATAAAAACATACAATAATATACATGTATACTAATCCTATAATAATATTACAGTAATTGCTCCGGTGCCTTATAGGATTCTTTATTTTAGTGCTATAACTTATTTTTAACATTACAACAATTGCAGAGCACTCAAATTAACACTAATACCTCTATTAGAGTGTTTGTAATAGTGTTATAAGAGTGCGCAAGAGATAACAATAAAGTTATCTTATAGCATAACTGATTCAAAACTACATTGAAATATAAAATAGGTTTTGTGCTGAGAATTTACTTTCTATATGGATTTTATAAATGCGTTTACGCAATATACATATCTATTTGTTCTAATGTAATTATAAAAATTATCTTTAATATAATTGTTGTAAGCGGCCTGGTGTTATGTAGTATATCTGTTGTCAAAACCAATTATAAAACTATAAAATGTTAAATTGTATTGTATTTTTAATTTTAATTAAGAATAACAGTAAAAAGTTAATTTCTTTTGTGGTCTCTAATTTTTTATTAGATTTAAAAAGATTTCTGTAATTTCAAAAAAATTCACAATCTACTCGCTTTCATCTCTAATAGATACTACTTTTTTGGCTCATATTTAAAAATCAGGTTAGAGAAATTGTTCATTAAAATTGATAAGATCAGTACGAAATAGCTGGACGTAACAATTTGATTAGTTGATTAATCTGCTTGTTGATTTATAATAAACAATATAGTAATTTTGCCCCATGATTCCTCCTAGATAAAAATAATTAAAATAACTGCCAAGATTATTCAAAATCCTATACATAACATAAAGGCACCCATATACTATACATGCATTCATGTACAGTATAGTATAGAGCATGTACCTGCAAAATGATACTTGATAGGATTTGGTGTTTATTATCGGTTATACACGCCAACTGCGTAATTTTCAAAAAATTGGATTTTTTTTTGTTTGTACATGCATGCATGCGTAGTATATTTTTAAATTTCACATTTCAACAAACGTTGTGGAAGCGTTAATAACAATTCAATCAAAAATATACAAATGAGCGTATATGAAATATACTGTATGAAAACTTACCATTTTTGTGGAAAGTTAAAAGTAAGGAATATTCAAAGAGAATATTAAAAAATAATGCATATGTGCTTTTTGGTTTTTTTATTGCTAGAGCTAATCAATATAATTTCAAACAATGGTAAATTTTATGACTGTTCATCCAAATTTGGCAAAGAGATATTTAACAAATACAAATGCTCGAGTAGGAGCAAACAGAGCATGGGAAACTTTAGTTGCGGAGCGTAACTCGTTTTAAGGTCGGGTTTAATTTCCTCCATTACATACACAAAGGCTTCTTTTGATAGCCTGAAACTTTTTATAAATGTAAAAAAAAAATATCATGAAAGCAAAATAACCTTCAAAAATAGAAATAATTAACGTACCTTTTATTTGGCATTTCTAGCACATTAGATCTAAATAGCTGCGCAATCTATTTTATTTTTATTTTTAATATTATTATTATTAAACTTTTCTTTTTCTGAAAAAAAATTGTTTGAAGTAAAACAAAATTTGACAATGAAATGAAATGTCAAAAAATTAAATTTAAAACTTTACAATGGCAGCACTATTTTCGAATGCGAATTTGATACATAGTACCAATTGATTTTCGCATCGCAGCTTAAATTCGCAAATGTTTGCGATGCGAATTTCTTACACAGTTAAGTACTTGAACTAAAAAACATATCAGACATGAGCCAAAATGCATGAATAGTATATGGTGAGAGAATACATGCACAGTTTAAAATGAGTATGAGTGCACGTGTATATGGGCGCCTTAATTTAAAAAATCAATGAGCCGATAGTCCTAGTAGCTAGAGCTTACAAATAAATGTATTGTATTATATAAATAAAAAAATTAATCACTATTAGATGGCAGGAGCAGCTTAGAGAAGGTATTTAAAAGAGAGGTGTCCACTACATTCATGTCTCCGAAATATACAATGAAAAATAGAATTAATAGTTATTTAGTTAATACTACGTTTATTTCCAAAAATTTGTTTCTACATAGACAGAGGCAGAGTCTTCTTATACTTAAGTTAGAGTTTAGATTATAGTATCTTATCAGCTACGATTTTTATTTTATTCTATTCTTATTTAAACAGAATTAATAAATCAATTTAAATTCAATAGAAGCGTTACAGAAAATATAGAAATTTTATTCATACTAAATTTTGGCGAACTTAATAGTATGCTAGAAAGTAAATTTTACAATGAATATTGTATAACATTATAAAATATACAGAAATATTTTAAAACACTTAAAGATTTTGAAATTCTAATATAAAGTTATTTTTTTTTTTTTGTTATTCTGTAATGTTTATTCTCATAATTTTCAAGATCCATTTATAAATAAAATTCATAATAAGTTTTTTTTAAGTGAATCTCATCCTTTATTTGGAATTCTCTGTGGTGACAATAGTTCCGGAAAGCTTTAAGCGAAAGAGAACATTTAGTTTTATCAATTTACTAAATTATAAAAAAAAATCAATTATTTAACTACTGATAAAGTAAATTCACTTTCTTTTATATTTTCTGTTATTTTTTGTAAGAAATCAATTACCATTTTTGTGTTTAAAATATTCCAAAAAACCATTTTTCCAGAAATAAAATATTGCCTAATCCTACTAATATATGACCACTTACATTTTGACGTTGCATTGTGCAGAAATATTTGATTTTTAATTTTTTGTGTGTATTTTGACAAGATGATGGATGCATTTTCAAAAATATTTTTTTTTTATTAACTAGCTATAACCTAAATTTATTTACAATCTATGATTTTAGATTTATTTATTCATATTAAAATACAATACAATTCTTAAAATATATTATTTACTAAACAAAAATAATAATCATTCAGATATTCAGAAGAACATGACGTGATATTAAGTATGAGTAGAATAAGCAAATATTTATGGTGTAATTTATTTATTTTGACTTGTAGTAGTGTTTTCCATCGAAGACTTGTGTTTGAATCGATTTACAATATTTCAATTTCAAAAATATGACATTATGGGTATTACCAGACCGATGCGAAATGTTTTACATGGTTTGATTCTTATTACGTATTCTAAATTAGTCTAAAATAATATATTTTTAGCTGCTGAATATGGAAGAAGATCCAATGATATAATGATTTTGTTGTAGTACAGTATGAGAGATGCCATCAGAAGAAGATAAATATATCGGCTATATCGGTTTATTAGAAGTTTATAAAACGACATGGAATGGGTTAAGCTCGGTTGATGAATGGTGAAATTTTCCACATAACGACCATCAAAATTGGCATAACTGGATTTTTAGTATTACTATAGTAATAAAAGTCATAACTCAAAAATTTTTTAAATGCCATGATATATCATTATTATTGAAAAAATATTGAAATTGGCACTCTAACATTTGGTTACAAAATAGCGTGTTTCAATGCATCTCTTCTATACGTAATGATCTTTTAAATATACCAAAAACCAAATCAAGCTATCAATAAGGAATTCCTTGGAAAATGCTAAAAATAGATACACAATAGATAACGGTTTTGTGCTTGACAGATGAACTTCAGGCGACAACATAATAAGCACAAATGTTTAGTTGAACTAATAACTGATAATAAAATCGATAAATTGCTGTATATAGTTTTTCCTCTATGTGTTCCACTTATACTATGTCAGCAATCTTAAAATTTGATGCTCCTTGCGTAGGTGTTGTAAGCTTTTTCACAATAAGAACTTACTGAATAAACCATAATTTGAAAAGTGAACGTATCTCATACAACCTATAGAAGTCATTGAGGATCGTTCGATAATTTTTTCACATTTGAAGCTTTTAGATCCATTTTTACAACTTCATCCTTAATGGATTAAAAAATGCTCTTTTAAATCACCTAGTCGGCACTCTAAAAACCTTATCAATTTCAGAGCTGTTCACATTTAATTGGACGCTCATTATTTTATGCTCAATATTATATCCTCAACAATTTATTTGTGCAATATTTTGGCAAAGTTGCATATGAAAGTTTTTCGGAACTATTGTCATTTTAATAAAAATGGTTTTTTTTTTACTAACTATACAATTAGCAAATAACCAATCCTTGTTTATTCCTATAAAATAATTTACAAATTTTTAAATTGAATTTTCCTAACAAATTTAATTTGATTTTTTTTTATTGGATAAATTACAAAAAAAAAAGAAAAAAAAAACATTTTTATTCACATTTGTCAACAACAATACCCAGAATTCTGACGTCAAAATATAAAAAGAAAATTTTAAAATCCTTATTAAAAAAAATAACAAAAAAAACATTTACCTCAAGAGAATAAAAATAATTAAAAAAACAAAATAATAAAAAAAAAAAATTATAAAAGAAGCAAAAACGAAAAAAAACATGACAGGAGAATATTAAAAATGAAAACAATTGAAGAAGTAACAAACAAACAATTGTGGTTTTTGAATCAATTACAGGATGTTTACAATGTTCGCTTTTAAAATTTTTTGTTAAAATAATATTAATATTGTTAAGGTGAGAGAGAGTTTGTAAAAAAAAAAATCATTTTCTATAAAAATTACAAAAGATTCTAAAATGAAATTTGAAACATGTTCAAGTAAGAATTAAAAAATTAAAAAGCAAACAGCTAATATGGGTTGAAGCAACAACCTCGAAAATTAATTCAAAATTGTTAACCTCGAATCATATTAAAAAAAATTTTTTTTATTGTTTTAATATTAGTACTGCAATGCTGCAAGGGTGTCTTAAACAGATTTATAAAATTAGAAATTTCTACAAAAATCATAATTTCAGATTTTTAAATTAAAATATCGGAAAAGGTTATGAAACGAAAAAACAGCAGCAACAAAAATAATAACAAAAATTAAAAGATTTTTTGTGCGTTCTGTTCAACAATGGAAGTCGATTTTATTTTTATCCTTTTGTTATATGAACGTTTTTACTTTCTGATAGTTTTTTTTTTGTTTTTGTTTATTGCACAATTAGCATTTCAGTTAAAACTGTCATATAAAAATTTTATGAAAGACGCGGAAAACTTTTATGTTAAATGTAGTAGACCAAAGTTAAAAACAATTTTTTTTTCTCTTTTCTTTTTGCTGTGGTTTTTTTATTATTTTTAATTTTTTTTTTGGTTTCAACAAAATAACCTGAAACCATAACAATATATGGAAAGTTTTATTTGAGTCCAACTAATTATAAGGTATGTACTAAAAAAAAAAATTGGGTTTAAGTAAATTAGGTTATGTAAATTTTATTAATAGGTTATTCATAAATAATGTCTACGAATTTTTATTTTTGGCTTTATTGCAGAGTTATGGATTGTGTATTTTCATAAATTAATGTCGACAGTTATATTAACCGATTAAATCAATTGATCAGGGAGAGTAGATCCAATGTCAGAACACTGATAATATGATTTATCACAGAACACGATTCATTTAGCAAATATCTATTCGAAATTTGTAAGTTCCATAACCCCTTACGCGAAATAATCAAATAATATTAATAAATTAAATGTTTGTTGTGCTATATTGGTACATTTCTTACAGTTTGTAAGAAAATATATTTTATTTTTATTATAGTTTTTTTTTTATTATTAATTTATTTTAAATTAAAATTTACATCAAAAATTAGTAAAGTTTTTCAAATAAATTAAAAAAAAAAAAACAAAAAATTTGTCCAGGTAATTAAAAATATTAAGGCTCAAAACTAAAGCACCCCTCTGTAAAAATATTATAAAAATGCAAAAAAATATACCTTTTTCTATGGATTTAGCCTTAAAAAAGTGATTAATATTTGGTCCAGTATCCATGTTATTGATTATGACACTGTGGCAGCAATTCTTTTTGGCATGGAAACAATCAAATTATTAATGACAGCTGTTGGTATGTTTTGCCATTTATCTTTTACTTAATTAAATAACATAGATTTTTTGGAACACTCTCTTCGATTTGAGTTATGATCTACTCTTTCTTATAAACTTGCTATAATCTTTGGACTTAAGGATTTCTCAGTTTTTCGCCACATAACTTGTGTGTTGAAATAGTTATAAGCGATACTGTAGATGCAGATTGTGTTTACATGAAGAGAAAGTCTCTTATTACCCGCTCTTTAAATGTGATGCCATAGCTCGTAAAAGATACCTATATATAATTCTAGTTATACATATCGACTTATTCAGAAATTTACTGTAACGTAATAATAGCGTGCGCCAGGGCGTCGATCTGCAATTTTAAACGACCAAACGGAGAAGTACAATTGACCTGAAAAGGGCGCGTTTTCACAGATAATACAAAATGTAATCCTATATATGAGACTGCTGTGGAAAAAAAATTGGGCAGTTGTAAATTTTTATAAATATGCTATTTTTACTATTATTTTTTTAATTATCTCTTTTCTCTCTTGATCTAGAACAAGTTAACAATTATGGGACATATTTCAATTTTCTATTTAGTTTTTGACAACAATTTTTGTTTCATTAGAGAATTGTTGACAAGTTTCTGCATATTGAAGATGGTTTTGAGCTCCATCATGTGGTTCTAATTAAAGCTTTGAGATTGTTCGTTGCTGATTGTACCTGTAGCTTTAATAACCAAATATTTTCAATAGTATTTAGATCTAGGCTAGATGGAGTCCATTACTGTGATATTTTTGAAAAAAAAACTAGCTATGTTATAACAAAGAAAATATTCAGAAATGAAAGTGTAATATCTAACCTACTGAAGAAACATAAACAAAAATTTATTCTTACGTTTCGAGCAGTGTAAGATAGCCTAGAACATTGTCTTGTTGAAAAATGAAATCACTAGTGTCTCAAAAGAGCATATGAACAGAAGGCTCCAATTCATTTTCCAAAATGTTTATATAACTATCCTCATTAATTTTTGAGAAAACAAAGCATAATCTTCCTAATTCTGGAGCAGAGAAACATTCACATGCCATTACACCTTAAAATTTGGATGGTAACATTTGCATGCATTCATTGGTTAATCATTCACCTACTTTTCGCGTAATCAACTGTCTGCCATTACTGCTGTACACTATAAATTGGCTTTCATCTGAAAATATTACCTGCTCCAACAAGAAATGTGTTCTTTTGCCAATGTAAGCCTGTGTATTGGCTTCAACTAAGGCTTCTTGACTGGACAATGTGCATTTAACCCTTCCTTCAATAGTCTATATCGTACTAAACTGGATGAATTCGTTGTTCCGTTTGCTCTATACAGAGCATTTCGATAATCTGTAGACGTTTTCAAACAGTTTCTGAAACTGTAAATTTTTATAAAGTGGTCCTGCGATGTGTCACATGGTTATCCTGATCCTTTAGTGCTATGAACACACCTGATTTCATAATATTTTTTCAGAATATAAGCCACTTTGTCTTTAGAGCAACACAATCTTTCAGCAATTTGCCTTGTTGATAAATCTTTCCGGGATAGCACAATCATATTGCTCTTTAACTCGTTACTTATTTTATTCATTATTATTTTAATTAACGCTTCACACTTTATGCTCACAACTAATCAATATTTAAAATTTTAGTCCTTTATATATCCAATACAGATAGATATTGGATATATAAACATGTCAGAAGAACAAAACAGCCAACCTGTTTATAAATTTCGGAATAATCACATTTATTACATGAAATGCAAGCATAAATTTCAAATGCCCAATTTTTTTTCACAGCAGTATATAATACCCTATAATACAGATATTACAACAAACGATATAATAAATCAAATTTACAATAATTATAGTCTAAATTGGAAAAGACAAAACTAAAATTTTCTTAGTGTTCAGATCTAGTGTCTGGATATGCACCGTCCATTTTTTTTTATTATTTTTTATTGTTTGTAAATAAAAGCTTTATTAAAATCACCTACCAGTGACCGAATCCAGTGAGTGGATTTATATTCCGCCAGCCGATTATTTTGTTCCCAGCGTATTGAAATTATTATGTAAGAATATGGAGGGTTACGATGTTTATAATAATAAGTGTTTTGAAATCTTTTTAGTTCTATGTTATCGATTCAAAACATTTTGAGATTCGTCGAAGCTTTTGTAACACCTATAAGATTCTTCGAACTATAGAACGTTTACAATTTGAGTTATTTAACTGGGACTGTTTCTGTTAGCACCATTATCGTAGTACAACATTCCTATACTAATGTAGCTTTTACATATATATAAAAGTTGTATATATACATTAGTATAGCTTTCATATTAAGTCTTAAATTTTTTTAATATTGTGTTGGCAAAAATGTAAACTTTAAAAATTTAAATTATCTAAACAATTTCATATTTTGATTATTATTCATTGAATCATTGATATTATCATTAGTTATTATTCTATTAAGCTATAGGTTGTATTGTGGTTTTGTACATTCTAATAATTTATTTATCCTGTTCAAAATTTTAGACTTAAAAAAGCCTCTGTATGCGTAGAAGCATTTTTGTGCTGCTTGGATTCTATTATTAATTGTCGAATCAATCTCTGTCTAAATATTTTATTCCATTGATATTATAAACGCTTTAAAGAAGCTTCCAATACTATTTTAATTGTAGGTCAACTTAAATTAAATAATGAAAAAACGTAGTCTAAAAATAATGAAAAAATCTTATAGCAATAATAATAAATAACTGCTTCTATTATATATGTATAGAATACTGGGGAGCTCTAAATATAATTTTTTTTTTGTTAAAGAAGGGAAAAGTAAACAAACAATGAAAGTATTTTATTTCTAATTTTAACTGTCCAACACCGGAAAGGTAACTGTTAGGCATTTTGTCATTTGAATTTCTTTATTCTCTTCTGTTTTTTTTTCTTCTTTTGTTTGGCTTTTGTTTAGAGTATTCTTAATTCTCACAATGAAAATAATTTAAATATTTTCTTATGTCCGTTCGTTTCATAATAATTCTTTTGACATTGGTCCAAAATTGTTTAGTTTGATAATTTATGTTTTAAAAAGAGTTCTTTTTTAATTGAAATTTTCATCTTAAGATATTTTCTGCACGGATTTCATTTGTTCAATAATTTACTAAGTGTATTCAATTTTGGCAAAGATTCATTTCGATTGGTTTAGGTATTGAAAATAAGTTTGATAAACTCAACGTAGAGCTTATCGGGAAAAATAACTATACTGCTGCCGTATTCCAAAAGCATTAGAAAGCATGAATATATTTACAATACAAAATTAGGGCTACAAAGAATATTTGTTCAAACTTGCGTGTTTATATACCGTTATCTACCATTACCAATTTAATTTAAAAATAACCCCTTAAGGCTAGATTTAGTGGCAGATTATTTCACTCATTATGTTTGAATATTTAAATAAATCACGTTTTATAAGTTGACGATAGATTCTTATCCTTGAAAGATTGGAATTACTTTTATTTATTATGCTCTGCATGTTGATTTGTATTTGCCAGGTTATGTTTCACAATATTTTACGAAAAGCTTTTAATGAAATAACAGGATACACAACTATGTACTTTTAAATAATTTAATAATGGGAGGGATGCATTGTACAACTATAAAAATTTTAACCGTTTTAGAAAGGACTCTATATACAGTCTTAGGATTATTCTGCTATTAATGAGAATTATTTTACTTGAATAATTTAAAATATATCTAGGCTGTTTTCAAATTCATTGTGAAACTATAATATTCGTTAAGTAAGCACAACAATAAAATAAAAAAATGAAAATGGTCAAGTGATAAAGACAACAAGTAGGTAGGTATAGGTATAAGTGAAGAAGCTATTAAATTAAGAAAATCTGAGTTTTTTGTTGATTG
Organism: Argyra leucocephala; assembly: GCA_963942445.1. Lineage (NCBI taxonomy): Eukaryota > Metazoa > Arthropoda > Insecta > Diptera > Dolichopodidae > Argyra > Argyra leucocephala. The sequence goes on along the minus strand of OZ012677.1, from coordinate 153,806,261 downwards.
CCTTTAAGGAATATAAAAATAAGTAAAATAGAAAGGACATTTTTTTCTTTTAATTTTTTTTATTTTAGTTTTGTTTTTATTTTGGAAGTACATTTTTTTATTTGATACCCGTAGTGATTATACTGATGGTGATGACGATGATGATGATGATGATGATAATGAAAATGATGATGATGAAAATGATAATGATGATTATCATGAATTGTGGGATGAATGTAAGTATTTATAGAAATTTTTTATTTTCTTATATTTTGTGTTTTGTTCATTTTGGAATGTGCATTTGAATTATTTAAGAAGCTTGTTTTGTTGTTAATTTTATCTCAAGTTAATAAATAAAATGAAAGGTTTAGAATTGTTTTTTTTTTTTTTTATTGATAATGTAATAGTCATAAAGATTTATTTAATTTTGTGAATAAAATTGATGAGATAAAATTTTAGCCGATTTAAACGAGACTAGAGAAAATTAAAAAAACTTTTATAAAAATTAGATAATTCAAAAGAAAGGAAAGAAAATGATTTGGTTATCAAAACCCTGATTCATATTTTTTTTTTAAAAGTCTACTGTTATTTATTATAATAAAACTCTTTCACTTAATTTATTATCGCGTACAGTAAAGTATTTTTTAAAAATTAACTAGAAACAATCTTTAAGTATATTTCAAATTCAATGTTTAAATCAAGGTGAGATTTAATTTCACCACGGTTAATAGCAAAAAGTTTATTGGGCTTAATCGCGGATGTCTATTAATAAGGATGTTTTTATATTAATACAATTTTGAAGTCGCCGACAATTTGTTGATAGACATTTAACGGAAATAGTAGAAATAGAGAATAAGTAAGTTTTAATTTAATTTTAATTTATTTATTTATTTAGAATTTTTTTTTTAGGGCTTATCAACCACCTGGCTTTTATCAAGCCCTTATTCATTTAGGTTGTATACATAAATTTATTATTATTTATTTTATACACAAACTGTTTAGGGATTTCTAATACGTCTTAAAATCTAAACAAAAATATTTAATAGTTGGGAGAGTAAAGGAAGATGAAATATCATTAATGCTGCAAATTTATTAAATGCATGTCCTCAATACAACATGAAGAATGTTGATTGAGCCTTGTGAGTACAATAATATTTTGTTGTATCTCGACAGTCACAATTTACGACTTGCAACCGAGCCGTAACAGCTTTATGTTTTTACCTTCAAGTTTCTTTTTCTTAACTTATTCTTTTTGACGAAGTTTGGCATCTAGTGTCATACTCATATACATATTTAGCCGCAATTTTGAATGGTATGACGACTTCATTTACATTAACAGCGAGACTGACTAGACCTATTTTTCTGTTTTCATGTTTACATGCATAATATTATGTTCCACTACTTACAGCTACCGTATATTTCATTATTAGCTCTTTGAGTTGATTTTCAAGTCGTTGCAATATAAATTTTTCGAATTTAGAAAAAATCATTGAGAGAAAAACATAGGACAAGCGCATACCGAGATATTTCATAACCGTATACTTCAATATTAGCTCCTTGGAGCTTAGTTTAAGTATCTTCTACATTTTTATCGACTACTATAATTACAGTATCATAAATATTTTAATTATTGTAATCATTTGGTATTGTAAAGTGTTGGTAGTGTAACAATAATTTGTATTTGTGAAATAACGGTTTGTGTATATTACGTTTAACATGATGATTTAATATCTTATTATATACTAGTTTTGTTTTTGTGTGATGCCTTTTATAACAACAACAATAATTATCAAAAAACAGTTCGTCTAATTTTCAGTTTGTCTAAACAGTTTGAATAATTATCAATAAATGAAAGAATGGGAATTGAGAGACTAAATCATTTTTCTTCAATGGGTTTACATAGGCGTAGAAGTAAAGTATAAAGAAGTAGTGAGAAAATATAATATTAAGGCATTACAAATTATGATGAGAGATAATAAATATTGACTTTACATGGTTAATGGTATATTGAGTTGTAGTGTGTATACTTTTTAAATTGCTAAATACTAGTAGATAATAAAATTAATTTTATAAATTTTTCTATTCGAATTTTTTGTATTGCATTAAATTTTTTTTTTTTTAAATTGAATTGTTATGATGAAAAGAATCCAAATTTTAGATTAAATCCATGTACAGAAATTTAAAAATTATTTTTAGTATATTTAAAAAGCTTCGTATCTACAACAGTTTTTTACTTTTCATTTTAAATTTCTTCTTAAGACCCTCTAAATACACATGTCTTTAAGGATACAATATACAATACAAAAAAAAAAAAAAAATAACGTACGAAGTAATTCAAGATTTTTGAATTTTATATTTTCCAAAAATAACTTTTTGAATTTCATAAAACCATAACAATTTAACTTATTTTATTACTATTGTTTATTTTTATTTTATTTACTTATTTTTGTTTTTTGTTTTAAAAGAATTTCATAAATTTTACTGTTTTATGATTTAAAGTTGTATTTCAGTCTCTTATGTCTATTTATTATCTACCAAATATTATTATATATTTTTTGTGTGTAGTAAATTTATATTTTATTAAAATTGTTTATATACATAGTTACATTAATACATCCACACACATACTAAAGTACCTCAAACAAACGAAAGCATTAAAATTCTGAAATAATAAAATAAAATGAAAATAAAAATATGTATAGAAAAAAATGTGTATCTATTTTTTATCTCAATTTAAAATCTTTTATTTCTTGTTATCAAGAAATAATGTTTAAAATTTTAACCTATAACTTAAGTTATATTTTTCACTGCCAAACTTAGTGAGTGAAATGATGGATGAAAGAGGAGGATGATATAGATGGTATTAACATAGATATAAAAAAGAAAAACAACTAATAAAAAATTTTTAGCTTTGAAGTTTTAATGCCTACTTTCCTATATAACATCAACATATATTTTCTAAAACACTCAAAGATCTTTTGAAATATGCTTAGAAAAGAACAAAATAAAAAAAAACAATAAAAACAAAAAAACGCTTTCTATTTCGTATTGATTAAAATTTTAAAAAGGAAAAAAGGAAATACAAATCAAAAATTATTTAAAGAAAAATAAGGCAATAAACAGAAGTAACGTAAGACAACAAGTAAAGATGTGGTATTGGATGGGGGTGATAAGGACATTGTTCTATTACACGACTTAAATTGATCTATTAGCAACAATTTTATTTTACTTTGATCGTTATTACTTGTATAATAATTCTTGTATAGTACAATTGTCATTATTGATTGGTAATGGTAGATTCTATTTTTGAGTAAGTGGCTGGGTGAGGGTTTGTTTTCAGGTGTTTTGCAAATGAAAATTTGGGTTTTCTTCTCTTAAATATTACGTGAGGAATATTACTCAACCTTGTGTAATCGATTTAGTTTATTTTTTAATATAATTTAAAATTACTAGGCAAATTGATATAAGCAGTAATATAATAATTCTAGTGGTATCATTAGAAAATATTAATTATAGTTTATATTTTATTTACAAAAACTACTTCAATAATATTTTATGATAATGCATACAATTTTGAATAGTGTATTGGCTTGTAAAGGGTACATTTCAACAAATATAGTTCTAGAATTTACATTACATTTGACAACATTAATTCAAACAAACAAAAAAAAAAACAAAAAACATTAAAAAAAATTAGACGGAAGGTCCGCTGGTGGGAAGTGTCTTAATCTTCTGTGCTGACTATCTGCTTGTCACACGGAACAGCACTAACAGTAAATTTGAGTAGTTTCCTAACAATAGTTTTTTGTTATTTCCACTTTCACAGGTACCACTTGCAAGTCATTTATTATGATTGAGTTTCGAATATGCCAAGGCGCGTCGACGATTGCTCTAAGTATCTTTGCTTGAAAACATTCAATAATATCTATGTTTGAATTGTTTATCGTATTCCACAGCTTGATAACATAAGTCCACGTTTGCTTCAGTATACTTACTTATAGGCTAGGATCTTGCTTTATAGTGAGAGTTGTGCCAATTAGTTAGTATAAGCTAGAAAATTAAACGAAATTGTTTACTTTTTGCTGCAATATGCTAATTTTTCGTCCAAGTTTATCCCCAAATATTTGACATCGAATTCGTCATTGGTAACATTATGCAATGGGGGCAGATTTGACTCCATTTGCTTTAATTCCCTAATTTTTAACCATGATTTGGTATTTAGTTTTCATTTATTTTACATTTTTTGTGGAAAAGTGTAAGAGGTTAACATACCTGGAAGCATATGAAATTTTACCAGCTCAAAAACACATTTGTCATTACTTTATCAGGCTTGGGGCTTATTAAGCGAAATCGATTAAGATATAAGTTAAAATTAGTGAAACATACCTATAGTTTTTAATTTTTACTATTAAAGATGTATCCATATAGAGTCATAATTTATAAACAGCATATTTTGTAAAACATATTGTTAATGTTCACTTTGAATTTTTCTATGTCTAACATGTAAAATCTGCCTTTTTTAGGAATATTTGATATATTTGGGATACGATTCTACATTATAGATGTTCTGACTATGAATGAATTTCCATAACCAGTCTTTAACCATATTGGTATTTCCATACGATGTATAGGGCTACGCACTTGAAGCATTTCACGATTACCTCGGAATTTATAATTTCTGGAAGTAGTGAATTTTGATCTTCCGAGCATGTGCCTACGAGATATCCATTAAATAGAGTTAGTGCTGCAACAATACAATCAAGTGAGCCACGTGGGGCAAGTAGTTGAGACATTTACATCAACTATGCGGCGAATAGTGAGCTTCTGTACTTTGTCCAGAAAGCTTAGGGTAGTTATTGAAGTGCAAATAGATCCGAATTATACACCATCTTTAAATAAATAATGTATCTTGCAAAGGCTTGAAAAACTCAAAAATTACGGGGTTAACATGAAATATAGGAGCTACTGCTATTAGAAAAATCAAATATCTAAAAGATTTACTCAAATTTTGATCTTTAGTTGAAGAGAATTTGTTTGTAATGTCAAAAAAAATATAGAAGATTATTTTGTGTTGTTTTTAGAACATTAAAGGTATTTGATGCCTAATAAGTATATGTATATAATTTCGTTGAAGTATTAAATCAGATGACAATATCGTGTGCTATTGTGATGCGCATTAGGCATCAGATTTTGATAGAAAATCTTACATAGCTAATATGTTTTAATTTCAAGGTACGGCCATATCATGGAATTGTATCAAACAGCAATCTGTAACTATGTCAACCACTGAAGCAGAGTATGTGATTCTATCGAATATAGTACAAGAAGGGTTATGGGTACAATGCTGAGCCTGAGACAATGAATTAAAATTACAAAATAAACACTCATAAATGATTCTGTATTGTGATAATTAAAGCGCAATTAAACTGGAATGTAATGATGTTTACCATCCTCATACTAAACAAATTGATGTCAGATATCACTTCATAAGAGATAAAATCACAGATTTTTAAAATTTTATACAAAAGCACCAACGAGAGGATTGTTGATATGCTAACTAAAAACAATTTCAAGTACACAAACGAATGTGTGAAAAAGATGGGCTTGAGTGAATAATTTCAAATAGGAGAGGACGTTGAAGTATTTGAAATAATATATTAAAGGATAATCATATAATGTATGAATACTATCTTTGACATATTATTATAACAATTACACATAATTTAAATATATTTCAGCTAAATTAGTTCTATCATAATTACAGCAAAGATCGGTTGTTTTATTTCAGTTGTTTTATTAATATTATTATAACATCAAATTTGAATTTCTATCATTTAAAATTAGGTTTCTTGAATTTGAAAACTTTAAAACAAAGAATTAAATTTTTTTTTAAGTTTAAAATGAAAAAAAAAATAATTAAATTCGTTTGTAATGCAACCAAAGCTACTGACAATGAGAATGATAATAGTAGGTATTCCGACGACTTGGCCAGACATTGCTATCTCGCTCACTCAAAGATCTCAAGGTAGAGAAGCACTTTTGGGGGAACCCCTGACGTCAAATTCCATCTGGTGGATCTCAAGGTAGAGAAACACTTATTTTTCTGGATTTTTTCAAAATGACTTTATCTCTTTACTAACTTTTATAGAAATCATTAAAACAAATAAAACAGTTGAAGAAACTTGGTAATCGGTGCAAAAACGAAGATTTTAGAGTATTGTTTTGTTTTTGTAATTTTGCAAATTTTTTGAATAGCTAGCATAAAATAATTTATGTACCTCGCAATATTAGTTCAGGCTTCAAATCAGTTTTTTTCAGTATGTAGTTTAACATGAACTGGTGGTCATAAGCCTGACCGTTGTGTGCAATAACTACTATATTTTTAAACATCTTTCTTTGTCCGAGGACAAATTCTATGAAATAGTGAATACAGTTTTGTCTGACCATAATCTGCCTTACACCACACCTGTTACATATTTTTAAACCACTATCCTTATCTAAGTATAATGTGCACCTCTGTTGAAAGACACATAGGCATGGTTCGTGTATATTGATTGTACCAGCGCTTTCATCCTCGACTATTTTCTCCTGTCTGCATTCTAGATCGTAAAAAATATATAGAATATCCTTTAGTTTAGGAGTTCTTCTGTCCGGTTGTATATAACACAGATGATCTTGTGGTACATGAGCACTACATGTTTTACAATAGTACTCTCCACAGAAGTGTTCTTTATCTCCTATATATGTTTTTAAACATTCAACACATCTTTTAACCCCTTTACAAATTGTTTTCTTATTTGATGCTTTATGGTTGTTAAAACAATCTTGGTCTCGGAATTTTCTATTGCAGTCTCAACACAAAATATTTGTCTGATCTTTTGGACATGCTGTTGACTGCTGGCATTGGGGGCATGTTCCACCGCATCTATGCTCGCTTTTATGATCGAAAGGTATATGACACATTTCACAAAAATATCCACAACAAAATGTTAATGATGTTATGACATTAAAGTGAGTGTTGTGATATAAAAGATTCAAATGTTTGCCTTCGAAAACAGCTTCTCTTCCTTTAGTTCCATACTGGTAAACTCTAATTTTGTAATTTGCTAAAAATTTCTGAAATTGACGTAGCTCTGGAATACCACAGCTCTCAGCAGGTATTTCAATGTGTGTATCATTCACCAATTTGATGCTTTTTTGATATTGTAGTCTTCCTACATCCTTTCTAATTTTAGCATAGTCATAAGCCTTTTCAACAGAAGCAATAGCTACTATCAACGCCCTAGGCTAACAGAGATTATCACTATTATTTATGGTGATGATACTCTTACGCATTGCTCTCTCCTCATTAAACGTATTATATTTATTTCTTCTGTTTCCTTGACCTTCAGGAAGTCTTACTGATGTCACACCAATACAAAATGTATCTATACTCAAACCTTAAGGAAATATTATAATATTATAAATACAATATAGATTTTATTTAATATAGCTGACATACCTTCGGAATTACTCTGAAATATTTTGCTGATCATCTCCCATACATCAGTAAATCTTATTTCAAATGCGTTTCTGAAATTTATCTATCCTGGAAATTTATCTATTCTTTCCTCAAAACTTTTTCCACAGAAGGTTATTCCTACCTTGTCTGTGGGGGCAACATTTTCGGTGATGTGCTGGATAACCTCATTTATACCATTTTTAACCCATCCTATGGGTTCCTCATTTTGAGGTACAGGTTTGAGTTTAAACTCGACCTGTCGACCGCGTATATTAAACCGCTTAAATACCTCTGTTCCATCACGAACAATTTCCACATATGGAAATATCACTTTTGAGGCGCCTACGGTTTTCGAATATTTGTCCATTATTTTAGATGATTTGTGGACCTATTTTAGATGAGTTGAACATAATATTTGAGGTTATGATTACAAAGTGAGACTCCACTGATATTTTTGGGCCCCTATTTTTATATGAGTTGAAAATAATAGTGCCCTATGTTTTTAACAAAGAGTTTTTTTTGTTTACAAAATTAGAATTTGATAAGACATAGCTAAGCATAAATCCCCTCATACCCAAATAAATTTCTGCTATGTCTCATAATTCGCAACTTTAGCTGAAGGATGTAAATTCCCAAAACTATTAAAATATTGTATATTATGATAATTCTACTGATAAGAAACTATTTTGAATGATGACCTCATTCAGAGAATTTCGCACCAACTTAATCGGAATTTTTCCATAGCCTATGTATTTTCTATTTTAATGTTTTTTCGAATCTTGATGGTCCTTTCAATAGGTAGGGTTAGGTAGTGAGTACGTAGGTAGAATAAATACGATAGGTGGGGTAGGGTAGATTAGAGTAGGTAGGGTAGGCTAGTAGGGTAGGTAGGTAGAGTAGGTAAGTAGGGTAGATGAGTAGGGTAGATATGTGGTAGATATGTGGTAGATATGTGTAACTGAAGCTTTCTAGAAGAGATAGAAAGCTTCAGTTAATAATAGTACGTCAAGCAGGAAGTATACGGTCAGGTATTGAAATAACCAACATTATATAAAAAGTCAGAATGTTCAACAAAAATGTTTAAAAAAGAAATACGAAGCACCGAGCACCGAGAAGAAACATTTAAACCTATTGTGAAACCACTCAAAGAACTTATTGAAGAGTTAAAGCAAAGATACAATTATAATTTAAAGAAGGAACCGAAATCTGAAAGGAAGTATGAAATTAAATGTACTTAAACTAAATACATACCACACCCACATTAAAAACACATTAAAATAGCCATAGATACGTTTTTTGTGTTTTTTTATTATCATAATAGCCCTAACTATTTCAAAACTCAAAATAAAAAAACAAAACATTTATTTATAGAATTTATATTTTTATTTTACTTCTTTTAAATTTTGGTTTTGACGTTTTGGTATGATTAGGTATGACCATTATAGTAAAGGTTATGATTGGTTACGACTTTGTTAAATCACATTGAATCATATAGGCCATTTAACGAAGTATCATATGACATCATATGACGCCTTATGACTATTATAGTTAGGGGTGAAGCTAATAATTATGCTTTTTCTCCTATTGTTCAGTTTTTATTGACGCCTTATGACTATTATAGTTACGGCTAAAACCAATAATTATGCTTTTTCTCTTATTCTTCAGTTTTTATTGTTATCCCACTAGGGTCTCTGATGTAGGTAAGGGTAGTCTGTGATTTTTCTTTTTAAAGTTTTTTTAATTTTTATGTTTACTAAATTTGCCGTGTATTGAATTGGAACTCGTTAATAGTTGCGTTTTTTTTAGCTTGCAGAAGTGCTCACAACTACTTATGAGTAGTTAAATCTGCAAGCAAGTCTGCAGCTTATACAAATGTGTAGATGAAATTGCGGAATTACAAAAAAAATTCCGGTAGAGATTTCGAAAACTTCTAGCGGAATTTTTTTAAACTTATAAGATTATATTAATTTTATGTAAAAAAAAAATAAGTGAGGTAAAAAATATATTTTCTAAATTTACTATTTGTTTTACCGGTAAGTTTTTTTGCTGTAATATCGTAATATTTTAGCAAAGCTATTCGATTATCATATTATAATAATATTCTGATAATTCGGTCTTTGTCTTTGCTACTTTGTTTTTTTTTTTAAATTAATTCATTCAATTTAGCGTATTAATATATAAGATATTAAGACAAGTCAATAATGTCTGAAGTACCTACTTTTAAAATTCAATTCAATTTAAACCAAGTAGTTAAGAATAAAAAACTATTTAGTTTTATAAAAAGTAGTTATATTTTGTTGAAGTGGAATTGCTAAATTTAATTCATGATTTTTTTTAGTAATTCTGTACGAATAGTATTATAGAATTAATACATTAAATGTTCCTTAAATAATAATAATAATGAGAAATAAAAGTAAATGCATACACATAGCTTTTGCAAAATAACACCAATTGCTTACGGTTTTATTATTTTATTAAATTTCTGATTTTTCAGGGTCTTTGGCATTTTAGTTTATAAAATATATTAGGTACCTATATTTAATTTTGTTTAAAATGTCATACTTATGGTTTAAATAAAGTAGTTCTTAACAATTAATGTTGAATTGCCGACGGCAAAGCAGAAAAATAATTTATTTGAATAATACAAATAACCTTGAACTTTATTTTGGTCAGTTGATTTTAATGTAAGTCCGTTTTTTACCACGAAAAATACCATTTTCTTATCTTTTTCCATTTTTATTCTTTTATTCTTTTAAAACAAAATTCTAATTTCATAGTCTTATCTCCAAACTACAAACATATTTTGCTGAGAAAAAATAAAAATAAAGAATAATTTTATTCTTATTTCTGTATTATCAATTGTTTTACAATTCGGTAGGGTACTATGCTCAAAATTTCTATTATGTTGTGTGAACAAACTCTAATTATTCAGCATTAAAACAATAAAAACAGCAAAACAAAACATTTTGTCATATTAGTTTCATTTAATTTCATAATTTTTTACAAATTTATGATAAGATTTCCTTTTTCTCAAATTCTTTATAATTCTTTATCAAATCCCTTATATTATGAATATTATTTATAGAAGTTTTAACATCACATTAATCGTTTATATACACTATTAACATCAACTTTCGTATATGGCTTGGCAGCTGCATGTTTAGCGTGGTCGGTTGTTAATCATTCAGACCCAAGTTCAAATCCCCATTCAAGCAACTATTTTTTTAAAAAAAATAATAATTAACTTCATATTCATAAATTACACACACCCACACATCTAATAATATATAACATAGAGAATGTAATCCCACATCGTTACGGCATCGCTATGAGCCAGGCAGAATTCCCTATGACGTCATCTTCAAATAGGGATTCCCCAACTACTCAATCAAGCTCATCGCCATGGACTAGATTGATAACAATAACAATAACATGATATAGTCATTGACCTATAGAAATAAATGTTTCTCTACCTTGAGATCTTTGAGGGAGTGAGACAGCAATGTCTGGCCAAGTCGTTGGAATACCTACTGATAATATTAATAAAAAAATTGTATTTTATTAATTTGTTACTATCCTTTTATTTTTATACTTTTTCTGCACAAATACCTTTGTGCTTTAATTAAATAATAACAGATTTGAATTTCATTACTATTACATAATACGTCAACAATATAGTAAAGTTGACGCATAATGAAAAATATGTTAAACCAAAATTTCATTGTTTTTGAAATATTTTTTAACGGTAAATACCAAAAGTTTTTCAATCGAAAAAAAAAAATCAAATTTGGATATCTAACTGTATTGAAATGTGGATTTCAAAAAGTAACTGGAATATTGAAATTATAGAAAAATTTTCCGCGAAAGTAAAGGGTGATTTTTGTTTTTTAAATGATAGAATTTTAAATCGAATCGAAATTGAGTTTAAAACCAAGTTTTTTTAATTTAAAAAGTAAACCAATATTTTTTTTTATATTTATTGTTTAAAAATAATTTCAACTTTTTAAACCAATTTGAGAAATAAGAACAAGTTATGTTGATTTTATTTTAAATTTTTTTTTTTATTATTAATATTTTTTATTCATTTATTTTCCTATCTATATTTTTCAATAAATTTTTACACTGACTTATAATTAATTTATTTAATATATAGGAGAATAGTTAGTGATACCTTCTATTGTAATAATAGTGTTAGACCACTCAAAATTAAAATTAACGAAATAAATTGCTTTTCTTGTGGGTTGAACCAAATTTTTTAAAATAAAGTACAATTATAAAACTAAGCAAAAAACTATCTATACATACAATAATTATACAAAAGAAATATTATAAATGTAAAAGAAAGAGAGAGAAAAAAAACAAGATTTAAATAAGCTTTAATTTTTGTTGATATATCAGCATTGACTATAAACATCTCCGTAGACTGTCCAATGGTGTTAAATTACATGATCATATGTAACAGAAAATAATATTGAAATAAAATAAGTTAAAAGTTTGTGTCGCTGTATGGCTGTACCATAAATAAGTAGGTAGGTAAGTATGAGTGGCTGCTTAAGTCGGCACACTATCAAGATAATACATTGGTATAACACAGATTCGTTACTCCTACTTGACTATGCGTGCATCCTACTTTTAAAAAACATTTTTCGGATTTGCAACACCACACAGGGAGTCTAAAAAGTAGACTCCTAGATGAATTTAAATTTTTATTTTATTTATTTTGTTCCATATTTTTTCATCACAATTCATAAATTCATTTTTGAAACAGACAAGTAACTGCACAATTCAAAATTTTATTTTTATAAATAACTAGCAAAGTTACCCGACGTTGTCCGGGTCGAACACAAAATGTATAGAATTTACTTCAATTAAGTTTGATTTATGAATCGAATTGAAAAAAATTTGTTTATCAAAAATATTCTAATAAATTTTGTTTTCACTAAAGTAACAAAATCAACAATACTACAACTTAAACTATAATCAACAATACTACAACTAACTTTTCATTGGTAACTGTAGCTATCGATTTGTATACATGGACCCCCCGAAATACTCTGTAGTATTTTCTGATTAATAAAACGAATTGTCACATTTTATGAAGTTAATTCACATAGCCATGTAAAATTTTTATACTGATTCCTAAAATTCAGAAATAAGTTTTCAGTCAATTCTTCAATACTTAGTATAATTGTACTGACCGTTGCTATTTCAATTTTGACATTTAAGTCTTCTGAAATTTGATTTTCACTAAGCTGTGTTAAATTCATTAGCTTATTACAAATGTTATGTATATGAAATCTGTAATAGTCGTATTTCTTTACTTTTGAAAGAGTACCTAAGTGTAAATTTTCAGATCTGTAACACCTTTGGTTTTTGAAAGATTCCTGATAGGTGCTGGAAGTTGTATGACAGCTACCCGTATGATACCGTAAACGTAATCTAAACAAAATTACCATTACTTTCGCTGTAGACGCACCCACCCTCGTATATTTGGTATTTAATTTACATGTGCAAACAGTTATAGAAGATATGTCATAAATAAAAAATTTTGTTTCTAGTTAAGCAAATCCATTGGTTGAAAAATTTGCCAATTTAGAATTGATTAAGTATAATTTATAAATAACATTAGCCAAATTAGAATTGATTAAGTAATTTTTCAACAGGGGAGCTTACGTATGTATATTGAAATGGAAAGAGAACAGATAAAATTTAGTTTTTTCTAAAATGAATTCTAAGAATAAATCTTATGTCAACATCTGTTTTAGAATTATAATAATAAATTTATTTAATTGATAAATATTATTTAACAATTAATATAATAATTAAATATATTTGAATATAATTAAAATTTCACAGAAAAGTAATTTAAATTTTTGTAAAAATATAATATCATTAGTATTTGTTTATTTACAAGGTCTTACTTTACTATTTATAAATTTTGATATTGCGAAAAAATAAATTACATAAAATTCGATTACGAAATATCCTTTTTGGAAGTTTTTTTGTTAGATTTAATTTTTATTTTATTTGATTTAGAAATTTTGAAAAATAGAAAATCTTTTTTTTTTGTAAAAATGTAGATAGATACATATCTACAGCTTCTGTGAAAAATTGTTTATATATTTTAATTCGTAAAGTATTATACACACTAATTGAAATTAATTGTTGTATAACAAACGAGTAATTCTGGTTTTGTTTGAATTTTGTGAAACAGTTAGACGTCTTAAAAATATCGTTAAAAATTGAATATTTATCGAAACAAAATAACGAGTAATAAAATAAAAGGCATTCGATTATTTATTTAGTTAGATATTTTAAAAGCTAATGACAATCACAGTTATACATTGTTCCTGGTAACAGAAGCGGGCGGTCTAGTTGTACCAGATGCCCAAAAACAATTAATTTTTGGACATCTCTTTTAGATCATAATATATTATGTTATAAAGAATATAAAATAACGGATGTGTTTGTTAATTTGCCTAAGTCTTCGGAAATAATGCTAAATAATTTAATTTTCTGAAATGGGCTTTTCATGGCATTCGTAATGCCTTTTTTTTATATTTTACTCCATGTTTAGATGAATTTTCAAAATGATTACCGCAATTATATGTACGTTTAACTTTCAAACCTTATTTTCGAGGATCTTCTTTAACTTGTTTAAAAACCTCTGTGTGAAACCTCTGTGAAAAAAACAAATTTTGTACTCTTTAGAAATACTAGTAATGGAATTACCTAACTTAAAGCAAAGTTCTTACTTTCCATTAATTTACTCAAAGGGTTAATTCAATTCAAAGCTTCATACAAATTACAATTGAGCAGAAACAATTGAATTGCTTAACTTGAGTCAATAAATCGGAAGCTTCATCTCGTAGAGGTTTTCATACCTAAATATATCCCTATAATATGCTAAAGAATGCATTCACGATTTAAAGTTAAAACTACGAACCAGAACTCTAGAGTGCTACATATTCTCAACACTTTTGTACGGGGGTTGAAACCTGAAAATTTTCGGAACTGTAACTAATGAACTGTTACTGAAGAATGCTACGAAGAGAGTAATTAATGAACAAGTATTGTTGCAGACAATGAAAAAACAAAATAATTATAAACTTTATTAAATTCAGAAACTTGAAATTTTTTTAAATATTTAGGGTATATAGTTCGGCATTCAGAGAAATATGAACTAATTAAGATTATTTTCGCAGGTAAAATTGAAAGAAACTATGGTTTCAGAAGAAGAAGGATATCGTGCTTGAAAAATCTGCGTCAGGGGTTCAATAAAAGCGCATAATTCTTATTTTGAGCTGCAGTAAGTACAACGTTCGCCCGCAACGGATAAGGCACAGGGAGAAGAAAAATTATTTTATTGCATTTATTCTATAATCTAACTTGTATCGCTGAATGGGTTGAAAGTCAAGCCACTCATATTTTTTAAGAGAGTCGACATTATTGAAGTTGAAGATTATGTTTTCTTCATATTAAAAAAAAATTAAAGATTGCAGTGAGAACTTTGACATGTCATTTTCCACTAGATTTAATGAGTGTCTATTGCAGATAATATAAAATGCCCGTAGATTAAATTCAAACTCGGCTAACAGCTCGATTCATTTTAAGATTATTTTGTATGATACATTTTTACAGGTTTAATGAAATTGCGTAAAAAATTTTGTTTGAAATAAAATAAAATAAATTTTGTTTACTTTTTTTTTTAAATTGATATTTTTTAAGAACTTTTTTATATTTTAATTAATTTTTATTTTTTATATATTTTTCATTTCTAATATGGAATTAATATTAGAAATAGCTGAACAAGTACTTTAGGATGCTATATTTTGAATGCTCACATCAATCAATTATATTTTGGCTCTATAATAAATTGTTTTTGTGTAAAGAAAACTTAAGACTTGATAGAATTCATGAATTTTAGAAGATTTTCGTGAATTAAGTACGACACTGTAATTTTTACTACATAATGCGTTGAATGTTTTTCGAGTATTTATTTATTAAATTCATTAAAAGTAAAAAATAATTAAGCATTCTTAAATAGCGTATTTCCATTTTATTTTAAGTTGTTACAAAATTACTCTAATTTTTTTTTTGTCATTTATTTTATTTCAATGAATGTACTAAACCAGATCGAAAAATCCGTAAACAATTTTCTGTCTTCATCGGAAATCGAACGTTGCAGTTGAAATTCAGATGAAATTCATCTATTACGTCGTTCAGTGTATATGAAATGATGCATTAAAAAATTTGCCGCTCTGGATATTTGTCCGGGCCGATCTCCTCAATAGACTACTTTACAAGAGTATTTGGACAGATGGATTCATAAATAGAATCGCACAGAACTAACTATGAGTTGGGTGTTCATAATTCGTATGTACCGCTCAACGTTTTTTTAATAATTGCTCTTCTGTCATTGATTTTGACTGAAATAGATTGAACATTAAGAGAAAAATCGACAATTTTTTGTAATAATTTTTAAAATTCTTATGAATTGAAATATATTATTAATTTAATTTAATTTAAAATTTATTAGGATATATGTATTATTAATGTTTTTTAATTCTATTTATTAAATTGAATGTAGTTGTAAGTAATAATCTGTAGAGGCTTGATCCCAGTAAATTTTGAAATAAAAATATAAAGCAATCCCTTGTCATACTAAGTGGGTCATTACATATTTTCCGAGAGGACCCTCTTCGCACAATTTTTTTTATATTGATTTATGATTTATGAATACTATGAAGTCATCAGAGCAAAAATAAATTCATCTACAATAATCATCAAGACAAAACTCACTTAATAATTTGCAGTTTTTTTTTTAGATATATAGCTGTAATGAATATTAGAACCTAAGATGTTCCTAGATATAAACAATAATATCATTTACTGGTCCGTCATAATAGATATGTATATTTATTTATTTACGTCTACGAAGATAATTTCAACAGACTACAGCATATTATGAAGTCTAATTACAAAATAATTTTTCTTATGAATTGAAAACAATAACATTAAAATTAACATTAAAATTAAAATATACAAAAAATAAAAATTTAAAAAAATGACAACAAACTTAACAAAAAAGAAATAAAAGAACATTAAATTGATTTAGCATTTAGTAAAAATGTGATCTTGATTAAAATAAAAAAATTGAATAAAATTAAATTTAATTGTGAAATCAGTAACTGGTTCCTGTAAGGCATAGCTGGACCTACGATAAGGAACTTGTAACAAATTATTATATCTCAATTTTCTTTGAGGCACATTTGAAGAGAAGATATTTAATAGCGCAGACCTAGGTATAAGACCAGTCAATACATCAAAGACGAACATAATACAAGCAATCTGTCTTCTATTAACAAGACTCTCAAGTCCCAAAAGTTTACACCTCGTTTCATATTCAATCGGTGAAGAGGACAGATTCATCTTGCATAGGACAAATTTAATGAAAAATCTTTGTACTCTCTCGATTCTATTGATATGGATATGATATTATTTTGGATCCCATATAACAGAACAATTTTCTACTACCGATCTAACAAGACTAAAAAACAAACTCTTGAGAGTACAATGTATATATGTTTACTTTTATTTACAAGAATTTGCAAATGAGAGGAATCGTCATAGGTCATAAAATTCTTCGGAATCAGTAAAAATATTCTCTTTAGCAAAAAAAAAGTAAATATGTTTTTTACAAATTTTTATGTGGCAATTTTTAGGTTATGAGATTTTTTCAAATTAGAATGATTTTCTCGTTTTGGTCTTTTCTTCAGTAAAAGCTATGAAAAGAAATTTTAAATTTTAGTTAGACTGCTTTTTATTTAATGAAAATATTTGCTAGACATTTAAAACAACAACAAAAATATGTGTTTTTACAAATTTATACAAGGTTTGTATGTTAACTCGCAAATTTGTATAAATTTACATAAATTTATCCAAATCTTTGTATGTTAACTTTTTTATTTCCATGCTCTTTACAACTTTTTTATATAACTTTTTACTGACAAAAAGATCAAAACCACGAAAAATTATTTAATTTAATTTTTTTCAACAAAAACAATTCAGAAAATTAGTAAATTAATTCAAATTTAAAAAAATCTTAACCTAAAAATCAATTATTTTTGACATGCAAAAATTCTTTTTTCCACTTCTACTCTCTTCTTCTACTTTTGTTTGTAAAAGAGAACATTTTAACTATTCTCGCAGAATTGTATGATCACATTTTTCCTCTCAATTGCAAATTTTTGCAAATAAAAGTTAACATACAGACCTACAAATAGAAATTCCATTTGGAAAAATATATTTAAGAGAGAGCTTTGACGTCACGTTTGTAAATTCTCTTAAAAGAGTATACAAATAAAAAAGAAAACATACAGCAATTTGGATTGATTAATTTGATCTATACAGATTACAGACCTAATTATAAAAAAAATAATTTAAATAACTAATAATTAAAAAAATAACACAAAAACATAATTTCGATTCATTCATTTTTTTTTGTTTCATTTTGTAAATAATTTTGATACTTACTGTAGGTAGCATGGAGTTCATAATATTTTAAATTCTTGTCAGGAATTGAAATATTTCGATAAAACAATCGTGAATATATATCGTGTATATATAACCGTAGAATTATAATAAACTTATGATCCTTTCGTCCTTAAAGAGGTGTGTATTCAAAAATAATTTATTCATAATGTATTTGTAGATTGGGAATACAATTTTTGTTGTTGTTGTTGTTATTATTTTCCTTAATTTCACAGTTTTATACACAAGCGAATTTTTTGTACCCTAAAAAAAAAATTTGTTCTGTATTTTAAAAGGTTTTTATACGAAAAATTTGACGAGTAAATTTTAAGGCTGGATTTTTTTAGATTATATTTTTTAAGAGTAATGATCAAAATCTACGATTTAATGTATTATGTGCAATATTATTAAATTTACTTCAATTTGCTTTCATATTGAATGAATTATATATAGAGAACATTTTTTAATGATTTTGGTAGGAAATTTGGAATGAAAATCTTAAATAAGAAGAACTGAGTAAAAAAAGGTTGTTCGTTTTATTCCAAATGATTGATTTATAGAAAAACGAATAAATTAAAAAAGTGAATAATGGTTGGTTGCCTTGGACATAAATAAAGTCTACAAAACTCATTCAGGAAATTAGTGATAATGATACTATTTCAGGTAATTGAAAAGACATTTACGATGTCACAGAAGTTTCCGAAACTATGCTAGTGACCGCTTAGTACAAAATTCAGTACGAACTGTCTAAATTTAATAAATGTTAAACAATTTGTTCTATCATTTTAGTAGTCTTGAGTCGAAATCAATTTAAATATTTTTAAAATCTTGTAATTTCTCTTCAATTTTGACTTGTCAGCAATTCTTCTCTTTATCTACATTTATATAAGCTCTTATGGATGTTACTGAATATGCTTATATTTTACTCGATTCTAGCCAATCAGTCATATACAACCAATGGCTCTAGTTCCCATCTAATTTTTAATGTTCCTGACAGTTGTTTACGACTAAAGCCTTGCTTCTTTTCAATTTTTAAAAAGAATTTCTAAAATTTCATCATTGAATATGGAATTGGTGCTATTTATTATAGAATCTATACGATAATAAAGTTATTAGCGCTACAAATAAATTTAATTTCAACCTAGTAAATATAAATAATTTTATCATATTGAATTACTAATCGATACGAATTTATCATCCAATTTTACAAAAATTGGAATCGGTTTTAAGAAATTGGAATATACTTGAACTATGAGAGCATATATAAGTATCTTGAGAGGAACAAGATTGAGGTACATAGATGTGATAATTTAATGAATAAATATTTTTATCAACTGCGTGCATACACCTCATCTAAATGAAAATAGATAAACTTGTAGTAGTAGTTTGAGTCGATATTATCAAAAGAATACTCTTTACTTTGTGAAGAAATTTCCTATACCAAACATTTAAAGAAAGAATATCGGGTTTGTAGATTTTTTTTGCAGAAATTTTTTGCTTTATTTTTATTCCTAAAGGAAAATCGTATTTTTGAAAAATAAAATTGAAAGCTATGAAAAATGATTAATTAAATAATTTTTGTTCAATTAATTATTGTAGGCCAGTTCGTTTAATATTTAAATTTAATTCAATTTATTCACTGATGAATTAGAATATTCAGTAAATCATATCGAATGAAATTTTATTTTTCAAATTTTATTATTTAAGAAAAATAACAATACCTATGGTGTAGTATATACATATACATACATACACACATATGTAATATAGAATATTATTAATTTTTCCTTGGAAAATTGGAAAATAAATTGGTACACGAGCTCTTAAAATATCAGTAATAATTTAAGATAATTTTACAAAATAATATTATAGGAGAAGGAACTATGATGACCTTAAGTTAATTAAATTCAAAACTAAAGATTATTTTTACAATAATAACTTAAGGAAGCACCAGATTCAATAAAAATTTGATTGTAAATATTTCAATTTCGGAAATAACATACATACAAACGAAACTAATTTGTCTATATGATGCGAATATCTGAATTTGTTCCATAATTTTTATAATTTTAATCGATACTTTTAATTTTATATATATTTTACTTGAATTCGTTTAAATTAATATGAATAACATAGGGTATTCTTTATTTATATTACTGACGGATTAATGTTTATAACAAACAAGTACGTCAGACGTCTATTACTGAACTGATTGTGCAATATATAATTATCCACTATCTTAGTTAGTAAAATATCGCCACTGTTAATGATAAAAATTTTGATAAAATAAACTAAACTAGATATTACTTGTTGTTAGCAGAGATTTTAATTTAATCTTAATTTTATTATTTCAACTGCTCTTAAATATACAGCCAAAATTTAGGACCCTTTTCCCGGTAGGGTGGGGGCGATCTCTCTATTAAAAGTCTTACATTTACTTATTTAATACGAATAGAAATTAGATACAAAGGATTTCAATCTAAATCTAATCTAAATTTAATCTGAACCTAATTTAAATGTAATTTGAATCTAATCTAAATCTAATTTTATTGATAGATGTCGCTCCATATACTGTGGGTTGTAAGTTGGTTTTTGATACAACTCAACCGGACCATGGTGAGCTTCACACCTAGTTGTCTTGCTCTAGTCGGTAATATTGTGTTTATGTTGGCGTCTGTTGTAAAAAACCATCTAAATAAGTTTTATTGGTCCCATACTATTGTCTTTTTGTCTGGTTAAAGTTTTGTGTTTTGCTTCATTTTCAGTTAGTTCATTACCCTCTAACCCTGCGTGTTCCGGTATCCATATAATTTTTATTCTGCCTCTGTTTTTAAATATTATGTTCCTTATAGTCGTTATGATGTGTTAAATTTATTGTGCAATGTATAATAATTCAGTAGGGTTAATAAAATATAGCCTTTGTTAATGACAAAAAAAAAATGTTAATAAACCAAACTAGGTATACGTTGTTAGTAGAGAAGTAAAAATTATAAGTAAATATATTTGAATGTAGTTACACAATTTCATTAACTTATTATTACACATATTCCGTTTAATTGGATCTGCACAATGGTAGGCTTGATATCCATGGTAACCGAATTAAATAATGAAATTATATATGTCAATCAACCGTTTTAAGTTGGTATTAAATGTTCTAAGAAGACTGGCACTGGGCCACAGTAGTAGTGACAAACAAAAATAATAAAAGTTATAAAATAATAACGTAAAAAACTCTAAAAATAATAACTTTAACAATAAAAGATCATTTGCTTAACTTTAAATAAATGGCAATTCAAATAATTGATATAAAAATCAACAAGTTATAATTAAAATTTTATAAATATTCTGTATAAAATATTGAAATAAAGATGAAAGAATTAATTTTGTATTGTAGGTAGACTTGAAAAATGATTAGATTTTTATTCAAGGTGAACGATTTTTAATAATAAAAGATTTATAAAAGATCGAAAAATAATTTTAAATTAAAATATTAAATTTATTCAACTGGAATTGATGTCAGTGAAACTTTAAAATTTTATTTTAAAAAATTGTGATTAAATTAAATACGATTTTTAGAAACAAATATATACATAAAATGTGTATGTACATATTATAGGTAAGAGTTTATATGAAAGTTTCAAGGTTTTTATTTTACCTTAGATGGTTTGATGTTATTTCAAAAAAATATTCAATATTTTTCAAGAGAATTAATTGAAAAACAGTGACAATGAAAGAAGAAAAATATCAAGGAAGTTAAAAGAGTTTTAATTATATTGATGGTAGTAGAATAAGTACATACATATTATATTTCAGTGGTGAAGACGATGTAGCCATTGGTTGATCGGTCGACCGCAAAATTTCTGAAAGTCGCCTGAGAAGTGGACGTGAACATTAACAAATTGGAAAATATGTGGTATTTTTTGTTATCAAAGATAAATTTTTGTGTTACGTTGTTTATGGTAAAACTTGATGTGCATTTTTCTGATATCTAAGTAGTTATTTCGAAAATACGTGGTTATATGTATTAGAAATATTTGGTTAATATGACTACAATACATACATATAATTTTTTTTTGTTTTTGGTTTTATTATTCTTTTTTCTTAACTATAATAATCTTCTATTAATTTAACTTCACTTATATTGTAATAAATACATATATATTGTGACTTGTGTAATTTAAGTTCGGAATAAGTAAATAAAAAATCATGATTCAAAAATCAGCAAAAACTGCTAACTATACGAAATCCTACATGCCTATATCTCTGTACTCTAAAATATCAAAATTATTTGAAAAAATACTACTAAAAAGAATTAAATGGATTACCACTCCACTGTACCTTGACGACACCGTGACGATGGTGTACCGCTACGATAACGTCTTGTTTTTCACATCTATATCTTATCGGATGTGACGATAATGTATTTTTATTCTAATCTAAATCTAATTTATCGGTATCGGATTTGTACTTAGTTCATAGGGTCTAATTTTTTTATATTAAATAAAATAATTACAAAGATAATAATTTTGTTCTTTTAATTATTTTATTCATGTGAATTCTGTACATAATAAACATAATAATATATTTATATAATATATATATATATTGTTTATCATTTAAAACATAAAACTGTTTTCAAATTTTTATTACGCAGCTGTTTGCTGATGTAGTGCGAATCAACCTTTAGACGCCTAATAAAAAAGAATTCGTATTAATAATTCTACTGATTGATAACCAAATATTGAAGCCAGCCTGGGGTATACGATATTCAAATATGAAAATGTGGTGGTAGTTGTGACCTATATATTCAAACCATCGAAACGTTCCAAAATAAGATACTGTACAACATATTCAATATTCTGTGGTATGTTTCCAATGCCGATATATTTCGAGATTTGAAAGATCTCATTTGTAAAACACGAAAAATGAAATGTGTTACACGGGATAAAATTTTTCTGATCCAAAATGACAATGCTTCTAGTTTAATTGATAATTGAAACTGGGTTAAGCAACTAAAACGAAAAAGACCGCTTTCGTTAGTTTAAAAGCTTTTATACATCAAAAGCTTATGGGATTTTGTTAAATCAAAAGTATAATATTTTCTTTGAGTCAAATCTCAAATAGTTAGTCGGTTAGACTAGTTTTAATGTAGCAATATTGATGTTTTTGTGGGTTCTCCCAATCCTTCAGTTCAAATGGCTTTCCTAGGCAAAAAATAGTCAAAATTGACTTTAGGAACATCAAAGTTTTACAATTACCCTATAATAAGGTTAACTCATCAATACTGTAGTTTTAATTATATGAAAAGATTTTCAACATGAAGAATATTTGGAAATAATTTAGCTTGAAAGCCGAGTTAGTTGTGAGTCATTGATAAATCTAATATTTTTGTAATTGAAAGAATTATATTTCATAATAATTAAATTATGAGTGCTATCTACTTAGATTTTCGGAAGGTCTTTCAGTTAATGGATCGTTATTTTTCAATTAAAATATTTATATATGAACTGTGGGTCTTAATAGATATGAATGTAATTGATTTGAGTTTTGTATTAAAAGTGTGAACTAAAAATTGAATATAGTTTTATAATTGTAGGTCTATTAATTTTAATTATATAATAATTCATTTGACATAATAATCATACATTTGATTCAATTTTACAATATAATATATAATACTCTAGATTTATGGAATAAAAGTCGAGTTTCCTTTCACTAATCATTAGTATTTATTTTGCAAATATCGCGACTGCGAATGTCGCAAAGCACTGATGAAGGAAGTAAGTTGCTTCCGAAATATCGATATTTGCAAAATAAATACTAATGATTAGTGAAAGGAAACTCGACTTTTATTCCATAAATCTAAACATATCACTAAAAACAAATCTGATTATCAAAAACAAATATAATACTCTACCCATAACGTTTTTATTATTTCGCATATCCCGTAAGGCCCTATTGAAAGCTTCAAACTATAATCTATTAGTCATTGTGTACTAGTTCCAAGGTAGTTCCTTTTATAGTACTACAAACTGGATTTTCGGAATTAGAATTTTTTCATATATTTATCTCCCTCTCTCTCTAAACAAACTTATTATTATTATTTTTTGCATTTTTTTTTTCTATCCCATACAACGTTTTGTGGACTTTTTTTATCGTATTCTATTTCCTACAGTTTAAAATAGGTTTTTTTTTTTTTTATATGGCTAGGATTCTAGGATTCTAACTAGCTAGTTTTACAATTTTTAACAAATAGCAATGCAAAGAAAGGGAGAATGTAACCAACACATTGTTTACTTTTTTGTATGAATAAAATTTTTATTGTTTCTAATTCATTGTTAAGAACCACAATTAGAAACTTAAAAGCAGGGAATATATTATGGTAAGACTATATTGCTATGCTAGGCAATATAGACTTACACTGGTTATATGTTTCTATCTGGAAAAACTATAAAACAAAACACTGAAATAAATTTTTGTGGTTTTTTTTTTCAATTCCTTAAAGCAAATGGTAGGAACGTAGAAATGTAGGATAAATAAAAAATTTGTTTTAAAAAAACTGGTTCTGTTTGTTCTGTTTTTTAAAATCAAAATTGTAATAAATTTTTTTTTTTTTTTTTTATCTAGGTACTGAACCAGATCGAAAACCCATAAAGCACTTTTTGTTTACTTCATCGGGAATCGAACCTGGGAC
Source organism: Argyra leucocephala (assembly GCA_963942445.1). NCBI lineage: Eukaryota > Metazoa > Arthropoda > Insecta > Diptera > Dolichopodidae > Argyra > Argyra leucocephala. The sequence goes on along the minus strand of OZ012677.1, from coordinate 153,781,554 downwards.
CTTTCGCTTGAAAGGCAATCTTTTTTTTTATGAAGAAAATAAAAATTCGTGTATTAAAAATAAATTAAAATAAAAAAATTTACTGCAAAAAAACAGGAAGTCTGGGGACAAAATAGCTCATAACTTCTGAAGCATTGATCGTCGTATAGCCTTTTGAGGATTTTGTTTCAAAATATCAAAATCCGATGAAGATAAAATCTATGTTTTCTACCAATAACATGTGTTGTGATTGAAATTAGCTAGAAAAATATCAAGAGTTAAATTTTTCTTTGTCAATAATTATTAGTGATTGAATTGTAACAATTTCTTAAAAACGTTAAAATTTGAAGCAGTTTTGAATAAATTTAAAAATAAAATTTTATCACATTTTAACGGAATTACTTTAATCATTTGAGGGAAAATTAATAAGAACAAAAAATTTCCTTTAACTATCTAGATCTACCTTCTGACTTGACAATTTCTTACCCCATAAAATCAAATATCATCTACTCAAGAAATTAAAGGCCATTATATGACAAGAATGTTTTCAGAAAATATTTCGTTTTTTTTTTTTTTAAATGTTTCACATTTCCTTAAAATATCCTGCTGTTTATAAAAAACATTTTTGAAATCATGCTACTCAATTTCTTTTTCTTATATTTTTAAATTTGATTTCTTTTTTCTATATATATAATACATTATATATTATAACAGTTAGCATTAATAGATAGTTTTCATGAATTCAACACGTCTGTTTTGTTGAACACTGACAGAAAATGTAACATATGACAAGAAAATAGATTATAAAAAAAAAATAGAAAAAATAAAATACAGTAAGAATGTCTAAAACCGTATATACTTGGTATGTCATTTATTGAATCAAGGAAGTAATACTGTTTATAAGATACACGTAACATCCAAATGAAAACAAAATATAAGATAAAAGGATATTATGGCATTAATATACACGAGTTATCGTAAAATCATTGTTGTTGTTTTTTGTTCCTTTTATTTTTTGTGGTATTCTCCAAACTAAAAGTAGTCCAATAAAATCCTTGATCTTTCAAAAATAAAAATATTCTTGTCCTTGATTTGTATTGATGTTGTATCTATAGTAATAAATTTTTTGCTGGTTTTATGTTATTTAACAAGGATTATATTAAAATTACACTGACAATAAAAAATAAGTGAGACTGATTTCTGAAATAATTAAAAATATCAAATTGAAATTAATCACATGAGCATGGTTTAACATTTATTGTTTCTAAACATTGTTGATTAATTTTCATTTTTCTCATCACACTTAAATTTTTAATATTATGCAGAATAGTATAGTTTTTAAAGTTTCTACGAATAATATTTGAGTAATACTATATTGAATATCATTAATCACAATAACTGTTAACTTAAATAATACCTAGTATTTTTTAGTAAGAATCTAAATTTAAATACAAATATATGAAGTTGGTAGCCTAATGTCCTATTCACACTCTGCTCTATATTATATAACGTACTAGGGGCCCCTGTTGAGTAGTTATAATTCAAGTTGAAGTCAAATTTAAAGTTTTTAAAAAAACAGTAATTTACGTACTGTTATAGACTTCGCACGATATAGCAGAAACCACTCGTGTTTAATAAAAAGTTTTGTGGTTAGTAAGTTTTATTTAGGACATATAAATACACGTCCCTCATATACTGTTTCGTTTCCGATATATTCCCTATAGTAAGTGGCATTTAGTGGATAAAATTACTAAAAATAAAAATAAAGAGGTATATACCTACATATACATAATTTTAATAAAAACTATATTATTACTACAAATAACCAACATTTAGAAACAATTACTTAAAAAGATAAAAAATGAAGAATTCAAGTGATTTGTTTTTTTTTTGTTTTTATATTATTTATTTTAGATGTATGTATTTGTTTTTTTGTTTTTATTTGCAAGTACATAAGGAATTATAATAACTGATTTGTTTGCTTTTGTTTATTATTTTAATAAGATCTCATCTATGCATAATGTATTTGCTGAATAATAAAATCATATGAGTAAAAAATTTTCTACTGTGTGCGCATTATTGTTTTATATACAACTTATTTTTTATATTAGGAGTTCATTAAAGAGAAGCGAAATAAAATGAAAAGGTGTCTACTGCGCAGGTCCTTAAATGCTTGTCAATTATAATTATAGATTATCTGCGATTAACTGCAATATACAAGGTGTTATAGCTAGATGTATCTATTAATTTAATAAAATTCTATTACTTAAAATAAATAAATAATAAATAAGATATTATTGTTTATCATCGACATTCTATCAAAATGTTTTTTATTTATTATTATTGTAAATATGTCAATTCCGTTAATATTGGCTAAATTATATATAAATCTATTTGAGTAATAATGATGGTAATTTGTATCAGCTTTGCGAATTTTATTTAAACAGAGCACTGATGTCATAACTTATTGCCGAATCGTATGTTAATATTGGTCTTACTAAGGTTGCTTATGAAATTATTTCAACTTTTTGTGAAAGAATTTTTGAGTAAAACAAATTTTTACACATCATGAAAGCTTTGTTTGCCTTGGTAATCTGATTGTTTATGTGAACGCTAAGCCAGATGTATTTTTAGATATTTAACTGTTTGCCCTTTGATGATATTTCCACTAGGCGCTCGTAAAGCAAATTGCTTACAATATTTATGAACGTCTAAGTTGAATCTATGAACAGTATTCCGAAATAATATAACGGTTAACTTTTAATTTCCAAAAATTAGTATAGTCAATAATAACGTTGAACATCTCCTGGAGCTCTATTTGAAAGTTAGTTGGTTGCAGTTTTATTTGCCACATCAATAATCAAATCGTCATGTGAGCACGTTTAATTGACCATGACCAGGTCTTACATTTTTTTTTTTTTTTTTTTTTAATGGCCAAAATAATGGGATAAACACCCTAGCTGCTTTTGCAGAATTTTAACCAGTTAGTATAACAATAGAATAAAAGAAAATATAAAGGAAATAAATAAATAACATAAACGGAAAATAAGAAGAGAATAGATGAGAGTAACACAGGTTTACAGACAACTTAACAGAAATTGATTCACTCGTTTTTTGAAAACTTCCAAGTTGTATTTTTGGCGGAGCACATGAGGTGGTAGAGTGTTCCATAGTTTAGAAATTCGGTTAACGAAAGAATTTTTGTATTTCACAGTTCTGGTTCGAAGAGGCTCGACTACAAATGTGGGAAAGGGCTGCTCTGCGAGTATTTCGTTGGAATGGGTTTATTTTTGGCATAGTACTTTTAATTTCGTCAGAACAATTACCCAATAGATATTTATAAAACAGAGTGGCTGCTCCTACATTTCGACGATGACTCAGCGATGTTAGGTGCTGTGTATCATCTCCATCATTAATAATTTTGATGGCTCGCTTTTGTACTTTATCTAAGTACTGGAGGGTACTGTTGGGTGCACCGCCCCAAATATGTGAGTTATACTCAAGTGGTGGTCGAATGTATGCCTTATATATTAGAAGAAGGTTGGTTGGTGTAAAATATTTTTTACTTCTGCTTAAGAATCCCAAACATTTCGCGGCATCTTTTGCAATAGCATAAATAAAATGTGGTCCTGCCACGAAAGTTTGTTGCTTATCTCCATTCCAAGAATTCTTAAGGTTTCGGAGTTTTCAATATTTACATTATCGAAAAGGATATTTAGTAATGAAGGCCTTTGCTTTGTTGATATTAGGCAGCTCTGGGTTTTTGAAGCGGTAAATTTTACCCTATTTACACTTCCCCAGGCTCGAATTTTTTGGAGATCGCTGTTTAGAGCTCGAGAGATGTTATTTCGTTCTCTATTTACCGAAGTCTGGGTCACTTCAGCAGCTTTCTCAAAAAAATACAAGGAATCAAGGGTGCTGTCATCAGCAAAGCTATGTATATGATTTGAAAACGTGGATAGGAGATCATTTATAAAGATTATAAATAATGTTGGAGAAAGAACTGAGCCTTGAGGCCAGCATTGATATTGAATTTTTGGGACATAAACCCATCCAAAATAATTTGTATTGAACGGTTTGAAAGGAAACTTTCAATCCACGTATAGAGTAAGTTTCCTAGACCAATTGCTTCTAGTTTTTTTAGTAATGCTGCGTGTCAAACGCGATCAAAAGCTTTGGAGATATCTAGAGCGACAACTTTAGCTTCACCGTATTTTTCTATGAGTTGGTGCCATTTTTCAGTCAAAAAGGTCAAAAGATCACCAGTGACCTTTTTGACCTAAAACCATATTGGGAATCGCTTAGAAGGTGATTGCTTTCTAGATATGTTTTTAACTAGAAGTTAATTATAGTCTCCATGACCTTCGATATTACTGATGTTAAAGCAATTGCCCGGTAGTTTGAGGGATTTCTAAGGTCACCCTTTTTTGGGATTGGCTGGACATGAGCTATTTTCCATGAGGATGGGTAAATACCAGAAACATATGATTTGTGGAAAAGTTTGCTCAGCGGTCTGGCTAGGGTGTTTGCACAATTTTTTAGTACTAATGGAGGAATGTTGTCAGGCCCGGTAGATTTGTTGGAATTTAGATCCTTTAGAACTTTTGCAACAACCCGAGGACGGAAGTAAACTCTTTTAAGTGAGCATTCAGTTAGTTCAAAGGCAGGTGGAGTTGCTGTTGTTGCTGGTAATGTAGAGTTTACTGCGAAAATTTTTGCAAGCAGTTCTGCCTTGAGTTCGGGATCTGAATTAACAGCATTGTTATCAATCAGCGGAGGTGTTACTGATGATGAAATTAAATACAACAAATACAAATACAACCTGCCTCATAATTTAATAAAAATAGTAGCAGATATGATAAGTAATAAAACTTTTGTAACTTCAACTAATAAAACAGTATCGTCTGCAAAATGTTGGCATAAAAAATGGGTTACAACAAGATACCGTCAATTCACCGTTGTAATTTAATATATTATATATAAACGGATTTAAGAATCTCCTGCGTGTAACCATTAAATTTTCAACCCCGAGTGACTTAAATACATGATTGCATTCCTACATTTGCCGGGTGCAGTGATATATGATCAGAAATAAATTCCAACTGGAATTAGGATTATCTCTTAAGGATTATCTTATTAAGAAATAATTTAAATAGAAAACTAATACTATCTTTGCTGTTTTCGACCTGGAATTAAACTATAGACAAGATGTTTCTACTAAAGCATGATTGATTTATTTCGGATGTCTTCCGGATTCTGACAACGTAATGGACTGTTTTGTATTTTCTTAAATTTGACGCTGAACTATAAAATTTTACCAGTTTTTTCCAATGACATTGATATAATATTAATTGTGCGTATGTTTTTCAATCAAAAGGTTCCAGGTTCGATTCCTGATGAAGCAAAATGTTTTATAGGTTTTTTGACCTGATTCAGTACTCTTTGTCATTGGAAAAAGATAAATGAGAGAATAATTTAGCAATTACTTATATAAATTTGAACTAACTACCTTATTTAAAAAGGTTTGGTTTCTGATAATAATCCCGGTTTTCCACATTTACTGAGTATGACTAGAAAAATTAACAAATTAAGTACTCGAATAACATCTTAATGCATGCTTAATTAAGTACGGTACTGTAATTTTGCACTACAATATCTACAATATTTTATTTAAGAAAGTACTGGCTCTACTCATTAAATGTGGAGAACTACTGCTATTGTCAGGAAGTCAGGAACTTCTTAAATAGAATAGTTTCATTTTATTTAATTTGTTACCAAATTATACTTTCAATTATTTTTTGTCATTTATTATATCTCAATAGAAAAGGGTACTAGACCAGGTCGAAAAACCAATAAAGCATTTTTTTGCTTCATCGGGAATCGAACCTGAGACCTTTCGGTTGAAAGGCAGGCGCCATCTAGCGTGTGTTAGAAACATGGCAAAGAAAACTAATCGAAGCCATCACACACTTTAAAAAGTCAAATCGAAAGTTGAGCCTATTTTAAATTAGTTTTCACTACACCAACCATGACGACGATGAAATATTTTATTAAAGAAATTTAAATACGACTGAAAAAAATTATTTTAAAATATCTTTAAAATTTTCTTTTCCAAGTCCTTTTAAATTTTCATCCTTATTTTAAACCGCAATGAATATCTTAATTATGATTCTATTATTTATGACAATTATTAAATCTTAGAAACTATCTAGAGGTGCCTCTGTTTTAAATTTTTAAATTAGAAATAATTAAGCTATTAACAATTACTATGGTGTGGGTAATTATTTAATTTGTATGTGTAGGTAATTGTTTACATAGGAAAAACTATATTATTAATGGGAAACTAAATGATATTATCAAGCAGCATCAGTTGAACTCTATAGGATTGTTTGCTTTGTGTGGTAAACAGAAATTTAATGTTAACAAAAAAAAAATAGAAACCCTTTATTTAGAAGGATTTAGTAAAGCAACCTTTCTTATGTTTTTCATTAAAATTTAATTAGTTTAACGCACTAAATTCATTGAGCAAGAAAGAGAGAGAGAGAAAAAGATTAAGTGTGAAAATGTTTGAATAAATTTAATCCTTTTAATATTATTAAATACAGTTATAGTTAGTTATAACTTATGATTGCAACCTATAAGAACATTTTCGGAATATTAATAACAATACAGATTTATAACAGATATAAATTATTATGTTTACAGTTTTACCAGAATGAACTAGAGCTTTTAGGATGAGTTGTAAAAAAAAAGTTTATATTATTAAGTTTTCAACTCGATAAGTACAATTCGATAACTTTTTTTTTTTTTTTTATAAAACCTCTACCATTTGTTTGTACCCATTACTATTGGCATATAATAAAACTTTATTAATTAATTTATTATAATGTAAGTATTTCATATGTATTAGGCCTTTTAAGTAGCAATGCTTGGTTGGTTTTACAAAATTATTTATAATTTTTAACATCAATTTGTGTCAATGAACTTTTTGTTTCCAAGGTCATGTAACTTACATCGAACCTCAATTTTAATAAAGTTTTGAAATTTAAGACGTAAATTGGTAAATAATAGAATTAATTAATGAAAGTTTCAATAAGCAAGCAAATAAGTATTCTACAAATTTTATAATTTTTAATATAGGTTACCTCTTCTAGTCTAATTCACTAGTTATTTAATCATTTTCACACTCAATATAGACTAGGACAACTGTATTTATAACCATTTTTTGATTTTCATAATCATTCTTCTAGTCTTAAGAACTACAAATTTTAGTTCAAAATTAATTTAGTTTTTAGCTTATACAATCTAATACAATTAGTACAAAACAAATTTTTTCTAACTGTTCGAAATCTACAAATAATTTCCTAATATGGAAATTTTACATATTTCACTTAATTACTATATACAGTGTGTTTCCGTACTACGATATTATTTTTTGCAGGTGAATAGGTGAATAGTAGTAAATTCGGATATGCATCAACATCACTTTTTGCCACATCGGGATTCGAACCTGGGAAGGCAGGCGCTCTAACTATTGTGCTACCCAGCGTGTGATATGATAGAAACATGGCAAAGAAAACTATTCGAAGCCATCACACAGTTTAAAAAGCAAAATCGAAAACTGAGTCTGTTTTTTTTTCTTAATAAATTTTTATGCTGTAATAGTATATATATCGTTATATTCTGATAGTTCATAATTTTCTGAAAATACGTTCAAAGCGATGTTAAATAATACTTTATTCATTTTAATTAAATTTTCAAAGCATTTGATTTTCATAATCATTCTTCTAGTCTTAAGAACTACAAATTTTAGTTCAAAATTAATTTAGTTTTTAGCTTATACAATCTAATACAATTAGTACAAAACAAATTTTTTCTAACTGTTCGAAATCTACAAATAATTTCCTAATATGGAAATTTTACATATTTCACTTAATTACTATATACAGTGTGTTTCCGTACTACGATATTATTTTTTGCAGGTGAATAGGTGAATAGTAGTAAATTCGGATATGCATCAACATCACTTTTTGCCACATCGGGATTCGAACCTGGGAAGGCAGGCGCTCTAACTATTGTGCTACCCAGCGTGTGATATGATAGAAACATGGCAAAGAAAACTATTCGAAGCCATCACACAGTTTAAAAAGCAAAATCGAAAACTGAGTCTGTTTTTTTTTCTTAATAAATTTTTATGCTGTAATAGTATATATATCGTTATATTCTGATAGTTCATAATTTTCTGAAAATACGTTCAAAGCGATGTTAAATAATACTTTATTCATTTTAATTAAATTTTCAAAGCATCAGTGTCAAATAATGATAGTTTTAAAACGTATTAATTGCATCAGAAACGCAAAGCATCATTGCCAATTCGCATCATAAATTTTCTACTGATGCAATAGTGATGCCACATCATGATTGGCAAAGTTGCATTCTGAATTTGCTTTACGTCATGCCGTTATCTAGCGTCATAAAGTTATGATGGTAGAGCTGGTTATTTAAAAATTTTTATTGATTCACTTTAACTAAAAATTTTTTTCTTGATTTCCTTCCCGTCGAAATTGTTTTTGGGTTGTCAGAATTTTATCAAATTATTGAAGTAGAAATTCGCAAGAGGTGCTCCTAAGAATAAACGATAATATCCCACGTAACATTTTATTATTACTAGTTAAATACCCGTTACTAAGTAACTTTTTGCTACCGTTATATACAGTGAAAAATCAAAATTAGAGCATTCTAGGTTGTACTACATTATAAATTATCAAAATCAAAAATTCCCCTATCAACAATATTTTAGTAATATGTAATACTTTAGTTAAATTAGCAGATTATAGCAGACAGACTATTGGATTGATATAGATTGAAATATTTAATCAACTAATATTTCATTAAAAACTGTATTTCTAACAGTTCTATTCTCTTCGGTTACAATTTTCAAATGATTTCTATTCCCAGTGCGCGAAATCCCGACATATAGTTGTCCATCTGAAAAACCTGGTGTATCAAGTAAAATACCAACCTTATTGATAGTTTTACCTTGCGCCTTGATGGTCATCCGACTTTGTTTAATGAAAAAATAGAATATTATCCTATTATCATCAAACATTTTTGAAACAAAAAATGCTGGAAACTAATTTTTTCCTTTAAATCGAAATCGACTCTTGTTATTTGTTGAACTTTTTGTTTAATGTTTGTTGTGTTTGATTATTTTTGTTGTTATTGATTGTTATAAATAATAGTGTTGATAATAACAATTAGTAGATAATAAACTACCTACATTTATTAGATTTTTTCAGCTTTTTTTTAATTGTATTTTTGCATTTTTTTTTCATTTTGTTGTATTTTTTATTTTTTATTTTTTTTGTTTATAATTTTAAATTTCTATATTTTTTATTTGAGCTAAATAAACCTTAAATAAATAAGTAACTTTTATCAAATAAAATCTGATATGTACCTAAACGTTGCCCTAAATGTTATTGCGTCAACATTTATGTAGTTGATTATATAAATTGATTAAAGTTTTTTGATTATTTTTCATAAAAAAATACGTAATAACTTACGCTAATCAATGTACATATTCTAAAAATGATTTTAAAATATATTTCTCAAATATATAAGAATGTATTCAATAGATTTGAAATTATTATTCTAAATATTTTTAATCCATTTTGTTTTAGAAGGGGAGGAATTACGTCCTCATTCGACATTTATATGTTTTTTTTGTTGTTATTTTTTCTTTTCTCTTTCGTTTCTGTGAAAGAAATGTATGAATGTATCCATAAAACAAAAACAATTCTCAGTAGATTGAAATAAAAAGGGGAACCGCACACGCATCTACTATCAAAGGATATCCATTAATAACGAAGTGCACTGGAATGAAATTTTATAATTTGTCAATTTTTGGTTACCATTTTTCTAGTCGATTTCCAAAATTGTAAGAAATAGATAGTAATAAGAATTTCATTTGTGAGAGAGAGATAAAAATTCAAAAGACAAAGTGGGAAAAAATTATCGAACGACTTTTTTTGTCTCAAAGGAATATTGTTGTATTTATTCTTAATTATCAACATTTAAGGATATGTTACACTTAAAAATGCATAGCAATAAAAAACATTTTTAATATTCAAATTTCTTTCCTATTTATAAATTCTAATATAACTAATAATTAATAAATTATCATTGATTATTAAATGTGTGGTCCGGCTTGGGATTGACAGGGTAACATCTGACCGGTCGCTGACCCAGATGCGCAACTGTCAAGTTCCTGAGCAAGTGCTTACATTACCTCCACGTGGTGACCTCCGGAAACTATCCTATACAGCATCCGCTTATACGATAGCCCAAAATTGCGCAAAAACAACCCTTCAGATTGAAGGTTGGCGTTAGGTTAACTACCTAACCCATAAAAAAAAACATAGTTATGAAAGACTTAAAACAAGCCTCGGATATGGATGGATTAATTGGAAACAGACCCGGAACTCGTAAGGATTTTGATTTTAGAATTTGCACCTGGAACGTTCGAACACTATACAGCCCAGGTGCATCTAACATATTGGAAAATGTCCTCACGCAGTATAAAGCTGACATCACTGCGTTACAGGAATTGCGTTGGACAGGAACCGGAACAATAAGGAAACAAAAATGCGATATATACTATAGCTGCCACGAAAAACACCACATATTTGGATGCGGTTTTGCAATCGGAGACAGGCTAAGACGAAATGTTATTGATTTCAAACCAATTAACGAGCGTCTAGCCATAATCCGCATTAAAGGCACCTTCTACAACATCAGCCTAATGTGTGTGCATGCTCCTACTGATGAAAAAGAAGAAACAGAGAAAGAAGACTTCTATGACGCGTTAGAAAAAGCATACGAAGCTTGCCCGCAACATGATTCAAAAGTTGTGCTGGGGGATTTCAACGCTAAGCTCGGTAGAGAGCAAATTTTCGGCAGAACAATCGGTAAACATAGTCCCCATCAACACACCACCGATAATGGTTACCGATTGATCAGTTTTGCAGCGGCGCATAATACGGTTATAAGCAGCACCAAATTTCCCCATAGAGATATTCATAAAGCCACCTGGCTATCTCCAGATGGCCGTACAACCAATCAAATTGATCACCTTATGATTGACGCACGCCACTCATCGTGCGTGCTGGACGTACGGTCATACAGAGGGGCTAACATCGACTCTGATCATTTTTTGGTTATAGCACTTTTCAGAGCCAGAATATCTAATGTTAAAAAAGTGCAGTCACATCATAATCCCAAATTTAACATTAGTAGACTGCAGTCGCCCGATATAGCCAGAAGCTTCAAAGAGCAAATTAGCCTAAATTTAACAGCCACACCTCCTTCAAACCATTCTTCGATTGATGATCAATGGAAAAACTGTGCCAGTATTATCAAAGAGGTAGCCGTAAACACAATTGGCTTCAAACCACGAAACACCAGAAATCCATGGTATGATGAGGAATGTGCATCAAAAACGTTGAAGAAGAACGAGGCGTATAAAAAAGCGCTGCAACGGAAAACAAGAGCAGCGAAGGAAGAATATAAGACTAAAAGAAGAGATGAGAAGAAACTCATCAGGCGGAAAACACGGGACTTCGAAAAATCTCTGCTCATAAATATCGAATGTCATAAAAATAGAGGCGAAGTGCGGAACTTCTACAAAAAAGCCAAGCAACTGGCAGCTGGCTATAAACCCGCTACACACGCGCTAAGAGATAATATGGGAAATTTGGTTACCGAAACGCAAGGGATATTGGAGACATGGAAGCAGCACTTTCAGCAGCTGCTAAATGGAGAGCAACAACAACAACAAGAGCTAGCAACACCAGCGCCAGTCATTACCAGCAACCCCCCGCCACCCACTGTAGAGGTTGTTGGCCAAGCCATCAGCAAGCTGAAAAACAACAAAGCTGCTGGACTTGATGGACTCCCAGCTGAATTATTTAAAGCTGGAGGCGATGTTTTGGTTAACTGCATGCACCAAATCATTGGCAACATCTGGAAGGAAGAAAGCATGCCGAATGACTGGAGTACCAGCTCTATATGCCCCATTTTCAAAAAGGGCGACGCCATGTCCTGTAAAAACTATAGAGGAATATCCCTCTTAAATATTGCATATAAGATCCTGTCCAACATTTTGTGCGAATGTCTGAAGCCCTATTGTGACGCTGTTATTGGCAGTTATCAATGCGGCTTTCGCCCCGGAAAATCAACAAGCGACCAGATGTTCGTACTTAGACAAATCCTGGAGAAGACCCATGAGTTTCAAATCGATACACACCACCTATTCATCGATTTCAAGTCTGCGTACGATTGCATATACCGCAGCGAGCTATATGCTGCTATGTCGGAATTCGGTGTACCAGCCAAGCTCATCCGATTGTCAAAAATGACACTGGAAAACACAAGATGTGCTGTGGTGATTGGAAATAACACTTCTGACTATTTCCAGACTCTCATTCCCTAATAAATTTAATACGTTCATTTTTGAAAAATTTCGAACACAAAATTTCAGACGACCATACACATGAAAAATCTCTTGTCCCGTGGGCGTGAATTATTTAAAATTAAATTGCAAAAATTAATAGTTCTTTGCTTCTTTAACTAATGAGGTTTTTTTGTAAAAGGAATAGTAAAAATATTTTGACTTCCCCACCCTAGAGCATATCGTCTTATTAATGAATATTCTTTCCTACTATGATGTATTAAGAAGAAAAACAACAAAAGAAAATAACAAAAAATGTATACCGATTTCATTTAAATCAATTTGAGTAAAGTTTGATTTTTTTCTCCTACATTAAAGGTATTCTTGATGAGGTGTAAGAAAGAAAGAAAAAAATTTCTTCCAATTTGTTTGCAAATTCTCCTCTTCATTTATGTTAAAAACAAAATGTGTACATGCAACAGAAACAATATTTCTCTTTCAAACATAAAATTATAACGGTACTTGCTGACACCGGCGAAGAATTATATTAAGATATAAACAAAATTAATGCTATAAGACTTCTATATGACTCCCGATAAAAACTAAAGGTGTTATAATGATATTTTTATGGGAATTATTGTGATTAATATAGCTATAAGAATGTTCTTATAGCAATTGCGGGATTTTGTATAATAGGATTTTCAACAAGTGCTACAGCAATGGTTTTATAAGTCTAAAAGTGTGTAATCCTATAAAGAGAGTTAAAGTGTTGTTAAGAGAATATAATTGCTAGAATAGTAGTAGTAGTGTTATTATTTTATTACATTCCTATGATGTTACTAATAAAACTTACTGTATAGCTTTTGAATAAATATTTTACGACGGCCATTATTTTCTATAAACATGGTAAAAAAATATTTTGTTTTTAAATAAACAAAAACTAAAAAAAATTTTTTTTGCTTTCATTTCGGTAAATGATCATTTTTACTCAAAAGAATAATTATTTAAATATCAAATTTGATGTTATACATTAATTAACGTAGATTATTTAACATTTTAAAGATGCAATTTCAAAAGATATTTTTGTAATTTATTTAAAAATATGTTTTTTTTTTTAAGGGAAATGTATTTTTTCGAAGTATTATTATAATAAATGTCAATGATATTTCTTTCTTAACCAGATTTTACCTTTTGGCCACAATAATTATAAATATTAATACAATTATTCTTAACTGGAAAATATATTATTTATTAGTAAGACATTTTTTATAATATAAATCATTCACATACAAATATAAAAATATTTAATTAATATCTATCTCCCTTTCTCATGAACTAAATATAAAACTCTATAAAATTGTTATTTTAAAATATTTTACCTATCTCACTCTCGTATAACATAAATTATTTCAAAAGAATTTCATTACAGTTGGCAATGGCTGAATGGTGCCTTATTTGTGCCATTTTAGTGCTATAACGTATTTATAACGTGTCACAGCAATTGCGGAGCACTTAAATTAACACTAATACTTCTGTAAGAGTGCTTATATCAATGCAAGAGTTTTATATCAATAAAATTATTACGTAGGGTCGTAGTTTAATGATAAATCCTATATGTGGAATGATTATACTACTTGCAATGCACTCTACTACAGGCCTTCATACTCACTATTTCTTACGAAGTTGAGCGAAAACTGTCAAAAACTGTCTCTTTTTAGCCTTCGTTTGCACAATACACTCCAATTACATTTATTTTTTTTTCTTTTATTCCATTTTGTTGATGAAATTACAACAACACTTAAAAGTTTCTAATTTTTTCATTAGTATGGTTTTGAATCCTCTCCAGTTTGCTGCTTCAGCTTGTGATGGTAAGATTTATGTCGGATTGTTGAGTAGATTTTTTTTTTAAAAATCAAATTTTTGAATGAAATTTTAATTAATTTTTAATAGGATTTTCAGTAAAAGTAGATAAAAATATATATTTTTTGAAACATATTTCATTTTAAAAATATCTCTGCTAATTAATAAGATCCTTCGATTTTAAATATTCCCATAAGGTTTATACACAAAAAAATTACATTTTGAAAGTTGCGCTCTGAGTAAGAAGGCCTGTAGTAGAGTACATTGCTACTTGTATAATTGAAATATTTGATTAAATGTTTTTTCTCTCTTCTACCACTCTCAGTAGGAGAGTATATTCAAAACAAAACTTATCAGAGCCCTTAGTCATGTCTATGAAAGTATATGAAAGTAAATATTATAATTATAATTTATAATTTAATACAAGAAAGCTCATTAGGACCAACCCTGCTTTCTTGTTATATAAGTAGCTTTAATAACATACAATTATTGTCAGGAAAGGCGTTTTTGTATGCAGTGATGATCTAGCTGTAGCACTCAGAGAACAACTATCGAGCTAGAAATGAACCGAGACATACCTACTTCAAATACATTATTGGTTGGCGCTGCACAAGCCAACAGTAAATGTGGCAAAGACAAAATATATGATGATCAAAGTAAAAAATGAGTAAATTTCGTTAGCCTACGATGGAATTAAAATAGATAAGACTTTTAACTTCAAATATCTTGGTGTTTGGTTAAATGAACTAAACTAGAAATTTTATGTAAATGAGCTGATAAAAAAGTCCCGAAAAATGGCAGGAGTATTCAAAAGCCTTGCAAAACGACTACCAGATAAGGCCAAACTATCCACATATTATAGTTTATTTTATAGTAACATAAAATATGGTATAGAAGTTTGGGGAAACACATATAAAAAAAAATCCATCCTCTCTCCATAGAATTCAAAATAATGCAATTATCAATCTGTTGAAGAAATAGGTTGTCTGACAAAATTTCAACCACATTATACTTACTTCAAAAATAAAATTTTAAAAATAAAGGTCTCGAGAAATTTAAGCTAAGTATTCCAATTATATAATAACATTGAAAATAATTGGTTAAAAAAAACACTAAATTAGTGGTTACAATTAAATATCTCAGCACAATACGAGACGAGCAAATCAAGCGCGATATGGTGTTGGTACACATTTCAATGAATTGGAATCTATAGTAAATACAGAAATTATGACATCGAACAACGTACCAGCGAAAATCCTGGATATGTCAATTATAAATAGTATATCGAATTGCGTGGGTACATTTTAGCAAATAGATTCCTAAGCATTCACATTCTATTTTACAGAACTAAGTGGTATAATTTAACGCAAGATTCTCTGTTGAAGAGCATCTGCATCTTTTTTTTTTTTTTTAGGTTAAAATAATGGGATAAGGATCCTAGCCCTAACCGTAACTAAAAAAAAAAGAATGATAGTAAAGAAATAAACAAATTTTAAGAATATAAAAGGAATAGAATAGAATTGAAGAGAGTTAGTATACACAAAATTTACAGACAGCTTAAAACTTTTCAGTTATATGTTTCTGGGAACACATAAGATAGTAGATTTAGATTAACTATGTGGTTGGCTCAGAAATATTTTGACCAGTGGGTTTGTATTGTGTCCTAATCGGGTCAATATTTTTTAGTTGAAGCGGTTATTTCGAACATAATTAAGCCGCATTCGATTAAGTTTACGATTGCTCTAAATACCGTTCTATAATTTATGTTTGAGTTTCTTGTTAAACTACAAAACTTTTGGGGACTATGATCTTGCTTTTTGTTAATTCTGGGTATCCCTATTACAAGGATGGCAGTTAATTGAAATAATAAAAATTAGAATTAACACTAACATCATTATTTTGTAGTTAGAGTATCAATAAAAAAAGTTGTAATTTAATATTTTGTGATAAAAAGCTGAGGATACAAAGTTATTTCAATATTCATCAGCAAATAGAATATTTTCTAATTTTTTTATACAGTAAGTATGCAAATTATTACATAAGAAGTTTATTTTGTGAAGATTTTGGTGGAGGTACACATATATGTATCATCAGTCTTTTCCATTGGTAAAAATATATAGCAAAATCATTTTATATAGTAATTATTACACTTTCAGTATTAGAAAAAGATTATCAAAAAAATTAATCCATAGGAGATAGAAAAATTCGTAAAAAAAGGCTATTCGAGTGACTATAGTCAATCAAGTGCTGATGATTTTTTTTCTGGAAGCGATGAGTTTTATTTTCCGAATTTAGATGAAAAACATGAAAAATCCTTTGAACCTGAAAATTCTGAAATTGATAATGATATTTTTTTGGCGATCAGCTGTTTTATTCAACAAAAGAAAATAACGATGTTAAAGATCAAGTATTTGGTGAAATTACATGGACTTATTTCACGTTCGTTCTTAAAAAAATTCTCAGTGCTGACCGAAATTTTTCAATCTCAGAAAATATAAATCGTAATTTGTTTGCTTAGGAAATTTTCCATAAGTTGATGCCGTGTTCGCTAATTATTTATCTAGCGCAATGCATAAACCATCAAATAAATATGTGTGACCAAAAAAATCCAAAATAACGTAAATGTGTACAAACTAATGTTGGCGAAATTCAAGTGGTTATATGTATATACATTTTTATAATGTCCTACCACAAAGTTCTGTCCATTGAAGTCAATTGAAGATTACTGGTCAAATAATCTTTCGCTAGGTAACAATGCAGTGAAAAAAATAATAGGTCTCGAACGGTTTCAAACTAGTATCCTAAAAACTGTGCTTTTCTGTGAAACACCTGATGGTAGCCTATTATATTGATAACATGATAGAATGCTCAAAAAAAAATATACAAAGTGTTGATAAGATAGCTTCCATTAAAGTATAGATGAATCGATGACAAAGTTTAAGGCACGTTCAGCCTTTAAACAATGAATATATATAAACCCGGTGAAAGGAGAAATAAAAATATGGCTACAATGTGATGCGACTCCTGATTGTACCTACGATTTAAGTTACTATTGTGGAAAAGAGATAGAAGTGGCACATGAAGCTTTAGGTGAACGAGTTCTTTAAAATATACCAAGAATTATATGTACCACTATGCAAGTTTTGTTTTGCAATATATATATATCATTCATAAGTTGATTTTGTTTTATGTTTCTGCTCTTTTTAAATTAAGTTTTTATTTTATTTTTATTGAAATGATAAATGAATAACTTTGAGTTATATTTTGCGCTGTACCATATATAAAAGCGAATGGTACCTATGTTGTGACAGTGCCGCTAGCCCAAGCCCTTGGTAAGAATTGAGATCGATCGCCACAATATTTAACATTAAATGAACAGCTTCTAACGAAATTAGTTCAAAATTTTACTGTAACGTTTCCATTCGAAAGCTGCCATGAACAGGTTAACGAAAATTGTTTACAAGCAAACATCTTTTAGAATGCATATCTGTTTATTTTTTCATCCATAAAATTTTTGTCTTACTTATGCATTGATTGAATCTATTTATTTACCTATATATGTTAAAAAGTTGAGAACCATTTTAAACTTTATTTGAAAATGAAAAAACTCAATTTCAATTACGTTTTTGTTGTAATAAATTGTTAATTCTAATTTTTATTATTTCAATTAACTGCATCCTTATTCTATAATATCCTTTTTTATTTTGATAATTTTTTATATTACGCATATATCGTATTAAAGAATTTCTCAAAACCCATCCTTGTTTTATAAAAAGAAAAAAGTTATTTTTTATTATTTTTTATAATTTCTATAATTGAACTTACTTTTTATAACTTTTATTTTATTTCACCACTAACTCACGAGTAAGTAAAAAACAAAAAAAAAAAAACTAAAATTTCGTTCCTTACGGTTAGAAAACAAAGTTTGAACAGTGTCTTAACAAAACTTAAACGATTTAAGCAAAAAGTTATAAAGTTAAATTAAGTCCATTCTGGTCAGATTCTTAGAATAAAACAAAAAAAAAAAAAAAACGAAAACAAAAAATATAAATAAAAAATTTTTATTCAAAAAAATATGAGAAAAGCTTTTAGAAAAATATTAGAATTTTTTGTTGTTGTTTATTTTTGTTTTTTTTTTTGTTTATATCCTTCAGCAAAATTGATTTTATATTGGTTTCATTTATTCCGCATCATTGTCAGATCATTTTTCAAATTATTCGGTATAAAAATTTGTTTTTGTTTTTATTTTTTTTCTAAAAGTATGTATTTTGCTTATCCTATTTCTATCTCTTACTATATTTCTGTCCCTTTCTGTAATATACACTGTATAGATCCTTGATGCGTATTTTTGTAACTGATACTGTTATACTGGGAATGTCTATTGCTTGTCCTGATTACCATGAAAATAAAACTTTTTGTTGTTGGTTTTGTTATATTTTTTTTTTAAGTTTTTTTTTTGGTTGTTTATCTTAGAAAAAAAAAATTAAAATTTAAGGATAACTTTCTTGATTCATGGTATATGTTTTTTTTTTTTTGTTAGTGGCTGTTTTTGTTTTTGTATAGGCACATGTATTAAGCTGTCAAGATATACAATAATAATTTTTAGACTGAAAGAAAAAAACGAAACAATATTTAAAAAAAAAAAAAATAAACAAAACAAAAAACTTAAGAACAGAAAAAAGAAAATATCAAAAGAAAATTTTTTAAATAAAAGAGGCCGGCAAAGAGCTCATTGGGAAAATTCTAGGATACCCGTATATGAGATGAGAATATGAGTATTTCATAAGTACATGTGTATTTTTCTTTCTTGTTAGTTTTTAACACACTCTTGTAATTTTTCGATATAAATCTCTGTTAGCTTCAAGAGAATGTACGTGTATATATATATATGTAATATGTCTACTTAGACTTACTTAATTAAATTATATTGGCATAACAATGAATTGCATTTCAAATTAAGTTCAATATTACTAATTCGTATTGTAAGCCACTAACCGTTAGTTATTTTAAATTTTTCTTAAGGGTGAACACTTAAATTGTTTTCTTTTTAATAATAATGTAAAAGACTAAAGTTATGAAAAAACGAAACTTTAAAGGGCTCCTGTTTAAATGTCTTCGTGCAAAGCGAAAGCAATGGATAGAATTTGCTAACGTTTGCGAATGATCGTTTGTTAGGGATGAATTTTACTGTTGTTAACTTACTTAATTCAGTATTTCTCAAACTGGGAGCCACGGCCCCCTATGGAGTCGTAGAGCTTTTACTAGAGGCCGCGAAATATTTATGTGTTTTTACATAAAGAAAGAGAAAATAATGAACAAGTAGAAGAATTAGTAGAACAACCGTCTGCAATAGATTCAACTTTACCAGGAATTTCTCCATCAACATCAACATTAACAACTAGTAATAAATGAAAAATCGCACAAGATAATACACAATGATAAAATTGCAAGTTTTTTGAAGCCAATTCTTATCTCAAACGATACTATGAAAAGAAGAATTTATAGCATGGGCGATAGTATATTAAAACTCAATTAATATCTCGTATTAAACAGAGCAAGTTCTTCGCAATACACCTTGCTGAATCCACTGATATAACAAATTATACGGTTAATGGTTTTTGTAAGATATCAGACGTTCATGACGATTTACTTTTTTGTCGGAAGCTTTTGACTACAACAACAGGTATTGATATTTTTGTAAAAGTAGATGAGTTCTTTTCAATAGTCAAAATGTGTAGGAGTTTGCACAGACGGTGCTGCAGCAATGACTGGAATAATTTCGGAATTCAAAGCAGAAATTCAAAAAGTACCGCCAGATGCCCAACATATTCACTGCATAATAGATAGAGAATATTTATTTTTTTGCCAAACGTGTTGCGAACTTACTGAAATTTTGAGTGGAGCTACAACTATTGTTAATTTTGTAAAAAATCGTGCTGTAAACTCGAGATTATTTAATATTTTATGTAAAGAGATGAGATCATAACATTTGATTTTGTTCTATCATACTGAAGTAAGGTGCATTTCACGTGGTAAAGTTTTAAATAGAATTGTAGAAATTAGAGATGAGCTTCGTCTATTTCTTTTAGATAAATCTTGCTTCGTACTTTAGTGATGAAAATTAGATGTGTCTGGTATCCTATTTAGCAAATTTTCTTCATAAAGTTAATGAATTAAATCTTCCTCTGTAGAGAAGAGATACCAACATTTTAGTTTTGAATACAAAACTTATTGCTCTCCAACAAATAGCTTTGTTTATGGTAAAATTTTATTAACGAATGAAATATGGAAATGTTCCCATTTCTAAATGAGTTTCTTACCACCAATGAATTTAATTTCAAATATTAATTTCAACTTAAGTTAAAAAAATATTACTGAATCATACTGACGAATCTCAACGCTTTATTGCTGGATACGAACTGGATAAGAATGCCATTTGCTAAATCATTGAAATATGATCATATTACTTTGTTGGCTCAAGAAGAATTACAAGGAGTTTCATGAAAAAAGTCTCAAAGTCTCAAATTTTGGATAAGGCGAAAGGAAGGACATCGTAAAAGAAGCATTGCTAAATTTAATGCCTTTTGTGACAACATATCTTTGCGAAACAGCTTTTTCTTCATTGTTAATAATAAAGAATAAACATAGATCGTGTCTTTCATCGAACGCTTTGGAGCAAAATCTTCGAATTAGCATTTCTGATATTTTACCGGATATTGATTATTTATGTAATAATATGCAATCACATCCCTCTCGGTGAATCGGTGAAATAAGAAATTTGAGATTTTATATCATATTATTATTGAAATAATTTTAATGGTTATATTTGGTTTTTTATTAGTTGTTATAAAAATATTGCTAAAAAATATAATGGTGTTTTATTAGTATTATTTTTTGGGGAGGATTGAATTTTTTTTTTCAAGTTTAGGGAGCCGCAATATAAAAAAGTTTGAGACGCACTGACTTACTTGACATTAACATCATGACTTTTCTAAAACGTCAACTATTTGATGATCGCATGTGTTGGTAACATTCGAATTTGATTACAACGTCTTTGATCTTGGAAATTATTGATTTTCGCAACATCTCGACGATCAAACCGTTTTAGAATTTAGGATTGTTCGTCAAAAATGTTTATGAGTTTTTGATAATTGTCATGTTTTTGACGTGTTAGTAAAGTACCAAAGTCAAAAAATCTCTTGATAACATTTATGTTTTCAAAATATATATAACTACTAGAGGCTATAGTAGAGGCATTTATATTAAGTTGGTATTTCAACGGAAATTATTTGTGATCTGATAGGGTATTCTTAAAATCAGTGTACTATAGCATATACATTCATTAGTAGGTAAAATAAAATTTGTGTTTCCATGAAACATGAGTTTCCAATATCTAGGGGTTTTTTTTTTGTTTTTATTAATGTGCAGTTCTATGTAAGCGCGACCTCTTAAAATCTATTGTGCTTCCTTGTTTATCTTAGAATTGTATAGGTCTATGTCCTTGCTGAATGATATTATTGGTTTGATGTCAATTTCAGAATCAGGCAATGTGCATTTCTGGAAATATTTCTGGAACTATGGTGTCGCAAACAAATAAAATATGAGAAGAGGATTCCTCTTTTTCTAAGCAGAATTTGCATCTTCTTATGTTTGATCTATCAAACAGATGCTTATTAAATGGGCAATGACCTATGCCTTGATAAACCTTGTCAGCGTTCTTGGATTACCTGATTCAGTCGTTGGATACTTAGTTTGAAAAAGGTCTTACACTGCGAAAGTCCTTGGCAACTATCCCATATGTTTTGGGTTTCTGTAGTTTCCCACTTGGAAACAATTCTTTGTAGATAGGCGTTTGAACGAGCAATAATTGGATCTGGTTCTAAGAATTGATTCTTCGTTCCTGTTTTTGCAAGGACATCTGCTTCTTCATTGCATTGTATTCCTTCATGCCCAAGAGTCCACATAAGAGTAATTCTGTTTCCTTTCGTTAGTTTTACTAAACTTCTGTAACAGCTATAAAAATTGGGGAAGCCAGAGCTTTTAAGGAAGCATGGCTATCTGAAATTATGTACATATATGTTTTCACCTTTGTGCCCTCTTTTCCTGCACCGTAATGCGATTCCTCGATGTTACAGGTTTCAGTTTGAAATACAGTGGGATATGTGTCATCTATGTATTACTAAACTTAATAACAATGTTAAAATACTGCGCAAGCAGCTACGATACTGCTACGAGGATCCAATTATTTTGATTTAACTTAAACAGAAAATATAATAATTATTACAAAGGATATTGGGTTGCAAAAATTTTATTGACTCCACTGACTTTATAAGAACAAAATCGATTTTTGCTCCATTAATGAAAGTATTGGTAATCATAACTTATCAAATGTTAAAGATTTACATTTAATTGATTAAATTTCTACGTTGATAATTGGATTTCTATCTTCAGTTATTCAGAGCTTACATATTATTTTAGTTAACGACCTATTATACACTTTCTTATAAAACGAAATAGGAACATTGAACCTGACAAAGAGACGGATAGATATTGTGAAAGCACAAGTTGAATATTGTTTTTTTTTTTTTTTCAAAAGAAAAACTAAAAATAAAAAACTTTCAAAAAGAAGATTATAACTGTACTTAAATATGTAAGAATATCCTGTGGCACAAAAAACAAAAATCATTTTATTACTATTGATCGAATATTTTTTTATTCTTCATATAGACACCACATCTATTGATTTGCTATACATTCGCATTTTGTTTTGATGAGAATTAATAACTGTATATTTGTGTATTATATTATGTTATGTATTATGTATATACCTATATATATATATACTAATATAATGTTTTTTTAATGGAAGTTATACAAAAAAATAATCGAATTTATATTTATGGTTCTCAGTTTTTATACTTATATCAATTGGCGTACTTATGTAAGTGCATATGGGTGTAAAAAAGGATAAATTTTCGGCAAGTGACATTTTTATATTAATTTATGATAAGAAATCATCATTTGATAAAGTCTATAATAATTTTATGGAATTGTATATATATATAATATTATAGTAACACTTGAATGTAATTTTGTGACATTGAAAAATCATTTGTTTTTGAACGAAGGGCTAAATTACTGATCATTGAATTCTAATTTTTGTATATTTACACAATTTTATTTTCTAATAAAACTTTTTTTTTTGGAAAAATAATTCCTTATATAATATTATATTTACTTTTTATTTTGCTATTTTGTTTAATGTTATTTATTTTTTTTTTAACATTAAGAATATCTATAACATAACAAATTTAAAGAATTTTGTAGATAAACTTTAATATAAGATTTTGTGTATTTGTTTGCTCCTCTCGGATATTTTGGTTAAGAACTAAGCATAAAGATTGAACTAACAAAAAATTGATAATAGTTTATCACGCGTAAAAATAAAAGCACTATTTCAAATTGATTAGGATTATAAGAATTAATTCGTTTTTTTTAAAGCTTCTTGATTCTGATTTGATTAGTAACCAGTAAGGCTAAATAGGAAGAAATTTGATAAAGTTTGTTGGATTTTATAGGTTTATGCTCAAGTCCATCGAAATGTTTCGATGAACAAAAATTCCACATATGGTATGCTGAATTCCGAATTGTATTCAAGCGCTGCAAAGTGTCAATTTTATTTCGAATTTTTTTTTTTGTGTATGCTCCAGTCCATCGGAATGAAAAATGAATAGAAATGAACAAAATTTCTTTCGATACAATTAGTCATTATTCGGAAGCGTTGTTACGAAGTGTTTTGTAATACATACAAAATAATTGTTATTTTCAAAATGTAAAGATAATTTTTGTTTATATCTATAGTTTTTTTTATAAAATTTTAAAATACTTTTTTTAGAAATTGTTCATCGAAAAAAATATTTTTATAAGAAAATGTAAGTATATTCGTAGATATCTACTTTTTATTTTACTATAATTTTTTTTATAAAAATAATAATAGGAAAAAAAAGCACAAACAAATAAAGTGCAATTGGTTGGTTGAATTATTGGAATAGAGACCAGACCTCGCGAACAATTTCCCTAGACATGGAAAGGACAAAAGGGAAAGTGGATAATTTTTGGTCAATTTTAGCAAATGAGGTGAATGGTATGGTTCCTCCTTAAAAAGACAAACCGTTGTGGAGAAAAGTAAGTAATAAATTTTTATTTTATTTGACATAAAAAATAATAATATAGTATAGTTGATATAGTAATATAATTATTATTTTATTATACAAACTTTTTTCTATTTTTATCTGTTTTATTTTCAAAAACGAATATTATTTTAGGTATGGCTTGATTACAAAAATTATATAAAAAAGAAGCTGACCTCCAACAAATGAAAACAACTGGTGGAGCAAAGAATCGTACCCACATCTTCCGTGAAACAGAGGAGACTGTTATTAAAATAGCGGGTCTAGAAACGTGCACTGAAGGTATTTGTGGAGCTTCTACTTTTGGTGTACGTGTAGTGTCTCCTCCATTGAAACAACCAACCAAAATGAAATAAATAATTGTGTAGATTTCGAAACAATTTTAGTTGGTAGTGCCCCAAGAGTAAGAACTATAAATAAATATATGAATCAAATACAAACAAATGTATCTTCAAAATTTTAATTAGTTGAAATTAAAATATTTTTAGACTGAAACAAATAAGAAGAATTCAGACAATTCAGGGAAGAAAGAAGAATTCAACAATTGAACCGCTATTAAAACAGGACATAGAAGAGAAGAAACTATTTTATAAAAACATATTATATAACAAGCTAGATGCTATTTCGAATAACCTGAAAACTGTTTGCAAAGAACTTGGTAGGGTAGGAGATTATAAAAAGTCCGAATTAAAGAATCGAAAAGTCAATAATGGAAAAAAATGATATAAAATTGGAAATTTTAAAAGTTGAAAAAGAAAAATTAGAAATTGAAAAACTTTAAATTAACAACAATTTAAAATGATCGAATTCCATTTTTTTCTTCTTTATCATTTTTTATTTATGATTTTCTCTTACATATATTATATTTTAAGTTATTTAAAACAAATGTGGAAAAATCTTATGATTATCTATGTATATAATTAAAATGTGAAATATCTTAAGTTATTTTTTTTAAATCATTATTTTTTGTTCCTATTATTTTTAAAATATTTTTAATTTGAATTAAAAAAAACTATTTGTGTGATGATGATAACAAAATGTGATGAAAACACAAATTTATAATAAATTTAAGTTAATATTATAATGTTATTAAAATAAAAAATGAATTATGTAACCTAATTAAAAAAAAATTGAATAAAGATATTCTAAACAGACAAAAAAAAAATATTAATACTAAAAATACCACAAACTGGTATAATAAAATAACGATTTTTGAAAACAGGTAGAATTTTTTTTATTTTCTTTATTTTATGGTGGAAAACCCCTTTTTTTATTACCAAAAATTTACATCTCTAGATTTACTACATATAGTACTTAATCCTGTAATAGATTCTTAGAAAATTATAAAAAACAATGAATGAATAGACGCCTTTGTAATTTTTTATAAATATATTTTATTATATGAAAGTGTAATTCATATACTACCACGTGTAGGAATTTTATAACATAAATGATTGTCTAACTAATAATATAATAATTGATAAACTAAACAACATTACCTGGAATACAAAACCGGAGTTTTCAATGATCAACGAGTATATTTATCTATAAAAATTCTTATTAAGAAATACTATGACAAACCACAAAGATTTTTAATTGAAAAATATTCGACATAATCTTAAATATTAACATCGATTCTCTTTAATTTTATTTTAAGAAAAAATGTCATTCAACGTGATAACAACAAATTTTGATATTATTTCATATATTATATATAAAATATTATATGAAAGAGTTTAATATTCCATTTCTAATTCTCATAGCTTCGTCGCTAATATTGGAAGTATCGTCAAATATTTCATTTTCATTTGGAACAGCTTCATCTGCTTCAATATAATTTATGTTAATGTCTTCTACTTTGTAAAATAAGCATATGTTATGTAAGGCACATGCTACGTTAATGATTTGCAATGATTTTTTCGGTGATTAATGTAGTTTACGAATCAAGAACCGAAATCTGTTTTTTAAAATACTATTTGTTCTTTCTTACATTTCTAGCTTGATTACATTTCTAGCTTGACAATGATTTTTACTAAAATTTTTGTCTGCAATTCCTTCAGTTGCCGATCGAAACGGGGTCATTAGCCATGGCTCTAATGGATATCCTCCATCTCCTGAAAAAATAAATTATGGATTAATTGTTATTATTATTTTATGCAAGTTCATATATTACTGCCTACCCAAAATAAAGGAATTCTTTTCGCCTTGATTATATTTTTCTTTAAAATATTGCTTTGCATCGCTGAGATTCCAGATGTGTGCATCATGATTACACCCTGGATAACGACTGTCAACACATTTAATTTTAATTTTATTGTCACAAATCTACAAAGTATTTGAAAATTCTTTGTTTTATTAAATAAAACATTGATCAACATTTAAAATTCTTACCAACATAACATTTATGCTAAAATAACCCTTTCTATTATAGAATAAATGGTGTTCTTCTTTTGGCTTTACACACATTAGAACTCCAGGAAATCTAAACTTAGAATAAAAATCTATTTTTGCATTTTGTTTTTCTTCTTCCGTCATTTCTAAATTTATCCATTCCCTACATAGCTTCTTTTCAAAAATATCTAAGCAGTTTTTAATCACTCTGGACATAGTTGATTGAGCCACTCATACATCCACATTTTTCCAGCATCATGTTGATAACTGCCACTGGCAAAAAATATTAATACAGCACATAGGCGATTTACTGGATCTAATGCATCAGACTTACTTTGACATTTTAATTCATTTGATAAAATCTCTAATAAACATTTGAATGCATCCTTGTTCAATCTAAATTTTTTTTGAAACTAAAAAAAAAAGTTTAACAACTTATTTTCAACATAATTATATTAATTAATCACTTACGATTGATCATTTAATTCGAAAGGATTACATTTATCGCGAAGTAATTTTCTTTTCAGACGCAAATCGCTTAAGATTTCCGCTTCTTCATCTTCCAATTCCTCTAAAGCCGCTATATAATTCATATTTTACTTTTGAATTTATTATTTTTACTGATTACTGAACAAACACAACTCTCTAAAATAATATTGCTTTTCTTAAAAAAGAAAAAACAAAAAAAATCATTTGAATGTAATCGCCCTACCTACATATCAGCTTCACTACAAAAAATAAATATTTTACGAAACATGCAGCCGAATGGACTTCAGCATACGAATTTTTTCGAATGCGGAATGAACTTTTCCATTCGAACAAAATTTCCGATGGACTTGAGCATAACCCTATTAGTGTCTCGGTATTAAATAACGTAGTTTTCTTCGTACCATTCTCCAGTAATTCTTCCATAATTTGATGTTACCATACACTATAATTGACTATAAATGGTTTTAAGCGCTTGTTTCGATTAATTGATCCTTCTGTAATAAATGGGCTACTTTTTTTTTACCACAGGAGCAAATAGCTTGCCAAACAAGATATTTTTTGCGAACGTTGATCTTATTTTGCACTGTAATTTCTCAGAAACTTTTTTGTTTTTATCGGGTCCATAACATTTTTTCCAAAGTAGCTAAACTGACAATTAAAACGTAGGTTGCATTACTGCATGCAGCTTAGATATTTTGAAATAATTTTTTACTTTTACCTTTTACTTTAGTACTATTTTCTGGAGTACTATCAGGTATGGTTGTTACTCTGTAAGATCTTAAGATCTAAATTATTTTATTTAATTAATTTGATTAAATATTTTAATTGATTTCGGATATTACATCATCATCAGAAGACTGATATCGATATGAAATGATTGCGTAATAACCGAAATCGATTAAGATATTTAATAAAATAAAATTAGTGAAATATACCTAAAATTTGTAATTTTATAACTTTATTTTCAAAAATGTTTTACCTAGAGTCTATAGCATATTCCATAAAATACATACATTTTTATTTTTTTCTCGGAATTATTAATGCAACTTTTTTGCGATGTTCGTATTCATATACTGAGTCTTTGCTTGATAGTGCTTTTAAACTCTCAATAGATTTGGATCTACTATTCCTCTTTGTCCGCCTAAATCTGCTTGGCTCTCTATTGCTAGATTGAATTATTCCGAATTGAATTTATTAATTTACAAAAAAAAAGTATAGTAAAATGTACCTATAAACAAATGAGAAATTAGTTATTTATTTCTAAAAATATATTTGTTTTCATACTGTAATTTTCTAGTTTATTAAGTTAAGTTAACAATTATTGTTCCATTATAGGCAGTGATTATTTAATATCAAAATTTATTATTATCACGTTGAATGACATTTTTTATTAAAATAAAGTTAAAGAGAATCGATGTTAATATTTAAGATTATGTCGAATATTTTTCAATCAAAAATCTTTGTGGTTTATCATAGTATTTCTTAATAAAAAATTTTATAGACAAATATACTCGTAGATCATTGAAAACTCCGGTTTTGTATTGCAGGTAATGTTACGAATTACTACCAACATATATGTAGAACATAATTACACAGTATATTCAAACATATTAACAACATATTAAAAGTAGATTAAGTGGAGTGATTAAGTGAGTGATAACAGTACGTACTTAATACGTTTTTTTTATGTATTTCCAAGGCTTATGTGAAAATGTGTATCATTCTTTTTCGCAGATACATTTAACAAATACGTAGAGTAGTTTTTTCTTTTATATTTTTATTACTCATTTAAATGTGAAAATCTACGTCTATTGTAGATTAATTTTGTCTTCATAATAGCAAAGTTTCAGTTTATTTCAAGTGATGATAAAATTGTATTGATTTCAAAGAAACATCATCATCATTTCTTGGTTCTACAGCTCAGGTTAACCCCGTTTGCAAATTATATCCATTTTGTTTTACTTTATGCAACTGATCTCTATCCGTTAACTGAAATCAAGGACAATCGTCAAAAGACTAGATCAGCGTTTTGATCTAGTATTATACGGTACTGCGTCTAAGTTTTTTTTTGTCAATTTTTGTTAAAAACAATAAATTAAAAACATTAATTACAAATTCTATAATATATATGTATCACTAGTGAATCCCCTGTGCAATTGCACAGAAGCAGTTCTTTCAGGTACGATTTTATATAAAAAGAAATATTTGTTTTGGTATAATTGTAGTTGTTTTTTGCAAATTGCTTGACTCTTAAATATATATATATAATGAATTTATAACCAAATGAGTACTAATTTCAATATAACTTAACACAATGATGTAATGATGTATTTTAATTCGTTTATAGTCAAAAACGTTTGTAGTCACAATTCTATTATATCAATGGTCAACAATTTGTTTGAATGAAAGTAATAAACTTCTTAAGTTCATACAATCGATGTCGTTTATAAGTCACATGAAAATATAACCCCAAATAAGTAACAAGTGAATTATTTTATTAAAAAACTGATTTATAAGTACATATATAGTCTTTTTCTGTTCTTTATTGCAAATATGTATATTTTCTGATTACATAACAGAATTGCTATTTATGAATAAAATAAAGTTTAAAATTGTTATACGAAAGATATTTTATTGAATTTGATTTGGTTTATAAAGATGCAATTTTTTTTTGACTACCCCTCTATAGTCACAAAACGGTTATAGTCAGAAATACATATTATTGAAATTTAGCGATTTGATTTTTGTTTTTCTGTTTTGTTTTGTGTTTTTGTTTTTGTACTTTTTTCTATAAGTTTGTGTGTCTATTTAAAATGACGGAATTTTTATGAAGCCTTTCTAAAAATTGTCTGTGGTTGAAATTTATTTTAGAGTGTAGAAATAACCGTAGTTTATTTGATGTAACTATATGACATGTTTTAAGTATTCAGCACCTAGAACTTGCTAAAATTTTGATATTTTTGTGGTGTGATTTACCATTCAATTACTCTTGATTTTTTACTCACCACGTCGTTGATCTTGTGTATTATATATGAGTTATAGTTTTAATATAAGAGAATTATCTCTTTAGGCATAAGTCGTTGAAATAAATAAAATAAAAAAAAAAATATTCTTTTTGGCATCCTTTCATCATTCATCTTCATCTCATGACCGGCCCATTCCAGTCTTTGTGCCTTAACAAGTTTTCCAATGTTATGTTTTTCAATTATTGCCATGAGCGGAATTCGAATCTTGAACCTATTGATTAGTAGTCAGATCATAATCACCACACGGTATCATCAGAATTTAAAGTTTTGATCTTATTTATTCAAGTATAATAATTTTTTTTAGAGCTGACCGATATTTTATTAAAAAAAAATATATATACTGTCGCAAAGCACTGATGAAGGAAGTAAGTTGCTTCCGAAATATCGATATTTGCAAAATAAATACAAATGATTAGTGAAAGGAAACTCGACTTTTATTCCATAAATCTATACATATCACTAAAAACAAATCTGATTATCAAAAACAATGATTATCAAAAACAATATATACTGTATTTGTATAAGCGTTTGTATATTAAATTATTGATTGTTTTTATGTTATTTTATGAGCTTTTATATTTTATATAGACCAAGTACGAGATCTTGTTTTTCAAATTTTTGTTGCGTCAAAATCTTTTAAAAAAATTACTTTTCGAAATACAATTTCCATTTTTGTTCATTTTTATTTTAGAACAAGGGTATACCTATTTCAGCAAACGTCAGGTATATTGCAAGATTTTAGTAAAAAAATAGAAAACAAGTCAATTTTATTCATAAAATCATTTATTATAAAATCGTAAATGCTTACCGTAATTCATTTAACGTTCCTAATTTTTGAAGTCGATCGAGTCGAGTGCCATCAACAATATGGGACTATGGGAACGGTCCTGTTCGTAAAATCAATATATCAAACTCCCGTTTCGCCTAATGCTATTTTGCATAATTTCGTATTTCACAAATTTCATTTTAACAAAATTTTCATATTGCAAATAGTTTATTTATGAAATAGGACACTTTGCAACTAATACTATTCCCAAAAATCCACTTAACAATAAATAACAGCACCGCAAGTAATAATTATTTTAATTCATTATTAATGATAATGCAAAAACTGAATTGGATTCAAAATCAGGGTTTTCGCTTTTTCCAGAATTTTTATATGTATTTATGTATATGAGAGAATCTGAATTAGGAGGATTATATCTGCCACATATCTTTTTGCGAAGTCTCTTATTATGTTAAACAACCATTTGTAAAATGGTCAAATATGTCAAATGAAAAGTTGCGAAATGTCTTTTTTGTTAAAAGATATTAGGCGAATTGTCGTTTTGCAATTTAACATTCGGCTAACTGTATACAAACCCAACAATATTCTAGCTGGTTTTATTCATCTTATTCAACAGTTCTAGATTCTCTAGATCCACCATATAAATTTAAACTGTTTCTGTAAGACCAGGCGATGTTTAAATTCTCATTTTTTGCTAATTTAAAATCAATTTCATTTAAAATTTCTGAGTTATTTAAAATCTTTCATTTGGTGGTTAATGTTGTATCTTTTCGTATTTCTGTAGTTATAAGTTTATTTAAAAATAGTTTAATGATTATCAAATGATTCTATAAAATAATTTCAAGACTTCAGTATGTTGTTCTTCTGCTTTTGCTACAATCTTTCTTATGAAAATTAATTAATTGAAAATAGAAATCAAATCCAAAGAATAACAATCGTTTTCAAAATAAATTTAGTGTAGCGTGTGTAGAGAGATGCGATAATCATGCAATTTTATTTTTATTTTAAAATCACATCACGTACATTACAAAATCACTTTTGGTGTAGCACATGATATCAAGTATATTGTTAAGAAGTTGATAAAGATTGAAATATTTACTTTTAGTCCTGTGCAATAAATATAAATCTATACCCTTAAGAATTATTTCAAAAACTAATTTAAGTCTTTTAATAGTTAAAGTTTGTATATCAATATTAAAATATTAAATTAAAACTAAAACTCATTTAACGATTTCAATAGACAACTATTTCTGAAAATATTCTAAAGTTTAAGTCATAGTTTTGAATTTTTTAAATATTTTTATTTTAAAATTCCTGTTTCAGGTATAAAAAGGATATTATTCTATATAGGTATATACTTATCTACTCCATAGATGTTAAACTTTTTTAATAAACCGACCAATACGAATTGTAATCAGACCACGAAAAAAAAAACAAAACAAAACAACAATACTTTATTTATAACAAAACTCAAGGATACATCATTAATTATAAGGATACTATCAAAGTACATATTATACGGTAGAAAATGTATTTAAGTATTATCAATAACAAAAAACAAAAAATAGCAACAATTTTCATCGATTTTTTTTTTGTAGGAAAATTTCAATGAAAAATAATTTCTCTACAGATTGAATTTAATGAGAAAATTCTAAAATGAATTTGAAAACTATTTCTTCATCTTGATAGATTCTTAAAAAGTTAAATTTTATTATTTTGAAGATCAAATCTGTTTCA
This sequence comes from Argyra leucocephala, assembly GCA_963942445.1. NCBI lineage: Eukaryota > Metazoa > Arthropoda > Insecta > Diptera > Dolichopodidae > Argyra > Argyra leucocephala. The sequence continues at coordinate 153,748,647 of OZ012677.1, read as the reverse complement.
GTATATTATCATCCGATGTAGATTTTAATGGTGTTATGGTTTTTTTGATTATTTCATTTGAAAGATTTCTATCTAATAAAATCGAAATTTATTTTAGAAAATCTTGTAATTAACACATACGACGAGTAGTGTATCAGATACTATTCAGATTCATATGAGTTATTTGTAATATAAACTGTATTTATTGAATCTTTCTAAGTGAAAATGACAATAATTTATAACAATTATTATTCAAATTTTACAATCTAAAAAGTTGGAAGGTCTAATCCATTAATTTGACACTTCATTCCACATGGTTCATTCCATTGTCATCAATATGTTGATGTAGTGATTATAATTCGTTTTTTTCGCTGAAATTATTGTAGGTATGGCTAGCGGAAGAGTATTAGGAGGGAAGGAGGATGATAGGGTAGAATTGGTTGATGAGATGGAGACCTGAACAGGATCTATGGATGGTTAAGATGGAGACATATTACACATTTTATAATAAGTCTGGTGAATATATTGAAAATCATGTACTCGAATCTTTGTTAGAATCTGTTGTTTGAGTTAATGTCAAATTTTTAGTATCATAATTTGGTACTGATTGGTGTTTTGAATTTATATCTCTTGTGTAAAATGATTGCGAAAGAAGCTTAATTTGTTTTGTAACCTTCAAATATTAATTTTTTCTGTTTTCTCATTTTCGGAGGCAATTGTGGAAATATGTGAGAGAAATACAGTTAATCTGTTTTTGTGAAAACTTAGTTATTACTTACCAATATTTTTTTTTTATATTATTGGTTCAATTTACATAAGATGTTGAAGATTTTATTGTCTGTGTGCAGTGGTGTAATGCGCCTGTGATTACTGCATATTACTGAGTGAATTATCGTGGTTTCAATTCATTTATAATAAAATTAGTACAATTGGGATTCAAATAAATTAATTAAGGATCATGTCATAATATTATTTATTGATTTATTATATTGTTTCTATATACAATAAAATGATTAGTCTGTGGACAACATCTACCGCATCATTAGACACCCTGCTTCACCTAGAACCTCTTCATCTCTTCATATAAAAAGAAGCAGTGGTTCACTCATACAACTGGTGAATGGTGATGATCCGTAAATCAAAAAAAGAGGTACACCCAGAACTAATTCGTGTACTCCAGAAAGATGATACGATTTCGATAGAATTATGCTACTACGCCTTGCCAAGAATGAGTTTTGAGAAACCTTTCAATATAATCATGCCAAGCAGAGAAACATGCACATCCTCTTTTGACAATGGATCATTAGTATGGTATACTGACGGCTCCAAGAAAATTAATGGAGTGGAATCGGGAGTATATGGAAAAAGCCTCAAGCCCCATATTTACTCAAGTCTAAACTCTACAAATACAGTTTTCATAAAATTTATTTTGGTTACTTACATTATCAAACTTTTTTTAAACTCGGATTTAAATTTTAAAATTGATTTTACTCCAAAATTCAATTTCGGACATAAGTGATTATAATTTGTTGCCACAGAATTTAGTGCTATCAATATATATATATATATATATACCATATACATATAACAATGGTATATATATATATATATATATATATATATACCATATCAATCAGTCATAGCTATAACCTAAAATATTTCAATAAGAATATAAGAAATAATTTTTAAGTAGAAATAAATAAAGGATATTTTTCGTGGAATCTTTTTTCAATCGAAATATTTCCGAAACTTTTTCATTTCAAAATATAATTATTAAAAATAATTTTGGAAAATTTCCTAAATTTCGAAAAGAATGCGGTGTGGATCAGATTAGTATTAAAGAATTTAATTTTTATTATATTACATTTCAAATCTTTACTTGAAAGTGTGTAAGTGATTTCAATACTCCATTCGTAATCTTTTATCATAATTTTGTTGAATTAAGGGTGTATGAAATAATTTTAAAGCTATTTTGATTTGACTAATAGAGTATTTAGGTATGACAAATTAATTCTAAAAGTTCAGATAAAGGAAATATATATAAATGAATTTTAATTTTGCTACTATTATGCATGTCAGTTTTAAGTTGTTTTAATCTGCCGGCTTTCTTGTTTTTGTCCGGTAATGATAAATACATACATGTGAGATTTATCTTGATTGTCTTAGATACCTTAGCAAACATAAAAGTGTTACATTGATGCAATTCATTATTTTGTTTACATTAAATACGATGAGCCGTATTATCATATCACTCATATCAGACATCTGTGGTTATATCACCTGTTCATCTTACATCTATGATTATATCACCTATTATTGCATCAATTATTATATCACGTATTCTAGTTAAATTTACCAGAATGCTCTAGAATTAGGCTGATTCATTAAATTTTGTTAAATTTATTTAAAGTGTGAGATAAATAAAAATACATTATTGATATCAGGTAAGAATTGGCTTCAAGTAGGATATGTGTTAATATGTGTTTACATTAGTATTGACAGTATACCCATAAATAAACATAGGTAAAACTGATTTTGATTTACGTTTATAGAGTAAACAAAAAATTCTTTGAAATTTTAGTTTTGATATGTTTCAAAGTTTGTAAAACAAAATTTTATAAAGAGGATATAAATATTAAATTATTTATTTGTCTAAATAAGCGGATTAGGTTATATTTTGTAAAATATTTAATATTAAATTTTAAGAAAATATTTTTAATTTAGATAATTCGATTATTATTTCGATACAAGTGGCGATACGCCAAACTGAAGGCAAAAAACGTTGATGCTATTTTTACTTTCAATAGGTTATCAGGAGTCAAGTTAGTATTTTAAATGTTCGAAAATAAGTATGTAGGGTGCAGTTGTTTAAATTTATGGAATTATTTTTCACATATTGTTTATCTTAATTATATTAGAGGAAAATTAATCTGAAACCTGTTTTTTAGAATCATTGGAGGACCTGCGTTTGGTGATTTGACTGATACTTTCAACTAATTTCATTTAAGTCATCAAATCAATATAAATTTAATAACTACAATAAATAAGTTACATTTTGTTTTAGTCTCCAAACTATAGGATATTTTTGTATGTGTTATAAATATTCAAAACCTTATGGTTGGAATCTTGGTGGAAAAATTTGTAAATGGAACTAAAAAAGTCGATTAACATCTATCTATATAAAATGCTCTTTTGTTTGTGACCGTGTAACTTTTAAACCACTAGACGTATCGTAACCATATTTACATCATAGGCTAGATTAATGCTCGGCTTGGTTTATGTCTGTTTTTTTTAGACCTCAGCACTTACAGAGCTGAAAATTGGTACTCAGATACTCTCTCAAAAATGACTAAACATGCATTTTGCCGTATTCTAAAATTCTGAGTGGTTAGCTGTCATCCAACTCCCAGCATCCACCAGAAATATTTCAAAACCCAAAGGTGTTACAGACCTGAAAATTGGTACTCATGTTGGTTATTTGTTTATTTTATTTTATTTATTATACAAAGAGCTCATAACGAGTATATTATAATTATTAATACATATTTCATAATTCGGTGAGTGTTTTTACGAACTGAAAAATTGGTACTCTTGGTACATAACATGTTTTAAGAAGACTTAATTTATAAACAATGAATGTGTTGATGTGTCTGGAAAGTTTATATCAAACCGGTAGTCAAAAAAAAAAATTTCGATTTTTTGGTACATCATGGTAGGCGCTACATACTAAAGTTTGAATTTTTATATATGATATACATACATATTACGTTATTTTTTATTTATTTTTTGCAATTTTAAAATTGCCAATTATCGTAACCATCAATGGTTCAGCGAACGAGCGATTTTAGCTGTTAAAAATGTTGATCTTAATGAGATCAATTTTAAAATACAGTAAGCATTGCTTGGCGAATTACTTTCGTTTAATCAATTGACACAGTGGTAGAAGAAGAACAAGCCGTCAATTATCCCACTGAATTCTCGAATTCTCTCGATTTATGAGAATTTCCACCACATTAACCAGGAGAATTTCCACCACACCACATAAACAATGAACGACAAAAGACAAACAATGAACATATAGAAAATCTGTGTTTTTGTCATGCCCAATTATATGTAGCGTGTTCACGAGTTGGAAAACCATAACATCTTTTCTTTCATGCACATGATGGTATCACCAACAATATTGTTCATGATTTAGCTTTAAGATGAGAAAAATAAATATTGTAAAATGGAAATATAATTCTATTTATTTGTTATTCAACTTTTACACTAAATCAGAATTTTCGAGTCAGTATTTTGGGAGGATGAGTGTGCCGGGTTGGCTAGTAAAATATAATTTATAATTTAGAATTATTTTAGAAAATAATTTAGAAAAATTCTTGTTCATAATATTTATAATATTATTAAGTATTCGATTAACCTAGTACCCCTGATACAATAGATAAGATACTTATGCTTTAAAGTAAATACATCAGCTCAAATTATTGAACTGTTCTGGTAGAGTCCAGTGATCATGTATTGTTACCGCTAATAAAGCTATTTGTTGTGCTATAGAAATCTTATTACTCAAATATATTAAATAATTTGAGAAAAACAATAAATTTTAAGGACATTATATTAAAAAAAGATTATTTTAATAATATACAAGACCTGCAATTTTATGTAATAGTTGGGCCTCTATAATTAAAAAGGATATTTGAAAATTAAATTATTTCACTCATATGATACAAACTACAGTTCTTTATTATATTATATAATTAAAATATATTTCAGTTTTATCCTTTTTGAATAAAGATATTAAAAATTATAAGATTGGTTTAACAATAAGGATATAATTTGATCATCAATATTATCATTTTTGAGGAACAATTTAGATATGATATAATATGAACGAGTACTTTATTTATTTGCACGTAAAGGATACTACTTTGAAATAACAAAGGCTTCTCCCAAAATAATTTTACTTAGATTTTTGTAATAAAACGTTCAAAGTTTGCTGTATAGTTAATGTCCTTTATTTTGTAATATCCTTGAAATCCTTTTGATTTTTCTTTTTTTATATTATGTTTTTGTTTTTCATAAGGAGTGTTATTTTTTCTTTGTTGTTATTATATAAAAATTTTCAATTTATTATCCTGTTCATTTATTTTCTCGTTTAAATATTAGCGTATAGAAAACCTTAATATCCTTAAATTTTTATCATTTTCATTGTAGATTTTGTTATTATTAAAATGTACCAGACCGCCCATCTTTTTTTGAATAATAATAAAAACGTGATCTGAATTGTGATGTGATGTAAAAAATAATTTTTTTTCGTGTTTAGTTGCAGCTTTTTTTTTTTTTTTTCAAAAACAAAATTTTAACCATTTCTGATTTTAAGAAAATGAAAATAAAAAAAAAAATTGTGTTACTGTTAAGGAAGGACGTACATTAAGGACTAAAGCGAAGTGATGATTTTATCACTTTGTTTTCCAAAACCAAAATAATTGTATTTTCTTTTTATCGGGTTTCGGTTACATTATATAAATAGTAGTAGCAAATATATAGTTTTGTTGATAGAATGGAATTGAAATGCCGTTTAGAGGCATTGCGATTACGGAATCAAATTTAATTTAATTTTTTTTGGGCTTAAAAGTTTTTAATAAATTTGTTTCGTGCATGATGCCACAGTGAATTTCACTTTTTATTTAAGTAATATAATTAAGACATTTTAAATTTATAACTAGCTATCCCTATCCCTAGCTATTCCTATAGAAAATATTTCTTTCCTCTTCATTTGAATTTAACTCAAAACAAAGTTCGCTATTTTCGCAAAACAATGAATTTTTCTTAGTATATCGTCCAATTTAAGCATAATATTTTTGTTACGTAGGATATTTTTTTTCACAAATATTTCGAGGTGGCTAACTCAAAGACACAAACCCAATATTTTGATTTTATGATGTTTTGTTATTATTCAGATAATCGTTTTTGGTTCTTGCGTTAAATATATAGTTTTTTATATGTGTTTAGAATTTGGATATATTTTTCTATAAATGATCTATGAGTTTTAGAAAATTAGCTTGAATTTTAGACACAAGGTCCAATAAGGCCGCTAGAGTATTGGATTGTCTTTTGAATCCATATTGCTTATTATTTGTCAATCCCTCTTTATGCAGATAATCAGTAAGTTGATTTTTCATATAATTTTCAATAATTTTACTAAAAGTAGTGGAAATTGAGGTAGGTCTAGAAGCTAAGAAAAGAAATTTATAATAGAAAATTTTTAAAGCGATAGAAAGCGAAAAAATAAAATAAAAAATAAAATAATATAAAAAAATAGAAAAAAACAAGAACAAATTAAAGTTAAAACAATAAAATACGGAGATAAAGTAATAAAATAGTCCAAAAACAAAAAGAAAAAAAAAACTATCTTTCAGACATCACACACCTAACAAACATTATTCTACAAAATTTATTCTTCTTAATTAATGACTATACTTTTTCCTTAAAATATACCCAAGAAAGTTCAAGGAATTTAGAAATAGAGAACTCCCACCTGACTACATTCGGCAAAGAATTCCACAACCCGACAGTCCTTACAAAAAAGGATAGGTGTCTTAATCTACCAAAGTGTCTAGGAATAGTTGAATTCGCACTTCTTAATGATCGTCCAGGGGTTATTTTCTTAAAAAGATATACCGGCGTATTTTTAGATTGGATTTTTTTCATAAAACAGATGTACTTATAGCTTAGATAGTTTTCGAAAGTATAGTCAAGCAAAATTTTAGAAACATCTCTGATGCTATCAAATCTACGACGGTTAGTTACAAATCGAGTGCAAGCATTGAAAATAACCTTGAGACCATACTCATCCCAGCATAAACTACTTCACAATAAGTGAAATGTGGAAAGATTAAAGACATAACTAGTTGCGTTTTTACCCACTCGTTAATATTGTAAGAGAACTTCCAGAGTTTTCGTAACTTACAAAAAACATTTCTAGAAATAAAGTTAATGTGATCCAGGTTAAAGTTTTATTGAATACAACACCGAAGTTTTTAGCTTTACTTACAAATTTTACCACAGAATTAATTAATTTGATATTAGGGAGATTAGTTGTATCAATATTACGAACATAAATTAACATAACCTGGGATTTTGACGGATTTAATCGAAGACCATTGTTTAGAGACCAGAAAGCAACAGCATCAAGATCATCATTCAATTTAGCAATAGAGCGGTTAATATCAGCTATAGGACCACTGATGTAGAGTTGAGCATCGTTTGCATACAACCGGCAATGAGATTCAGACAAACAACGGGGTAAATAATTAATAAATAGACTAAAGAGTAAGGGACCCAGTATGGATCTTTGGGGTACCCCGAATTCAACAGGTAGATTATTAGACTTAACACCATTTAGAAACACAAATTGACTTCTATTATCTAGGTAACCAATGAGAGTAGTAGCAGAAGATTCAAAATTAAAAGCTGCTCTAAGTTTTAAACATAATAAGTTATGATTAACACAATCAAAAGCTTTTGTGAAATCAAGAAGAAACAATAATACAGCATGTTTCTTATCGATTTCACAATATATGTTGTCTGTTTATTCTATCTAAGAGTGCTGAGGTAGTGCTGTGCTGCTTTCTGAAACCAGATTGGAATTTGTATAAGAGATTATTAGCACTTACGTACTGACTTATTTGTGCATTCAAGAACCGTTCAAAATATTTCGAAATACCGGACAGTACGCTAATGTATCTAAGGTCATCAATCGTTGGATTCTTTTTTTTAGGAACGGGAACAACTTTAGCACATTTCCAAATTAGAGGGTTTGACCAGTAGTCAAGATGAAATTAAATATCAAGAAGAAACAATAATACAGCATGTTTCTTATCGATTTCACAATATATGTTATCTGTTTATTCTATCTAAGAGTGCTGAGGTAGTGCTGTGCTGCTTTCTGAAACCAGATTGGAATTCGTATAAGAGATTATTAGCACTTACGTACTGACTTATTTGTGCATTCAAGAACCGTTCAAAATATTTCGAAATACCGGACAGTACGCTAATGTATCTAAGGTCATCAATCGTTGGATTCTTTTTTTTAGGAACGGGAACAACTTTAGCACATTTCCAAATTATAGGGTTTGACCAGTAGTCAAGATGAAATTAAATATATGTGTAATATAAGGTAGCACAGAAGGGATAATCAATTTAATAAATTTCAAAGGAATTAATCTGGTCCTATAGCATTGGATTTAACCTTAAAAATAGCATCATATACTTCATCATGTGAGACATTTCTAAAAGAGAAAGTACTAGACGAATCAACGTTTTCAATATTGGATAGTAATGAAGTAAAGTTAAAAGATGGACTAATAAATTTATTGTTTAATTCGTTTACATCAAAGCTATCCATATTGTCCATTTTGTTTTCTTTACTGATTCCAAGCTTAGCGGTATTAGACCAGAAAGATTTTGAAAGCAGCCGAGGATCGAGTATCTTAGAATAGTATTGTTATTTAGCTTGCCTAATCTTCAAGTTTACCACGTTCCTTAGTCATTTAAATGAATTTCTGTCATTCGAATTTTTTGTTCTCTTCCAAATTTCATAAATGATGATATTTCATTCGCTCCTACTGAATTAGAATGGGTTATATTATTTACAATTTTAATTGTTTGATGCACATTTGCATACTTAAAAATTGGCCAGCAGTTCTTTTCCGGACAACAAATATTCCAACAACCTTTTACTATTGCATCGCCTAATTTAGAACAATATTTGTTGAATTGTTGAATTTTTGCTGTTTTGGTTTCATTTAAGTCTACATTTTCAAATAATTCACATTTTTTGTTAAGTTACTTAAAATTTGAATTTTTTTTTAATATAAGACCAATTTTTTTTCGAATTACCTTCTACGTTTAAGAATTGTTTACTATCATTTTGTTCTGTTTTGTTCCTCTTCATAGTAGTAAATCTATTTAAGCAGTATAATTATTTAGTTTTAGCGTTTTCAGAGTTCCTACATTTAATGTATTTCTTATACCAGTAATTTTTTCTTTAGCTCTATGCATTCTGTATCAAACCAAGGGTTTTTGGATTTTTTTTACTTTTTAAAACTACTTTTTTTACATTTGCCCAATACTCGGCCGATGTAAATTTACCTCTAAAGTACTGAAATAAAATGTGAAACTCATAGGATATGTTATAATTTTAAAATTGTTCTGACCAACTGTTTATTTACTTTTTTCGATAAAAATTTGCTTCTCAAGAATAAAAAGGAAATATTGAAAAGGAATGCTACCCTTGTGATATGATACGATCGATACCTACAAAACCAACCAACGAATAGTATTTTAAGAAATTATTTGTGCTTTTTTTTCATTCAGCATCATATTGTAACAAACGCGTGCTTTATAAGAAAGAAATTGTTTATCAATACATACATATATATTTCAGCCTTGTTTTAGAAATTCTCATTATAATATTTTGATAATAAAACTAAAACAACGATGGACAGTGTTAATGAGACTATACTATAAAAGTAATAATAATCTGAATGAAATTTGATTATTGTAGGGTGGATAATTTTAATCGTAGAGGTTTAAAGGAAGAAATCTTTATTATTATATAAATTAGGTTTCTAAATGAAGGTCTGATTTGGAATAAATATATATGTATGATTATATTTTTTTGTACATACCTAGAACGACCAATAATTGGTGAACCCTAAAGTATAATGTTTATGGTCTCTGAATATTAAAATTTAATATTTAAATTTTGTTTAAGATTGTGGAAACGTTTAGCTTACATTTTGATTTATAGCAAAATTATAATTTTATCGATTCTAATTATATCGAATAAAATTCAAAATTATAATCGATTTAAATTTTTTCAAATTTTAAAGTTAAGAATTTTGAAACGAATTAAAAGAACTAAAAAAAATTGGATCATGCAGTATTCTTGGTGGTTTGGGGCTGGATAATAGCAATGTAGTAGATATTAGTTGATTAATTATTTAAAAATTGAAAATTAGGAGTTATATAGGTAGTCTAACACTATAAATACCTACTGATGAGTTCTAGTAGTGTTATGATGAACGAAACAATTCCTGAAAATAATTTTGTTTGTTAACACAAATAATAATAATATTTATATATACAATGGTGATATAAAATATCTATGTATCAAGATTGAATAATAATTAATAAATCGAACTTATTCTTTTTATTAAAAGTAAAATGGTTTTAAAAAATTTATATTTATATAAATTTATTCTATGATTAATTATTATTAAGCCTGCTGCTATTTTCTGCCCACATGGGTAATTTGAACCAATGAGGATATTTTGTTGGGAAGTAGTGTAAATAACAAATTATATTTATATTTTTTTTATATATAACTTTTATACAGAGATATGCAAAAACCAAATAAAAGTGACTCCAAACCAATTTAACAGCATGTACAAGTCATCTGAGATGTTGGTTGAAATTTTACCTACGATACTATGAGTGTATCATCGTACAATGTTTTGCATTCTCATTGTAGAGGTACTATCGAATTGTATTATTGAACCAAATATTTTCCGTTGGAATACAGTAGTTTTATCAAAGTAAACGGACTATAAATCTACATATTTTTTAAATACCGACCAATGACTCTATAAACAGCATCCACATTTCGGACAAGAGAGTGGTCTGGTTCTGAAAACTTTTCATACATTGTGGATATAATGTTTCTGCATAAACATTTTAATAGCAGTCGTGTTAATCTGGTTCTTATTTTGATGTACTTACACAAGAGTCGCTCCATAAAGAAAATTTTTTATTTCGGGATTATATGAATTAGTACTTCTTCAATTATTTTTTATTAAAGCACTACTAATATCGTTCCCAGTTCTTCCAGTCTGTGCCTCAATCCAAATGTCACAGTATGTTATTTTCTCTTTATAAACTGTCATAGTAAAAACGTTCAATTTTCATAAACGTGGGTCAATTAAAAATTAACGAATTCTTCAAAATGTTGTTATTCACGTAGCAGGCATATGGATATGGGGCATTTTAGAAATAAACAAATTTTGACATTAAACTTCATACAAAAATGACCCATATCCCCAAAATTGGCGTATGAGTCATGTTATAACTAACAAAGTCTTACAAAAGTGAATTATGGGTAAATCTGGAATTGAATAGCTCTGAAACAGTAAAAGATAGCAAAAAGTGGTTCGGGCCAAAAAAAAGAGCGTTTCCTAAGAATATGTTCCTAAGTGTTTTTTCACTGAAGCCTTTGAGCACTCAGACTACGACATTGTAACTAATATTATCGGTCTTTTGTATATTTGACTCTCTGCTTATACCGGGTGTGCCAGAGCATGCGTATCAGCTTTTTAAGTGGCCGTTATTTTAGAATTAAAAAGAAAATTATTAACTAAATCTAGGGTGCTCTATCGATTGGTGATATCTTCAAATGGTTCTTTTAGCCCAAAAATATAGATCGGGGTATTTTTTTCGCGATTTCGGATTCTACGTAAAAAAATAGGAACAAATATTTAGTTGATAAAATTTTTTAAAAGTTTATAAATAACGGCTCCTTCCCTTCGTAAGAAATTAATACGCATGCTCTGGAACACCCGGTAGATAGCTTGTTGAAAGAACTGCATTTGTTTTACTTTCATAGGTTAATTCAGTTATTATTTCATTTAAAAATTCAATTTATTGTTAGAAGTTTTAAGTGAATACAATTTCTAAGTGACATTTAATTGCAACTTGATTTAAAAAGAAATTATTGGAATTTAGGTAGTAATAGTTTAAAAAAGGAAGTAGTTTTAGGGTTATATTAATATTAATAATATAAATTATTTTATTATTGTTTAGTTTGATAGACATCGATTTCAATAAGAATATTTATTATATTCTTCCTCAAAATTATAATATTATAAAAAGTTCTTACATAAATTTATTATTTTTATTAATTTTAATTTTTTTGAATTTAATTTAAATAAAGAAAATTTCTTGTGAATGACGTAAAGAAGTCCTTTTTATTATTATTTCAGTAGAATTAAAATTGAAAATAATTTCTTTTATTAATTAAATATCGATTTTGACATGATATTTATGATACTTATCGTATATGATTTATTTCTTTAATAATCTCAATGAATCAATTGTTGTAGAACTTAAATTAGGTTTAATTGATTTTATATTTGTCATAGATATATATATATATATATATATATTCAATTAAATAATATTAGGTACTTCAAAAAAAAAAAAAACTATACATACTATACAAAATTTTATTTATTATTATTTTAGAATTTATTTGTATTTTTTAATAAAATATATTAATTTAGAGAAATTAATATTAAAATAAGAAAATGTCAAGGACGATATTTTATTTTGAAATTTTTTATGGTTGTATTATTTTATTATGACAATTATCATCAATTTTCCTGTTCATAGTTACCCAGTAAGTGGTACTGTTGTATTATTATGCCAACAAATAAAAACAAGGAAGGCAATCTAATGTGTATAATAATAGGTCTTGTTTTGAATGCTTTTTAAAAATTTGAAGTATTTCAGTACTTCAAATTTCAAATAAAATTGAATGGACTTCCAGTTCCAAATGAGTTTGACATAAATAAACAATTTGAAGTACAAAATACTTAAACAATGTGCGCATACTAAATATTTTTATGTTTAAAAAAAAATTTATAATGCAAAAAAAAAAAAAAAAAAACTTAAACAATTAGAATAAATTAATTATTATTTGTAAAAATAAATATATTAATTTAACTATCCTATTAAAAATTTAATATTAATATGAGAATGTACCATTTATTTCAAATTTAAAATGTTTCAGCTGTAAAGAGAATATCTCTAAGCTCTGTAAAAAACTCTGTATTTAAAAAAAAAAAAAATTTTTGAAGGAAATAAATGAATTGAATTGTATATATTAACATATTTTCAGGGTAAGAAAAGTATTTCATATTGAGTGCAAATAAATTGCGAAAAACTAAAAAAAAAATGTTTGATTCATAATTGAAAATTTTTATGTTCTTTATGTGCTACATAATGACCTTTCAACATGTAAGAAAAACGCATTGTAAAAATTTGAGCTTTCGATTTTACGATGTGTAAGTGATTTGGTATCAAAAACGGATCGCAAAACGGTGTTGCCATTTTATATTTTTAAAATTGACATTGTAACACAGTGGCTTTAAAATTTGAAATTTTGTGAAAGTTGAAATTGTTTATTCGTAAGAAAAATTGAAAACATTTTGTTAATTGTAAAGTCAAAAGAAGTTGAAATAAAGTGTAAATTGAAAAAAAATGAACTGAATAGCATTGTATTTTAGTGATAGTAGTGCTAGGGTAGAAAATAATATGGCAGTTCAGAGCAAAATCCTAAGAGATAAATTTAATATTATGGAAATACACCAATACCTCACTTTGCGTCGTGGTAACGTTCCAAAAAAACACGACGCAAATTGAAACAACGCAAAGTGAATTATGATTTTCTATACCAAACCATGTAAAGATCGAAGATAGGTTCCAGAGTTACGAAAATACTACTTTTTAAGAAGAAAATTGCACAAAGTAAACATTTAAAAAAACAAAAATAATATAAATATTTATTACATCCATACAAAAAACAAAAAAAAAACAAATTCAATTAAATCAAAATAAAATATTCAATTAATTTAAAAAAAACAAAATAAAAATTAATCACTGACTGATGAGTTGCTGTTGTTGTTAGTCGTAAAAAAAAAATAATATAATTCTGCCAATAAATAAATTGGAAAAATATTTACCTTTTTTTTTGTAACCAGAACAACACGTAAAAATTTATAAAAATTTATTATTCTCTTTTTAAAAAAAGCACAGCACACTAATTGAAACTTTAAAAAATGCACAACGCACTAATTGAAACAGAACTCTAAAATTAGCAAAACAAAGTGAAAACAAAATTGTATTAAAATTGCGTTGATATTCAGTTAGGAAGGGAATCCCCGAGTTTTGATGGCATGGCGCATAAGAAAAAAAAAGAAAATTTCAAAAAAAAAAATTAAAGGCTCGAATCAAAAACAACGCAACTTCGAAAATCTAACGACGCACAATGAAAACTAGTACTAATTCAGTAGCGACGCAACTTCGAAAAAACGCAAAACGAAACGACGCAAAGCGAGGTATTGGTGTACCCACTAAAAAGTAAGTGTCGTGTTTTATTTTTTGTTATAGATTCATTTTTAATGATTGCTTATTTTATTTTATAATTTAAATTTATTAAAAACTTTTCATTATCAAAAGAAGTATTTCTCCACATCCCGTAGGGGAAAAGGGTCTGTAGTTGGCCTTCAGATTCATCTGCAGGTCCACTGTTTAATAAATAAATAAATAAATAAATAGAAGTATTTCTATATGTGTTAAATGGAATTAAAGATAAGATAGCCTATAAAGATGATTGTACTTTCATTATTACCACAGAATATAAAACTACTTGCTACATTTAGATTTTTGACAGAAAGTGAATAGCATTGTCAACATTTGGTATCTGCATTCAATTTATCAGCCAAGGTTGGCCATAATCTATTGAATTTGGTTTTAGCATCCACTGTTCTCGAAAATCCTTAGGCCAAATCCTTATGTTGAACCATAAAGTTCACCATAATTTGAAATTGTGGTTGTTTTGTGGTTTGCTTAAACCTGTACACGTATATTTTAAAATATTACATTATTTTTTAAAAGAAGTCTATTTTTAAATAATATAAATAACACATTGTTTAATTTATGAATTAATCATGTAAAATACATTTTAAAAATATTTCCATATTCATTTAACAAAAACTTAAAAAAAGAACTTGTTCGCAAACAAAAACCCAAGCGAATGAAATACATAAAAAAAACTGGGAGAGTAGCATTCTGTGGTCGGTAAGTTGCTCCTTTCAAATATGCAAATTTTTGAAATGCGTATTAGCTACATTTTTTGATATTCGAAAGTCGTTTTGCGAAAGTAGCATGGTAGCCTACCTGTACATTATTTTGTATTATCTCTTAAAAGTAGCAGTGTCATTTTGATGATAGTGACAAAAAAATAATCACAAACTCTTTTGTGGGATTTCGTAAGGGTTTTGTCACTATAACAGTGACAATCTATAACTATAATTGACCAGCATTTAAGCACCTGCGCAGTAGACACATTTTCGTTTTAACTCTCTTCTCCATAATTAACTCTTAATATATAATAAGTAAGTTGTAAATAAAACAATAATGCGCACACAGTTGACATTTTTTTTTATCATATGGTTTTATTATTTGCCAAATACATTAAGAAACAGGTAGGAACGAAACAGAAAATAAGAAGTAAGGTATTTATGTTTTTTAACGAAAACAGACTAATTCCAAAGCTATTCATTAAAACATGAGTGTTTTCTGCTTTGTAATGAGAAGTCTATGTCAGTACGTAAATTACTGTTTTTTTAAAAGCTTTAAATTTGACTTCAATTTGAAATATAATTACTCAACAGGGGTCCCTATTTCTATTAAATTGAGAGTGACAACAAATTAGTTTTCGACGTCACCGCCATACGAAATAATATTTTTTCTCTTCATACATATTTGTCATAAAATATTATTTGTGTTTTTTTTTTTTTATGTTTTGTTTGAATTTTCAAATACATTTTTAGTTGTTGCTTAATGTTGCTGTTTTAAAAATGATCACCTTACAAAATACCGAAAATGTTCAGCAACATTTCTATCTAATATATTAAATTTGTTTAAACCAAAATAGTTTCTGTCATTTGATTTAATTTGCAATTTCTGATTATCTTCTATCTAAAAATCTTTCAAAAAATCAACATTGGTGAAAGGACAGCTTAAAACTTTTTGTCGAACTATTTCTATAAAAATCTATATATATATATATATTTAATATATATATATATATATTTATATAATATTTAATAAAAAATTCAATTCGAATTTATTTAGTTTTCAATACTTATAATTCTGTTGTGCTATTATTAACAGTGATGACCTAAAAATTTTGAATTCAGAAAAAAAACTACCAGTTTCTTTTACATTAGATTTGCGATTTGCCTACTTTTTCATTTTAATTTGAATTCGAAAAAAAAAGTTTTTTTATTTATTTTTATTTTAGACATAAAGCTAAAAGCTTTTCATTTCCAATTGTAATGTTTTTTTTTTGTTTTTGATTGTGGTTATTTTTGTTGCCAGAAAATGTCATGGCATATAACAATATCATACTAATATTACCTACATATAAACTTTTAACGTTTACATGAATAACGGTTTAGTATAATTAAATAGTCCTGTATTTTCTTTCTACACTTAATATATTTACAAAAAATTCACAATTCAGATAATATTGAAATTTTTGCAGTTTAAGGTTTTCCGAAGGCAAATTATTTTTTAATTGTGGTGAATTAAATTACAATTATTAAAAAAAATATATTAAAAAAAATTACTGTTGTCTCAGTTGATTTTGGTAGAATTCGTATGTCGAGACGATTTTGGTTGATTATTAAATTTTATATTGCCTGCTATTTTCATATGACTCAACAAAAAATGTAAAATACAATTTTCTGGCATTTTTGTTTAATCGTGCTATTAATAGTCTTTTTTTTTTTAAATAAATGGGATTTAAACACCAATAAATGTAATATAGAAATGATTTTTCCAAATAAAAAAAAAATCTAACTTATTTATTAGATATTAACGTGCTTTGCGATTCGAAATGCTTTCAATAGTTTAATATAATTAGTATAAAACAAAGTCAATCGAAATCAAATACTGGCACTTTAAGTGCAAAAAGTTTAAGTGTTTTGGAATAATAATTGGAAATGAATTGAATAGATTTGAATTGTTATTGCGTAATAATGTATCTGTAGGATTGAAACGAATAACCATTATTTGTTTAGCTTGTGTACGAATACTTTAAATTAAAATAAGCTTAGTTCTTTTGTAAAATGAATAAATAAAATAAAAGTAAAAATAAATAATTGTTTTTGACAAGGCCAAAACTAATAATCATTAGCCCGAGTCCCAAAATTGCTTCAATTAGTTAGTGTAATACGTTCAAACATATGAGAGCGAAAACTTGAAAAAATTATATACTTTTTCTCTTTTTCGTCTTTTTTTATAGCATTGTGGAAAAATTGATGGAAAACCTGTGCACTTACTAATTAAAGTATTTAATTTTTTAGAATTTGAATATTCAAAAATATTTAAAAACTATGGAATTTTAACGAATCCTTTGTCCGAAAATTAAGAATATTAGTAGCTTTCGAGCTATAATCCGATTTGTAAGTGACCCACTATTTTTCCCATAACACTGCGTGCATTTTTTTTCTTAAAAATAGGCTCACCATTGAGCTTTCCTCTTTGAGTGACTCAGCGTGATAATTAGTGAGGGTCTTGGTTTTTGATTTATTAAATTTAAATAAAAATATTAGTAATTATTAATATAATTATTAACTATTGTTATGTTGAGCTGGTGTTTTACTACTAACCTCACTGGATGATGATGCATTGCTCCAAAAATGTAGCAAGGATTGTCTCTAAATTGCTCATAATTGAAACTGAAACAGAAAATAGTTATATTTGTTTTTTTCGTCTTTATCTTACACATTGTTGGTCAATTCACTGAATTCATTGATTCATTGACTGTGTATTTATTTCATCTCAAAGTGTAATTCTTCCATTATTTTTGATTCGGGGGATTTTCAATGTTTTTTAATTCGAAAACAATCGATAAATTTAAAAAAATGTTTATTTCCATTTTTCCAAATTTTCAATTCGACCATTCGACCATTTATAGAAGCTTTATATTGCAGATATTTCCATACAGCAAATTACGTAAAGCAAACTACTTAAAATGATGCTAAAGCATCATTGGCATCATAGTACAGTAGATATACATTTAAAATCTAAAAGTATGACGATAGCAGACAAATTTACTATTAGGGTAAATTAATTCATTACCAACTGTTTCAGCTCCGAAAATATTTTAATGAGGATATTTGTTTTGATTCGGAAGATATTTAATGTTTTTTAATTCCAAAATAGCTATGGTGTAAATTTTACAAAAGAAGAAAATCATTTGTTGGACACACTTTCAATTCGGTCAGATAGCTTAGGGAGGCCTCATAGCGTTTTATTTTATTTTTCAAATTTACTTTAATAATGTCAATCTTAAATTTAATTTAATATCAATAATTTTATTATATTTAGTTAGCTATTACTAGTTTTAATCATGTATTTGAAATAAAACATTAAATAGAACATGATATTCTTACAAAATTGGACAGTTAAATGTTAAAAAAATAACGATTGCCGCAACGAACACAATTGCAATGCAAGATGAAAATACAAAAAATTCAAAATAATTTTTAATAATGAAATACAATTTAAAAATATTAATAATTAATAGTTGTTTGAAATATCGATTAATTTCTCATCAAAAGACATTATTTTAGTTTAATTATATTAACAAAAACTTAAAAATAATTTTAAATTCCGAAATTTCAGTTGGTGATAAACAGAATAAAAAAAAATTCAAGCAATTACTGTTATACATGTGATTTAGACAGCTATAAGATACAAAATTAAAAAGATATTTTAATTTGGTTGTTCTGTCTTGTAGCTTGTATCCATATGCCCAGGTAGGTAGATAGGTAGGTAGAAGTAACCTTTTTAGATGCACAAATGAAAATCTCAGTAATAGTATATAGGTTGGACAAACCAAATGTTTTGCGGGAAAACAAAGAAAATGTTTGGTAAATTTTTATTTTTCTAAAGTCAACCAAATTAAAAAAAAGAAAAACAAAAAAATAAAAATAAAATAAGTTCTTTCAAAATATGCCATAATTTCAAATTAAGTTGCCATCAAGGACATTATTTAACGCATGACATTGGTATTGTATATTTTTTTTTTTGGCCCTGTTACACAACGGTTGTTATACAATGTTCATATTATATGAATGAGATAAAAGAAAAATGAAAAGATAGAAAAGTGGAAAGAAAAAGAAAATCATTGTAAAAACACCAATATGAGATGGAAACATTTGTGATGGTACTAATGGAGATGAGTGGCGATTGTCGTATCTTTTTACTAAATTTTTTTTTTGTTTTCGTATTTATTGTAAAAATGTTAATGACGACAATGATAATAATGATGATGATGGTTGATGACAGTAATGATGTTGTGTGTGTGCATAACTTTTTGAGTAAAATGCTATCAATAAAGCAAAACAAAAACTGAGTTTAATTTTCCTGTTTTTGTTTTTCTATTTTTTTTTTTGTTCATTTTTATTCTTCAATGACACACAAACAAGCAAAATGGAATTTTGTTCGAACAATGAAATACGGAACATTGAAATTTGCTTCTTTTGCTCCTATTATTTGTTAAATAGTGTTGAATGCTCTGTTTTTAAATTGAAATCTTGATAACAATAATACTATGAATGAGATAAACAATGTCTAGAGACTCTAGAGAATCTAAATTTCAATTTATTGCTGGAAATTTATTTGACCTAATTCTTTAAAAATAAATACGTGTATATTGGCTAGTACATATACACATATATATATATATATATATATATATATATATATATATATATATATATATAACAGAGACAAATATTATATCAAAGTGAGTGAAAAAGATCAAAATATTATATTGTATAATTATATTAAAAATGAGTGGAAATTGTAAGTCTATATTGTTAAGATTTATTTCAATTGTAAAAGGAAATATAAAAGAAATTTATTTGCCTATTCCATTATTAAAAAATAAAGGAAGTATATATATGGTATATATATGTATTTATAGATATATATAAAGTATGTATATGTACATTTAATTCTTTTTTCTAACTTTTTATTACTTTTTATTATTATTATTATTATTAATATAATGATAATATAATAATAATAATAATAATAATAATAATAATAATAATAATAATAATAATAATAATAATAATTATAATAATAATAATAATAATAATAATAATAATAATAATAATAATAATAATAATGATAATAATAATAATAATAATAATAATAATAATAATAATAATAATAATAATAATAATAACAATAATAATAATAATAATAATAATAATAATAATAATAATAATAATAATAATAATAAAAATAATAATAATAATAGTTCAGGCAAAATGGATATGTGTATTGGCTCTTACAATGGTATTTTTTGTTGATTTTTTTAGAATTGGCTTACGATACGTTAAGATACAGTTAAGTTTGAAATTTCTCCTTCATTAATTCAATGATTATGCGACATTCATTGTTCGACACTAATTTGTCGAATAAACTGTTAAGATAATATTATTTCAAATAAATTCAACATATGTTGGATGGGGAATTTCATTCTTAAGTTATGTGATTAAACAATTAATTCTTTTATACTAAACCATTCTTGGTAGGAATAATGTTGAATATCTTATATCGATTAAAAAATCGACGTAGATTAGTCGTAATAAAAAAAGTTGGTTGGTTTTTGTACGTTGAAATCTTTCACATCTACTTAACTTCTGAACTTTTTCTACAAGTACAATAAATTGTCGAAAATACGCCCTTAAGTATCGTTCGAAGATCTTTATTAATCATCAGTCAAGCTCCAATACAGACACTAAAATATTTTTATACCAAGGTAGACAAAAGATGCAAAGTAAAAACCGTTTTAAATTAACTGTGACTAAACTAACTTATTAATTATCTGTAACATCATCATTATCAATCATCGTACATGCATAGGGTATCATTGTATTGACAAATTTTCACCATCCAACTTGATTTTGTATCAGTGTCTTGACTTCAACTTAAGTTCAAACTGATTAATCGATTTACGTAAATCTAAGGTTGGAGGGATGATGGAGGGAGGATATGCAGTTTTAGTAGGTAATATAGTAGATATTTTTGTAAGATTTTCATTATCCCATCTTAAAAAAAATGTCAAAAAATGTATTACTTGTATGTATATTTATGTAATTTATTTTGCCAGGCAACTCAATCAATTTAAAAATCAATTTATTCGAAATTATAATTGTAATATTTGATGTGATTGCTATTCTGATGGTCTAACACTAACTCATACAATTCGTTTTCGATTCGTTAATCTATATATAAAAATATTTTTTAATAGGACAACTTTATTTTACTATACAGTGCTAATAAAAAATATCTTAAAAATTGTATTTCCCTAAGGAAACCATTATTTAAGCAGCTATGGGCAACAATATTATTGAAAAACGATAAAAATTTATTGCATAATTTCAACTGGACATTCCTAAAACATAAAAAGAAAAAGAAAATAAGAAATATAATATCTATCTATGTATGAATGAAAATGTGATAACAATATCCATCTACAAATGTCCAAAATTTATAATATAAATTCAATTCGATAGATTCGATATATTGATGTACGAGTACATACATATTACATATTATGTATTCATATTATTTATTGTAAAAAATACTATTTTTCTGTCTGTTTGGCTTCCTATATTTCTCCTATATTTGAATGACATATGCAGAACTATTTTAGATTATGTCTGAGTATATTCTTCAAATATAACATCAGATATTTAAAAAAAAAATCTTTAGTACAATTATTGAATAGTGGACATCATATAAGATGAAATAAAAGGGAATATTCTAGAACTGGTTACATAATGACATTGAATATAATAGTAATTCAGTTTCATCATGATATGTGATTCGTACTCTGTTAAATATTCAATAAGCAAGTAACAATTCTTTTTTAAGATTCTAAATAAAAGTCCTTTCAAATATGTTTGCATGTGCATGCATATACCTTTTTTGTAGATATATGCATAAGTACATACATACATATGTATAATGTACATATATTTAAAAAAATTGAATTGATTTCTTTTAAAGAATATGCTTTTTTCTTTTATTATTTCCTTTTTATTTTTGTTAGTCAGTTTGTCATTTTTTCATTTCATTTATTGTGATTGCATTAAATTGAAATTATTTTCATGAATTGATTCTTATCTTTGTATTTTCTTATATGACTATTTCTTATTCTATTTAACTATATTGGAGTTTGGTTTGATACTCATAATTTTCTGATTCAAACATTTGGG
Organism: Argyra leucocephala; assembly: GCA_963942445.1. Lineage (NCBI taxonomy): Eukaryota > Metazoa > Arthropoda > Insecta > Diptera > Dolichopodidae > Argyra > Argyra leucocephala. The sequence continues at coordinate 153,726,517 of OZ012677.1, read as the reverse complement.
GAACATTCCTTTTTTTTTTTTTTTAATATTTTACATTTCGTTTATCTTTGCACTTGTACCTGATGCTTGTTATGAAGCTTAACTTAATCTAATCGATTTAAAACTACAACTGAAAGTACGACTAAAACTTATAACTTATAACTTATTTCAGATAAGTTAGCGCTATTTATATTAGATATAGAACTGAAGGTGAAAGGTAATAAATAAGATTAATATCAATTATTATTCCTACTTTTTTTCTTGCATTAAATATGTTTTGCAGTAAAGGTGCTTTTTTACATTTCCATATATAGATGTTCGTTACAGAATTCGCGACAATCGAAATCAAACTATTTATTCTTTGCAGTTTACTTAGATATCTGTGTGAAGATGTAGACCATATTGGGTAGGTATGTAACTCTAAGCAAATAATATGCACTGGCTACTTAATAAATGCTCAAAATTGAACTTGGAATAAAAAGTTCTTCTGTACAAAGTAGTCATTAAATCGGTATGAACTTTTGGTATTCAATATGGACAAAAAGCCAAGTCAAAAGTTTTAAGAAGGGTCACAGGAGCCTTTTAGTTTATTAAAAATGCACAGTGTTATGTATCAAAAATTAGAGGGCCGAGCACTATATTAGATAAATGAAAATTATTTAAATGCTTGTATAAGTGTCAATTAAGATAATTAAGAAAGTCAGTACTTCAATAACAACCAAGGAAGGTACCGGAGATAAACTACGTGATTGATAAAATATTTGTTTGATGTATAATAATTAAAATAAATATAACTATTTGTATTATTAATAAATATAATATTGTAAACGGGGTAAAAAATAAAAAAAATTGGGTGTGATTAACTGCGGATGGAGGATATATTCATGGATTCAATTACGGAACACACGAAAACTGAAATAAAAGTTGGTGAAGATTTCGCGGCATACAAGGATCGAGCGACACAGTATTTTATAGCAAAAAACGTGGAAGCAGAGCGCAAAATACCAGTTTTCATAACATGAGTGGGAACGGAGGTGTATAAAATAGCAAAATCACTAGGAGCACCAGGATTATCCAGTCAAAAAACCTTTGATGAATTAATTCAAATATTAGAAACACATTATTCCCCTAAAGTGAATAAAAGAAGAAGGGGAAACACTAAAGGAGTATATTATAAAACTTCGTAACCTGGCGGAATCATGCAAATTTCGAGATTTCATAAAAGAAAATATACAGAGGGTGCTAGTATTTTCCAAAGTCTAGTACTAGAAGATTTGTTAGCCGATAAATTCATATTAGGATCACGGATCGAAAAAACACGGCAAGCACTCTTGGTGTATGACACCAAAACATTTGAAAAATGTTGTGACATTGTATTAAACATGGAAAATGTCCGCAAAGGAACAAAAATCAATGTTACCAATGGATAACATAAATTTAACTAAACATTAAAATTTTAATACTCGGTCAAGTAAAAATGATAACAATAATGTATTTTCACCTAAGCAATACAAACAACAACAAAAATGTTACCGATGTAGTAAGCAACACGGTTACAGGAAAAATTGTCCAGCAAACAAATGGACCTGTTTTGTATGTAAAAAAGTTGGACATACATCAGCAGTTTGTTTAAAAAAAAATAAATAATAAAAACGTCCAAGATTACCAGTAAATACCATATTACACAATATTTTCAGAGAAGTAAAATAGGAAGAAAGAAAATTAAAAATTGAAGGAATTCCTATAACAGTGGAATTAAATACAGGGGCGTGTGTATCACTTTTAAGTGTTTAAGATTAGATTTATAGTGTTTTAGATAGAAATTAGTTTTCTAAAATACAAATAAATAAATGTGAATTAAAATTGTGTTCTATTTCCGGTCTAAAAATTAATGAATATGTTTTTCTATAAATAATTTATTCAAAAGATATGGGCATAAAAATTAGTACCTTTTAATTTTTTTATTTTTTAATCGGTAGTTTTTTGCGGTAATATTTTGAAAAACTTCATACTTAAATTTTTGGGTTCATGTCACTGTTTTTTGTTTTAATTCACCGAGGTGAATTATAGACATTGTTAGCGTATTAGAATGCTGAATGCTGAATATCATATGTGAATTATAAAAATCAAGATATGGAAAACGATAAATCACTTCTAAATCTAAGTTTTGGTAGTCTCCTTTAGCATGAACTAGGATTAGTTAATTCTCATAATCATTATTTTGCTAATGCTTATTTTATATGCATCTAGATACAATTGTTCTTTACTCTGTCACAGAGAATATATTGTTCTGATATGCAGGTGCCATTTACAAAGTTATATTTTTGGAGTTTACGAACATTTTTTAATTACTTTCATTTGGATGTCTTAGAAACGATTACCTAGTTGATAATCCTAAATATACGTGTTTTGTTATACATAACCCCATAGTTTAGAATTTCTGGAACGAATTTTACATTGTTCTGAGTAAACTATTTTAATTTGCCGTGATACAAAAGTTGTCATGATTTTTTTCGTCCTAATTCTGTTTTTGTTTTTTGAAAATTTATAGAAACTCATAAACTATATTACCGTTACCACATATAACGGTAAAAAAAACTCTATATTTTTCAATGTGATTTAATTTTTTTACAATTTCTCAAATCAATATTTTTTCAAATTTCACCCCTTAACAAGAATTAGAAAAAAAGAATGCAGAAAAAAAAGAAATAATTTAAAAAATGTTTTTGTGTTTGTATGTATGTATATGCAAAATACTGGATTTGTAAAATACACAATATCCTGGATAATCTGAATATGTATAGTGAAATAAAAAAAAATAAGAAGTATCTACAGAAATCGATTATGTCGAAATGTGAATGATTGAATCGAGAATTAAATTAATAGAATCAAGTCTGTTGTGATGCATGACTACCTATATGATATATGAATGGCTGCTTATCATTACCATTTATTTAATATTACTACATAATATAATTCTCGTCTGTGAATCGTGGTTTAATTTAAAATTGTTTTTTTTTTCGATTCTGGTTTACCTTGAAATATTTTATTTTCTAAAAGCTTGAGTTTGAATTTATGCAAAGGTTTGTTTTTTTTTAATAATTATATAAGGCTCTTAATTTAAATAAGAAGTTTTGATATTATATTTTTAGTTTATTTGTATTGGTATTTTGTCCGATTGAATTTAATTTATATTGATAGATTTGAAATTTTTGTAGTTTAATTTTGATATTTTGCTCAAATTAGTTCTGAGTTGCGTCATGAAATTTTATTTTGATTTTCATCATGTTCCAGAAGAAGAATACCATCGAATGAATGGAAGATTTTCTTGATTAGTATGTCGAATCAAATCCTATCTTAAATATAATTTTTTAAAGTATATTTTATCTAGGATTTTTAGCTCTTCAGAGGGAGATGTTGTATCGGCGTAATTTGATTTTTCAAGAAAAAAAATAAAGTATGTATTTTTTCCCAAAATTTTCTAATTTGAACTGCAATATCTCCATAACGGCAGCGCCAATCATCATAAAATAAATACTAAAATATGCTCCACACCGTTGTCTTTCTAGAATATATAACTGAATATTTAATAGATCAATCGATATAACGGTTTGTATACAAAAACATCAAAACAACAAGGATACTTTCAAATGTCCTTTTCGTCCTTAAAGGATATGATGCGCCACTAAAGTTATATATTTTTGGAAACCTGGGAACTCCAGCTATCCTTAGGATATGGTCATTAGGTCGTATGCCGATACAACATCTCCCTTAGAATCCCCGTATTTTTCTTTAATAACAATTTTGAAGTTCAACTCTCTTAAATCTAACTTTTAAAAAAATTATAATTCGTCTTGCTTGTTGATACCATCAATCAAACCAAAATTGGTTGAAGTAAGTAAAACATGACGCTACAGCTCTTCGAGAGCCTTGCCAACCTTTCAAATTATCACCTAATTACACAATCTTCAGTACATATTTTTTTTTTTATTTTTTACATCCAGACCTTTCTCCATCCGCTCTGATAATATGTCGTCTCATTCATCTGAAACGTTGAAATTTTTCCTACAATACTATATGATTGTAAAATGGTAGAATGTTTTGCCTTTTTCATTGGTACGAATTCTATAGGTATGGAGACGGTATTTTTGTCGAAAAAAAATGTCGAATTTCAATGTTGAGAAAAAAATGTTCGACATTTTTTTAAAGTAGTATATCTAGAGCTAGTTGCACAAATCAGCTTTTATCATTAACAAAATATATACATAAACAATATAAGAAATTCAATAATAATGTTTAGGGGTTTGGGATGACAACTCCCACTGTTATAAGTGCTTTTTTGTGGAATAAAATTAGAGGGAATTAAATACCTAACTTCTGGGGTACTGGATTTCACAATTTCTGTCCATAATAACGGAATGTCGCATCGCTTCGTATAACTTTTAAAATTTTTATGAAATATTTTTAAAATTTGCAGGATCCGAATTAGTAATGGTTAGGGTCGTATGAAAGTAGACAAATAAAATTAAAACAAAAATTATTTTAAATGAACATACGACTATATTTATCCTTATTCGACATTTTTTGTCGACCTTTTTGCATTCAAAATTTTTTCTTCAACGTTTTGTTTTTCAACATTTTTTTTCCCAACATTTTGTTATTCAACATTTTTAATTCGACATTTTGCTTTTCAACAAATCGACCCACACCCCCTTCTAACATTTATTTACTTTGATAGTTGTTGAATAATACAGCTTGTGCCAAAATAAATAAAACCATTCGAATGTACGATTTTTAAAGCTATGGTTAATAACAATTTGAAATAAGGCTACAAGCTAATTTCTATAAATATAACACCAAATGTATAATAATAGACTGCACAGTACTTAAGCACCACAAAATATCAAGGCCTGCTACGCATTGCATAACCTTAAAAATTGTAATCACACATTCCATAATTTTTAGAGAGAAATAGTGATGTATCGACACGTAAACGCCTCGTTACATTAACGATATGGAAATAAATTATATAAGTTAATACATACATATATAATGTGGACATAGTATATAACTTTTTAATAACTCAGTTTAAGATGAAGTTACATATTTACCTACAGCGAACTTCAATGAATATCAAAGAAATATTTTTAATGGCAATACACGGTTACAGGAAGAAGACCATGGAGTAAATATATATGGATTATCAACAAGATAGATTAAGATTATTTAAAACAACCTATGCAAGCTGGACATTATCATATATGCCTGACAGCACCGCAAGTTCGAGTTTAATTGAGTTTATGAAGAAAAATATAACCTCTACATCTGCGTAGGCAATACTCAAAGATGATAATGATGATGATATGCAATTCGAAGAAATAACATCAAAAAATCAAAAAAAGTAAACCCGTACCTAATCAATATCATAAACGAGATAGATAAGCATATTGAAATGAAATTTACCGTTAAAACAACTTTATAACAAAGAAAACTGTAGAGAGACACAGAACCTTATCATATCATAAATAATAGAAATGTGCATTTTCACAAAATCGTTTTGTTCTCAAAGAATGAATATAAAACCATCAGGGAAATTTTTAAAAATCGATGAACTTGAAGTAACGCATACAAAAGTGAGAATTTATAGGAACAGAAATGTCGAACGAAAGAAAAACAACAGAAACGGAACTCTGTTTTGGCACATAAAGTGTATGTATATATATTTTTTTTGCTGTTTTTATGTGACTAAACGAAAACAGGACATAAACGAATAACGGATATTTATTGTCACTAAGGCAATAAAAAAAAAAAAAAAAAAAAAATAAACAAAGCAAATAAACTGTCAAAACAGCTTACTACAAACTTTTTGTTATATCAAGAAAACTCCTTGATTTGAAATTAAAGTTTTCACTTCTTCGTCCTTATTTTTTCTTCTTGTTTTATTTTCTTTATTTTGTTGTTTTATATTCTCGTCCTTACACTATATAGATTAGAAAAATGATATACATACTATATATTAGAAATATTATATAGAATGAATTGTGAAAGAGTATGTGAGAAGATGCTCTACGTGTATAGAAGGCGAGAAAATATTGATTATTGCTTTGAACCAAATTTAATTTTTTATTTATTTATTTTATTTTATTTAGTTTTTTCTTTTTCTTTACAGTTCATTATCCTTGATATTGTATTTGTATCGTGTTTCTTTATCTAATCTAAAATGAAATTTCCGTTGAATCTATCAAACACATTTTCAATAGTTTCCGACAGTTTTTTATTATTATTATTTTTTTTTTATTGTTTATTTGCGTTTTATAACAAAATTATAACAGTTGTTTTACGGGAAAATTTAACAGGCTCAATTTTTTTTTTGTGTTTTATATAGTGATCCTAAAAAGGATTCTTTGATATTAATCATTCGATTTTGCTTGTTGTTTTTTATTTCAACATCAAAATAGTAATTTTTAGAGATAAATTGAATGATGAAGATTTTACTGATAATTATTATGATATCCAATGGTTATAATGATATGAAATGTGAGGCTATAGTGTTACCAAATCAATTTAATAACGTATCGAATCACATGAAATGAAAAATATTCAAAAGAATTAATTATCAACGAAACAATGTTATACAACAACTCTCAAATCATTGTTGGAAGGATAAAAAATACAACATGATGTGGTGAAGAATTCATAAATTACAAACAAGAAGTTATTTGACATAGCCTTAATTAAAAATTGATTGAATGGTGAGGCTGAAGGTTGATTTAATAATAAATTTTAAAAAGAATTAATTGACTGTGAAATATGAAACGATTTAGTGGTGATTCGTGTGTTTGATTATATTTGTTGTTGTTGTTGTTTATGGTTATAACTATAGGTATATGGGGTTTTATTATGTAAAGGTATTGTGTTTAGGTGTAATTATTTTTTATAGATTATTTTATAGGATTGTTAATATAAAATAACGGATTAAAGTAGTGGGTTGTTTTTAATTGGGTTTTTAGTTTTAACAAATATTAACCATATCTTAAAAATTGTGTCGTGGTTATAGGTATAATTTTGAACCCAATTGTATGTGATCATTATTCCTGCTATTTTTTAATGAATTATGTATAATCAATGCTTTTAACTTTTTTTTAATATTATTTAAAAGATTTTGAAAATATTTAAAAAAAAAATTTAAAAACGATAACAAAATAATTTAGTTATTCGTAATCACTGGTTAAATAATTTCTCCAATAATATATAATTTGAGGGTGACATGAAGAAAAAATAAATATTAGGTAAAATGTAGGATTGAACGGGAAAAATTTTATATAAGAAAATTTTATTTTGAAATTCAAGCTTTGGATAGGTTACGTAGTAAGAATATTAGAAAACAAAAAATATATTTAATTTAACAATAAATTGTGTCAAGAATACAACAGTAAGTATCAGACTGTAGTATATATTAGCATCTTGAAAAATTCTCCCCCGATTGGCAAATTCATAATTTTCATTTTCTATGGTCTAGAAATTCGCTATTTTATATGACTAATATGATCGTGTACATTAAAACCATTTTAGTTCTGAGAGTTAATCATCTTAGCATATCTAAGATATTGTTTTTGTAATCAGATTTGTTTCTATGTGAGTTTTAGATTATCCGACTGAATGTCCAATTTTTCCGTTTAAATGTTCAATTCAATTTGTTTGTCGCATTCGATCGAAAATTTTCCAAACATTTTTGCAGACTGAATGTCCAAAGAAATTCCGACTCAATGCCCTTCGTGTAGATGTCTCACAACCGCTAAACTAAAAACACTTGGAGCAAGAAAAAAGTTAAACATCAGATACATAATATTCTCTACTGATTAATTTGGCGGTGTTATCAGAATAAGTAGAATAAAATTTATATATACTATTATATATATTAAAAGCTATATGAAAGTACGGTATTCAATTATGAGGTTGTGCAAAGATGATCAATGTAGATATACTGCAAAAATTTAAAAGTAAATTGTTCTGTGATATAGTTTATGTACTTGTTATTTCTTCCATCTCTCTCAATATACTTGTTATATATATATATATTTTTTTTTTACACTCTTGACAGTTACTTAGACAGATTCACTACAATCTACAACATTTCGAGTATTTATTTAACAAATTACTGGCTTATCTACGCATTAAATGTGGAAAACTACTGCTATTGTCAGGAACTAAGTCTTCTTAAATAGAATAGTTTCATTTTATTTAATTTGTTATCAGATTATACTCTCAATTATTGTTTGTTATTTATTATAACAAAGGGTACTAGATCAGGTTGAAAAACAAATAAACCATTTTTTTGCTTCATCGAGAATCGAACCTTGGACCTTTTGGTTAATAGACAGGCGCTTTACCTAAATCTCCACCGGAAATCGTAATATTCATGGATGACATCAAGAAATATACAATAAAGTATGAGCAGTGATTGCCATTTCATGTAAACTCAGATATGATAGCAGTTTATGATTGCGACAGCAATTTGCGTTGAGATTCAAGCGAACAACATCGCTACCTAAAAATAAAAATTGTTACGTTGTTAATCGAAACATGTGATCGAAAATTCAAGAAATTCCAGTAACTAAAAAGTTTAATCGTACAATAGAGATGATTTCAGATCTAGTAGCAAAGGGTATTAAGGCATCTTGCCAAGTCTGTTTCAGATTTTTGGAATACATATTGCACGTTGTAAGTATAAGCTTCTAAATAAATTTTAATCCTGATTCGGAAAGCAACATACCACATCGACTATGTTGCTTGAAATTTCTGACAATATTATGTATATTGAAATTGAAAAAATAAAAGTAATAATTTTACTATTTTTAGATTTTTCTAAAGCTTGTGATTGTGTCAATCATCAACTTCTCTGTAGTAAATTGTAATCGAATTTTAATTTCGACATGTCTGTTGTTTCCCTTCTACATAATTACTTAAATCAGTAGGAAGCAATTGGTCTATGCAAACGATATTAGCTCAAACTTTTTAGATATTAAATGTGGTGTTAGAACCTCTTCTGCAAATAAAGAGTCTAATTATTAATGATTTGTCTTTATGTTAATCTGAGTCCAACTGCAGGTTATGTGCTGATGATGCTCTAGTGATCCTGTCTACAATGTAAATGAGTGTATAGCTATAATTAATGATGATGTTAATACAATTTCGTTTTGGTCAAACTTAATACTTAAACTTAGTACTCAAGCTTAATACATCTAAGTCACAAGATATGGCTGTCTACTCTAAGAATATAGACACCGTAATATTGCCGCAAATTACAATGGATAATTCAATCAATCCATACATGAATAAAGTTTGCAATCTTGGAATAGATAGCTAACAATTAGTAGGTTCGACTCTACACTATCAAGAAGCATCTGCAGTTAGGGGTGTTTACAAAATATGTAATAAAACAAAAAGAGTAAAACTAAATTTGGGAAAATGCATTCTATAAGATGTTGCCGTGAACTCTTTTTTAAAAACGTATGAGAAAAATCAATTAAAGCCAAGATAATTTTTTCCTCTCACAAATTCATTCATTTACAAGGAAGAATTTTTGTTACAGAATTTCCAAAAATGTGAAAAAAAATTTATTTTTTTACATTTCTATTTTTAAAAATCATTAAACACGAATTTTGAAATAACATCCTTGAAATATTTTCAGATTTTTCATTTTTCTAGAATTCTACTATGGAAAAACATAAAAATTAAATCCGATTAAAGAATTATTATCAAGTTGTTTGGATTTTTCAAATGTGGTAAAAATGAATCAAGGTAAATCATCTTAAATGCTAAGTACCATTACTAGATTATAGTTGGAAGAAAAATAAACCTTGTTTGAAAATCAATGTAAAAACTATTATTGCTAGTGTGAGATTTAAATTACAAAAATATACAAAAATTAAAGATTCAAGATAAATTTATTTTTATTATTTTTTTGTTTTTATATTTAATTTTGAAAATTTGGTCCAATGAAAATTGTTTTTTTAAAATAATGCTTGTTTTCTTAATGTAAAGAATTTGTTTTTAAAATGTAAGAGTCCCCTATCCGTTTTTCCCTATTTAATTTCGAATTTACTACAGTTGTTCGTGACTTCATCAAGCCATCTTGATTTTGGGCAACGTCTTGTTTTGGTAATGTATGGTGGTGCTTTTGATCAATCACTCTCATTGTATATCCCAGTTATCTTAGTTCTTTTTCCTTAATGAATTTCATATTTCCAATTAGGGCTTCTTCTACCTCTTAGTTTTATTTAATTTCGTGCAAATTTTGAAGATGCAGTATGTGAATTTGTATAGCAGCCATAAAATTTCCTGTTTTTCGGTAGATCAGACGTGTATACACACTAGGTATAAAAGAGGTCCTAGCAGACTACCTAGTACACTACCTTGATTTCAAGTTCTTCTGTGAAATATAGTTTGAGTGTAACTCCAAGGCGTCTATTGGTTATATATAAAAAATTAGTGGTAGATGGGACTCAATTGGTAGCTTTTGTTGTATTTTATAGAATAATCCTTGTAAGATGCCATCCAAAAACACGACTGGACAAAGGTTCAAATCTTTGTTTTATTTAGGTAGCTATTCTATGCACCTGTTCAATCGTGCTAAGTTCAGCTTGAAAACCAAGCCAGTGCAGTGGGATTAGTATAACGTTTTTTATTGGTGGCATAATTTTATGTACGGTAATTTTTTGAAATACTTTTGCAGCACAGGCAATAGACTGTTCGTTCTATATGACTTGACCTTTGTTAGATTTTTACCTGGTGTTAAGATCATTATAATTATAGACTTCTTCCACAATAATAGAAAATAGCTTATTCTGAAAATGGCATTGAAGATTTGTGTGATGAAATACCATCGTAGTTTGTTGCTTTTTTGGGAATGATTATTTTGCAGGTTTTGCGGGTTTTGCTGGTATATTTTACGCATGAGGTGCTTGTGTTATGTGGTGTGAAGACAACTTTCAGTTAGGCTGCAAAGGCTTCGGTTTTTTCATTGTCTCTTTTCGCTCACTCTCCATTATTTAACCAGATTAAAGGGTCATGTTATTGCGAACTTTTTAGGTGTTTTACTCTTTTTAGGTTAGTTGGAGAGCTGGCAAGATATTTCTCGAATTTTTATTGTGTTGCGTCGTGTAGTAACTGCTTAAATTTTGTTGGACGTCTTCTAGCTCTTGCATTAATTGAATGCCTTTTTTGCCAGTTTCTCCTACATTTGCATTTATTTGCTAGTGTTTCCTCAATTTATCTGTTCTCGGATATTTTTAAAAATCCGGGGGGTAGTTGCTAGAAATGTTTGTTTTAGAATTTGATTAAACTTAAACAAAGCAGCATTGATGTCGGTTTTAGTTTTCAATGACACTTTTATTTTACTCTAACTCTAAAAAAGACACAGAAAGAAAGGGCACTGATGAATTTCCTATATCTTAGCCAGTTGGTATTTTTATTGATTTTACTGAAGTTGGTTTTTTACTACTATTACTTCAAATTTACATTCAAGTATTACCAAATTCTTTCGAAAAAATATAAGAACTGTTTCTACCTTATTTAAAAAACTTGTTTCTCCTTCTTTAGACGTAGTTAATTTCAGCTTAGATAATAAAATTTTGTAGGTGTATTAAATGAAATTAAATGAGTAAATGAAAAAAATGTACATATACAAAAGTCATATGCTTCAAAAAAATGTTAAAATTTCCAAAAAACGTTTATTCCAATTTATGAGGATTCTTTGAAAAACAAAAAAAAAAAAAACTAAAATAAAAACTGGAATGTAATTTTCTGAGGAAAGAAAATTTTTGATGTACACGTTGGAAAAGGTAAGCCCGTCAAAATGTGAATAATAAAAGTGCTTTTTTTCTCTAAGGGGAAAAATTAATTTTATTGAAATTCAGACACATAAAAACAAACATACATATACACAAAAAAAGCATGTATGAGTTTTTATAAAATAAAATATTTCATTTTGACAAATTAACTTTGAAATTTGTTTAACGGTGCGTTTAATAGGTTCTTAGGAATAAAATTTTCAAAAAACAAAAAAACAAATAAATAAAAACAAAATAAAACAAAAAGAAAAATACCTATTTTTAATGTTAAAATTTGCATTTTCATATACATACATATATATTTGTTGTATACATCTATAAATATAAATTTATAAAAATCATTTATGTAGAAATTTTCCTTTTCAAAAAAACACTCATGTAAACATGATAACCTAAGTTTTTTATGGCTTTGTTTAACAAGAGATCTGTAATATGGATTAGGTTGTATTAAAAAATATGAAATGAGGTATTTTCTTTAAAGGATGTGAGAATAAAAAAAAATTCTTTAATTAATTCAAAATTTAAATTTTGTCGTTTTTCTAAATATAGGCCTCATTAGATGACAATTCAAAACTTTGGTTTCTCAATGTTTTAAAAAATTGGAAATTTAAGTTAATAATGTAGGTTAGTATGATGAGATGAGGATGTAGAGGACTTAATCTCATTTTGCTGTCTTAATATTTTTACTGTTAGGTGGCGGAGATATATTTGTTGTAAATTGTATCCAAAAAATTTTAGTGGTCTCCTGAAATTTCACATAATCAGGAAGTTTTTCTAAATTTAAAATAAAATGTGCTCTCAATTCTTTTGTATAGATGTGAAACAAAAATAATCATTGTTAATTTTAATAATCAGATTTGATTTTAGTGATATTTTTAGTAGACTCGCAAGCAAAGATGTAGGAAATAATGAAATATCGGCATTCTCTAAATAAAAATTAATTTATTAGTGAAAGGAAATTTGATTTTTAATTGTAAAAAATAATCATTTCAAGTGTCAAATTTTTTTGTTTGAATTAATTGTTTTTAATGCTGCTCATAGACTTGCTCATAAACAGCTAATTTTAATATATTGAAATGCATAATAAGTGTTGAGGAAATAGTAAAAGAGCGTATGTAACGTACGGAAATACTAAATAAAACTAACTAGTTTTAAACTATATATTTTTTTTTTATTTCTGAATTTTTCAACTTGAAGAGAATGGTTTGCTTTTATTTTATTCAAGTGATTTTAGTGAATATTCAAAGTATAGTGCTTGTATAATGTGACTATAAATACAAAGTTCGTGAGTTTAGATACCCACGTAACATTTTCTTGTTATAAAAACAAAATTAGTGCTGTAAGACTCCTATATGACTCCTGATAAGCACTAAATTTGTTATAATGATGTTTTATGGGAATAATGTGATTAATATTCCTATATAAGAATGTTGTTATAGGAATTGCGAAAGTTTTTATAATGGGATATTTAACAAATGCTACAGCAATATTGTTATGAGTCTAAAAGTGCGTAACCATATTTCAAGAGTTAAAGGGTTGTTATAAGAATAGAATTGCTAGAATAGCAGTAGTAGTGTTATTATTTAATTATATTCCTATAATGATGCAACTAATAAACTTACTGTAACTTTTGAATAAATATTTTGCGACGGCCATTATTTTCTACAAATATTGTAAATTCTTTTTAAATAAACAAAAACTGAAAAGCTTTTATCTTGCATGTTTTCCCCAAAAGTATCATTTTTATTTAAAACAATAATTATTTAAATATCAAATTTGATTTTATACATTAATTAACTTACATTATTTAACATTTGAAAAATGCAATTTAAAAATATATTTTCTCTTATTTATTTAAAAATTGGTTATTTTTGAATGGCAATGTATTTTTTCGAAGTATTATTATAATAAATGTCAATGATATTTCTTTCTTAACCAGATTTTACCTTTTGGAGTTTTGGCCACAATAATTATAAATATTAATACAATTATTCTTAGCCGCAAAATATTATTTATTAGTAAGACATTTTTTATATTATAAATCATCTACATACAAATATAAAAAAATGTAATTAACATCTATCTCCCTGTCTCATGAAATAAATACTCTATAAAATCATTATTTTAAAATAAAAAATAATACCATTCTCACTCTCGTATAACATAAATTATTTCGAATGAATGATCATTTCAAAATAAAAACATATACACTAATATACCGGGTGCTCCAGAGCATGTGTATCAGCTTTTTAGGAGAGGCTTGTGGTATTCGATTGGTGGTATTTTCAACTTCCGAAAAGGACCGCAAACCGGTTTTTTAGGACCAAAAATAGCCGAAACTGAGGCGAAATCGAGATTTTTAAATGGAAAGGGGTATTTTTTAATGCAAATTTAGATTCTACGACAAAAAATAAGAAAATTGTGTTAAATGATTTTTTTTTTGTTTTCTTAGTATTTTTCTTCAAAATTAATAACAATAAAAAAAAAAATGCTCAATATTTTCCTTTGGTAAACTAAAATTAATGATAATCATTTTTATAAATTAATTTGCTTTTCATGTTATCATATTTTTTATCTCAGTTTTGGGTTCCAACAAACTTTAAACAAAAAAAAAAAAAAAACAAAAAAAAAAAAATTACTTTACAAAAGTTTCTTATTTTTTGATATAGAATCCGAATTTGCATTAAAAAGTACCCCTTCAAATTTAAAAATCTCGATTTCGGCCAATTTCGGCGATTTTTGATCTTAAAAAACCAATTTTCGGTTCTTTCCGAAAGTTGAAAATACCACCAATCGATAGAGCACCCTCGATTTAGTTAACAAACTTTTTTCTAAATTTTAAAATAACGGCTCCTTACCCTCTTAAAAAGCTGCTCTGGAACACCCGGTATATCTATACTAAACCTGCAACAATATCACTGCACTTGCTTCTTATATGATTCTCAATTTTAGTGCTATAACGTATTTATAACCTTTCGCAACAATTGCGGAGCAAATTAACACGAATACTTCTATAAGAGTTTTTATAATAGTGTTATAAGACTGCGCAAGAGTCTTATAGCAATAAAATGTTACGTTGCTGGTTTACATAAAGGGTGGCTTACCATACATACCATACCCATCCCATACCATACCATTTGTTTCTAATATCAATAATTCAGTAATTCTTCTTATTATTGCACTTGGAAACGAGAAGCAACGCAAAAAACAATCAAAACTGTCAATATGAAGATCACCACAAGCTAACATATCACATTGAACGAACATAAATAGTAGAACATAATAATGATTCTAAAATGTTTATAACTTAATGATTCTGACTGGTTAAGCTCTTTATGAAAAGTCGATTGCAAAGGTTATATTATAAACCAAAGGGCTTGTAAAAATTAGTAACATATTAGTACCAAATTACAAAAGTCAAACTCCTACAAGCACGAATTAACTATATTGAACATATAATATTTAATAACTGCGAAGTAATCAGTCAATCTGGGCAAATAGAGAAGGTAAATCACAAAGAAAAGAATGAGCAAAGAAAAAATATGTTTGATATTGCGGTGTATCATTCATTTATGAAAATTGGTCATTCGAAATAAATTGAACTTCGAAATTATTAAATGTCGCACTAAAATTTAATTGCTTTTATTTTTTTATTTCTTTTTATTTATTTATAATCCATTCAAAGATCTAAAAACCACATATTTTGAGTATCCAGAATTAAAACCAAATTTTTTTTTACAATATTAAATTTTCCAAACGATAAAAATTGGATATTTTCTAAAAAACCAAAACTAAACCTAAATGTATTTCTTTAAGTTTCTTTAAGTCAACGTTGTCATATATATATATATATAAATTAATACTTATATAGATTCCAAATAAATATTAACATTTCTAATTTATTCGTTTAGAACTGTTTATACCTTATTTTCATTCCGCAAACTTCTTTTATTATATAAATCCCACTTGGATTAGTCCAAATGATGCTCTGGTGACAAAAGATTCATATACCTAAATGCTTATCTATAACATACAAAACAAATAATAAATAAAAATAATCCACAAAAACACAAGATGTAATTTTAAACATTTTACTTTAAAAATAAATATTACCTTCCTTAGTGCATTTGTATTAAAACGACGACTCCCTTTTGAAATTAATTTAAGAAAAAATATTTTATCTACCTTTATATTTAACAAAAAAAAAAAACAACAACATTCTAATACATAAAAAATACAAAAATATCAAAACAACAACAACAAGAAAAGAGAATTTTCCTTTCAATCTGAAAATTATCCTTTTTAAATTTGTACCTGAATTCTTTCATTATATTCAAAAGGAAATGAATTCCATACCTTAACTTTTCATTCAATTTCAATGGCAATAAGTTTGAGAAAAAAGATCCCAGTAATGAAATCTGATATAAAATAATTTTGATTTAGAAGCATAAAAATGAGGTGATGGTGGTGGTTAAGAAGAGAAGAATCCTTTTAAATAACTAATTTTAACACTTTAACACAATTAATTATATTAGATACATAATATATATGTATATTACTATATATGTATATATAATACAAAGTTAAATATATTTACATCTTATTGAATACAATAAATGATTACACATTTGTGTATACAGTTAGTGACAATATTATTAACTTACTTAATATACTTGCTATACCGATTAATAAAATTGTGCCTTTGACATCTGACTGCAGGTCAATCTTGAAATATGTAAATTGAGTGAACGAAATTGTTTTAACAAAACAAAACGTGATCACATTGCACATTTAGAGAAATAGGCTTACAGAAAGGCTTACTTTGATTTCAGACTAGCTACACATCAAGGAGAAGCAGCAAAAAAACAATATACTTCCTTTATAAGGGCTTACGATTAACTAAAAATAACGAAATTCGACTTGTATTTAATACAAATTACTAAAATTTTTATATAGATATCAGCATTTTTATGGGTTAAAGTGAGCAAATCACAAACTGAAATTCAGAAATAAAAATTCACAAAACAAAATCCATAATATTGTGGCAAGATTAATCCAGTAAAAGGAGATATTCTATTTTTTGTATATCCAACGCATAAATAAAAATAATAAAAAATTAAATTATTTTTCGAGAATATTAAGCTAAATTATTCAAAATGATGGGGGCTACCGCCCCAAACACCGTTTGGATTTTAATTGGCGTTATTTTGATACTAAGCCAGAATTTTGATAAAATAAATTAGGTACTCGAAAAAAATATCTGTAATAAAAATTCCAATACCGTACATAAGAAAGTGAAATAAGTAAAAGCAATAACCGAAAAACAGAATCGTTTTTTGTGGATATTTTTATTTATCTGTATATGACATAGACATCAATGTGGAAGTTCATCGAAGCTTTGAAAAGTCGTTGCTTCCTCTGTTTGTCAAAACATTTCGAGTCGAAACACCTATTCTGAAAGACTAATATTTAAATTTACAGAACGCTCATACTCTCACCATTCTGCAGTACAGTTCAGGATCAAACTGTTTAACAAAAGTAAAAATGCACTTAGTTTCAAGAAAATTCTTCATCAATCCGGACAACGACGATGAAGACTGGGGCAGTAGATATAATACCGAACTCTATGAGTTGCTTAATGAGGTGGACATAATCAAGAAAATTAAAGTCAAGAGACTATAATTCACTATAAATAGGTTCACAAAACCAGAGCGAATTGATAGACAATTTCCAGCCAAGATAATCTTTTAACCAAGACCTGAACGTCCAAGACGTCCAGCAGGCCAAATCTTCATTGGAGAGATGAAATATCGACAGACATGACAGAAATTTTTGTTAAATAAATATTAAAACTTTTCTAATGATGGTGTAATAACCGAAATCGATTAAGATATTTAATAAAATTGAGAAACATACCAAGAATTTTAATATTTATTTAATTTTAATAATGTTTCTCCTAGAGTCTACAGCATATTCTCCTTGACTTTCGAAACGTCTAAAACAGGTTGAAACACAATGTCTTGTGTTTACATTCGTCAAATCAAAATTGTAGCAAAATGGGTTGAGTTTATAAACGCCTAAATTATGTATTCGTGACGCCTCGAATGTGCAAAGAAGGTATCGAGAATTTCTGAAAGACATTTGTTTGACGTTGATAATAATTTGGAAAATTTAAATGTGGAGGGAATAATCAATTGAGTGAGTCTTTTTATTTGTTTTAATAAATTAAATAAAAATAATAATAAAAAAAAAATTTTTTGTTTTCGTAGCTGACATTTTTTAATAGGGAAAAGAACTAAGCGCAAGAAAGAAATCTCGCTAAATTCATGCTTAAATTTTCTTTTTTAAATGCAAAACAATATAATATTAATATAAGATATAAAATATAACAATAAAAATATAATATTCATTAATATGTTTGCTATATTATTATTAATCTTTTTGTCTTATAACATTCAGAAAACAAATGTTCATAAAATTGCAAGAAATTGTTTATTAACGTCAAATAATACATTGTTCAGACATTACAAATCAAACACATGGTTTTGATATTGTTATAAAAAAAGTTTAATAATCCGTCTCAAAATCGTATTTTTTGATGTTTCGAAAGTCACGGTCTATAAATTATATTAAGAAATTTTTGTATCTGAAACTGGAAAGAAGCCAACCGTGTCGTCGTCTTTCAGTATGTTTTGTAATTTTGGTATTTTGACCCGAAATGTCTTGACAAACCGTTGAAGCCACGGTTTTTCAATGGTTCGATGAACTTTCACATTGATATCTTAAAGTTATTGATATAACGTTTTCATAAAAATCAATTACGATACTTTATTAATTAAATTGAAATTTTTATGAAAATCATTTGTTATGGTATGATATTTTTATGAATGACTGTAACAGGGAATATTTATTATGATTATGATATGATTCAGCATTTTCATTTCATTAGATTGTCTTTTATATACGAATATGATTACAAAGAGGAAATCATAAGAGTAAATAACCTTTAGTACAGTTAATAATATCTTATGTACAAGAAATTTATTGATATAATGAACAGCTTCTTTCCCTAGAAATCAAATATCATTTCATAATGTAATTAATTCTTTTATATTATACAAATGCATACATAAAAATATATTCATTCATATATTTGTATAATAAAATTTATTAAGGTAGGGTATTTCCGTATCAAAAGTGATTTAAGTCAAAAACAAAAACATTAATAAATTTAAAAAAAAAAAATAGAAATTTCAGTTTGAAAAAAAATGTTTGGCTTTAAAAAGTCTTATAAATTCAATTTACAAAATTTTCGTCCTTTTTTAAAAAAATGTCTCTTAAAGCATTTAACGATGTGACAAGGTTTTGCATGATTAAGTTGGTTTTAAAAAAATTTATTATTATAATAGTCAATCAAGCTGATATATTGGTTATCACGTGATTTATAACAATTACGACGCTGGTTCGAATTCATTAGTTTTTAAACCATCATTATTCATTGAAGTTGTTTTAAAGAGTCGAATTTAGTGTAATGACTAAAATTAAAGTGTATCTTTACTATTTACATGATAAAATGTGAATCTGGCGTATATATGAGAACAAATAATTACTATTCGATTACTGAAAAAATATAAAAAACAAAAATTAAATTAAATTATGATAATTTTTGACTTTTTAATTAATTCAACAATATAATTTGATAAAATTAAGTTTGAAATTTTAATTTATATACAATTAAATTTAAAATTTATTTCCATTATGTTACAATGTAGAAAATGTTAATTTAAGATATCGAATTATATTAAGTAGCATAACATAGATCACAAATTTTTTTATATAATTATTAAAAAACAATTAGATGATATTTCTATAGAGCTTTTAGTTTGCAAATAAGTATTATAACAAGTATTTTATTTAATGGGCATAGCCATAGCTGTGTGGTCTGATGATTTTGTAGAGAAATTCATTGTTGTGTATCAACTTTAATTAATTTTAAAATCCAAAAAAAATATTTTTTGTTTTCAGAATTCTTTCAGGCCTATTGGATATTAGACATTTTCAAATAAAACAAGAATATAAATCTGAAAATAGGAATCTGAATATATTTTTATTTTCTTCTACACATTGTTGGTAACATTTAGAAGGACACAATGAGTCCTATAGCTAACCAGCGATGTATATCTAACGGTTTTTGTTTTACATATTTCCGTTACACCAATTCAAAAATATTTACTCTTTTGAGTCGTCTGCATGTATTTGTATTTTCCAAGGCTTGGACACTTGGACTACTTTGACATTTACATGATTTTAAGACCTTTCAGGCAGAATCACTTGCAAAATTTTTAATTTCTTTATTACTAATAATTCTTGTGCATATCTCTGTATAGATAATAGGGACTTATGATGGAAGACTCAAAATTTACAAACGTATACCGTATGGTGTTAAATGTTCTAATTTTGGGTATATTTAGCAATGCGATTAAAATTGCATACGTTGTGGCTGAAATATTTAATTTTCAATTATGAATTGTGACACGTTCCCAACATTTCTTTGATCTTTATTATTAAATATTTGAATAATATTTTAATTATTTTTTTGTGGTGTAGGTGGTCATAGCTAAATGTCATATGAAGATTCAGTTTCAGTTTTTGCTTATAGATCAGAGATTATTTTTGTATTATTAATGCAGAATATATGAACGTTTTTCTATATTAGCTTTTGTAGCTTATCTATTTTGTTTTGGTAAAATTAACTTACTAATAATATAACTTTTACTTAATATACACAAATAAATATATATATATAAAATTGTGAGTGCAGCAATTCAAAATTTTTGTCAGTGCTTGAAGAAGTTACTTCTTGGTAGTTTATATTTAGGGTGCTTGTAACATCAGTGTACTGTTGGATGTAATTTTTTTTAGACGTTTATTAGTATAAAAAACATTTTCATGAAATTTGCTCTAAACATTAATTCATTAACTGCTTTTCAAGATGGACGGGCCCCTAAACAACATAATAGAAGTTTTAATAAAAAGTTGATGTGAAAAACACTAATGAATGAAACGCTCTATATACAAGTTTATTGTAATTTTTTTTAATTTCTGAAAGTCACATATAATGACTAAACTTTATTTAATGTTAACTGTCTGCAGATTTTCTCTATAAATAAATTGTAGTTTTTGTTTTATATTTCTCTTTGACTGATAAATATTTTCTAAAAGGCTGTAACATAGTCTGAAATACTCTTATTTTTATTTTTGCTAATTAAATACATATCTTGTTGTTAGTATACGGAAATTACTCAAAGCATTTATGATGTTTACATTGAAGTAATTTTGAAAACAAATGAATGTAAATTGAAAAGTCGGACCTAAATATTTTAATTTTCACTAAAGTATAGATTTTCTAGATTTATTTTCTAAATATCGTGTAAAAATATCGCTGAACTGACAATTTTGTATTCTGTTAGACACAGACGCGATAGTTTTAAATCGACGCGAGTGAAAATTGCAAAACTATCGCATGAGTTATTTTTGTTAGAAGGTTTAAAGAACGCGATATTCATTTTTTATATCCTCAAAAATTGTAATAGAAAGAGTATCGCGTCAAGATATTTTGTGCTTTTATATAAAAAAAAAAATGAATTAAATAAATAAATAAAACAGTTATAAAAAATAAATTTTTAATAATTTGTTTGCATTTTTATAAAAAAATGTATTTTTGTTTTGAAATAAAAAGAAAAGAAAATTTTCATCTTTACTATAACTGTATTATAACACTTATGTATTGTAATTTTTATACTATAATAATTTCAATAATAATTTTTATTTATATTAATAAATATTTTAAAACTTTAAACTAATTCCACCCCAATAAATTATTATAAATTTTATAAGGTATTTTTTTTTATCTACCAATAATCTTTTTTGACAGTAAAAAGTGTTTAGTACTACCAACATAACAAAAATTTCGATCACTTCGTTAACAGTGTCTAATAGATATGCATATTCACATACATGTGAGGCGATAAATTTTTTCTTCGCGTCACCGATGGGTTTAAGAATAAAGATTGGTGATAGATTATATACATTTTTATGTAAATACAGTTGATATTAAAATCATAAGATATACAGTGGTAACATGAGGTGGATTAAATTAGAATGCTAATACAGTGCTATACGACTTTCTTTAGAAGTTCTCAGGGAAGCTAATTTACATAATGGTAGCTGATTAAAATAACTTTTCAAGTTCAATTCTAGGAAAACTTACTATGACCTAAATTATACTAAATTAAGAAAAGGAAATTTAAAATATGAATTAAAGAACATTTAAAATATTTTTATAGAAAATTCAATTTTTTGAGTTAGGACATTTTTGTTGAAGAATTACATTTTTTCATTATACATATATGTGTATATATATTTGGACCCGACCTGATTTTCTCTTTTTTTCAAATCTATTTAATAAAAAAAGCTTTTTTTAATAAACATATTGGGATATTATCATGAAAATAAAAACGTTTTACAAATCAAAACATATTTTAATTAACATATACGGAATATCCTTAAAGAGTTGTTGAATTGTGTGTGTTTGTACATAAGTTATAATTAATAATAAAATTTCATTTATAATAAAAATGAAAAGAATTTTATTTTATAAAGGTAAAAATAATTTATTTTTTATACAACATTTTTTTTTTTTTGCATATAATAATTGAGTTGAGATTTGAGAATTTTCTTAGTTCGAAAGTCAGTGTTAGAAATGTTTCTTGAATTTTAGTAATATTGATTTTAGTTATTATAACATTCATAGTGTTGAAAATTTCAATAGAAATCTCTGGTGGATCTAAAGATAAATAATTTATTAAATTTTGAATTGATTAATATTAATAGTAAAAGGTCAGGTGTTTTATTACAGACACGATTTAATTTTCTTGAATATTGTACAATTAAAAGAAAATATTTTTTTGACAACATTTTAATATTATATGCGTAGCAGGTATAAATTTTATGATATAACTAGAAAAAAATCCCCAATCCACTAGAATTGAAATTAATTTCTAATATGAACTTTTCTTTACCTTTACTGCCATAATTAATACATTCTAGCATTCACCCGCTTCCCGAAATTCGAAGAAGTTTGATAATAAATCGTTCTCAAATTCATTATGAATTGTTTTCCATTATTTCAATTTATTATTTTTCTACATCATTAATTTGTTTGGACAAGTCTGTCATCATCATTTGTTATATTTTTTAATAATCATTACCCTTATCATAATTTCCGAATCCAATTTGAGTCGGAGAGAATATGCTACTCGTAAAACTGATCACGATTCGCAAAAAAATTTTTTAGCTGTGGAAAAATCATTGCTAACCTTACACTTCAAAATTAAATGTTTTGAAAAGTATAGATAAAAAAAATGTGCTAATAAATTTTATAAAAAGTAAACATACATTTTTTTGTGCCAATAAATTTTATAAATATAAACTTAAGCCTCAAATTAGAATATGTTACCAATAGTAAAATTTAACTGTGCAGTACGATTTGTCATTGAAGAAAATTATCACTGGTAATGATTTTAACTCAGGTTTCGATTGTTAAGGATACATTTACTGCTACTTTTCATTTGAGATTTCTTCAAGTGTATTTGAATCTGTAACTGCACTTAGGACGCGTGAAAATTTTCAGCCATCTGGATTAATATTTTGTTCTTTGCTCATTAGAGCATAAACAGTTTATTCCAATGGAGTCCGGGAAATTTCTTGAAAATATTCTACGCCTCTGGTTTTTATATTTTTTTTGTTTTTGCTGTTTTAACTTTAATTTAAAGTCAGATACCTTTAATCATATTATTATCATAGTGGTACATGCAGTGCACATGCGCTGTACTGTACACACAGTTTTGGTGATCCTAATGTATTTAATTCGGTTGCATCAATCGACTGCACAACACTTTTAATGCATTTGTATTCCAACCGAAACCGCTACTTTTATTCCGTATAGACACAAATAATATCACATTACAATATTATTCATACATTTAATAAATAATATTCTCACTTTTTTTTTAATGTACACATTTTTACTCGAAAAACAATAAAAATATTATTTTTATTTTTGTTATACGGTTGTCACTTAAATAATTCATTCGACAAATTGTTTTACGTTCGCTTCGCTAATCATGACCACATTAGAGCGGATTCGTCTACTTATACGTTCGATTCGAAAATCATGATAAGGGCATATATATTTCCATATTCTTTATGTTATGATGTTTATTGAAGTCATATTTTTATTTTAAAATTTGTTTTTCCTGCTCTTTTCTTTTATATAGCGTCTTTCTTTTTCAAATCTTTCCTCTGACAATTGTGTATGTAGTTACTAATCTGTTGATCATATCGTATGGTTTGTTGCCATTTTATTTCCTTGTTTGTGATTTAATTCAATGTGGATGTCTCGTTGGGTAAAATTGTTTTTTCTTTAGAGATCGAATTTTATGTTTCAATCTTTATGTATTATTTTTATGTCCAGAAACGGTATTTCACAATTTATTTGATTATTTCATAGTAATGTTGCTATGTATTTTGCTCAGTTAATTTAATATGTTGTCTATTTTATTTTTTTACTACTGTGATAATGTCGTCTACATATCACATCCAAATTCTCAGCATAAATTCATATTCCTTTGCAACTAATGAACATTTGACTTAATACCGGCTAGAGCGAGTTACACATAGCAGTTGTAGTTGTTTTGTGGTTTTGTAGTATTCGCCTCTAAAGGTCAAATAACTAGTGTTCATTGAAGCTAAAATAATATAAATTTTTCTTTTTCCATCCATCGTTGGTTAACGCATGTAAGTGAAGCTTTTGGATATTTTCAGATGGGCGAGGCAGTGACAAGGATTTTACAATTAACCCATTTGATAATATAGAAAGTTTTCAAAAATTCGAAAAAGCCAAGGTTAGATTTTAGGATCAAAAAGAAGATTTAAATTTAGTGAATACATCATATAGGTAAATAACAGCAAATCATCTTTAAAATTGTTCAAGCTTTAGCCAACTTTATATTATTTTTGATAATTCATCACTGATCAGAGATGTTTGACTGACAAGTTATCTAAGTTTGAAGGTAGGGTAAAGAAAATTTAAATTCCAATATAATAAAATGTTGAGCAATAATTTTAGCCTTTACGATTAGTCAAGTGTTTAAACATAGCTATTTATTAAATATGAATTGGTAATTTGATTATTTAAAACTATTCGAACGCTCACCATGCTCAAGCACGGTTTAAAGATTTAAATAAATTTTATCACAAAATTATATTTTAACTTATCTAACCAGCACTCCTTCATAAAAGAAACAATAGAATTATCTTAGAGAATAAAGAAATAACAGATCGCGCGGTAATTGAATGTGTTCACAATAAATTTGACTTGTAATTAACAAAATCTGTTGTAAAACCCAGCTCCCAGCGTTTAGATTATGACATCAGTTGCAATTACATCTTCATATGTGTGTATAAATAATATCATTCCAATTTTTTTATCGGTTCATCATCGGTTTGAACTCTGTGCGCTTAGAATGTCAAAAACCAAATAAATATATGTAAAGAATTACAAAAAGAAAAAACTATTTACTATTTTGACTATTATTAAGTGGAGCAAAAAAAATTTTTTATTTTTTGTAAATCATTGCTACATATTTAAATTTAATATAATATACCCATTTTGACAATTTTGTGAATTTAAAAAAAAACTCTTCACTGATTTATTTAATCCTACATTCCTGCGTTTATTTGAAATCATTTGTTACTCTCCAATTAAATAATTTTACATCATAAATTTAATAAATTAAAAAAGGTCTAATGATATTGCCTATCTACGAAATAAATTTTTTTTTTTGTTTTATTAATAAAATCAAAGTTCGTGTAGTAAAAATAAATATGAAAAAACAGGAAGTGAAGGGACAGAGGGACAAAATAGCTCATAACTTCTGAAGCACTGATCGCTGTATAGCCTTTCAAAAATTTATTTCGAAGGAAATTAAATTTTCTTTAATTATTATTTTAGAATTTTCGCTATTGAATTATAAATTTTAAGAAATAAGATATAGTAGTAAAAATTATCTTTTTAAATTTTGTGAATTTGTTTGTTCATTTTTCGTTTCATGAACCAATGACACAATCTCAAATTATCTATTTGTATTAAGACATGATGATTTGGTATATGTATATTACAAAAGTTTTTCTTTACAGCGCTTCTAAGTTTATAATTGTATAGTAAACCAAAGATTGAATGGTTTAGGCAACATTAAATTTTTTTGTATCAGAACGGACCTATTCTTTATGTATTTTTTAAACTTGATTTCAATATAAAATAACCTAATATGGTTTCTTTTTTCTTTTTTATAAAAACTTTAAACGCTTATAATTCACTTAATATTGCTCCTACAGCGTCGATTTTTACATTAAAATTTACTTTTTCAGATTTTTTAAATCTATTGTTTGTTTATTGTTTTTGTATTGTTATGTGTTGTCTGATTGTTTTTATAATTTCTGTTATTTAATGCATATTATTCTAATTAACAAAATTTCGCGTAACATTGTCTGACTCGTTCTTCATATTTAATTTCAAAATTGTTATTTTAAATTAGTGATAATATGGTACAAATACTTTGTTGTTTATCTTGGACCTATATTTGAAAAAAAAAACTAGCAATAGTGTGAAATGGGTTTTTAAAGATATTGTGTCTTAATCTTAGTTCATTTATGAGTGATAGTAGATATTATATAAGCGAGCTAGTAACCACTGAACATACATATGTACTCCGTAAATCCATATTTTTGTTCAGATTTTATTCTGTTCCACGATTAAACATACAGAGCCAAAATAACAATTCTAAAGAATTAATGTAAAGGTAAATTTTATCAAGTGTGGTAAAGCTTGAATAGAAGTAATAAATTTTATAAAAACATGTTTAAATTGATTTCACTTCATTGGAAATGTATACAAATTGAGATTATCTATGACACTTTAGTTATATAGTGTAATAAAACAAAATGTTTTATAACAGTTAGTGGAGAGTTACAACTGCTCACGGTCAACCATATTTTTATTAACGACTCTAAATTGAAGTATAGGAATTAAATCAATGCAAACTAAGTTGTATTGTTATAGGTAAAGCTTTAATATTGAGTAAGTAGAGTCACAATAGATAAGTAATTTTTCCAACAAAAAAATATAGATGGTAATCATATAATAATTTATTAACAATTATGTTAATACAATTATTTATTCACCATAACTCATTTACAGAAGTTTGCAGAATGTTTTTTTTTTGTAAAAATGAATTATTTAAATTTTTCTTCGCATTTTTCCATTTTCAACTAATATTTTCATGTGTCTCCGTACCAAATTAATTCTAATCCA
Organism: Argyra leucocephala; assembly: GCA_963942445.1. Lineage (NCBI taxonomy): Eukaryota > Metazoa > Arthropoda > Insecta > Diptera > Dolichopodidae > Argyra > Argyra leucocephala. The sequence goes on along the minus strand of OZ012677.1, from coordinate 153,699,253 downwards.
TATCTTACCTATATATTATTTTTATGTTATGTAAATGTAAGCAGATTTTCTTTTTTTTGCAAGATTAAAAATTTCGACATTGTAAGATTTTTTCTGTAAAAAAAATGTTTTTTTTTTTTTTGTTGTATACCATTATTCAGAATTAAAGAATACACTTTTGTTATTCCTTTTCATATCAAATTATCATATCCTCATAGAAGTTGTCTTCTTGATACACTATGGAATTAAATGAAGCAGACATTATAAAGAATTCGTTTTTAGTACAATATTTTACATATGTACACATTTCTTGTTAAAAAGAGCTTTAGTAAATCTTAATACATATTATGAAAATGAAACTTTGGTTTTCCATTTAATGGTTCATTTGAATTTATCTTGGGTTGATGGTAGATGGGAAGGGGGAGTGAGTTTGATTTTAATAAATTTTAATATAATTTAATAAAAAAAAAATAATGACTTAAAGTTAGTAATAATTATTATTATATAATCAAATTTTCAGGCTATTACCTATGATGGTCCGATCCTTAAAGCCATTTAAGGGGTGATTTCTGACAGTGAAATCATTATTGACTTTTTGTGTCTAATTTTAGATGTACTTTGGGCTGATTAGAAAAACAATATTTAATAAATATCAATTATAACTCCTCCGAAGTAATGCAAGTTTGTGCAACGTGATCTTCAACACTTTTGTTTTAGAATTGATATACATAACTGACCTATGTTACATTAACGAGGGTTCGTAGTTAGTATGTACTTCATTTTAATATATCTTGTATACTATTTATATCGCTTTTTTGTTTGCACAATTTTACAAGTCTATTTCGTGATTTCAAAATCTGAGTTTTGTGGTAATAATTTTTGAGCAAATTGAATTTCCTATTGAAAAAATTATATATTTATATATTTATTTTATATATATATTTATAACAGTTTATTTCTGACATATTTTTGTTCAATATTTAATTTATTTATTTTTATTTATTTATTTATAATCCCTTATTTTTATTTATCTAATTTATAATAATATAATTGCTCTACATTTCAGTTCTAGCTCAAGTTTTTTTTTTAGAACATCAGAAAATAATATACGGAACTGGGTATTTTTCTAAAAATATCGCTTAAAAATTTAAATTATTTTTTAAGAAGAAAATTGAGAACGGCTTTAATGTTTATTAAATTAGAGATAAACGCTATAGTAAATAGGGATGTCACTGTTCAGTTGCTGATACTGTGCTATTACAGTTGACCATTGAGCTCAGATATTTGAACTTGAAATAACTAAGGCTCTCTTGTAGATGCCTTATCAAGAATAAAAAGATTATTAAAATTGTTTTAAATTCACATTAGATTCAAGTTGAGATTTGCTTCTTATGCTCTGTGTATTAAATGAAGGTTTTAAATAATATAGCTAAAAAGGAAGTTTAAATAAGAAATTGAAATTTTTATTTTGACAGATTTTTTTTTAAATGAAAACATTTTTTCCCCTTTTACTCCTCGTGGGAGCATAGGGCATCAACTTGCCTTATTCATTGTTCTCTGTTGTACTCAGTGATCTATATTTCCTCACAAGTTCGTCCATATCTAACTAGTTTAGTAGTCGTTGCTCGACGTCAAGTGTTATTGATTTTCGTCTTTTGCTACCTTGGGGATTCCATTCTAGTTATTGTTCGGTTGTTTACTGAGAGTGTGGTCTATCGATTTCCATTTTCTATGCTTAATTTGATTCATTATCGGTTCTTCATCTGTTAGCTGCCATAGCCTTTATTGTTGATGGTGTTGGGCCGGAATATTCTGCATATTCTTTTTTGGCAGTTGTTGGCAAATACTTGAAGGTTTACATATGCTGACATTACATAGGCTTTGAATATTCTAATCTTTGTTTTTCTGGTTGTTTGGCCATTCTTTCATATTGAACTTAATATACATAGTGCAGATCTGGCCTTACGTATTCTGTTATTGACATCTGCCTCTGTTTGTTCTCCTCCGTTTGTTGTTAGAATGTTACTTAAGTAGGAAAAACTTTACACATATTCGACTGTTTGACCTTCTATTGTGATGGTGTTTGTATTGGTGTTATATATCCTCATGGCCTTGGTTCTATCTATGTTAATTTTCAGCCCGACTATACCCGCTGCTTGTTGAAATAGTTTCGCTTTGTGTTGGAAGTTGCATAATCTAAGCGCTAGCAGACATATATGATCCCCGTAGTCAAGGTCATCTAGTTTCCTTGAGAGATCCCACCTTATAACTTTTCCGGAAGAACCCGTTTATTGCATTATATCATCTATTGCAAGTGTGAATAGAAGTGTTTAGAGAGGACATCTTTGTCTTATTATCCATAGTATCTTTTTTCTTTTTTTTCTTAATGCATAGTAAAGTGCAATGCGATGAACTTTGTCGAAAGCCTGATTGAAATTGATGAAAAAGTGGGATAATGAGAACATTAATAGTAAATGTTTGTAGTTTCTGTTTTTTAAAATTATATTTTTGATTTTTTGCAAAATCATTATTAAATTAAAATTTCTTTTAAAAATTTGTACAAAAAGATAAAAAAGATTAATAAAAGATTTAAGAAATTTCTAGAAGATCCTGTAAGATTTAAGAGAAATATAGAGCATTTAATAATTTATTTTTCAATTTAAGAAATTCATACATATGTGTCAAATACGCTTCATACGAAGATAGAAAATTGCAATACCTCTTGCAGGAATGTGACCATTCAACATCCTTTTCGGTACTTGAACATCTTATGTGATCTAAAATGTGTTTTTCAATTAATGTTTTACAAATATTATATACTTTTTTCTATACTTTAAAAAAATAAAAAAAATGTTATAAGACATATTAAAATTTTCCCCGCCTATTTTAAGTGTCCATCTATTTTTTCATAACCTATTTTATCACGTAAACAAAACTTCTAAAAATCAAATTCAATATACTGACAACTATTCTGTACATATAAATCTTATTTTTATTGTTTAAGTATGTAAAGATTACTAAAGAAAAAAAAATTTAAATTTATCATAGCGATTACACACACATGGATGAACATGTTTGTTTCAATGGATTTTCAAACTAAATCTTATAATTTTTTCAATAAGAAATTCAATTTGCACAGAAATTATTACCACAAAATTCTTACCATTGCTTTGTTTTTAAAATGGGTTAGTGTTATTTGGATCGCTAACATTTTAATCTTGTTTTTTACAATTTGGTCATATTTTGCTAGAAATCTCATAAAATTTTATTTAACCCTGTAAAACTACAGAATTATTTCTATTTCTGAATTCTGTATAATAAAAAATACATATCTGGTTATTTGTTTGGTTCTATATATTATTTCACGATGCAAATAATATGTTAAAAAAACCTGAGCCAGAGCTCAAATGTAGAACAATTGTATTAAATATTGAAAATAAAAAAAAAATCTAATAAGTTGTTATGCCAGGATTAAACTATAAATATATAAATAATTCAATTAAGAAATCAGTACAGGCTTATGGGATAAAGTTAAACGACTTCTCTAGAAAAAAAACCATAAAAAAATAGCATGCAATAGTATCAAAATGAAGTACACACTACCAGGAATCGTCAATATAATAGGGTAGGGTCCAGTCACACCTGAAAAACTTTTAAGGGACGATTCCTTGGTGTATTTTATTGGAGAAAAACTGTTTTAGACAGACATTTTCATTTTCCAATATTTATATATTTTATTTAAAAATTTTATATATAGCGAGTATGTAAAAGATTACTTACATCTTTATAAAAAAAAAATATATAAAGATATAATTACAATATTTATCCCAAAATTCTTTTTATAAATTTATTATTTCTGTTTAGATTTTATTTTATATACTAGCAAATATCTAGACTAGTCCTCCGTCGTTGTCTCCTCCAACACAAAATGTATAAATGTATAATTTATAGAATATGCTATAGGCTCTAGGTAATTAAAATTATAATTAAATAAATATTAACTCTAGGTGTGTTGCATCGATTTCGGTTATTAGACATCACAACTGACAGGACATCAGTCTTCTGATGATGGTGTAATAACCGAAATCTATTCATATATTTAATAAAAATTGTAAAACATACATACCTAGAGTTTTAAAATGTATTTAATTTGATTTATGAACTAAATTGAAAGAAATGGTTTCTAAAAAGTATTCTAGATTTTACCTAACAATTATTTGAGCACATATTATGGCTGAGTCGAATTCAATAACATAAAGATGCACAACTTTTAAAATTATACAAAGAAATGTTAAAAGCTTTGCCGGATCCAACAAAAATTAAAAATTTTCTTGAGTAGCTAACCGCGCTATTTCAAACTTGTTGGTTTTAGTGATCATAAAACTTGTTTCAGTAAAACTGATTCTCATGTCAGCTTGAAATTGTAAAAGTTTTACTAATATTAGTTGGTTAGATTGCATCAATCAGAAAAAGTGAAACAGAACTTGAGTAAAGTTTCACTCTGCTTCTTCAAAATGCAGTGAATTAAATAAGATTCTGGATCCAACGATGGCGTATGTTAACTGGCGTAACGGCGTAACTTAATGAAAGCAAATCAACTCATATAAATTTTACATCTAAGAAGATTGCAACCATTCTTATTTTAATCAACAACAAAGTAGTATCATATGCCAATACAGCAAAGTATTTGGGCTAAATACGTTCAGCTAAAATGGAAGGAACATTTGAGAAAGAAAAAAGAAAAGCTAAACATCAGACACAAAAAATTTTACTGCTTATTTGGGCGTAATTCTGAGTTATAAGTGCAAAATATAAGCAGATATTAAAATCTATGTGATTTTCACATTGAACCAATTCCGGATGTGATAAAGAAATATATAGCAGTTCTTGATATCGACAACAATGCTCATCGACTCCAAAGAACGAGACCCCACAAGTTGGTCACTACCTAAAATGAAAAATTCTACGAAAATATAGTATATCAATAATTTTCCTTTGAGATATATAAATATATCTAAATAATCTTCAATCGAAAAATTTATGAAATAAAAGACGTTAATCGATTTAACCTAGATTGGTTATAACGGAAAAAAATTGGTAAGGTTTAGTGGGCCTAGACCTTGACTGTGCGGATGATATATGTTTGCATAGATTTTGCGACATCCAACATAAAGCGAATCTAATTCAGCAAGCAACGCATATAGTCGGGCTAGAAATGAACATAGATAAAGCCAAGGTCATGAGGATAAATAACACCAATACAAACACTATCACAATACAAGGTCAAACAGTCGAATATGTGAAAAACTTCTCCTACCCACGTAACATTCTAACAACAAACAGAGGTACAGAAGCAGATGTCAACAACATACTGGTAAATTAAGTCCAATATTGAAGAATGGCCAAACAACCAGAAAAACAAAGATTGGAATATTCAAAGCATATGTAATGTCAGCACTTATGAAGCGGAACCTGGATGACGAATAAAAAACAATAAAATAGATTTTATGCAAAATATTAAGTTTAAATTGCTAAAATTTAGAATTAAATTTGTCTTCATCATCAGAAAAATATCATCATGTTCAAAGATGTTCATTAGAATATCTTTCAATAATACAATAATATAAAAAAAAAAATACGTTATTTAAAATTTGATTTATTCTTTTTATAATCAGAGAAAACACCTTTAGTTTTCGAAAACGAAAAATAAAGTTAATAATACCCTATTTATGAATATTTTGATTCAGATAACAAAAAAAAAAAAAAAAAACTATAGATAAAAATAAAACAAGAACATGAAACTAAAAAATTTAAAGAAATAAAAAGATCTCAGTGAAGCATGTACCAAACTTTTTTGTACAACTCAAATTTTTTTCTCTATATAATTTTTTTTTCTATTTTTTTTTACATATTTTTTATCCTTTTCTCTCCAATATCCTCTATTTTGTTTTACATAAATCATTCAATATTGTCTATACATTATATTTTTACAGTTAAGTTCAATGCTATTTGCACGTACAAAACGAAAATTTAATATGAAAGAGAGAGGAAGAGCAAAAAAATATAACGGTTTCTATTTACATCATTTTTTCTATTTTCGTTATTATCGTTGCCGTTGTCCTCAACATGGTAGAAAATAATACTATATACAAATAGAACCATTTGATTATTTTGTACTTGTTTGTGCGTAAGTTTGGATATTTGTGCATTTCTAACGTACACATATGATTCGAAGCTTTTATTTTGTTATTAAGCTTTTCAAAACTTTATATACTAACTTATGTATAATAATCATTCGATATACTGTAGAAAGGATGCTGTATTAAATTTTTTGCCAATACTTACATTTTCTTATAATCGAGAATATTTTCGGAATTAAATAATTTACCCCTATATTTTCATTTGATTATGTTTAAATGTATTTGTGATTTTTATATTTGCTTCTTTTCTATACTGTTTTTCGGAATTAAATTTTCTAAAATGTGATAATTCATAATTACAAAATATAAATTTTACAATAATAATAAAATTGCAATCAGCTGTTTTTTACTTTTTATGTATGCCTATAAGTGTATGTGTATGTGTAATTTATTAAAGAGGGCAGTAGTATATTAATAAAGGAAATTTATGTTAAGAGAAAAAGAAAATTAGATGAAAATTTTTTATTTTCGAAAAAAAATTTTTATTTATGTTTTTTGTTTTTCATATTGTAAAAATGATGATAATTAGAGCATTTAATTTTAAAATTTAAAGGAGAGTGCGTCAAATTTCGAATTTAAAAATTATATATTATATATTTATTTTTTTTATAATTATATAACCATGAAAATATACATATATATGTGTATGTAGATATTTGTATTAAAGTGTTTATAAATATGTACTTTTATATAAATTTATTTTTTTTATTTTTTTAATGTTTTATTTAGGTTTTTTATTTTATTTTATTTCACATAACGTGATCATAATATGATTCTTAAGATATCTTATATTATGGTGTATGAGTATGGATGGTGTTAACTGTATTACGTACTCGTATTTGTAAAAATGTCTATTGTAATTGTTTTAAGGACTCTATTTTTGAAATTTTATGGTAAATCTTGATAATCAATGATTGTTAAAAAAATTCAATTTTAGATGAATTCTTACAGAGAATTGTTTTTAATTTATTATATATTTGAAGTTATGAGTTTGAAACGGTTTTTTTAGATGCTGATTCAAAATTTAAGTTGATTTTGTTTAATTTTATTTAACTATTTATAATTATTTAAATTATTAAATTTGTGAATATATACGTTTTTTTTTTGGTAAGATTTAATATTTATTTCATTATTAATTTCTTAATTTTTGTTAAATGACATAAGCACGGCCTCTTAATTGCGGATGAAGAAAGCGTGTTGGCTATTGATTTATTATACAAGCTGTACGCTCTTATATTACAACTTTATTGATGACGATGGTGATAGTGTAATTATCGAAATCGTAAGCAATATTTAAATATAATTTTATTAAAATAAATCTAGAATATTTTTATTTTATTACCTTGCAACTAATTCGCATTGTTAATAAAACTTACCATAATATTAGAAAATTGATTTTTAGACAGACCTGATTCAGTGATAAAAACATTTTGTTCTTACTGTATTCCGATAGCTGATTTAGTTGTGAACAATGTTTTGTTCAATTGACCTGTTATGACTTACTATTCTGTTATGTGATCTTCTCATTAAGACCGTAATTATTTACTAATCTAGATAACCTAAATGATTTGATAAGTTATAATTATAAAAATAAATTTGCTAATCGGAAAAATGTAAATATTGTTGAAGTAAAAATATTATACATATTTAACTTGTCAGATTTCAACGTTATAAAACTAGCTTGAAATATATATCTTATATTAATACGCTTAAACGTCTGTTAATCTTATATTAATACGCTTAAACGTCTGTTAACCTTTTCACAGCTTTTACAACACGAAGCTTTTTTCTACTAGATTACACAACTTTATTAGAACTATAAAGAATTACGATAGTGTGAAAAATTTTATTTAAAGACATAAACCACAACGATGAAACCAAATAAAACCAAAAACAAATTAAAATTAACCTAAAAACAATTCACCTATTGAGCAATAGCAGTGACTATCTGATTATATGAATTAATTTTAAAAAAAAAACAAAAAGTAGCAAAGACAAAAACCGAATTATCAGAATATTATTATGATATGATAATAGAATAGCTTTGTTAAAATATTACAATATTACGATATTACAGCAAAAAATTTACCGGTAAAACAAATAGTAAATTTAGAAAATATATTTTTTACCTCATCCAGACCATGTTCACAAATTCCACAAATTGAAATTTATTTATTTTATTAACAAATAATTCAAAAGTATAAATTCAAATGCGCAATAGCATTGAGTAAATATTAGATTGTACATGGAGAATCATAAATCGAAATTTACGATCTGCTAAGAACAATAAAAACAAAATATGTTATGACATTATTATCAGTTCCAATTCAATACACGGCAAATTTAGTAAACATAAAAATTAAAAAAACTTTAAAAAGAAAAATTACAGACTACCCTTTCCTACGGACCCTAGCGGGATAACAATACAAACTGAAGAATAAGAGAAAAAGCATAATTATTGGCTTTCCCCATAACTATAATAGTCATAAAGCGTCATATGATGTCATATGATACTTCGTTAAATGGCCTATATGATTCGATATGATTTAACAAAGTCATAACCAATCATAACCTTTACTATAATGGTCATACCTAATCATACCAAAACGTCAAAACCAAAATTTAAAAGAAGTGAAATAAAAATATAAATTCTATAAATAAATGTTTTGTTTTTTTATTTTGAGTTTTGAAATAGTTAGGGCTATTATGATAATAAAAAAAAAACACAAAAAACGTATCTATGGCTATTTTAATGTGTTTTTAATGTGGGTGTGGTATGTATTTAGTTTAAATGCACTTAATTTCATATCTATACTGCCAGCGACATCTCTGATCGCCACATGTTGTTAAAATGTAGTCTCTATTAATATTATTTGTTAGGAAGCGTTTAGACATCAGAATTTATTTCGTGAGAGTTTTGTTTTACTTATTTTTATTACATTTACAAATTTTATTGCAATTAATTACATCAAATCTTATTTCAAAAGTTTTAATTATATATCTCATTGATAAACAAAAATAGTTGCAAAGTATACTATATTTCTTCATGCAAAATCCACTTTCTAAACTTGCAAAATACGAAGATACGAATATGCGTGACGAGTACTAATAATAAATACTTATAAACAAATATAAATATTCAGTGTAATTTCAGAACATTTATGAAATATAAATATTTAAATAGTAAATCAATTATTCAAGTATTATTTGTATTGATGAATAATAATAATATTTAATACACATTTTTTGTATTTTTTAATGTACGTATTATAATACCTACCTACCTGTTGTGAAAATAAAATTTTAATACATTAAGTGAAAAAAAATATAAACCTGAAGTAGGCCTGCGGATTTATCTACAGGTCCACTGTTTAATAAATAAATAAATACCTAAATAAGAAATATAGAAAAAATAGTTATAGATAGATCAAACTATATTGTAAATTAGTATTAAAATGTTAAACTATTTTTAAGATATTAAATAAAGTGAATTTTAGTTTGAAGTTTTTCAATTTGTAACTTATTTATTATGTAATAAAAAAATATGTAAAACATTGATTTTTTTAAGAAAATAAAGAAAATAAACAAATAAAATAAATTGTTTCATTTATAATGCTAATGCTAGACCGGCGAATGTTACGCCGGGAATAGCTAGTATTTATATATTTTTTTTAATAAATAATTTCTTATCTAGACTTTTAGTTTAAGTTTGTTTTTTTAAATTTCTTTAATACTTACTCCTAACAAGAGCTATTACGTTGTCATTTAGAAATTTATTTAGAATGCTATCCTAATGTAGACTTTACTTTGTCATATACCTTTTTTTTTTTAACGAACATATACTAATAGTTTTATATAAACTAAATATAATAACTAAAATAGAGAGAAACAAGGAAATATAATTAACAAAAACATTTAAATTTCACCAAAGATGTTGATATATTTGGTGAATTGAATAATCTGGTAAAATAACTGCTCAGTGTCGGCAGTGAGAGTACTTAACCCACCGATACATGCATTTCTGTAGCACTGACAGACCTCAAAAATGTGTTGAACACTGACAGGCGTCTGGCCATCACAGGAACATGTAGGTAGACTTCTGGTCGGACCGTCAAATAAAATAAAAAAAAATTAACTCTATATTGTAAATGTTTGTTTTCAAATATGTTGTTATACAGGATCAAAAAGACAAAAAATTAACTTAAATAAAATGATATTAAAATCAATATTTACAACTTAAATATCTGATTTAAGATTCCGTTTGGCTAATATTAGATATTGTTTCAAGTGGTATAATATAACGGAGCGTCTTCCAATAATATCGAGTACTACTTGACACAATTCTTAAACACCGTACTGCAAAAGCAAAACATACAGAGATAGTACTGCATTAAAAATAAATATATTAAATATATGTGTTACATTTTAATTGAATTAGATTTATTTTACTATTGCAAAAATTTGAAAAGTAGTAAAGATTATTGTACTGCACTCCAAACCAGGCCTAGCTAACCCGAACTGAATAATGGGCCAAAATAAAAAATCTATAATTGCATGAGTCGAAAAAGAAATTACGAAATAAACTGTGAAAGTAAGATTTAACGCATAATACACTACTACCAAAAACACCTATGATTTTGGCAGCTAGTTTTCTTATATTTGGAATTTTAAAAAGTTTAGCATAAAACTGCACTTTATCATATGCTTCAAGAAGGATGGTTTTTAATTCGGGATGGCATTGGAGATTAATTCCATTTGCAAGGCAGATGGTGCTGTGCTGGCATTAACATTGAATGGTGATTTCAACAGATTTGTTTTGTAACTCCATAAAAATCTTAATTTCTTCTTTCAGATATAAAAATCTTGTTAAACATCTGCCTTTGCTTAGCCAACGAACGTTAAAAAATAAATAACGTCTGCGTAGTGTAAATTTATTTTTTCCACGTATTCTTGAAATTGACGATGGAAATATAGTCTACGACTACGAATGACATTACTAGTTTTAACCACGACATTCATTACACGACCCATTTTTAATGTTTGGCTGCACAAACTTTCTTAAATATCTAATACAGCTTCTGACAGTTACGCTTGCATTAGTTACGAGAACCACCTGTAGCAATCCTAGATAAAACAGTTAGAACTAAATTATTTTCAGTGAAACTCTCCCAAAACGCATTGAATATATCTATTATTTTGCTTGTATCCTTGACGGTTTTTAAGTGCAAGAGTTATTTTGCATAAAATTCAAAACAACTCATGCACTTAAAAACCAAAATTCAAAAAGCACAAAATTCAAAACATTCATTTTATATTTCACTAAACGCATAAAACTCACAATAACAAACAACATCTTACTGCCGTCTGCGTTTAGCCATAAGCAAAATGCTGTTTTTGATTTTGCATAATTTTAAGAGAAAACAAAAATGAATACATATCATGTTTTATTCATACTAACAATATAGCCCTAAATTTAAAGACTTTTTTATATTTGGTATATTTTACAAATATTTATAAATTATTTTGTGAACCCCAAACTATCTCCCAATGAGCCGCATGTGGTTGATGAGCCACATTTGGCCAAACCCGCTCTAAACTATAATTTTGTAATCTTTATATAAAAATATCACAGCTGATCAAAAAACTTATTTTTAAACTTTTGTTTATGTATAAATTTCATGTCTGTTTGTTCACGAAAATATTTTATATATATATTTTAAAATTAACTTTTTATTTGTATTCCATGGAAACAGTTCCTAATGTCAACTTATACTCTAATAATATAAGCTAAGTATTTTATTATTTTAATTAATTTAAAAATAAATAAACATATACGAATACAATATAATTTAAAATCTCGAATTTCAGATTAGCAATTGAATTCGAATTTACTATATTTACAATTTGCATGATTTACTCATAAAATTTTGGATATTATTAAGCTTTATTATTTGAACTTCTGCAATTTACTGATATTACAGTAGAGACAATGTTGGCTATAAGATTTTTGTTATTAGTCAAAAATTGAAGATCGCCCTACCATAAATTTGTGTAGCTGTAGCATAAAATTTTGTGTAGTCTTATTTCATTTATAATTGATACTCCATTTCATTTAAGATTTTTTGTTTTAAATTTAATTAGTCTTAAATTACACTTTAAAAAAATTTATTTTTCTAAAAAATGGTCTGATTTTTTCATCCTGGTAAAATTAGTTGTGAAATAAATAGTTTGGAAGAAACAAAAAAAAAAAAACAAAAAAATTCTGGTTAATTTATATTTAATTATTTTTTCATTGTAATTATGATTTTCATATTCATAGATGAAATTTTGGTTTTTTAATTAACATATTTGTAAAAACTACAAAATACAAATTTTTTATTTTCTTTATGAACATGTGTAACAAAAAAAAAATATTTTAAAGGAGACTATGAAAGATACTTCTGAACTTGTAGTACGGGAATTAGAAAATATCATATTCCAATTGGTATTAGTGGTTATATCTACATATATTAAGTTTACTACTCGTATTTTTTCTTCATTTTATTTATTTTTAAATTTTATTTATTGATACCTTTTTATATTTATTACAATTAAAATTACAATAAATTTATTTATAAGCTCTAGCTACTTCGGCTATGGGTTCAGATATTTACGTTTAAATTTGATAATTAGTATTAATTTAGCCTTTTAATATATTTTAAATTTTTATAATCTCCTAACATTAGATTCCTAACACCTAACACCTCTTAACACCCGATTAGCGTCGGCTTCTACTAACCTCACTAAACAATGATAAATTTTGCAAAAATATATAGCAAGCTTTCTTGATAAACAGAGGTCTCATATATTTGCTTTAATAAGCATTAAATCTGACAGTTTAGTAACCTAATGGGATTAAAAAATTAAAGAGATTTTCTTTAATGATAAATTTTATAAGAAGGAATTGAGAATTATTATTTGGCTGTTGGTATTCAAAATATACATATGTACTCAGTCATCGAATTTAGGCAAAACATTTTAACTAATGTCACGTCTTACAACTGAAGCATTATTAAGAAGTATTATCGACAAGATCCAACTAAACGATTTGAACTATGTCTCAGCTTTCGATTATTTCAGAGTATCAACATTCATTTTAGTCGACCGCTAGTCATTATATATCTACACAATATTACCGCTTGAGGTTGATTTTGTACTGAGAATCGCGTTGATTAGTCATCGCCAATAGTAGCTAATGCTAGTAAGAAACAAAACTATAATTTCTAATATGCTATAGGTAGTAGAATGTTAAAAAGATAATTTCAAATACGAAAACAAAGTAGAAAAAGACCAAATATCAATTCTAATAACTATTTGTCGATTGTTTACTAAGGTTAATATCGATTACTCGATTACTAAGGTTAGTTTCAGGCTTAAATTTACCATAGTCTGTATTATGGTAAGCACTACTAACAGGTCAATGGAACGTAAATTACGCGGATTCTCTTTAAAAGTTAATAAATATCTAGTTTTAGGTGGCGGGATATTAATTTTCGCCCGGATATTAATTTATGACTTTGAAGAATTGTTGTATGACGTTAAAGAAATTTCCGGTCTATCGAAAGAAACCTATCTTGGTAAGAAAGCAGTTGAAATGGACCTGAACATGAAAAAGGACGTACAAATTTACCCTGAACTGCTTCAATACGTGAAATATTACCATTACAATATTGAGACAAAAGTTGCGAACCATATTCAAATGTGGGTCTAACTTATGTGATGTATAAGTGTTTCGTAATGTAGAAATCTTTAAAGTCTTTAGTACAGCACATTATAATTTCTGGCATATAGTTAGTTTTGTTAATAATAAAGTTGAAGTGCGTTTTAAAATTAAGTAAGAGATCCAGAATAACATTTTTTACACCACTGATAGTGGCTTAGGTAGAATCACCTTTTTGTGTTTAATTAAGTACGGTACTGCAATTTTACACTACAATGTCTACAATATTTCGAGTATATTTATTTAACAAATTACTGGCTTATCTACTCATTAAATGTGGAAAACTACTTCTATTGTCAGGAACTACCCCTTATTATATAGAATAGTTTCATTTTATTTAATTTGTTACCAGATTATATATGCTCTCAATTATTTTTGTCATTTTATTATATCTGAAAGCATTTTTTTTTTCATCGAGAATCGAACTTGGGAAACGATTTCGTTGAAAGGCAGGCGGCCTACTACTGCCTACTGCGCCATCCACGTGTCACTTATATCATGAGTTAACTCTGAACGGTTTAACATTTGGTTCCCAAGAAGATAATCAAATTTAATAATAAAGCTTTGAAGCTTACTACTAAAGCAAGCAACCTGACATTTATAGGCATTTCTTGGCTGTTAGTGGAGTACCATTGGGTGGTGAAACTGTTAAGTTCATTTTGAAGAAGAGTACAATCATCAACAGACATAATAGTTTTGCTAATTTTGGAGTTATCATCAAAACAACTTAGCTGATACCCTAAATTGTGAGTTGTAAAAAAAAATTAATAAAAATATTCTATTTTGTTTTGTTTATCTACAGACCCTGGAAAAATGGAAAAAAAATTAAAATTTTTAAATTCTCCTGATTTGATTTGGTCGTATCATGGTAGAACGAATTTCACTGCATATCTTTTTGTCATTTTTTTAGTTTATATTAAAACAATTGTACCGTTATTCAATAAGTGAGACACCGCAAACTTGCTAATGACAATCTTACATTTAGACAAGACTTATTCATTTTTATTAATTTTCTACATGTATTTTCACATCTAAAAACTAAAGTTTAAGAAAAATAAAAAGATCAAATGTCAAATACGTTTAAAAATATATTTTTAAGGATACAAATGCATGTACAAAATAAATTCTTAGAATATAACAGTTTTAAAGGATTCATGGATTCATACCTCAATTTGTAAAAAATTTTTATAAAAAAAAAAAAAATAAACAAAACTAAACGAACAAAAATTCAAAAATTCTAATTTAATTTTTTTATTTTCTAAACACAAGAAAGAATATTTATTTTGTACACTAATGTGCCAAAGTTTTCTAATATCAAATTATTTTTTATAAATTTTTAATGTAAATTACAAAACTGTTTGGAATTAAATAAAAATATAAATAATGAAATTAAATGTAATAATAAGTAAAATCACTAGATGCATCATTGCAAATACAAGAACGTGATCCAAACTCTCAAATATTTGCATATCTTTTTATATTCGTATTTTCGTATATCGATATTTTCGTTTGATTTTTTCAAATATTTCGTTTGATTGCGTCATTGAACGTTGCTGACATAAATTTTTATAGTGTAATGTTTTTGTAGAAAACATTTTCCTAATAAATCAAAATTATACTGAGAAATGAAAATTAATTCGCGAATATCTTAATTCAAAACCAAATGTTCTTAGCCAGTACAAATCTTTTCAGTTGATGCATTTTACTAACTTTACTGATGCCAATTCTTTTTTTCTTAAAAAAAAGAAACTAAAAAAAATATATTTTTAAATAATCTAATAAAATCAAAATATAATTTTCTCATATATACAATTTAAGAATATTATTTTTTTATATAGTTATATTTTTTTTAAAAAGGATAAACAAAAGAAAATAATATATTCACAATATCCTTGAAAATTTTAATGATTCTTTGAAAGAAAATAAAATTCAATAGATATCTATTTTTTTTTGTTTTTTTGTGTGTTACAAATTTAAATTAAATTTTTTTGGTAAAAAATTATATTATCAAACTTTGGAATGTATTTGTATTGTATATTAAATTATACTAAAGCATACTTTTTTATTATATAAATATGTCTAATTTTGCTCACAATATATATATATATATATATATATATATATATATATATTATATAGATATTATATATATATAATATAGAAATTAATATAAATTTATCTATAAAGTTAATTCATGTAATGAATTTTTAATTTTAATTGAAATTTAAATGTCCTTAGGCAGGATAATAACATTTGTTGTTTTCTTTATTTTCTATTTTGTTTACTTTTGATATTTTAATTATTATTATATTATTATTATTATTATTAAATGTTAGAAGTAGAAAAAATAAATTATTTTTGAATAACTTCAATAACATATCTAGATATGTAATATGTATGTATGTATTAGATAATGAGAAATTAAAATTAAATGTTTTAATATTTTTTTTTTGTTTGTTATGTTTAAAAGTTATTTTTTTTTTTCAGAATTTTTATTTAAAAAAATATTTTATTAGTTTCTTAAATAATTTAATTAACTTTGTTTGGCAGCTTTATATCATCAAATAATATTGTTTTAAATGTAATTTTATAAGAAGCCATTCATTACATAAGAATTCTTGTTATAGATTTACAAGGTTTTTGATAATAGGATCACTTTGATATTTTAGGTAACATTGTTAATGTAACATATTTCATATTTGGTTGATAATAATAATGTACAAGTATATGGTTCTTTAATATATCTTAATTAATAATTATATATTTTTTTCGGAATTTAATAAACTTGAGCTCGTTTTATATTGTATTTATTTTAAACTATCATTGACTATTTTCACTTGAAATCGAAGTAGTAGAAATGGTTCATTTTCCGATGAATCTACAACATAGCTTTGACTTCTTCTATATAATTCTTCCTTGATAGATAATCTGTATTTTTTTATGTTAATAATAAGTTTTTAAAGTAATTTACCGTCATTTTTTACAGCGTTAAATCATTTTAATATTTGTAATCTAACGGTGGTTAGACATGTCGTAAAAATGCTCCGTTCACATAAATCTGTTCAGTCTGATATAACTCATTGGCTCTGCCCAGCTCTGTCCAGCTTGCTATCTTCACAAATCAAATCCATGCAAATTACTGGCTACTTTATTCTTTTGCACAAAATCGACAACAAATTTGATGAATCTACAATGTACTTCTTGTGTTATTTGAAGTTATTATATTATACGAAGAAAAATGTTTCACGGGTCAATTCTGTCAATGTTTTATCAGATTATCAAAGAAATATAATAAAAACCAATCACAACACGTTGTCTAGCAATGTAAAGTCAGTGAACCGCAGTCCCCAGTTTCGTTCTTAGGTACATTGATCATTGTTTTTTGTTTTTTTACACTCTTGACGGTAACTTAGGTAGAATGACCTTTTTGTGCTTAATTAAAATGTTCTACAATATTTCGAGTAGTTATTTAACAAATTACTGGCTAATCTACTCATTAAATGTGGAAAACTACTGCTTTTATTTAATTTGTTACCAGATTATATGTACTCTCAATTCTTTTTTGTTCTTTATTATATCCCAATGATAAAGGGTACTAGATCAGGTCGAAATACCAATAAGTATTTTGTTGCTTCATCATGCTTTTTTGCTCTACCTTCTGCGCCACCCAGCGTGTAATGTTAAAATTTTCCTTCTTAAATGTACAAAATCTAAATATGATTGAATTGAATAAATTTTATAGTATTAAATGTGAAGTTGTATCTGAAACATATATTTTTTATTACATCTTTGGAATACTGAAAGTATGTATTGTTCTTTACTCTCTATCGTTAAGTGCACCAAAAGAAATGTAATCGAACTATGCGGTTCAAATTGTACTGGTTCAATTTTAGTAAAAGACAAAATTTATTTGGTTTTATAAACAATTAGCGATGCAAGTGACATTGGATAGAGTGGATTATCTAACAAGTCTACTTACTCAATAAGTCAACAGTAGACTTGCCAATTACATTTTTTGGCTTATTGAGCAAATAAATAAATAAAATACTTTGTGAAAAGCTTTAATGGTTTCAACAAACCCTTTGAAATTATATTGAATTGGAATCAAACCTTCTAGTTCAAAAAGGAGTAAGCAATGAATAAATTATCCAAAACTAATTTTAAAATATAAGAAAGCATAAAAAGTTCAATGAAAACATAAAATATAAGCAGGAAACAAGTAGAAAATGGACAATAATTTGGATAAAATAACCAAGTGATCACAATTAAGTTTTCATAACATTGTACATGATATGTGATTCATTTTAACTCCTTGCTTATATATCGGCAAAACACAGGGGTAATTGTATGTAATTTATTTAAAATCATATTTAAGAACATATCAAAATAAATGTATAGAATGAAGACTTGTATATTAACCAATATGTTCTCCTCCTCCTGGAGCTCCGCGAACAAAAACAATGGCCATCCAATCCAAACAAATATAATAGATTTATTATTTTTATTATACAAACTTAATTACATAAATGATTGTAAATATAATTAAGAATTCAAAATAAAATAACAAAGAAACAACTTAACACATACTTCATGCTGTTTTTAAGTATATATAAAGGCAAACAAACAAATTGAATTAACCCCCTTTGACAAAGTCAGTTTGTTTATCCATCAGTTAACCTTGAAATGTATACTGACATTATTTTGTATGATTTGACGAAGAGGATCGTATGGTTCCATAAATGGCCTAGTTTCGGGGCAGCAACGGATTGGTAAACTAATGAACTACAGTACTTCGTGCATTATGAATTAAATGTAACATAAAATGATAAGCTCTCAGTCTAACTGATGGATTAAAATGATAAAAATCAAAAATATTTTTATTTGAACAGATATTCAAGAAACGTGTAGATTGTACTTTATTCAAATAAACCAACATTATTATTTTATTATTATATTTATTATTTTTTATTTATTATATTATGTCCTTCATATATAAGTGCTTTACTATTTTTATGGTTATCAAATATAATTTTAAAATATTAAACAATAAAGTTATTCTTTTAACTAACTTAATAACATAACATCAACATAATATCTGTTATTGCATTGTATTTCAAAGTTATTTGTATAATTTCACGAAAATACATTCTATATTTTTCATTCAACAAAATCTTCACATTCTACAATATTCAGAACAAAGTATTTTTCATATTATTCATTCTTCTCTTCCATTGTCCTCAATAAGTATGAGTAAAATTATAACTAACAAAAAAAAAACATTTAACAAATAATTTCTGACGAATTTTCCAAGTAAAAAAGAAAAAACTTAATTTCACTTGGAAAATATTTAAAAACACATTTTTTTCATCCAAGGACAATGTCATTATAAAAAAATGCAATCATTCATTAATATGTACCTAAAGAAAAACAAAAAATGTATTTTACTTATATTTTTGTAATTTAGATATATCTATGTATATTTTTTAATGTATTAATCTATGCATGTTTGTTTTTGTTGGATATGTAGAATAAATATCATATGTTAAAATTTACAGTTATTTTCAAAATAAACGATCCCATTTATATATCTCAATAATAATATCATATATTCAAAAATAAATTTTATGTATATAATATTAAATTATCATCCTTGTAAATAGAGTTTATATTAATATACGATGACAATTGAGAATAAAATTTTCACATTATGAGTTTTTGCGTATGTATGTTTAAGTTATGTATATTGCATTAAATGTGTCAGTTATGAAAATAATATCCACTTCAATATGTATACATGATGTGTTGAAATTTTTAATATGTTCCTGTCATTTCAATATCACGTTTCATTGTCTATATTATATTATATATATAATGTAAAAAAAATATAAATGTTAAGAAGAAATATAAAATAAATTTTTAAATAAAATTATTTTACTTATAATACTTACTAATACTACTACTACTATTTCTGTTACTATGTTTCTGCAAATGATTTAAAAAGCCATGATACAATTAAAAATTTACAAATAAATTTATTTGAAAGACGAAAATAAGAAATTAACTGTTAAATTGAAAATTGATCAAATAAACTTCAAATTTTTCATACATATATACTTACAATACTTTTTTTGTTTTTGTAGAATAAAGGACACTTACAAAAACATGTCCTTGTTAAGTTCAGTCTACTGGGAATTACATGTGAATACATAAATAGATACACTTTATTTTGTTGTTATTAAATTTATATAATAGAAACTTTGTTTTTCGAAATTTGGAAAATATTTTCGAAATTAGAAAATTCGAAATTTATATATTTTTTTTTTTGTTTTTCAAAATTTTTACACAGGAGAACCTATTTCAGATAATATGAAAACAAAACAAAAAAAAAAAAAAAAAAGGAAAATGATGTTCTCTTCTTTTTGAAATTTTATTTCTTCTGATTTTTTTCGTTAGTCTTCTTCAAGTCATCATACTCGAACGTATTTGAAAGGGTGCGCCTTTGTACACCATTTGAACGCGTTTGAATATGAAATTTTATTTAAAGAAGAGTACTTTTAATATTGTTTATATAATTTATAATATATATATATTTAATTTTCAATAGTTTTTATCCAGACAATTAAATTTAATAAACAAAATTGTATTAAAATTTTTATTTATTTATTTTTGTTTGTTTTTTTATTTAAAGGAAATTATTCTTTAATTTTCTTGAATAATGTATATACTTAATTTTCTTCTAAAACAAAAATAAAAAACAAATTATTGTAAAATTAATACTTCTAAGTGTACCTAGTGGTTTTGAAAATAATTTCATTTTTTGAAAGTGGTTTAAAATTAAATTATCTAATTTAACTAGGGTCTGAAAAGTGCAACAGTGAAAAAATTCAAATTCTTAAAAAGTTCTTACGTAAATAGAAAATTTTTAAATTTGTCAATTTAATACACTATGTATATAGAAATTGCCACTCTCTCATATATTTTATTGTCTTTGAAACAAAAATAACGGTGAATGATTAAAATTTAATAGAATTCTAAAAATTATATAAAATAAAAATAAAAAAACAAAATTTAATAAAAGAATAAAAAAAAGTGAATTTCGGTAATTCTAATTAATACACAAAGTCAAGGCCTTGTTAACGTAAGAAAAAAAAAGGAAAAAACAAAACAAATAAAAACAGAAAAATTAAATATAATATACAGAGTAAAATTTATCCTTGATCAAAAAACATACTAAAAGAAAATTTTTTTCATATTTTTCGTTTTTTTTTTGTTACATAAATGTTTATTTTTCCTGTTCATAACAACATCAACTAAAATAACAACCCAAACTTTTACCTCCGAATAAGATTTGTAATTAAAAAATCCTTTATTTAAAAAAAAAATTTTTATTTTAATTAAACCAAATTCAATTCTAATACACAAATTAAAACTTCTAAAGAAATACGGCGAAAAAAGAAATTAATTTTTTTTTTCGAATACTTATACAGTTTTATACAATTAGAAATTATAATTATTCTGTATATATTCAACCATGATATATATATATGTCAATGTACAAAATTATATGACTTAAAGTTGCGAATTCCTTTTTAATGTAAACACCAAATGCAGAAGAAAAAGCAAAAAAAAACATCTATAAATAAAATTCCTTTGAAAAATTATTGAAAAATAAATCAAAAAATTCAAAAAATAAATATAAAAAATAAAAACAAAAAAATTAAAAAGAAAATTTTTTGATTCCCAATTGTTTATTTAATCAATTTCCCAAAAGAAAAATTTTGTTTTATTTTATTACTCAAAACACAAAACAAAAAAAGAAAAAAAAAATAATTTCTCGTATTTTTTCTATCCAATCTTTAACATCATCATCATCGTCATCGTCATCATAATCAAAATTGCTACTACTATCAGCTAAACTAAACTAAACCAGCAGCAGCATCGTCATTATCAATCATTATCAATAAAATATCATCAATAGTAATATCATCAATCATTCGTTTTGTATTAGAAAAATAAAAATATTAAAATTTATAAAGAGAGAAAAAGAGAGAGAAAAAAAAAACAATCTTTTCTCTTTATTTATATGAAATTTATGTAATTCTTTTGGAGTAATTTTATTTTTCTTGATTTGCTGCTATTAAATATTGTTGTTGGCTGCTGTTGCTGCTCCAACTGATAATGTAGTAGGTACCTAACATATTCAAAATAAGGTCATGTTGAAAACAACATAAAATTTTAATTTCTAATTTCAATGTACTTCCAATACAGTGTTATTAATCTAAAAATTATTATTACTATTGCTACTGCTACTATACCCCTCCTTTCTTCTATTACTACTACTACTACAACCGTTACTAAAAATTTTACTACTACTAGTACACAATTGCTACATAAAATATTATATAATAGAAATTGAATATAGAAAACTTAAATATCCAGAAAAGTTCATAATGCCAAAACCCTATTCTCCTATTTTATATGAAAATTTTCTATAAGGATATTTTTATATAAAGGATATATTTTTAACATAACTGTATAATTTTCGAAAAAAACAAAAAAAAAACAAAAAACAAAGTAGAATAGGAAAAAGTTACATAAAAAATTTTAATTTTCGAAACAAGAACATTTTGTACATGTGTATATGAATAAATGACTGTTTCAAGGATGTGTTAAGTGAGTGAAAATGAAAATGTTTATATAATTTATCTGTTTTCTTTCTCTTATGTACTTAACAGAGAAAAATAAGAAAATATTTTTTTTTGCAAAATAATTTTCTCACTATTTACAACTATTTATCTCGTTTGTATTCGAAAATAAATTTAAAATCAAAAAATTAATTTATATACACCTTAATATATATGTGTTTATGTTATTTTAAATCTTACTATTTTATGTATTAATAACGGTTTTATGATTTTCTACAAATTTATACATATATGCAGATTATAGTGAAGAAATGTAATAGTTAAAATATTGTTTACAAAAAAATTATGAATTTTCTTTTAAATATTTAATGTGAAAATCTGATTTCAAATATAAATTTAATAAAATGCATATTTACATATATATATATATGTATAGATAAATAACATAATATATTTATTTATGTAATAGTATAAAATCAAAATAATAATCGTAGTAATAATAACAAAATAATTGTCAATGTCAAATCCATTAATATCTATATATATATATATATATATATATATAAATATTTCAATGTTATACAAAGAGAGTGTCTGTATATTTGTTTATATTTTTATTTGTGAATTAATGTGAATTAATAAAGAAAATGAGTGTACCTACACCTATATTCAATTTTATATAAGGATTTATAATATTTACAACATTCATACATTATATTATATACAATAAATTCTAATAATATAATATAATATATAAATAATAGATTATTAAAATATGTATAGTATTGTATATACATTGTGTTAAATAAATTTTCATAATTATTTCTATATAAATATTTATGTGTATATATTTAAATATAATATTTTAATAAACAATTTTTTTTCTTCTTCCTATTTTGTTTTCTGAATTCTTTTTATGTAATATTTTATTATTATTATTTTGATGTTGTTAATTTTATTAATAAATTGTGAATTTTTTTTTTTTTTTTTTATAAAGTAAAGTGATTAGTATGACATCTATAAAACTTTTTTTTGTTTATTTGATTTAAATTGTTTATTTTTGTTAAAATACAAAACAGAAAACAAATTAATAAAAAAAAAGAAAATAAAAATAATTTTGGTTTTTGTTTATTTATTAAAAAAAAAAATATATTATTAATAACAGTTAATGTTTAGTTAATAAAAAAAGAAATAATTAAAGAAAGAAAAAAAAATAAGATATTTAAAATACAGTGAATTTTAAGAGAAAGGATATTAGTGGAATGGAATTTTGTAGGAGAATAATTGAAAAGAAAAAAAAAATAAAATAGAAAAGGTAAGAATTATTTAAATTTCAGAAAAATTCAAATTTTTTACAACTTATTGCTTTGAATCAAGTTTTAAATTAATTAGAATTTTATAAGTTGTCTTCAATTTAATTATTTAAAATTTAATTAGAACTAAAAAATATATGTGAACGAAAGTATATTAGAACATCGACAAAGGTTGAATTTTTTTTGAATTCTTTTGTTTTCAACATTATTGAAAATTATATGGGTATAACCATTTCTCATTTAAATACAATAAGAATTGGGATGAGAAAGAGACATATTAGTTGTGTTCTTTTAATACATTTTTTAAGAGCTTATAAAAATAGCTCATTTGAGAAGAACTAATAAATAAATAAATAAATAAATACGGTTCACTGTCTAGGTTTTAATAAATTCTAAAGAACGATAGGTTAATGATAATTATTTTAAGTTGTCAAATATGTATGTTGAACTATAAAAAATTAACTGAGATTTGACTCTGATATTTCAAAATAACATTTATAACTAACAAACATAAATATTTAAAAATTTAAAGCGTCCCTCGTAACAAATGTCTTTTAAATTTTTGAATCTCACTTCTATACAGATAAAAACCAGATAAATATCTGGGTTTTAAGTTGTTATTGTATTTTGATATTAAGCGATTCTCCTAGATCTTGCACTAGATAAAAATAACACAGTTATTTTCTTTAATATTTCTGTTATTTGCAGTTTTTAATTTTACTGTTTTTAATATTATATCATAATTAATGTTATAATTTTTCTTTTGTAATTATAAACTCTAAACAAAATAATAGTTAGACAAAAATAATCTGATCGAAAATGTATTCTGAATTTGCATAAAATCCAGTTCTATATTGAAATTGGAAATTAGAATTTAAGATAAAATTTAATTTAGTGCAAACATTTTTTGGTCCTTCGAACTGGATTTACGTTGATAAAAACTATAAACTATAAAATCAATAATGTGAAATCATTATTTTTGTATGACTTGCTTATTCAAATTCGAATAACATGACTGATTGCAAGACGTATATTTTAATCTTAGAAAGAAATATAATCAATTGATTATTCCTTCATTTCATTATTCCTTTATGATTAATTTTTTTACAATACAGTATGTTAAATCATTTGCAATAATTAAGTTTTTATAAACAATTAATTAAGCATTTCCAATAAACAATAAATATTAAAGTATTACTCGTGACATTTTATTTTTAAAAAAAAAATATTTCTGTCATCATTTGTCATATTTTTTCTATGGTACATTACTTTTTATTTGTGGTTTTTCATTAGATTGGATTATCACCCCTATCATAATAGACTATAGGTGATTCGATTCATATGAGTCAAATAGTGTAACTCAAGTATGAATATAGACTTATTAAGATACGATGAATAAATTGAACCGGCAGCACTTTTTTATTAATACAATTTAGTACAAATTTTTAAATTTTTATGTCCCTATTTGTGTCGGTATTTGTTTACATTCTGGATTGCAATTTTTGAATTTTATAAAACAAGTTAATAAAATTTAAAAGATAAAAAAAGTGAAATAAGATTAAAAATTTAACAATATACATACATATACCTACATAATTGTATTTATTTATTTATAAAAGTTCAAGTTTTATTACTTGCAAAATTGTATTTTTATATACTTAGGTGCAACAACAAATAACATTTTTAATATTTAAATTTTTCTTTACAAAACTTAACAACAATTTACTTTTAATAATAAATTTATTTTTTCAAACTAGCAAAAAATTCTTTGAAAACTTTAATTGTCGCTTAATAAATGAACACGATAAAAAACACGATAGTTTCCTCATGTAATGCCAAAATGTTCGTACTAGATTTTTGCCTAGGCGAAATTATTTGAAAAAAGGTATTATGATACCAAAATATCGTACATACATGATAGATACATACGACAGCTGTAATTTTTTTAGTCTATTATGATAGAGGTGTGTGAATTAGATTAAAATAGTATTTGATTTTTATTAGTGTTAAAAATAGATATATAAGACTTGTAATATAGAGATGGCCCACATCTTACCTGGAAAAGGGTTTTAAATTTAGACTGTACATTTATGTGCAGTTGAAATAATAAAATTAAATTATTTCTTTGTTGTTTTTCTCTTTAACTGTTGACTGATAAATTGACTTGACGGTGCAGTGTTCAATCACAGAAATATTTTCTTCACATTAGATATGAAAATTTGGAAAATTTAATGCACAATATCGTAATTTATTCTGAATAAAGCTCAACAGGGTCTAAGAACTTGTTCATAGTTATTGATTATTTCATTTTGAGGCTTTTAGTTTTATCAGAATGTAATTTAAAAATTTTCAATAATTCGAACTAATTTTAAATTCAATTATTTTGAATTCATATTAAAAATTTAAATTTAATTTATTTTTAACTCAAATGAGCCTAATTATGTTATATTACAAAATATATTCCAAAAATATGCAATTCGATTTCATTTAACAAAAACAAAAACAGTATTTAAGTACTTTAATACTTTAAATTTATAAATTTATTCATTACTTCTACATACCATTGTGAAGATCTATTCCCACGAAATACACTAATGAGCAAATTTTCATATATTTTTTTTTACTTTATAATTGAGTTAAATTCTTATTTAAGTGAAATAATACTACATTTATTTATGTATATTTTTTTTGGTCAAATGACCTTGAAATTATTTTATTAGAAAAAAAATTCCCTAGAATTTTACTAAACAACTAATAGTTTGTCTGTCTCCAAGGAGAATATTGTAATCAACATTAACTATAAAATACTAAATTGCACTTTGTTCTTACATCTTTTTCATTATAATTCTAATGGGTTTCTCCTCTAATTCTTATAAAATGCATTCTTACAATCCCTTTAGATTTCGTTTTGATCTTTTAGCAAAATTGTAATAGAAAAATTTAAAGTCACAGGATTACTTCAGATACTTGTATATATAGATACTCGTATATAATAAATATATTTATGTAAAATCCTTTAATTTAGAGTACAGCTATACTAGTTTTTTGCTGCTACTTTACTTAAGGTATTTTTGCTGAGTAATTTAAAATTATTTTTTGTCAGAGGTGTAACTTGTTTAATTTTCTGGATAAATGTGTATTTTTAATCTGTTGTAGAATTTTGTATGTGACAACAGAAGAAATCGTAGGTATAGAAGAAATTTTAACTTATATTAAAGTATTTGAAAGTAAAATTGTCTGTAAACTAAAGTAATGCTATTGAAAAATATCAAAACAAAATTTAAATTTTTTTTAGATATATAACTGCATTTCAGTATTTTCTTCGAATATACTTTAGTTTAGTTATGATGCTTGCTTAGTATCTTGATCATGTTCAACTGCCTAAAGGAGTATGAGATATCTTTATAAACGGATATTAGAACTTCATACTCTATTTTTATTTTTATTTATTATTAGTATTGAGTTGGAACATAGGTCGTTTCGTGGTTGATCTACATATTGATCTCAACAATGGCTTTTTTTATTACCATTAAAAGTAATACTTACAATAATATGCAGGTTAAAAGAAATGATGATTGCGCCTGTGACCACCGATTTCTATATAATATACAATCGATTTATATGTAATTTGTCTGAAATCGTTGTGCTGAAATCCAGAAACGAATATCATAAACAAGTCACCGATTAAATTTTAATAGTAGGTGTAGTAAATGTGTTAAGGTAATTGTAAATTGGCTGCGAGAACCGAGTTACTTGTAATCTATCTAAAGTAGATTTGCTAGAACTCGGAGACGAATATATCAGTCGATTTATTTTAGTTTTTATAGCAAACTACATAGCTAATAGCATTAAAAAATATTTATTTTGCTTTTATAATTTTGTTTTTAAATTTGAGTACTTAACACCCATGTAAGGTACTATTGTTGAGATAGCTATAATTTAATGCAACTATGTGATGATAACAATAATTGAAATTTAGTAATGTAAATCCTGTTGTTTTAATCACAATTTTGTGATAGAAACGGTATTACAATGATTTAAAAAATTTATTGATTTGATATTATTAATTTACTATCAGATTACTATCAAAAACTTGGTTCTAAAGTTGTCAAATTATTTTTTTCTAAACGAATTATATATTTATAAGAATTTTTAATGTATATAATTTTGTACTAGAATGGGAATAGAGAATGGGATAGAGATAATATTTACTAAGAAATATTGAATTGTTGTAACCTATTTTGGTGACATCTGAAATGGAATATGGCTAAGTCACATTAAGTAGAATTTAACAACAAATGAATTTTTATAGTCAACTGCAAATCGACTTAATCTTTAGAAACAGACTTGGTGTATCTCTTATTGGTGATAAATACCATTGTTATTGAATTTGAATTTGAATTTCGAATATTTTTTTCTTTCTATAAAAATACTTATGAATTATTTACATTAGAAAAATTAGATGTAAATAAAGTGATATTAAATATTCAGTACACAATTCTTTTGTAAATAGCTAATTAATTTCCATATTTGAAATTTATATAATGATAGAAAAAGAAAGAAAATTGTATTTTAGTCATAAATATACAAAACAGATACAATGTCACGATGAAGCTATTTAAATAAGTGATATTGTTATGTCCTGCTTCTATTTTATATTTAGTAAAACTTCTGTAAACTATACAAATTAGCCACATATGTCTGTAATTTTTATGTAGTAAATTTTAAAATCCACTTTTGTCGGTATTTCTATACAAACAAAATATTTTCGATTTAGAACACTATAACAAAAATGAAACTAAAATTATTATTCTATTAAACTTACATCCCTGTTTTAAATATTATTATTTTACAATTTTACAATACTATAATAAACACGTCACATAAAAGAAAATGCAATTTTAAAATTGTAATTCCGATTTTAATGTAAAACTTGTTGGTTTCACAAGCAATAATAAAAAATGTAAAATTTAAAGTGAAATAACAGTGAAGTTTGTGTACGTGAAATAAGTGTTGATATAGAATAAATTGAGTTCTTTGTACTGAAAAGTTATACCTGTAATTTAATGAAAATATACTTATGTTTTATTTATACATTTAGTGAAGGAAGAAAAACAAAAATAAAAAAAAAAAATTGAAGAAAAACCATTTTTTGTTTTTACTGTTTAAAAAGTACATATACTTTTGTTGAGCAGTGTTAAAAAATTTTTTTTACGATCTTTTCTTTATGTAATTGTACTTTTGTTGCTATGGGAATAAATAATATACTATTTACATATGCAGTTATTAAAATCTTTGTTTTTTTTATTTTTACTTTATATTTTTTATTTTAATATTAATGACACTATGCAAAATATAAATATGTACATTATATAAAATAAAGTAAAATATTAAGTGTAATTACAAAGATAATTATTGAGAGTGAAAATATTTTTTAAATAAACAGATTTTTAAAGTTTGGTATGTTAATCATAGTCTACCAATATGACATGGTAAATGTTTGTGTAAGTTGTTCATTAAAATTAAATAAATTTTATTTAATTATTTTTATTTTATTTATTTTTCAATTAAATTTTATAGATAAATTTAACAAGCATTTAGTAAATAAAAAATAAAAAATTAAAGTTGAAGAGATACAATGTAGGTGTATTCTTTATGTATGTACTTATTATATTTATCTTCTATATAGCAATGAACTGGAAGAAATGACATTTACTTTTTCAGTACGATGCAGTTATCAATAAAAGATTAAAATACTTAAGATTTTGGTTTTATTTTTCTTGGATTGTACAATTACAAAAAAAAAAAAAAATTAGCTGGGATAGTTTGCAAAGTACTTTTAAACTCAAATCTACTAAAAATGTATACTCTTGTTCACAATTAAACGAAAAACAATTAGCCAAAGACGACTATAAATATTTCTACGACTTTTATTTTAAATTATTATTTTTTTGATTTGACACAGACCAAAAAAACTAGATTTTGGCTTAACAAAGTTACAAAAGTCTTATCGATTTGAGAAGTCTAACAGATCTAGATCCGATTCGACGAAAACAATAAAAAAAGTCCAAGAACCCATGACTTGGTCCCTTCTCATTGCGATAAAATAAATGACAAAAAATAATTGAAACAATAATTCGGTAACAAGTTACTTATTTCAAGTTGATGAAATGGAACTACGCTATTGAAGACGGCTTTGTGACCTCATAATAGTAGTATAGTTTTCCACTTGTAATGGGTTGATATGGTGGAAATTTGATGAATTAATACTTGAAAAATATGTTAGTAAAAATTGCAGTAACGTACTTATTAGTAATAAAGGTAATTCTAACTAAGTTATATACTGTCAAGAATATAAAAAAAAATGCTTCAATATTGACAAAAATTTTATGCAATGTATCGTTATTTTTTCAATTGATACAGAGTCATCTTTGAGTATCAAAATTGCGTAAATGCCACGGTGTGTCAAATATATTTCGGAATAATTTATTTGAATGTTTCAATATACCCTTTATCAAAGGTATAGTTTTTAAATTGCCAAAACAAAATATTGGATACTCCATAGTTGATATTTCAAATGTATTAGAGTTGCTCAGCAAAGCTCCATAATTGAATTCCCAATGGCGAAAGTGAATTCAATATTTGATTATACATATCAAAACAGATATTTATCTGTTCCTTCCATTTAAATTTGGGATGTAGCATCATACCCAAATATTTTTCGATGTTTTTATGCGTTCGAACAACCAACATCTTTTACTTGGATTCCTATTTTTAACTCAAAATTAAAATAAAATTCACACTAAAGAGTTTATAAATAAATAATAAAAAAAATAAGTACAATATAGAAATATCAAGATCTGCTGGCTTAGATGAATGTGACCAGTCAACATTACGATTATGTTACAAGGCATAGCTTTACGATAGCTTTATCAGAAAGTTTTGAATTTTAGTTGACCCACTTTAAAATATTAGATAGCTCATGGTTGGTTATATGTCCATACGTTAAGTATCAGTTACTGACTATGTAGCATTTGGAAAATCGACTGACACTACTAGTACCTTCTGCCTAACTATAAAAGTAATTGCAGAAAATCATTGACAAATATCTATAGTAAAGGAAACTGAAATTTATAGAAAACGAACTCTAAAATGAAATTTGGATGATGCAAAAATGTCAACTACTATTTTTATTCAACTTAGTTTAAACACAAGCCAGGTATTTGGTTGACTTGATAATTTGATTATTCTTTATAGCGCTTGTCAGACTCGATCAAAGCTTTTGAAATATCTAGAACTACAACCTTAGATTTACTGGAGTTGTGGATACTAATATTGAGTTTTAAATCGTCAGTGTACCTGTGTGATCTAAATCCTAATTGTATG
The DNA here is from genome assembly GCA_963942445.1 of Argyra leucocephala. Lineage (NCBI taxonomy): Eukaryota > Metazoa > Arthropoda > Insecta > Diptera > Dolichopodidae > Argyra > Argyra leucocephala. The sequence goes on along the minus strand of OZ012677.1, from coordinate 153,667,971 downwards.
TAGTTAATAATGTCATTGTATTTTAGATTTTCATCTGCCATTTGTCAACAATCTCTATTGTTTTGAACGGTTGTTGAACGTCATTGGAATAGAGTTTATGCAATGTTTTTCCAATTCCAAGAGTCTTATTTTTGAAATCAAAAGCTTCTAAAGATATCGACCTTTGAATAAAAAAAATTACTATTCTATTATTCCATATATTGTATATGAAAAAATCGTTATTATCGAGTTACTGCTAATATCTAAAAAATAAAAGAAGAAGAATAATAAAAAAATTAACATTTTTATATTTGTTACCAAGATTTTATATTTTGTTTTTTGGTTTAAAACCAATGTAAGATTTTAAGCATTTTGAAATTATTTTTGCTTACCTATTTTGCATAAATTTTGTATTCATTTTTCACACTTTTATTATTTTTTTTGGGTTACCTAATTTGCAAATTAATTTGATCTCTTTAATAAAATAGCGATACCTTTTTTGAAATAAATTTGGTTTGTGTTCTGAGTACTTTGAATTTTTGTTATTGTTGTGTTTTCGTTATAAATTATTATTTTGGCTTTAACTTTAATCCCCGAACCTAATGTATTCTGGAGCCACCAAATACTTTACAATTTCTGTTGTTATTGGAAATATCATAAATGTATTAATTACTTTAAAATTTATTGCAATTCATTACAAGGACGAAATAAAATATATTTTTTCAGGATCAAATATCTTCTCAAAAAAGAAAAAGTCTTCTCTTGATACCAAAGATCTGTCTTCTACTTGAGGCGAAACGAAAATTCATAAATTGATTCTTTTTCTGTTAAAATTCAAAATAAGTGTCCCATTTGAGTAATTAGTCTTTGTTTCAAAGTGTTAAATTTAACTAGCACGTAATTATTAATATCGAAAAGATTCATATCACAAAAGATGGTATCGTCACCTCGACTAACCCTTTGATCCATCAAACTATCATTTATGGTTAGTGCATCAGTGCTTTTATCTGAATCTAAGTCATCATTTGAGTCTTCGAAAGAAGAATATATTGTTCAAAAATTAACACTCCTTTTATTTTTAGCAATCACGCTATTCATTTTATTACCCATTATTACATATTATTATAATATTAATTAGTTCCAGAAGCTTCTTATCCGTTTCAGGGATATCAGTATAAATTATTAATTTTCCCTTAATATTATAAAAACGTGAACTGCTTCTTAAAGTAGCTTCTGAAAGTGGTTTTATTTTCACTGGAGACAAGAGTGTCGTAGTTTTTGAATACCCACGGAATCAGAAATTTTTCAGTTTGTATCTGACATGATGTTGGTGATAGTATCTTCACTTGTTATGTAATTTTACACAGGAACCATCAACCATCACTGAATTCGTTATCTGAAAATATTTTGCAATTTTAGTGTATATATTTATGAAGCAGAAAATGATTTTATAATATTTTTCAAAAAATCTAATTCTATAAGAATAAATCACAGATATACTCTATGAATTAAAACGAACTATCTATTTTATTTTTTATATATTAAAATAATTATTAGTGAACAGAAACCTGGCAAAATTAAATTATGTCATCTATTCTAGTTTATTCTAGAGTATATATTTACGTATTTCATTATAATTTGGGATGAAAATACTACTAAATTTTTCTTCAAAGAGTACAAAGCAAAGCAATTATGATTCAACGAATAGAGTCTTATCCGAGGAAAGTTTCCGTGGTATTACAATTGACCTTACTGGTATAAGTATGTTGTACTGTTGTCAGCTATTATTACCTACCTACCTACCTATTCATTAGGTTGTAGATTATTAATTTTGTTTTAATATTATGCTTATTTGACTTCTATATTTTGTTGGGATCTGTTTTTAAATTTCTTGTTCAAAACTCGTTGATATTTTTGAGTATAATATAAAATGAGATTTAGAACAAACTACATCCTTCTGTTTAAATTCTATACCTTTCAAAACTTCACTTTTACTAAAAATTTTATATTTGATTATAGTCAGTAATGGGTGCTTTTGCATTGTTTTTCTAAAGCATTGATTTAATGATGATAAAAAAAATATTGCACTGATTTCTCATTTTCAATGATAATGATAAAAAATAAAATCCATTAAATTCAATTATAATGTTAAAAATAATACATTGAATTTTTTAATTGTATTAAATTTTATAATTACAGTACATTATAATTTTTACAATTTTATAGAAAAACTGTGTATATACTGAACAAAGCGTTACAATGATCGTGATAATGAAAAATATTGGATTGATCTCAGTATTATCATTGAAAATATGAAATTAAATGCATTAAAAAAAATCAATACAGTATTTTTATCATTATCATTGGAAATGAGAAAACAATGAACTATTTTTTTATAACCATAAAATTTTTTAAATTAATGCAATCTTTTTTTCATTAACATTGAATTTTTCATGTGTTGACGCCCATGTCCATGTCATTATAATATGGTACCTAATATACTGTGAAAAAATACTGTGCAAAAAATGTAGATGTTTAGGTGGAAGATATATAATTTTAACCTGATGTGACGTAAACTGTTCCAAGATTAAAAAAGTAGATTGTTATAAGTACCTAGGCTTATTAGTGGATTCAAAACTAAATTGGTCAGCTCACACTAACAACCTGAATAATTATTTTAATTCTGTTATCATTAAACTTTATCACATTAGTTTATACTGCCCTATAAAAATTTCAACACTATTGTCTATTATGCCCTTAATCATTCGAAAATGCAGTATGGAATAATTACCTGTTGGTGAAGAATTTATTTCAATATATTAAAAACATGCAGTTAGGTTGATTTGTAAAAAAAGACGTTTGATTCCCAGTTTTAACTTGTTTGAAGATTCTTCCTATAAGAAATTTAAATTTATATAAAACTCTAAAAATTTTTTTCATTAAATCTGGGGATCTAAATATTAGATACTCTGGTGTCTATAATTTGAGAGTCAATACAAGTTGATTTGTAAATATTTCTAATCATAAAAAAAATCACTTCTCCAATTTTTGTGTTGTCATTGCACCAAAAGTTTACAGTAAGTTGCCTGAGAGTATCAGAAATATTCAAACATTAAATATTTTTCTCAAAAATCTGAAAATCTGGCTACAACATCTAAACTTTGATTAGACTGAGAATCTTTTAAAAAATTTCATAATCTATAATAATTTTGAATTTTTGTCCTTTTATTTTTTGCTTCATATTTTTAATTTTTGTTTTTCTATTTTCTTATTGCTTTATTTTGTTTTTAATATTAATTGTATTATATTTTTAAATTTTTAATGTTGTACATTATTTTACCTTTATTTCATCTAGTTAGAATATTATTATAAATTATGTATCTATATTAATTCCCACCAATATTCTTTTTTTTTAATTATAAAATTACTTAATACTTTTTATTAATTCATTTTTTTTTTTTTCAACAGTACGATTATCAATATTTAATGCTATAATTTTTTTTTGTTTTCTGTAGTTTATGTTTATCATAATTAAGCTAAACTAAACTAACTATTTGTACTTTAGATTTGTAAGAATTGTAAGGATTGAAATAAAGATTTAGTATTTCTTAATCTAAATCTAAATCTATGTAGATATTAAAAGTAGATGAAAAAAACAATATTTTTATATTTAATGTTTTTTAAATTTTGGGTGCCATATTTCTTTTTTCATTTTGTCAAATAATTTTTGTATATTTTTTATTGTTTTATTTTTCTCATTATTGATACTGTGCAGATAACCGATATGGTTTTTAATGGTTTTTTAATATAAGTAAGAAAGAAAGACCAAATCCAGATTACAAAATTCAAATTTTTATTTAAAATCTGGATTTACAAAATCCAGGCTTTACTTCAAAATTCAGAGTGACAAAATTAAGTCATTACAACAAGATCATTAAGAATCCAATTTTTCGTGTCGCCAAAAAAAAAACAGGATTCCAATGAACTGAAGCAGGGTTTTGCACGGGCGATCTCTGACATAAAAAAAAAAACATTTTTTTTTTGTTTTTGATTACTTGCCGAATAATGTCTATTAAATTTGATTGTGTAAATCATGAACTTCTATGCAAAAAACTTAGACAGTCATTTGGCTTTGACTTATCAGCTATTAAATTATTATGTAATTACCTTTATAAAAGAAATCTATTTGTTTATTTGAATAAAATGAGATATAATAATAATAATAATAATAAAAATAGTCTTTATTTCAACAGAATTACAAAGCTAGTAACAAATTTTGAATACATACAAATTAAATTCATTTTTTGTACAATGTATCCTTAATCAAATTAATAATTAATTCAAATTAAAAATTAGTATTTAAAATAATTCAGATTACATTTTTAACTTATACTAAATAACATTTAATTTATATACTATTAAAAAAAAAAAAAAAAAACAAACATTTGAATTATGAATTAAGAATTAATAATTGTTCACAAATGTACATTATATATGTATTATAGTAAAAGATTAATACAATTATTATAAACTACAAATATATATACATATTAGAAAATATAAAAAAAAAATCAAAAAATTTGTACATAATATATCCTTAATTAGTCAATTTTAAGCTTCAAGTTCTGAATGAAATAGTTAAAGACATTCTATTGCCATAGTGCAAGAGACGAATGTCTTACTTTATTAAAATAACAGGTGTAATAGTATTAATGGGGAAAAACAATATAAAATTAGTGTAGAATTATTTGATATAATGTTTTATTTAATTGTAGAAGAATGAATTTAATTTAATTGTAAAATATAAAAAGATTTGAAGTTTATAATAAAAAATAAAATAAAATATAGGATAGTACAATGAATTACGATCTGAATAAAGCCATTAAAAATAACAAAAGAAAAAAAAATAAAATAAAAAAGTAGGAAATAAGAAAACAGATAAAAAGTAAGTTTAAATTATGGGTACTAATATTGATTCAATTTGTGCATGAGAAAATGAAAAGAGCCAGGATTTTATTTGTTTTATAAATTTAATTTGTATTCTCTCGTTTCTAAAGGATTCAGGTAACTTATTAAACAGCTGAGGTGCAGTTACAGTAAAAAAGTGACGAAAATGAGATTTTTTAACTTTGGGTACATTTACAACGTTTCTATTATTTACACGCAAATTGTGATTCACCAACAATCTCGAATTATTATAGCCCGATTTTAAAAAAAATAGTTTAAGTACCTTAAAATAGTATAGATGTCTTAATGGAAGAATTTTTAGATTTTTGAAAAAATAAAAACTGGGAGTTCTACGACTGACCTTACAAATAATACGTACACAATGTTTTTGTTTAATTAACAAAGGCTCAATTTTATTATAATGGGTACCACCCCAACAACACAGACCATATTGAAGTTTAGACTTAATCAAGCCATTGTAAAAAAGTTTTAAAACAGAGAAAGGACAATATAAACTTAGATGATACAGTTGCCTAACTGCTTTATTCAGGTATCTTTTTAGATAAGACGTGTGATCTTTCCAGTTTAGTCTAGCATCTAACGAGATACCTAAATATTTGAAGCTATCCACACGTTCAACATAGAAACAATCTTCTGAGCAGTTATAGTTCTCATTAAACAAAATACCAGACACATCATTTGCACATAAATTACATAAACTAAATTTTAAGCACTTAGGAGAGTGATATTTTACAGAAATACTTTCACATACTTTTCCTGACAGATTAAAAAACATAAATTTTGTTTTGTTACTTATTATTAGTTTATGCATTTTGAACCATTGCCTTAATATATCCAAATCAAAATTTATATCAGTAAAAGTATTAAAATAATTTACATTTGAATAGGATAGAGCTGTATCATCAGCAAAAGCAGTAATTTTTCCTTTAAACGCTTGAGCAAAAAGTGAATTGACATAAATTAAAAAAAGTATTGGACCTAGTACAGAGCCTTGAGGAACTCCGATATTTATCAATTTTTCGGAACTGTATACATTTGAAATTTTTACTATTTGCATCCGAACTTTAAGGTATGAACCAAACCAATCCAAAATAAAACCTCTAAATCCAGCTTTAAACAATTTGTTTAATAATAAGTTATGGTCCACCATGTCAAAAGCTTTTGTGATATCTATAAATAAAGCAGCCGGAATTTCAGAATCATTTAAGGACTTGTAGAGCTCACTACATAATTTTAATAAGGCATCTTCAGTTGATTTACCACTTCTAAACCCATATTGAAATTCGCTGAAAAAGCTGATGTTATTCAAATATTTTATGATTCTAAACTTAATGCCTTTTTCAAAAATTTTTGAAAAAACTGATAATAAAGAAATAGGCCTATAATTGTTGAATAATAAAGTATCTCCTTTTTTAGAGCATGTGGAAAAATACCATTCTGTATACTGAAATTAAAAATATAACATAGAACATCAACAATTTGAAAAGAAACATTTTTTAGAATATTATTTGAAATTTTATCAAAGGAAGAAGAAGATGAAGATTTTAAAGACATTATAATTTTGTGTAGTTCTGTCGAAGAAAAAGGAAGAAAGAAAAAACTTTGTTGTTGAGATGATTCTGGAACGATATAGTTACTACAATTACATGATGACACAACATAAGGAGAATTATCTAATAGTGAATTTGTTATAGTAGAAAAGTAATTATTAAATAAATTAGAGATCGGATATAGTTGAGTTAAAATGTGGTTTACCCCTAATAGGACCCTTATTGTTTAGTTTGTTTGTTAATGACATGTCACCATGTTTATCTGAGTCAAAATGCAGATTGTATGCTGATGATACCCAAATATTTATTAGTGGACCTATTACCAATATCATTACCTACATTGCTAAAATTAACGACGATCTTGGTGCTATTTTATTTTGGACTAAAAATAATGGGCTAAAATTAAATGCATCTAAATCGCAAGCAATGATTGTTTATTCTTAAGAAATTGATACATCTATATTACTCCAAATTAAAATGAATAAATTAGCAATTCAATATGTCACTAAAGCTAAAAATTTAAGAGTGATTTTTAATAATACCCGAACGTGGAATGACCACATTGATAGAATATCCAAAAATGTCTACTGTATTTTAAGAAATTTGTGGGAAAATTCTTATGTTCTAAATGAATGGTTAAAACGTAAACTCGTCCCAGCTTTATAGATTCCACATTTCACATACTGTGGTACTGTTTACTCTGGTATGTGTGCTAGTGAATTTCACTGGCTGCAACTAATTTTTAATGCTTGTACTCGTTGTGTCACAAACCGGCGTAAACATGATCACATTAGTGATGTTTCCAACGTAATATTAGGTGTTAAACTAAGTAACTTTTTGAAAGCAAGGTATATTGTTGTTATGAAAAAGATCTTGTTAAATCTTATGCCATTATACCTTTCTGAAAAGGTCACTATCGGTAGATCAACAAGAAACATGCATTTAATAGTTCATCGTCACAGGAGTGGATTAAGACACCTCTCTTATTTTGTTAGAACTACTATTCTTTGGAACTCCATGACGAACTATAATTTGCACGTTAATAACATTAAAAGGTTTACTAAGCTCAGCAGTGAGTATTTCAGAAATCATGAGTAGATGATTGAAATTGTATTATTTCAGTTCAACAGACATATATATTGGTATACATGTATTATATATTAAGTATGTAAATTTTTGTATATAGCATTGTTTTTTTTTTTATTTATATATCTCTATATATGTTTTATTTTAAATTTAGTAATTTAATCTAGTTATAGTTTAAGCACTTTATATTTTTATATTTTAACATTTTGTTATTTTTTAATATGTTTAGTTTTGTTAGTTTTAAATTATGAATTCTAGTTACATGCTTCAAGGACTAATCGTCTTAGATGTAGCAGAATAAGTGAAATAAATAAATAAATAAATAATAAATTTTAGTAACGGTGGCAGCCCGCGTCAAATAAAATTTACTATTTAAATTTTTCTTTATTGAAAACATTTTATAAAACAGTACTTTTGATTTGTCCATCTGAATTCTGTTGTGTCTTGATTTTGTCTATTTGGATATTAGGGGCCTGTATTACATTACTAACATATTTATTTTAATATAAGACTGCCATATATTGAACGTAAATTACATTATTTAAAATAAATAAAAATAAACCTATTAAAAACCTATTTTTGTAACTTAAAAAAAAACAGCAAAACCTTTTTATTAGTTATTAGTTTCTTTTTTTCAATCCATGAAAAATGGGAAATAAACAAACTTATAAAGTAACTAAGGAGACATACGTCAAAATTTTTCAAGCTCTCTGCAATTTTGCGCAGCAAATCGTATATACCACAGTTAAATACCACTTTTGCAAATAAGGTTCGGAGATTCATGATGAATAAACACTAAGAATGAGTTTCTGAGATTAATTTATATAACAAGTAAATACTCTAATTATAGTTCCTTCATCATATATGTAGGTATCATCTAAATTCAAATATCATCTAAATTTTTAGAAAATTACATATACCTGCATTTTCTCTACAAATAATAAAAAACTAAATTCTATTACAGTTCGATCTGGCAGTGGGCAAACAATAATGTCATTAGTTTGATATTACATTTTTGCGCTTATTATATTACAAATTTGTAATTGTAATTCACTTCACTATATGTAACAACAATATTAATATTTTTTACATATTATAAATTTAATACAAAAACTTACACTAAGAATAATTATTTTTTGCCTCGGAATAAGTATAAAATAAATACTTACCAGAGGGTGTATAGAATCCTAATGTTATGTACATATCATATAGAAAATTACTTTTGAGTATATTCTAACCAGTTTTATGTTTTTTATTGCAAACAGAAAACTATTACAATACTTACGTAAATTAATAAATTAATCCCTCTAATGAAAATAGGCCACAAAAAATTGTTTGTATACAAATTATATGCAAGGAAAATGAAAAATAAAACATTAATTAAAGTTTATTTATTTATTTACAATAATTTAATGAAAAATTTAGGCCAATTTTGTAAACACAAATTCAAATTAAAATAATTTTTGTTTTTTTAAACTATCATATTTAATTCCGACATTCACCCTGTTTATCTTTTTTGCATACGCTTCTAGTCTTGCACGGTAAACATTTATCAATTAATTGATTTTTTTCAGAAATTTCTATTATTTTTGTCGTTGTAATGTTTTCTAATTCTTCAGATGATTCTTGTGTATTATTATTAAATGTAACTTGTCCCTCATTTGATGTGATTAAAACAAATATAATATAAATTCCGATTAAATAAACTATTTTAAAAGTTGACATTTTGTTTGTAAATATTATAACAATAACGATGCGAACTTGCCTTATCTAAACAAAAATATTGACTGAATTTGTGAATTAATTATTATATGTTAAAGCTTTTTTGATTTTAAATTAATTTTATAGCTATAAATAAACCTTATTTTAATGAACTTCATTGAACTTTTGCTGTGAATCAGAATTATGAATGTTTAAAAGATTTCATTATTTTTGATAATAAAATTTATTTTGAGTTATAATGTATTTGGTGTTATTTTGTCGAGATTCCTTTTGGTAATGTGTTTGTATATATTATTGTGCAAATATAGGTATTTTGGTATCAAATATATCTAATTGTGATTTATGAAGTTGAATTATTGACAGATGCAAAATAAAATATGGTGCCATGAAATAAGGCGGAACGAAATAGAAATAAACTGACGTCATTATAAAAAATTTTAGAATCAAAACGGAATGCATTTTTTTTTTTTAAATTGTATCAAAAAATTTCTACTTCATTCCAAAAATAAAGTGTTACTATAAAACAATTTATTTAGTAAATTACAAGTAAAATTAAAAATGCCACAAGAAATAAAAATTATTTTATTCAGTTCTGAATCTGATGAAACTAGTAGTAGCAGTAGTAGTAGTAGTGATGAATATTATCAAGAAATGCTCGAACAATATCTTCAACACGAAGATATATTTTGGTATTTGGACTATTATTTCAGAAAAATAAAAGGTTGTACATACGAAATTATTTTGAAGAAATTGTATGGTAATGATCAAGGGTTTATAACTCATTTTCGTGTATCCAAAGAATTATTTAATTATCTATGTAGCAAATTTGAAATGTAGGATGGGTTTCAGAATTTACGCTCAGATAAACGGAGTCCAACAAATAAACTTATTGCAACATTTTTATGGTTTACTGGACATGAATGTTGCAGTTTTAAGGATTTGGCCAATAGATGGACAGATTTACGTATTTTCTTTGCAGCCTTGCGCCAAATACGATAAAATGGCCAAACAAGGACCAAAAAAGAAGCTAGTGATTTTTTTTTAAATGAAAAATGTTTTTCAAATGTATTAGATATAAGCTAACATATTTGATAAAATAATATCCTTGTATATTACTTATGTTAGAAATATTCAATTTTAAAATATACACGAAAATTTCTTTAGGTTCAATTGACGGTACTCATATCAAAATAGATCCCTCTGCTTCAAGGAAAGATGATTATATAAATCGAAAAGGGGTGATTAGTTTATGTTTGCAAGGGATTTGCAATGAAAATAAAAAATTTATTTCGGTATTTGTGGGATATTCAGGCATGATCTAGCAATGATAGTTAAAATTCATTAATATGCCCAAGACTTAGAAATCTCTTTGGAAGTAATATTTTTTTTATTTTATTAATTCAAAATGTTGATTGTTATAACCAAACGGAATTAAGTTTGAAATTTTGATGTTTAAAAAGTTTATAAATTTTTTATCCGGAAAAAAAATGTGTAAAATCAGAATAGGGGAAATGTGTCACGTGACATATATACATTTTTATTTTCTCAGTACGCGGAAGCTTTTCGGTGGAAAAATTAACAAACTTTGTTACATTATAAACATTTTTTTAAAATTTTTTTTTGTACGTGGACAGACATTATATTACTATAAAATAAATTTATAAATTTATTTACGAATTATTAAAATTTCTATTCGGTTTTACTTTTAAATAAATAAACAGAAGAAGTATGCAATAATAGATTCTATATATTGAGACAATATTGTTAAAAAAAAACTTTTATTAAACATTTATTATGCTCTAAAATAAAGTATGGTATAACTAGTTGGGGTGGCTCACATTTCAATACAATTGAACCATTACTAAAAGCTTAAAAATGTATTCCCCGTATCATGTACTTTAAAAATAGAACCTTCAGTTGTTGGCTTTTATTCCAATAACTAAATATACTGCCTGTCAGACACCTCTTTGCTGATTACTCATTAATTAAATTTTACAAGGACAAGCATCATTTAAGACTTTGCAATTCAAACTCGTATAAGTTAAGAATAAATTATAGAATGATAGTCAATATACCTTTCTGTAATAAGACATACTATGAGAAGAAGTTTTACTTTACTATGGCATCAAAATACTTTAATAATCTTCCAATGAATATAAAAATTGTAATATAAATATTCAAATTGTTTAAATAGATTTGTTAAAGTTTGTAAAAAATGGCTGTTAAATATAAATTATTACGAGATTGAACTACTAAGGTAAATTACGTCAATTAGATTATTTATAATAGTTTTAAACTGCACTGGAACTATTAGAAGTCGCTTTTCATCTAATTTTGTGAAATCTATTTTTATTAATGGTTTATCAGTAATATATATCTGACCTGAAGTACTCTGCTTAGAAATTCTCTTCTTCTGCTCTTCTTTAAGACACGCTAAATCTTACTTAGACTGCGAATATAATTATATAGATGTATATGATAAAATTATGTTCAAAGAAATTTTAAATTATTTATGGCTCTACTTATCCACTTTTGTTCTTGCAATAAATAAATTTTATTATTAAAAAAGAAAAAAAAGAAATAACTTACTTAATTTCTATTGTATTTCATTAGATTAAAAATTATTATTAAATTAGTATTAATCTTTGTTGAAACCCCACAATTAATTTCTTGAAAAAGTAAATTTAAGTAAAATTAAGAATGATTTAAATGACTATACATCATTAGTGTGAATTCACTACTGTATAGTTTAAATTTTATTTGTATATATATATAAGAAAATAAAATAAACTTATTTGTAAAAAAGATTTTACCTTGAGATTTTGGTTGATTTTTATAACTTACAGATGTATTAATAACATCTATAAATAAGTTATAAAATCAATCAAAGCAAAAATCAGGACTTGTATAGGAATAAGTCTAAAACTACAAATACCTACCGATGAGTTCAAGTAGTGTTGTGATGAAAGAAACAATCCTAAAACTTATTGTTATTAAATAATCTTGGAAGAAGACAGTAGAATTTCAGATACAATTGCGATATAACCATTCTGAACTTTTTCTGTTTATTTATTTAAAAGCAAAATTCGATAGAAATTTTAAAAAGTAATGAAGTTTTTAAGTTGACAATATTTGGAAAAAGTGTTTCTCACGATTTTCCATTAAAATTGCGAATGAAAAAAATGATCCTTTCAAAAATTTTTACCACACCGCAGCCAGAATTTCTTACAAAATTGAGGTATATCCCTTCTTCCAGAAATTTTATAATAGTGTTTTTGATCAAATTTTTATCAGACATGTTTTTTTATTATTACCCATTTTTAATTCTACCTTATTTCTAAATTGTTTGGTAATAAAGTTAATCGACTTAATTTGATTCTACTTTATATCATGGGCAACTTTTTTTTTGGGAAATATGATTGGATTTAGAAAAATAATGTGCAAAATTTTACTTTAAGCCTGAAGTCCAATGAAAACGATTTTGGTATCCAAGATTATCGACATCGAATGTCGTATAGCAAGTCCAATGAATGCGACATTTTCATTTTCAAACAACAATTTAAAAACAACAATTTAAAAACAACAATAAAAACATTTTTAAGTTAATAACCTTGTCGTGTCGTTTTAGTTCAAAAACATAAGTTGACATATTTTGTCAACGTCAATGTCATGTAATTTTCATAGAACTCCAGGCTTCGTTTCTAATTTTTGTTAGTAATTTATTTTTTAATATAATTCCAAGTCATAAACACCCTATACAGCTTTCACACAAAGATTTGGTAGCAATTTTATTGTAAGTAGCAATAAAAGCAAAATATATATAAACATATGCTATTAAATTAAAAATATAAATAAAAGTAATTTATACATAACTTGATAAATTAGTAAGCTTAAGGGCTTTTTTTCAGTAGAGTTAGTTTAGATTAAAGTTAGAATAAATTACTTTTCAGTTTTTTGTAGCCTTTTCCGCTAAAGAAATAAAAAGAAATATAAAAAGTAAATACTTTAGAAGTAATAATTAAATATAATAAGTAATGTTAAAATACAATATTATAGAGTAACTTTAAAATTATAAGCTCTTATATCTGTTTTTATGCGTTTATTTTGTTAAATTTTTACTGTAAACTTAATGGGTTATTAAAAAAAAACAATTAAAAAAAAAAGAAAAAAATAAAACACAAATATTTGGAGTACACAATTGCATACAATATGTTCAATTTTATCATTTATTTTATCCCAATGACAAAGAGTACACTTTTTTGTGCCTTCGTCGAGAATCGAACGTGGGACCTTTCGAATGAAATGTAACCTACTACTGCTCTGCCTACTGCGTCACCCAGCGTGTATTAAAGTCGATCGAGTCTACTTCATTTTTGAATCCTTGGAAATAACATAACAATTTTGGAAAATCGACAAGAAATATGAAAAAAAATGGAGATCCCATTTTACTATCAAAATTTTTCGGTAAGGCTGCGCTTATAGCGACCCATAAAATAAATACATAAAATTTTAATACGGAATTATAATAATTGTAAAAAATGTTCTAAAACCCAAATTAAGTTCAAGATTTTGACACTATATTAATTTTTCATATAAAATAAATTTTATCATTTTACGGTTTGTTTCTCTAGACAGATGAAATAAAAATTATTTTATCTGAGTATATTTCGTTTTTTCATTGTATTTTACTGAAGCTATTATTCATTTTTCACTGTTTAATTTAATCAGTAAAAAAAAAAATCAATACAATCTAACCGAAATGACAATTAATATGATCTTTCTGATCACCATAACTGTCTCAGACTAAAAACAAAATATTTTTACACTGATTCATTTTAATGATTTCTATATAAAACAGCCGCCTAATAAACTCAATTCAATTCTCAACCTTATTTCACGGTACGTAAAAAAATATATTACTGAAAGGAAATTAGATTTTTATTATAACAGACATCTGTCTATTTTAATTATGTTAATTACGAGTATTTGCAACATATAAACTTGTTCTGTGATGACATTATTTTTCACTATTAACAGTTAATATTTTGAACTCGAAATTTATAACGCTAATTATGAATAATAATAATGTTGAGTTGTCTAACGAAAAGTAAAAATTAAATACTGTTATAAGTTGATTAATTAAAAATGGTCGTCATCAAACTAAAAATCAAGTCTTAGACAGAAAAAATTATTCATTTCTACTTAAAAATTAGTATTAAGTTACAAAGAGAATAAATAAAACGAAAGCTGATCAGAAATGATCAATCAATTGAAACTTAAAGTTGTGTTGTGATATAAAAAAAATTAAATGTCATTGCGTTTCAAATAATACTGTTACTTTTGTTTGTTATTGAAACGAATAGGTTTTACTCCCCCATAATATTTTTATACTAATCCCAAGGGAATAGAAATAAATAAATTTATTATTGAAGAATCAGAAATTCAGAAATTATTTTCTATTTATTATTAATCGGACTTGGTTTTAGTAATAGTTATTTTATATTTTAATTAAATTTTGATTTTATTTAATTTGTTATACAAATGTCAACATTTCGTATGCAAAATATTTTTTTTTAGCTCAGTGCTTGTTTTTGTGTATAACTTTTAGACAGGATTAAAGATTTAAATATCTATACTAAAATAATCTGAGTTTAAGTTTTTAATCCAAAATTTATTTATTATGGGGTCATTGATATGTGACTCTTTTATATATATATATATATTAATAATGAATATTTTCTCATTAATCGACATATAATTTTTGGATACCTGAATCATTTCCCGAAAATAAAAATGTAATCAGTTTTCTTATGATGTTAATACAAATCTATTTATAAAGTTTTTTAGGTTATATATTTTAATATTTGTTGCTTTGTTTTTTGCTTTTTTCTTTATGTTCTTGTTTGTAACTTAGATAGTATATGTTTTCGTATATGAAGTACAGTACTGAACATTTTCCAAAATAAAGGAGAACGTGTAATTCGTTATTTAATTTTTATAATAGAACGTTATTTAATTTTTGGTATGCAATTGGTATAAATGTCGAAAACTACTACAGGAACTATGACTTTTCAAGTGAAGTCTTATTCCATTTTACTTAAATATGTTATTACCAAATTATACTCTCAACTTATTTTATAAAATCTCATTAATAAAAAGGAAAAAATTCAATTAAACAATCGAACTCGGGGCTTTCTAATTTGTAGTTAAAAGACATAAACACTACATCATGGAAATAGGTTTCATCATATATGAATGATTGTGTATGTTTACGGTGATATTATATGTCTGCTACTAGTAAAATACTTGTTATACTTATGTAACAAGTACCAATTTTTTATATAAAAATATTAGCCCCCATTTATACCTTGCAAAATATCTAACAGTAGAACAGTAAACTACATTGACCATGCTCCTATAAACACTAGACGGTTATCAGCTATTTTGATTATAGAATCCTGCTAACTATGAAAACAATTACTTTCTGTTTTAAATTAGATTAAGGCAAACCATTTGATAAAGTATAATAGAACCAGAAAGCAGAAATTGAATAAAGAAAAATTTATCACAAAAGAAACATGATGCAAAAACAAAATATACTGAAACTATAAATATAAAATTACAAGAAATTGATGGCACAGCTGCGGATAGTAATAACAACTGCAACACAATTACTTAATGAAGCAAATGAGTGAAATAACTGGCGTACGCAAATAAGAAGAGTTGCAGGGAAAGTCGAGTGGATCGGAGTGGAAGTATTTGTAAAAAAGCGTTAAAAAAAAAATGACGAAAGAAAATAAACTCTTAAACCGAACAACAAAAAATAATAGACAAATATAAAACAATCTAAGAAAACCTGGCAAAAAGAGAATTAATACAATAGGAAATCAGAACAAGCAACAATGTACGGATTTTGAAGAAAATAATATAAGACAATTCAACGTGAACATAAAGGCAACTAAAAATCGATTGTAACCCGGACCAAGTAATTATCACACCAAAAATAAAACAATACTTAGTGAAGAAAAAGATATACTAGAAGAATGGAGATAATATTTTGATGCTTAAAAATTAAAAATGTTTATCTCCAAATTACATGGGCTTAATGTTTACTGTATGTGGTGTAGAAACTCTTCGATCAAATAGGAAAAATACATAATTATCTCCATTCACAAAACAAGAAATAAATTTGATCGCAGCCTACATAGAGACACCATATTATTAAACATGCCGTGGAAGACCCTCATCAAAATTATAGATAATATGTTGAGACGTAAAGCTAAAATATACCATAGAAAATATTCACCAAGAATATCAAATTTTATTTAGATGAAATAATTCTACTATCGATTTAAATACTGAGGCATATAGTATTACAAATATCCTATGAGTTTGACCAAAATATATACCTATTATTTGTTGACTTCCGCCAGGCTTTCCATTCAATAAAACGATATATAGTGGAAGCTCTTTTTCATAACATCAGAGTCCATTAATATTTACAAATTTTATTATACTAACACTCATACACACCGAATATTAGATAGTAGTAGCAATATAAAATAACGGAAAAATTTTAAACAATAACGGGAATCGGACAAGGTTATGCTCCATCAACAAATAATTTGCAATTTTTTGCTTCACGTCGCAATAAAAGACTTAGTAAAAGGAGAGCATACATTAATAAGGGCATCCATAAAAAACGCGTTTGCTGATGATGATATTTCAATGGTAACCATGTTCTTTGACAAATTAAAAGAAATATTCCTAATTTTGGAAAAAGAAGCTACATCTGTAGAACTATAAACCAAAAAAAAATATAATAACTGTCCTAAGACCAGATGAAGATAATGTGCACTGAAATAATACGATTCATCTATCATAAATCAATGATTACCATGATTGAAGAAGGAAACAGTTTTGTATATCTCAGTGATTTAATAATTAATAAAAAATTATATACATTTGACATAATATATGGTTTCTATCGACACAATGGCCTTTCAGAATCTAAAGTTTTAAACAGGACAATTAAAGAATGCATAAGACCGGTTTTAATCTATAACCACGAAGCGTGGACGATGAAAATTAGTGACAAAAAACAGTAAAAAATAGTCCAAAGAACAATACTGAGAGAAATATTTGATCCCAAAATTAATTACTATCAATTGAATATCAAATAAAATTAAACGAGTAAATAGAAGCAATAATTGATGAAACTAAATTAAAATGGGTACGACATGTAATTAGAATGAATTATCAAATATTATTATTATTATTATTATGTACAAGATAGCTGGACAGTAGAACAAGATAGAGCAGAATAAACTGAAATTGTGAACGAGGTTAAGACTCATCCACAGTTGTAAAACCAACATATGATGATATGTTTCTGAATTGATTGATACTGAGAAACCGCCACAAATTTTGTTTGTATACATTATATATGCAAGGAAAATAATAAATAAACTATTAATTATTTTTTCTTTATTTATTTACAATATTTAATTAAGATTTAATAAGTACAAATTCAAATAAAAATAATTTAATTTTCTTTTTTTTTAACTAGCATATTTAATTAATACATTTACCCTGTCTATTTCTTCTGCATATTGTTCGAGTTTTGCAGTGTAAACATTTATCAATAAATTGTTCTGGATTTGTATTAGAAGTTTCTATTATTTTTGTTGCTGGAATATTTTCTAATTCTTCAGATGAATCCTGCGGATCATCGTCAAATGTAACTTGTCCCATATTTGATGTAATTAAAATAAATATAATATATATTCCGATTAAATAAATTATTTTAAAAGTTGACATTTTGTTGTGTTTAATATAAATTATTGTAAATATTCTAGCAATAACAATTCGAACTTGTCTTATCTAAACAAAAATGTTGACTGAATTTTGTAATGAATTAACTACGATTTAGTTGTTTTAACTTAAAGATATAAAAAGCTTTCTTGATTTGAAATTTTTACAAATATAAATATTTTTAAAATAAACTTGTTTTAATGAGCTTCATTGAATTTTCAATATGAATCACAATTATCAATTTTTAAAATATTTTTGATTATATTAAACAAAAATCGAATTTTATTATGCAAATATCGCGCGCTATTCCGGAAACAGCATACTTGCGACTTATTAAGTTGAAATATCAATACTAAACACAATAAAAAACGGTGCTGTGATAAAATGCCGAGCGAAATAAATCCAAATCGAATTTATTTCTAAATTGTAATTTTTTGTTAGTAAAGTCAATCGACTTTATTTTATTATCGTTTTGTTTTTTTTTTTGAGAATAACATGGAGTTTAAGAAAACTTATTCATATCATTTTCAAATTTTTTTTGTAATAAAATCGAAATTGTCTCATAATGGTTGGTCTTTCTTTAGATACTCAACAAAAAAGACCAACCATTAATAATATACATATATTCTGTCTATTCTAATAAAAATATAATTTTTTTTGTAATAAAATCGAAATTGTCTCATAATGGTTGGTCTTTTTTTAGATACTCAACAAAATATATTAGTGAAAGAAAATTATATTTTTATTAGAATAGACAGAATATATGTATATTATTAATGGTGAAATTTAAAAAAATACAGTTTAATTTTTCGGAATTATTATTTCCCCATATTAATTAATTCTTATGTGAGGACATTATTTTGCACTATTCAACAGTTAATATTTTGAACTCGTAAATTATAACGTAATAGTTATGAATAATAATTATGTTTAGTTGCCTAACATCTAGTAGCAATACTGTTATAAGGTGATTAATTAAAAATTGACATCATCGAAATGAAAATCAAGTCTTAAAAAGAAAAACAATTATTCATTTCTACTTAAATACTATTGTATTCAATTACAAAGAACAAAAACGAAACCTCAAAATGATCAATCAATTGGAGCTTAACATTTAATGAAAAAAAATTAAATTTCGTTATAATTAAAAATTTACATTTACTTTTATTTCTCATTAAACAAACTCACGTCATACCAGAATAGGTTTTACTCCCCCATAAATTACTTGTATTAATCCCAGGAGAAACAAATAAATAAATTTATTATTGAACAACCAGAAATTCAGAAATGATTTTCTATTTATTATTAACCGGACTTTTAGTAATACTTTATATTATATATTTTAATTAAATTTTGATTCCGATTTCATTTGTCATGCAAATATCAATATTTCGTATGCAATATATTTTTTTCATCAGTGCTTCTGTTTGTATATAACATTTGGATATGATTAAACCGCTAAATTAATAAAGATTAAGTTTTTAATCATTCATGATATGTGGAATGTTTCATTGACATTTGATTTATTTATGAATATTTTCATATTTATTTATTTATTTATTCACCATTGAACTAAATGGTTTACAATATTGTAGTTTAAATAACAATTTAAATTTATCATATATTTTAATTTTTAATTTGTTTTTCCTCTTTTTTTATTTAGATTTTCAATTAAATTTAAATTTTTAAATTATAATTACAATAAAAACAAATTATTAGAATTGATAAACAATCATTATGGACTTAGAAATAATTTAATATAAACAAAAAAAAAATGATGAACAGCTAACTCAGAATCCGATGAGTGGCCGATGATACATTCTCAACCTAAATTTCAAAGTCAAATAACAAGTTATTAAACAAATTTGTTACGTATTTCAAAATGCTTTATTTTAATATTTATTACAGTATTTTAATGTATTTTTTGAAAATGTTTCAAGTGTAGCAATATTTTTGGATCACATTGTCAAGTCTAGACGTTTTACGAGCTACACTAAGTCCAGATTGACTTAATAAATCTTTATATAACATTTATTGCATCGAACTCGTTTAATTCGATTATATTTTGTCCTTTCTTTACTTTTAACCAAAATATGTTTTTGAATATTCTTAAATAAATATTAAAATATCCTAATTACAAAAGGATATTACAAAATAAATATTAAAATATCCTAAAATTATTTGCAATGTATCACGGGCGAACAGGCAGCTATTAACATCTGAAAATTCATCTACTCAGTTATAACGAAAGACATTTGTAAATATTGTTGCGGTACAACAACTCTAAATGATATACAAACAATGTCAGGCTATGGGGGAAAAAAGTAATGTGTATCACCGGTGACTCATTGGGCTGTGGAAGAAGAAAGTTTTGGTGTTCATCGGGGATACATTGGTAGCAAACGTGTTAACAAACAGTGTTAAAGCCATAGCCCCAAATCTAATTAAAAAAAATACGTACAACTTTATGTAAATGAATATGTAATATTTTTGTCAAGTAATTATTTATTTTGTAACTTTGGTATTATGCAACTGGTATAACCGTGAGAAACTACTGTCATGGCCTTAGACAATTTCAAATATAGCGTTATTTTCATTTTACTTATCGTCGAGTTCTGAATGGCTCCATATGCCATCAGCTCGATTTCGAGTAAACGTGATTTCTGTACTATACAATTTTTTGTAACTTTTATACTACTTCACAATACTTATTTTGTTATTTTACTTGCAAAATTTCAAGTGCCTTCGCCTTTTAGTTTATAAGTTATAGGCATTTTTGTATTTCGAAATCGATTCCCAAACGATAACGATTTTTTGAACAAGTAGATTTTAGTTCATGCACGTGGGTCAAATTTACCTGGATATGTTCTGTTATGGCGAAAATACGTTTTAAACGTCAATGGTTATTCTCCCCATAATAAAAGCGTAATTTTTCAATCACAATTATTTTATTTTTAATAATGCTTTTAGATCGTTTTGATCATTTGTTGGATATATGTGTTAGGCATATGGATATGGGGCATTTTAGAAATAAGCCAATTTTGACGTCAAACTTCATACAAAAATGATCCATGTCCAAAAAATTGACGTAGTCATTTTATAATTAACAAAGTATTACAAAGGTGGATATGGGTCAATCCGAAACTAAATATTTCCGAAACGGTAAAAGATAGCAAAAAACGGTTCGGGCCAAAAGAAAGCTCGTGTTGCGAAACCTAAGAATCTGTTCCTAAGTCAAAAATTTTTAAAATGAGTGAGAAAGTCAAAAAAGAAATGATTGAGCTAGTCGTACATATGTCAGAAATTGAGTTTAAATAATAAATGTCGTAAATTAAAATAAAAAATAAAATAAAAAATTTAAATTCGAAATTAATTTATATGTAGGTATGTGTTTTAGCTCAATTTAAAGTCTTTAAAAAAACCACCCATTATATCTGCTATAGCATATAATTTTATATATGTACGAGTTGATATATAGATATATATACGCACAATTTTATATAAATAAAATGTATTGTATTAAATTCTGTTGTTTCGAAATACTCTCACCGTAAACATTTTCTCATTTATATTTCATTATGCCATACTTATCGAAAAGGATAACAATAAATAATGAAAGAAAAATAAAATAACAAAATATGCGATTTTTAAATTGTAGAACGTATATTAAATTAGTCTCCTGCATTAAATTTCTATATTTTTGAAATAATTATATCAATTTTGGTTTATGAGTCCTGGGTTCTAAAATTTCTATTGGTAATAATATATTTTATTTTTACTTTTCCTCCTTTACTAAGCTTCTGATGGATTGATATGCGACATAATCCTCTTTTGAGTAAAACTATAATTACTTCATTTCTATACAATCTCTACTACTCTTGTACTCTATGATGGCTGATAGCCAACTCACGGTAATCGAAAAGAATTGTATTCGTCTTAGAATGCTCTTTTCCACCAGAGCTGCGACCAACTTCTGATCTCGTAGCGGCATTAAATTAAAAAACAATTTTTACCTAACAGTGTTCTTCTATTCTTATAACATGAGTCCTAGCGAGTGCAGTCGTCGTTTATTTACATATGTTTGGTTTGGTTGATAAAAAGATCAGCTCAAAGCAGATTTACGACCAGCTCCGCGCAACTCAATATTATATTTCAAGAAACTTTGTAATAAACAGTAGGTAAGCTCAATGATAAAAGTATTGAATAGAAATTGAGTCCTGTAGTAAACTATAAGAACATTACTGTAAAGAGATTATAAAAGATTTGAATCAAATGCACTGGAACTCCCATATTGTCAAAATATCTGATAATTCATCAAAAGTATGTAAACACAATAGCTGCTCTATATGTGTTGCTATATCCTGAAACTAATCCATCTTGTGCTTATGTTATTTGTGATGTTTCATGTTTTCTACTTTTCTCTATATAATGTAGAGAAAAACATTACTTGCATGCTTATGTAGTGAAGTAAAAAAGTATTGGGCGTATTCATAAATGTAACTATAGGGAATTTATTCAATTAGAAGAACTTCTTTTCGATTCACTGAAAAGTACCTTATCAGTCTAATGTGAGATAATGGATAATATAAATTAGATATAGGCAGGACCAGGAATATTACAGTAGGAATAACAGTCAAGCTGACATTGAAGGATAACATAGATTAGATCTATGAACGAGTATTACAATAGGGATAACGGTTTCACATTGAGTCTAAAAGCTCAAACTTTATAGTCTACACAAAAATAATTACAGTTCCATAAAAAAATTGATAAAAATTCATTTTGATTTTTGTCATTCTTTTATAGAAGTTGAGCTAAATATTGCAGAACTGTACTCTCACATCCATAACATAATAAGAATATTACAATTTTATTTATAAAATGCGATTCAATGTTATAAATTTTGTATTTAACAAAGTACATTAAAAATTTTCCACATAAATTCGTATTAAAAATATATATAATAAAAATGAGTATGTATGTGATTTCAAAAGAAAAACAGAATTAAAAGGACCTGAGGTAAAATCAATTAATTGTAAAAAAATATTATATTTAATAGTAATTGTTATGATTTTAATTTAAAATATATAAATATAAAATATTATTTGAATATTTAAATTATTTACTAAAACTTACAATACATTAAATTACGCAATAAATTATGTTGTTTGAAGCTGTCTTTGAGTTTCAAAATAAAAACTTATGAAAACCTAATCAATTCCGGAATGTAAGAAAGCAGTGCAAATATTTAGGGTTTTTTAGAACTAATATTTTTTTAGACCAATATTAATTATATTTTTTGTCCAAAGATTTACGAAAATATGTGTATAAAGGCTACAATTTGGAACAATGAACCAGCTTTTCATAAATAATATTAATGTTGCATAAACACTTTATCCACATAGCCATCATTATATGGCTGTTAGAGAACTGACTGACTATGTCATAAAGGTTTGATATACACTATTAAAATAGCGATTTCTACGTACTAAGCCATTCGGGTTGTTGTATATGTACTTAATTCGCCGAACGCAGCTCTGACCTTTCATAGTCTATTATTGACATCTGATTCTGTAACTCCGTTTGTTGTTAGGATGTTACCTAGGTAGGAAAAGCTTTCCACATATTCGACTGTTTGACCTTCTATTGTGATGGTGTTTGTATTGGTATTATATATCCTCATAGCCTTGGCTTTATTTATGTTCATTTCTAGCCCCACAATGCGCGATGCTTGGTGAAGTAAATCTGTGTTAGTTCGGATGTCGCAGATTCTATGCGCTAGCAGGAAACAATTCGGGTTAGGAACAAATTCAAATTAATGCTTTTTTTGTTTTGCCTTCTGTAAACAAAAGATTATTTTTTTTAGAGATTTGTTTTGTGTTTGTTCAGTATAAAAAATGAATTCAGAAATAAAAAAGGTATGTGAAGAAAACAAATTTTTATTTTAATAACGTATTTTTTACGCTGAACATCATTTCTAAAAAAAAAGTATTTTAAAATTTTATAAAACAAACTAGATATACATATAAACAAAAATTTATTTAACATTTTGAAAATAAAAGTTATTTTGCACTATAAAACAATTTGTAACAGGACTTTTTGTATCGAAAGAAATTTTGTTCATTTCTATTAATTTTCCATTCCTATGGACTACAGAATACATAAAAAAAAAAAATCTAAACAAAATTGACATTTTGAATAGAATTCGGAATTCAGCATACCAGATCTAGAATTTTTGTTATTTTTGTTCATCGAAACATTTCGATGAACTTGAACATAACCCTATAAATATCATGACTGTACGGGTTATATAGGAAATTCAATCAATCCGATATTTTCAATGGGTTTCAATAGATAATTACAATAGAAAACGTTTTTAGCAATTTGGACGATGAACGAGTAAATGCCTATCTTTACACTGGGAGAATATTGAATTAGTTAAATTCCTAATAGGACCGCTCATGGCAATTCATTTACATATAATTACTCGGTCAACAATATGTAATGGCATACAGTTACAAATATGTATGTATTTCGGAAGATAAGATAGATTTTATATTTTCGATTTGCATATCCAGAATTAGCCGTACTGTCGAATCTTCTACTTTTTTTTTGTTTTTTTCTAGTAAATTTTCATTCCCTTTCCTTTAACGAATGTTATGAAAATATTAAACAATCCTGTAGAAGTTAAACCGAAGTATTAATTTTTTTTTAATAATAAAAATTTTGATTATGAATTTCATTGAAAACACTTCTAAATATTTAAATTAATTAAAATTCAATACAAATTTTCAGAATGATGTCATCAGGTGAAAATCTCTGTGAATTAAAATGTAAAAAAAAAAAAAAAAAAAGTAACATCCTGTTCAACAGGATGTGGTTTCATTTATTTTTATTATTTTCATTTTTGTTCTGTTTTTTTCTTTTTTTATTTATTGGAAATGAAAAAAGTTATAAAAAAAATAAGGCCATATCTTTTGATACATTGTGTACACAGAGAAATTTAAAAAATTTGTGATTGGTTGCTATTGTTTATTTTAAATGTTAAATTATTGATAAATTCGGCACGTTTTGAATTGAAAATTATTCATAAAAATTTTGGTTTATTTTCTTCAATAAATTTTAATAAGAATTATTCAAGTATATTATTTGTGAAATGTAAACATAAGAAAGTCATTTTTTTTTTTATGGTGTAGTCTTTGATTTTTAATGTTTGCAATGGGTCTAAATTAAAATTATAATGCATTTGTAATTTTCGTTAAGATACATTTTCTTGTTTTACGTAATTTTCATCAGATTTTCAATGTTATAAATTAAATTTCAATCAAAATATTGGAACTGATGGCCTTGGTAATCGAGTGGTCAAAAGTCAAAATTAAAGAATATATCAAAGCAGTGAACCATACGGATCGAAGTTGATTTAGTTATGAATAGACAATTATTGATAAGTAATGTTCTATGAACACTATACTATAAATGCTGAAGTATCGGGCTTAAATGAGTAATGGTCTAGAAAAGCAAATAATAACATCAAAGAGTTTGATAAATCGAGTCGTGACAACGAATAGTCAGAATATAATGTTAATTGTTTTTTTAGACATTTAACACATAGACAATTTTTTATATTATTCAACCATTTCTTTATTGATTGGTCTCCTATTTGAAACAAAATTTGTTTTTATCATATAATCCATTTCATGCTTTGTATATATTTGAATTGCACATCATCTTGATTTTTGATAAAGTAATTGGTTTAATTTCTGTTTTTTCTATATATTTACATTTATACAAAAATATGTATAATCGATGTATATAGAAACCAATTATATATACCTGTATCTATCTATAATTCGTTTCATTGAAATTTTCACTTTTGAAATCTAGATATCTAAGACGAATAGCCAAAGAGAGTCTAAAAGACTATGTCTAGAGTTAGGGTATTAATAGTAGCGTTCGACAGGGACTTGGACTCGTATTTGTGAACGATAAAACGGGAAAGTACCACAGATTTGAAAAGGGTTCGCGTCATAGAACACTCATAAACATAACACCTCACAGATAATAAAAAACATACAATTTAAAAGATGTAGTTCGATGACGACGAGTTAGGAAAATAGTAAGAATGTAAATAAAATCAATGCAAAAAGATAGCTAAAATAATCAGAAAGACCAGTGAAACGGGGGATAGAAAGTTGGAAAATGTATCGCAATATCAAGAGTATTCATCCCAAATCCAGTAAAAAAGCAGCAATGTAGAAAAACTGGACATTAGTTATGTATATCAAGGAGAATAAGATAATTATTATACATACATATGTACCTTACTTGAATATCAATATGTCTTAAAAATATTTTCTTATTTTCGGACATTTTATTTATATTAAATAAGGATATACTTTACTACATTTAAAAATATGTGCTGTCATTGAAATTTCAGTCAAAACTAGAACTTTTCAAAACTTTCAAAATTTCAAGGTTGATATCGGACTATTGTAGCTAACAATGATGAAAAAGAAAATTTTTATAAAAGTTGAATTGTATAAGAAAAGAAATATAAAATCCATTGGAATTTTATTATTAACTTGCGTAAGGAAATGAATTTTCTTCATGTTTAAATATAAAATTAAAATTCAAGGATATTTTTTTTTCTTTGTTCTTGTTGTTCTTGTTTTCAATTTTTTGAATTTTTTTTATTAACTAAAAATATTTTTGTTGTTTTTTTTTTGTTTTTATTATGGTGAAATTAAATTCCAATAACAATATTAATAATATGAAATGAAATAATATTAATAGTAATAATAATAATAAAAAAAAAAATGGTATTTGGTATAAATTAATATTTTTATTTTGTGATTTTAATAATTCAGTGGAATTACAAATAAATCAAATGAAAATATATTGATGTATTATTCACGGATATTTTTCCTTTTTTATTCAGTATTCTCTTCTTTTTGTATAATTTTTTCTATCCCTTTCTATTCCTCTTGGAATTCTGAATTCATTGTCAAAATCCTTGACTTAGCGTACATTTATTGTTTTCAGTTTTCTTAAAAAAAGTCTGCTTTTTATCGTTGTTATCGTTTTTAATGTTTTAAATATTTTTTTTTTAAACAGGGATGGTTTAATGAATATTTAAAACTGAGCGTAAAACTTTATGTTCTTCCACCGTTACTTTTTTACCTACCTATACATTTTTTGATATTTTGAATTTAAAAAATAAATTTTGAATTCCTTCAATGCAGTATTATGATAATACTTAATAATTCAATACTAGTGTCAGAGACAGATATGAAAATAAAATGTGTAATCTTTGTATTCCTGATAGGTATTAAGATAGTTTGAAAATGCCTTAGAAGCTAATGGTCAGATCAACAATGTTTTAGAACCTTATGGCGATGTTTTACTTTCTTCTGAATAAAGCTTAACACCATAATTCTTTGTATCTGTGAATTTGAGATTGTAAGTCATTATATCTCAAAAGCCTAAGGCATTCTACTCTTGTGAGCAAATATCAGGTCATTGACATTGACAACCTCTTCTTCACATGGATTGAGAATTCCATCTGGAATCCATGTTTTACATTGGGATTTATGCAATAAACGCTGGAATTCTATTAGGCTTCACGACTCCCCCATCCCCACTTTTAATGATTTTTATCAATGACTTACGCCCTTCAACCTTCTATCCAATCCATTGTTCTGCTAAAGTTAGTAATTTGGTGGCTTCCTACAACTTTTTAAGGAAATATAACACCACTTCCATCACAATTATCTTGAAGAGAAGCATGTTGATGAGCTCACTGCTAACTTCATTATGATCTAGAACAGCTGATTTGGGTAACGTAACCAAAGATGAGTTCAACATTTCCAAAGTTGCAAGCTGTATAATCTCTTGTAAAAGAAATCAAATTTTTTCAGCTATGCGATTTCAAGTAAAAAATCTACAACGGTCCAAAAGTCTAAATATTTTTAACAGAAAAACAATGCAGTGAAATATATTTTTTTTTATAGCTAAGAGCGCTGCGAAATGTTTGCCGTTTCTTTAACGATATTTTATCCAAGAGATTTTTCCAAAGGATTAGTAGGGGTAGCACATCAACAAACCGAAATCCTCAAAGGTTTTATGAAACCACTCCTTAAATAAAGTCCAGGCTGATGCTGAATTTCTGTATTCTACTGTTAAGTTAAAATTTTTAAAACAAGGGTTTTTCGGAGTCAATTTATATGTACCGGAGGCGTTTGAACTAAGTAATAGACTGACATTTTTATTTTGGAATTTTTCCACCGGTAGCACTTTTCTCACAAACTGACACGTAAGTTTTTTTTGGTAGCATCTTCCAAAATAATGCTGTCTCGTCTGCAGTATAAATTTGCTGTGTTGCAAGCCCAAGTTCTGTTATTTTATTTTTAAGCCTTTGTTTGAATGGACTGACAAGGCCAGGATGAGCTGCTAATTTTTCAACAGCGAAACGAATACCGTATCGTCTTTTCCAATTTTGCAGCCAACCATCTCTACCATTGAAGACATTTCCATTTCAGCCGTCATGTAAAATAAAAAACCTTTTGGGGTTTCCACGTAATAAAATTCCGTTTATTGGTACGATTCGTTTCCGTTGTTTAAGAAACAATGTATAGAGAGCCTCCTTAGTCATAGGATTTTCAGTTTTTATTCAATTTTTTTTCAGATCCGGTATATGTGTTTGCAATACGTGCTGTAATATCTCTGGCCTTTAACTTAATGTTGTATATTGTACCCTTTGTCACTCCAAATTCTTTAGAGCATGCTGGTTACACTCCATTATTGAGTTTTTCAAGAATTTTAGTTTTTTGTATCTAAAGTCAAGACTTTTATATTTTTGTCCTTTAATTAAACCCGTTGTTCAATTCACTTTAAAATTTAAAGAAATAGCCTGTATAAATGAAATGATCTTGACTACTTCACATCCAACAAGAACTCACGCATTATGCTTAATAATACGTATTAGAAAAAATAAACAAAACAAAAATTAAATTTTGTGGGAATTTCCCGAATTAATAATTAATAATTCGTTTACCATATGAATATGTTTTAAACATAACATGTTTCATGTACATCAATGTATGTTAAATTATCATGTGCATGAATGGTGTATCTATATACATTCTCTTGTGGTGTTAGATTTTGATTAATTGTATGAGAATATTTATTTGTATTTTCTGATGTTCGAGTTACCAAGTTCAGGGAAAAAAAAGTTTTTCAAATTATAAAGTATCAAAGGAAAAATTCGACCTGTTCAATTTATTGGATAGTTCAAGTTATACTATGTTCCAGTTATCGCGAGTCTACTGTAACTCTATTTTATATGAGAGAAAAATGTTTTGATTAAGACTAATTATTATTTTGAATGCTTTGGTATAAATTGAAAATTGACAGATATCTGCAATATCGATAAAAGACAAACCGGATCACATTCCATATACTTTATTCAATATTTCATAAAGTGCCTTATAAATGATTTTTTTCATTAAAAAAGTGATCGATAATAATTGTTTGCACTCTCGGGTTATTAATGCTTACTTTAGTTATTACGATTTCAGAATACATTCAAACTCTGCATTCATCACTACATGATATGACAATTCTTTTAATGAAATAAAATCCAAAATTACATAACATTATAGTATTAAAATATTTTTCTCATAAAGGATTCATAAGCTTTTTTTTTTTTTTAACGAACACTCTATTTAATAAAAATATCTCAATTACTTATTAAGATATTGTTCATGTTTAAAGGAACGCGTTAAATATTAATAACCCTGTAAAATATATATTTATGTACTTTATATATAGTACTTAGATACCATAGAGTATACGTATCTCTTCTTCTAAGGAAATATTTTTATTTTTGTTTTTTTGATTTCATTTTAATTTTGTTATCTAATGCTAAATATAAGATCTTTATGAAATCAGATTTTCTCTTTTATTTTGACTAACAATACAAAAATGACAAAAAAAAAACAAAAACAAATCAGCAAATAAAAAAAAAGGATCAAGTGAACAATAGAAAATATGGTTAAACGATTGTATGAATACCTACACATATATATATATATATATATATATATATATACATATATATACAATAATTACAATATATGTATATATACACATAGCTAACTAAATATTTATATGTATTTTTACATATCAAAGAAAATTAAGCTAATATATATATAATAATAACAATATATACGATCTCAATTTCCGTACGAGAAAAGCTGCTAAATAGAATGAGTGAATAATTTTTTGCCAACAAAGATTTCCATATATACATATATATGTAAATAGAAACTAGAATAAAAAGGACAAAAGTAATTATCATATAAATCAGGGTTTAAAAAGATTTTTTTTTTATTTTATTTTTATTTTATTTGTACATGAGCTGTTTTATAAAACATTTGGGGTCACTTCAAAATATGTAGAAATAAATTTCAAGTTGACGTCAAATAATTAAAAATCACATGGTTATTAAGAAAATGAAAAAGAAAATTAAGATATACTTACATACATATATAAAAATATTTTCTTTTTTTTTTATATTAATAATTTCTAGGGACTTAACAAACTATATGCTGTTGGAAAATTTTAATACCGGCGGTATTTTTATTTTATCGAAGATATATTTTTAATTAATTTCAATTTCAATTGTAATCACAAACAATGTATGTATGTAAAATATGTTAACCTAAAATTTGTAATTTACTTAACTATTTTTAGTCGAGTAGTGAACACAAAATGTTTGAGGAAAGCTCGACAAGATGACAAGATAACAATAAAATTGTATTAACATTTCTAGCTATACGTTACTAGTTTTTGTTGTTCGTATTCCTCTTGGGAGGATACAAATGGTTTTTGAATCGTTATGCTGATTCACTGCTTCAAAAAATTTTGTTTCGAACAATTTTGTTAAAAGTGAATTCTTACGATTACGATTCCGTGTTCCAGAACATTGTGTTCCGAACAAAAAAATTTTTGTTTATTTCCATCTGGTAAATTTTTAATTATTAATTAAAAATCAATTATTTAAAATTAAAACAACAAAAAATATTTTTATGCCTGAATGTTTTTTTAAATGTGAAAATGGTCAAAAAAATTAAAAATTCCAGCAAAATAATCATTGTTCCGAAAACTTTAAAGTTAAATCAACTTTTGCTCCGAAGTGAAAAAATATTCTGAACATTTTTGAAAAATGAGAGACCTCAAATCTGGATACAAAAAATATGTGCCCGCATGTGTCGGGAACAATTGTTCTGAAGCAGTGAATCAGACATAAGATTTTCACTATTCAAATCACTATATTTAATCTTCAAATTAAAAAAAGTACGGTATAAATATCTGACCCATTTAAAAACCGTTTTTCATTATTATTCTTTACATTACAGATATTTAAATGGAGACGTGGCGAATTCAAATATTTTTTTAAAGTTTTTTAACTTCAATTTAAACTTTCACCCAATGTATATAAGACATTTTAACATACATAAAAAAGTTTTAAATTATCAAATTTCCGCAGCAAGTCCCCCAATTTAAATTTAATTTATATATTTTTGAATAAATTATTACGTATGAGGTTGTTGTTTAAGATAAATAAATCAATAAAAAACATAGTATCCATGATAAATTGAAATGATGGAAAACAATTCATAACGAAATATTGAATACCATTTTTTATTAAACTTCTTCGAATTTCGAGGAGCGAGCGAAACCTATTGTATATCTTAACTACTTTATTGTTGCTATTTTAATTAGTGATGTTCGTAATATCTATCGTCTAGTAAATGAGATGGAAATTTTATCTCCCATGGGATTTGAATACGAATTTGTTTCATCATTTGATTGTATTTTACTGCTACCATCAATTTAAGGTACCAAGATACGGCACACTTATTTATCGAAAATCATTTATAAAAATTTGTTCTCGCATATTTTAACAATTTTCAAAATCAAAAGATCAGAATCGCAAACTAATGCTTATCTTTTTTTGTTATTTTGTAAATGGTTTGATTGAGAAAAATCGGGTTGAAAATAGTTTTGGAGTGCACATTTATAGATCTACATATATTATTATTTACCAGTCCATACAAAATCTATGGATTATTTTTAAATCGATTACATTTAAAAGAGTTTAAAAGAGAGGGTCTTATACTATGGATTTATATTCAAGAAAGTAGTGCGTTCTTGTGAATAGGGGAATGTAGATACAAAGATCTAATTATTCAAATGTTTTTGAACCTATAATATCTGAAGGCGCTTTAATTTTCTAATTTTTCCGAATGAATTAGAACTCAAATTGTTATCACAAACGAGAGTTAATTTTATTAAATTTATATTCGGGGTAATTTTGTTGTGTGCTTTATATTGCATACTTTTTTATAAATAGTTTAAACGGTAGCAGCGCAGAAAAATTAAACGAAGCAATTTAACGTTGTAAAAACCCAGGTTCAAGTCCTTTAGAATATAAGACTTGTATACTATACAATAGGTTTCATAAAACTAGATAGAATAAGAGCAGAAGAATAAAAACTGCTTTGTGAAAATGTAACAATAAAAGACAGAACTCTGCGGGTACCCAAATAGAAGTAAAAACAAAAAATACCATGGTAATGATATTCGTTCAAAATAGTCTGGTTCTTGCCTTTTCTTTCATTCAAAAATTTGATATAAGTATCATACTTTTATTAATACTGACTACATTCTTCATATTAAATTGATTAGAAAGAACACATCAAAAAGCTAATTCAGCACTCTGTCTAATGAAATATTAATTTTGTTACAATGTTACCTCATCTTAAAATGTGCAATGATATCATTTGGTTTATCATCATTTATGATAGGAGATTTTGTTCATAAAATGAAAAGAAGAATATATTATTTCAATCTAAATTAAATTTAGTTGTAGGAAGTGTATTATCATCGTCAACGTATTTGATTTCTATCTATACATTTAGATATCTATTTCAAAATTATTCCTTGTATCATTGACACAGCCATCTTGATGCTCATCATTTCGTTAAATTTTTATTGAAATTTCAATTAATGGTTTGATTGTTTGGTGACAATAGATATATTATGTGATATTATGTGTAGCAGTGGGGTTGTTTACAAATTTTATTTAACCAATCGTCGGGCCCGAATTAATGGTTTTTACAATTTCTAAACGAAAGTTAGTACCGACAAGACCTATCGTGTAAATTTTTTTTTAATATACTTAAGTATTGTCTGCACCTTTGTAGAGTGAAGTTATAAAATATTTGCTCAAATTGATACAGTTGATTCCCGTTTTTTGTTAAAGTGGTGAAGTTTAAGACAATTATCGAATATTCTAGTTTTACCACATTTAGTTCGGAGAAGGTCTATGACTAGTTTAAATTTGGAGCTTCAACGTCGGCTTGATACATATAAATCTATGAATGAATTAAAGGATAAAACTAATGAAAATCCTGTTTAAAAAAAGGAAAAGTGGCCAGATCTGCATAAACAATATAAAACTGAATAAATATAACTGTCAGAATTGTAAAAATCGGATTTGTTTAGACTATATTTAAGTTTTTTGCAAAGATTGTTGCCATGTCAATTTGTCTATAGATTCTACCTAATATAATACCTTATTATAATCTTTTTTATGTTTTGTTAAGGTTTTTTTTTTATAAATTAATTTACAATTATATTCGGTCTTGTTGCTTTTTGTATAAAATATAATGAAATATTCACATATATTTTTTAAAATATAGAGTTTTTTTTATTAGGCATGTTAAATTAAACATGGTAAAAATTAAAATATAAATAAGAGAGTCATTAAAAAAACCAAAATAAGGAACAAGAACCAATGTATCAATTTGATAAAACGCGTCCGACGAAGGGTTTAAAATACCTAAAATTAAGTTTATTAAAAAAAACTGTCAGCTTTATGCTTAGAGAAAGCCCATCGCGTAGACGAAACGCTAAAGCTTACTATATTTTTTATGACTTTATGAGTAATATATTATAACCCAATGTGGGTCTTAATATTCTAAACTAGAAATATGCTATTTTTGTATTTTTATATTTACATTTATATTTATAATTGAAAAATAGAAAGTGATTGTTAGTATTATGGTATTCACTAACCGCAGTACTGCAAAAGTAAAAGATCCATTTTTGCATACATTCAGTACCGTTATTTTAACTGAATTAAATTTATTTAACTTTAAAAATTGTAAAAATAGTTCATATTATTGTGCTGTGGTCTCAATTATAATATTGCAGTTTTTATTTAAAGTTGGAGACGTTTAACAAACATCAAACACATACATTATTTTGTTGAACAAACTTAATTTGTAACTTACGTATATGAACGAAATGTTTTAGCAGTATTGACAGCACTGTTTGTTTAGGAAAATTTGTTATTATTTTTTAGGCAGATAATATTAAATAAATATATTTTTTTTCATTCACTTCAAAGTTGTTCTTTTCCAGAAATACATCAAAAATAGAAAAGTTACCATAGGCCATTTACACATCAAAATCAAATCACTTTTCAAAGTTGCTCATTCAGTGTCATGGCTAAGCATAAAGAAATACTGTCCTTTTTTTATTAAAATATTCCCTATTTTTTTCTTTGATTAAGCTTTAATTTTTTTGCTCTTATTATTCAACGGTAGTACACATATTGGCCTTGTTCATTTATTTATGTGTATGTGTGAATGCGTGATGTAATAATAATAATTTTGACAAAAAATATTGATCTTGTGTTCATGTACTTGCTGATGTGTA
Source organism: Argyra leucocephala (assembly GCA_963942445.1). NCBI lineage: Eukaryota > Metazoa > Arthropoda > Insecta > Diptera > Dolichopodidae > Argyra > Argyra leucocephala. Next base: position 153,633,064 of record OZ012677.1, on the reverse strand, counting down.
ATGTGATTGTCAATGGAATGTCGAGTTTGCAAAATAAAAATAAGAAAACAATAAAATATATTTTTTTAAATAATATAAGTACAGTTGGTGTTATCTGATTATAACAATCAAAATAGAAAAAAAAATTGAATTTTTCTATTTTGATATTTTTTTAAAGTAAATTGTTGGAAATGATACTAAGCACATATTTTTTAGGTTAATGTTAATATTTGTATAACGCTATCAGAAGAAGCCACAAATCAAGAAGTTAAAAAGTAGGTGTTAACATTTTTTGTATGAAAATTAAATATAATAGTGATTTGGTAGGAATCTATTGATTTGGTAAGCCCGTTAATCAAGAATATAATAGTATTCTATCCTATTTATACTATGTATAAAACTGACAGGATCCAAGGCTCATGTTTAACAAATGAAATTTTGCATATTCACCAAATATTCACCAAACAATCTGCGTCGTGTTGCCTATAAAGTAAATATACCTGGAATAAAATCAGACATATTCGATTTATTCACTTATTTGGTTAAATAACAAAGTTTAGTTCACTAAGCTCGTAGCGTATATATCATACTCTGTGTATTTTTGCACCTTGTTGCAATTATTGTTACTTCGATGATTTAGTCAAAATAAAGCTTCGTTATACACAATATTTTTGTTTTATTTCCTGGAGTTAAAATAAAAATATTATTTTTGTTACTTACTCTGGAGAACATAAAATTGACGATTAGAGAAGCATGGTTCTCTTAAGTCAATCGCGAGCTATACTTAAACTTTGCCCTTGGGCTTTACTTATGATAGTAGCAAAGCATATTTATACAGAAAATTTATGCCGTTTAAATTAGAATATTTATAATAGTAGGAATATTTAGAAAATGAAGATTATCACAGTGATTTGAAAGCGCGTGTGAGATTCTTACTCTCTGACTCAACACCTTTCCCATATACTAAAACAAGTCTATTAATTTTTTTTTTTTTAATTATATTTTATGTGAAAGGCTGTTTGTTCTCTTTGTTCTCTCATACATTGTTTCTAGAGAGGTGGTTCATTGGTATCAAAAACTGGCTCAAAAGTAGAGATGGTATTCGAATATTCGAATATTATTAATTATAATTAATTATATGTTATGTTTTGGGCATCATTTTTGAAAATTTTTCGTAAAATTGTTTAAAATTTTCTATATGCAATATTAAGTAGCTAGTAGGTATACCACATATTTTTTATTTTTGTGTCTTTCATAAAAAAATTAGTTTATACATTTCTTTGTATTTTTATTTATGGTACATGTCTCTAATACATATATTATAAATTTTTTATTTTTGCCCAGGTTATTTAAATTTATGAAAAACTTCGAGAGAAGGTAGGATTGAAAGAATAAAAAATGAGGTAGATGACATAAGATTATATTTCAGGGACTTATTGGGACTAAGACTCGGAATTTAAAAAAATATATTTTACTTGTTTTTTATTCATTAATCGAATTTTGTTTTTCAATATCTTTTATTATATTGTCAAGTTTCCTCTTCACAAATACTTTTACTTTTTATTGAAAACATCGATATTTCGGAACCAAATGGCTTTTTTTATTAATGCTTGTGACTTACTTGTGAAGGAAGCATTTTTCTTTTAAAATATCGATATTGACAATCAAAGTCAATTCATTAATGCTTGGGATGTGAGCAATTAAATTATTAGTGAAAAGAAATTTGAAATCAATTATTAATATATTTTACTTTTATGACAGTAAAACTAACATTACAAATTGATTTAGGTTGTTGTTTTATAACAGTGTACCTAATGATTTTGTTTATACTGTAATTAATGACATTCATCTAATTTTGTGTTTATATTTTACTACTTTTTCAAAATTATTCTATCTTTAATTTTTCATATACATATCATTTCTTGTATTTTGTTTTGTTTAGGCTTTTATTTGCAAGTTCAATTTTCGTTCATCTTTTTCTCTTTTATGCTAATACATTACTGCTGTATAATGAAATTTTCATTTTTTTCTATTAATTACATCTATTTTCGGTCTATTTTTACTATTTTTTTTTTATTATATACTTTATTTTTTTTTTTCTCTTTTGAAATTATCTAATTTATTTTTAGTAATAGGATGTATCAGAATTCAGATGTATTGTAGGACGTTCAATTATTTGTCATTTGAAAAAGGAATAAAAAATGAAATAATGAAATAGATTTGTTAAGTTAAGTTGAGTTTACTATAGACAGGGTGTTATTAGGAATAATCTAGCATAGAAATGATTGGGAAACAAGTTGATGATGGTATAACAAACGATACTTTTTTTTTTGTTTGAAGTCCATTTCATGCGTAATTTTTGGGCTTTAAAAGTTTTTTGTTTTTATTTTTAAATTAAATCACCCTCAAATTGTAGTATACAAGTAATTCTGAATACAAAATTGTATTTCTTTATTTATTACAATTTTGTCCTTTTCTTCATTTCTAATAATTATTTTTCCTAATTTTTCATTTGAATATATATAATAATGTAAGTAATTAGATATTTTTTATGGTTTTAGATTGAAGGCTGATTATTGGATAACATTTTTTTTTTTGTTAATTTTGTGTTCTATTCATTTTATTAAAATTTTTGATTAGAGAATGAATTTCATGATGATGAAAATTTAATTAACAAATTTGCACGTTATTTTTAATTATGCATATATGTATATATATGCATTTTTATATATGTATATGATTAATTTAATATTACAATTATTTTGATTTGAAATCATTATTTAGTAACCTGGGTTTCATTTTGCCATACAATTTTTACTTTAATATAAGTGAGTAGTCCTGAATAAATATATTTGTTATGAATTATTAAGTTATGTATTAATTGAAGCAATGTTGTATCTATTCAACATCGTTGGAACTCAGCATTAGGTTGTTAGCGGTAGTGTTAAACTATCTAGACTCCTGGTTTGATTAGTTTCATAGCTCGTATTTTAAATAATTGAAAAAAAACTCATATGTAAGTTATAAAAAGCAAATGAAATTGCACTTGATAAAACTAATGTGTTATTAAAATTATTTAAATTATAATTTAATTATAATTTAATTATAATTTAATTACTAACTTGTTTTTGCTTTGACTAATTTCTGATTTTTTAATAAATAAATATCCAATGCATTTACTAAATTTTCTTTGGATTTTTATGGAATAATTATACAAAAGTTAGTTTCACCATATTCTATATATTCATATATTCTACCAAAAATTGTATACCTACTAAAATCAATATTTTAAGCTTTAATAATTACTTCTGGAAAATACACAACTTATTTATATATGATAATTTACATAAATTTTGATTAATGACCTATAAATAATTTACAAGAAAATACTTTCACCCTATATTAAGTATAGCAGATTTGAGCCAAACACATCAAGAATACTCCGTTTAGTAGGTATATTCTAATAACATTTTCCTCATCAACGTTGATTGTCTTTTACTAACCCAACTAGATAACTACATATTGCACAATCAATTATAGCAAACTATCATCTGGTGATATACGTCTTATATACACCTGCTCAAAGTAATAACTAATCTGACCGCATAAAATAGTTTTAAAATAGTTTAAAAAACTTATAATAAATTTTAAACTATACTATGATGTCAATTGTTATAAATTGCTAATATGAAAAGTTTGTTATCCTACGACCAAAATCCTGATACTGAACATCCAGATGTTTCTGAAGATTTCTATCATTTCTTTTTAAAAATATTTTTGTGATAAAAAATAAATAAATTAATAAAGTAACTAAAAAACGGTGTAGAGTGATGACCATATGACAAATATGATGACCAGTAACAGAGTTAGTATCAAAAATAGATGGTAATTACATGACATTCTCCAATTAAATTATGTAATGTTACTTTTTTGAACGATAAATGAAATAATTATAATAGCATACATAAGCAACAGTAGACTAATTATTTATGTAATGCTTAAATCATTTGAGAAATCAAACCAAACAGACAGGATAAATAATGAAAATGTCCTGTTTTTCAATTAGGGATAAGAAAAATGAAAGTTGTGTAAAAATATGAAAAAATATATTAAAAATAAAATATAAAATATTTATTATTATTTGTATTTAATGATATATTTATGTATTATGGCTTTGAAGTGTTTGAAGTTTCACAACTTTTCATCGAATATTCGAACAGATGAAATGAATCGTATTTATACGCACGGTTTCAATTTAAAACAACTTTGGCAAGAAAAAATTATTTATTTATTTATTTTACTTTTTATATTCACTTATTTTATTTTATATTATTTTTCGTTTTTTGTTTTTCAGTTTAATTTTGATTTTAAATATTATGTACTCGTATTTACTTTAAAAATCTTCTGAATTTTTTTTCCTATCGAAAATATTTACAAAGAAAAACAAATATTTTTTTTTTTATATTTTTCACGGTAAATTTAATTTTTGCGGTTAGACGTGATATTTATGTTTTTTGATGTTTTATTAACAATAATAGAAAAATGGAAATATTTTCAAAATATGTAGCTATATGTAAAAAAAAGGAACAACAATTATTGTGTATGTATAAATATATATGTATGTAATTTATTTTTCACTGATTGAGGTCATAGTATTGAATTTTTAATTTATGTTAATAATGAAATTATTTTTTATTTAAAAAAAAAAAAATCGCATTAAAAATGTTGGGAAAAAGAATTTTATTTGCATAAAATATTTAAATATTTATTATTTTAGCGTACGTAAATATATCTCAGTAGTACAATATTGCAAATACGTGTTCTGTTCAATATTATTATCAGATTGTTTATATTATATAAATTCAATAAGTTTTAATAGTATTATATGGTGATATATGTATTATTAACCTTTAAGTGGTTTAACAAAATAAAATCCTTTTATTCTCAGTCATCCAAAAAATTTACAAGTGAATAATTCAAGAAAAATGCAGATTTTTGTACATTATTTGAACTTCATTGTAATAGTAATGATTTTTAAATAAATTTAATGAGTTTTTATAAACATCAATGACTAACTGTCATTTTGATCATACTCGTATATAATTTAAGATATAATAAAATGTATTTAACCCTCATCCGACTGAAATATATTTGTATGATATGACGAACACATATTGAAAAAATTAACTTATATGACGAACACATGTTGAAAAAATTAACTATTCCGTAAATTTTAAATGTAATATATTTTTATTTTTTTTTCAAAATTAAACAATAATGAACAACATAATAAACGAAATTTATTTTTCTAACAATAAAAATTATGACAATTCATTAAAAAAGGTGAAGCAAAAATAAATATAATATAATTGAAACAAAAAAATATTCACTTCGTAAACCTGTAAAATAACACATTGTTCCTAATATTTAAAAAAATTAATTGCAGTTCTCGCAAATTATCTGCTTTGTTGAATGATCGCTGCAAACATTTTTTTTTGCAATTTAACACATACTTGCCGCAGTTGTCTGTTTGACACAGATGATAACTGTTTTTTTATTTTATATTTCTAGGGTCTCTGATGGTACTTGAATTCATTATCAGTATGGGCTATTAAAACTTTTGTTGCCAAAACACTACTAGCAATAGGTTGTGTACTCCAATGACTTTCTTCTATTAATAATGAGAATAAACAAGGCTATGAGCAATGAAAGATTGAAAACCCTTAGATCTATACTTGTAAAATAGTTATCGAAAGTTACATTTCTAATGTGAGTGGTAATATGGTTCTGACAATTTTTCATCAATTCGGCTTTTACTCTATTTGGTCCTTCTTTACCAATATCTGGAATTCCTTGAATAGGGTAACTAGTTGTGGAATCATATACACAAAATTTCTTGAGCCCATATTTATCGGTTTTTGACGGGATTTATCTATGACGGAAGATATATTGCAAATTTGTCATGCGCACGATGTTGACTTCTAGTATATTTGGTTCTCAAAACGGATAAATCTTAAAGTTGGCTTAAATTGATCTCGCCGATCTCATTAGTTGCTCTATAAATTGGTGTGTTATAAAAATCATGCCATAAACGGTCAATTGAAACCTTTTACTTTTCTAATGTCCAGCTGTTATCAAGAGCCCAAAAAAGCTGTAATTTGTCTAAGATCAATATCTTTCAATTGTTTTTGTGTACCAAAAATTCTAGTTGCTTCTAAATTTGTATATCTAACTATATGTTCTCGTCATTCATAAATATGTTAATGGTATATTCAAGAGCTTAGCGCTTTCCTGGCCTGCTTTATTTACTGATCCACGAATTATATTACGGTACAGAATTCTAATTAGGTTATTACTTGAACTCCATTCTGTTGAATCAGGGCTTCAATATACTCGCCTTTGGATATCCAGCTTTAGCTGTTCGACCTGCAATTCGTTTTCACTTTGACCAGTTATTAATTCATCATCTAAATCTGAAAAGATGCTTGTATGGTCTGATTCCGAATCTGAATTTGGTATTTCAAATTCATATTCATAATCACTTAATTAATTCAAAGCTACCTCTATTTTTTATGCTTGCCTTTTTTATTCTAAAAATTTTATTATTATTTATTATTAAATACAGAAATGCATAATACAAAAGAAAAGAAAAATATGAAGCAATAATCGCATTTGCAATGAAATATTAATATGTGTCCATTGGACACATTTTAGACGTTTGTGTTGTTATGAAATAAGAATTTTAATTTTTTTTTGGCATTCATAATAAACAAATAATAACATACATATATAAACTTTGAAGATAAATAGACTAACAACAAAATACATGTATACCGCTTTCATTTCAATTGTGATTAAATAGTGGATTTTTCAATTAATTAAGTAATATGTGTCCATTGGACACCTTTCAGTCGGATGAGGGTTAAATAGGTTGAACTGAGTTACTACAGTAAAAAATTTTTTTATTGATAGTTGTTTGAGTAATAATAGTCGATAATATTCATCTACTTAGATAAGTTAAATTAAAAGGAAAATATTCTACAAATTTTACTTACAACGCACGTGTTTTAAAAAAAATTAGAATATTATTATTTATTATTTTTATATAATAATGAGAAATATATCTAGGTTAGAGTGTGTTTATATATGTGGTTGGATAAGCGAAAAAAGTAATACGCAAATAAATGATCACAACCTTTGAATGCGTATGTAAGCTTTAATACAATTATTACCATAACGCCATATAAATATCGTACTGACAACCTGCTTCCAGGTTATAAGGGCTTAAAAAACATCTTATGCAGCTGTCGATACAATGCCTGATATATCAGACCTATTAATACGGACATGGAAAGTTTGTACAGAGATATTCTCACCACGGAGATATGAAAGTCATTGTGTTAGATATTAATAAAGACGTGATAGATATTAATACTGATATGGAAACTCTAGATTTATTATATTCGAGATTTTTGATCCTGATTGTATTAAATTAGAAATATATCATGAAAAGCAAGAATTTGTATTTCACAACTTTCAAAAAAAATTGTATCAATCCAACCAACTTATAACAGTTATCTTTATGAGGAATGTATCCAATGAAAGTAGAAACTGGTTGACTATATTATTATCAAAAATTTCAGAAATCATGGTGCAATTTCCAGGATAAGCCATTTTATAATAGAAATGATTAACGATAAGAATTATAACCTATTTTTAATGGTTTTACATTTCTAGTTTTACAATCAAGATCTCACAAAAGCTTCACTCATTAAAACTTCAACATTAATACTTATTTATACATCCATCCATTTATTTAAATCTGACTTATTTTTTATATTAAACAAAAGAAAAAATAAAAAAAATATAATATAATTTTTTTCTTTTCACAGTCGGTAAGAATGAATAAAATATTTTTTTTTTAATATTATACCATTATCGATGACACTCTTTCCGTATATATCGTTAATCAATGCATTTAGCCAATATAAATATTTTTATAGTAAAATTTATATTGTATTATTATTCTGTGCTTTTAGTATTATTGCTCTTATAATTTAACATAGCTTTAAAATCAGAGCACCATTACAGGGCTTAGTAACCATAAAAATGTGAACAATTCAAACAACAAAATAAGTTGAAAGGTAACTGTGAAACAAATGCTTGTATACGTTATAGTGGTTATAGTGATTTATAATTTTAGATTCAGTTCGTATGAAGAGTATTGGATTCGATTCAAATTGTAAAAAATAAAATAAAGAAAAAACTGAAGGTAAAAAATTTAAATGAGCAAAAAATATTAGTCCTAAGTTGAGTTCGAACGCATTGTTGGGCATAATTTTGGTATACATTTATTAATTATAGCACTTTTTACTTTCAATATGACAATTTACAAACAATATCCCAATTACCAAAACAATTTTTTTTTTCTGATCTTCTCAGTAACTTAGGTAGATAACTGCAATTTTTGCTAAATGAAATGGAATTTTATGAGAAATTTTTAATTAAGTTTGTAGTATAATGAGACCAATTAAATGTGAAAAAAAAAACTGTTATTGTCAGGAACTTGGCCTTCTTAAATAGTATAGTTTGAATTTTAATACCAAATTATACCTTCATCGAATTTTTATAAAAATGTTCATTATTTTAGCAGTAATGAGAAAAAGAAAACCATTCAATTAAACAACTATACCCTGGGCGGGTAATGAGCCCAAAACTTTCTAATTAGTCAAAAAATTGCCAACGTTATATTTAACATCTGCAAAGATGCCGTTATGTTTATTTGACAAAATATTATGTTACGTTTATCTGATAACTTACTAAAATGGGAATTGAATTTGAACAAATATTTCAAAATATTTAAATAACGAAATTAAGTACCTTATTTTGAATGGCAACAATATACAAACGCAATTTTGCTACATTTCTATAATTAAATATATTATATACAGCATTATCTTTTACTATATTGCTCTATATTGATGACAAATTCGATTTCATCATCATCATCATCTGTTGCTTTTATAGCTCGATGTGAGTTTAAATCTCGTTTGCAACTTTCCTCCATCCTACTCTATCTTGTACATTTGTCCTTTATTCTTCATCTCCACTCTTTCGATAGTTGCATCTACCCATTTCGATCTTGGTTTACTTCTTGATTTATTATTGTAAGATACTACGTCTACTGTTCTTTTTGTATCTTTTAAACATTCATCTTGATTACAATATGTCCTGTCCATTTTAGTATTCAACTTCAATCATCTAAACTACACTGAAACCATTCAAAAATCGAATTCCAACCCTTACAGTAACATTAAAAACCAATTATTTCGAAATTTAATTGGTCTCGTAAGCTGGTCGTCTATTTTTACTGGTTATACTGAATTGTAGCAAAAATAATACCAAAATTAATTTCGTTACAAAAAAAAAGGTTTCCGGCTAATATAACACTGATGATAGTCTTATTTATATTTTGTATACATGTATATAACTTGAATGAATAAATACAATTATTATTATTTTAGCATTATATTTTTTTACAATAAAACTTCCGATTTATATTGTATTTAAATTCTATATTTTATTCATGAATTATTATTGAAATTTTTATTATGTATATATTTACTATTATTACTATTTATTATATATATATATAAATATATATTTTACATTTTTATTGTATTGGAAAACAATGTTGCAGTACTCATAGCATATTCAATAAATTGTTGCAAAGAGCAATTTCTCTTATAGATTTAGAGCTATAAAAACAATTCATAATTATATGTATATGTATTTGTATTATGTAGGTATTTACAAAATGTATATATATTTATTTATTGAAACAAATTATGCAAATTTTATGAATTATGAAAATGTATTGTGGAATATTGTAATTAATTATTTATTTAATGTCTGTTTATTTTAAAAATAGGAGTTAAGTAAAAATTAAACAAATATTTTTATAACTTGTTAATGTCTAATATTAGTTGTGGTTATAAACTTATATAAATGCTGTACGTATACAGGATTGGAAGAGTAGTTAATTTTGAATTCAAAAAATTCTAAATTACGGAATTTCGATTTATCAAATTTTGAAAAAGGCATTTTTTAAGGCTTTAAATCAGTTTGAAATCAAAGTTTTGTAATTTAAAACTTCTTGATTTGATAATTTTGGAACAATCGCTACAGGATATTTAAGTACAAACAATAACTTACAATAAGTAAATGTTTTTTTTTCAATTTCAACCAAAGTTATGGAACACAAAGTATAATTGAGGAGAAAATTTTATGAGAAATATCTTGAGAGCAAAGGCATAATCTCTGACATACAATTTGATTTTTGGATCGCATCGGTCTACATTATATAACTTGACTTTGTCAAAAAGCTCTTGCTTAAATAATAATTGTGGTGAAAGTGATATTATTGCTTTAGATATTTCGAAAGTTTTTGTTTAAGTGTGGCACACAAGTTACTGGATATACTGTTACTGGTTACTGGAATAACTGGATATGTGCGCAGGATATTTTCATGTCTTAATAGACATCTGGAAAATTTCATATAAATGCTGGTGTTCCACAAGAACCTCTCCTTTCTCTTACTCTATTTTTGATTTTTATCAATCATTTACTTCAAACATACTTTAATACAACCAATATTGTTTGGTATACTTACAATACTTTGGTCTTCTCTTTAAACAAAAACAGAAGTTGGCAATAGAACACAAAAAAATTATTTCTATGATTAACCATGATTTGATATGATTAACTAGATATTGATATGATTAACCAGATAAAACTGTTGACTGGTAAAGAAAACATAGTTGATCCAACTAGTTTAAAACTTAAAATTGTCTTGATGTGAATGAGCCCCATCTCTCTTTACAAGATGTTCATTTATAACAAACGGATAGCCTCAGCATTTTAGGAATATATTATTATTTAGGTATATTAATATATAAAAAAATAAAACACAAAAAAAATATCTATTAAAACCTATCTAAATATTGTTTTCTAAATTTTAAGTTTTAGAACTAATTCTGTGTAAATTGTTTGTCTGTATTAGTCTTTATGATGGCCTTCAATTTGGTTAAATGTTCTTGATATGTAATGGATCTGTCTTTTTAAAGAATTTCCTTCAGTTTGACAAAAGTTTCATTAAAGTTTTGGTTAATTTTTACTTGAGAGTTTATATTTGTTATAGAGTTACTAGGGGCTCCTGTTGAGTAATTATATTTCAAGTTGAAATCAAATTTGAAGTTTTTAAAAAAACAGTAATTTACGCACTGACATAGACTTCGCACGATATAGCAGAAACTACTCGTGTTTAATAAAAAGTTTTGTGGTTAGTAAGTTTTATTTAGGACACATAAATACACGTCTTTCATATACTGCTACGTTTCCGATATATTCCTTATATAGTAAGTGGCATTTAGTGGATAAAATTACTAAAAATAAAAAAATTTGTCATTAAAGAGGTCTATATAATACATAATTTTAATAATAACTACATTATTACTACAAATAACCAAAATTTAAAAACAGTTACTTAAAAAGATAAAAATGAAGAATTCAAGTGAAGTTTTATTGTTGTTTTTATATTTTTTATTTTAGATGTATGTATTTGTTTTTATTTGACATTTATACAATGTAATTATATTCACTGCAAGTAATTATAATAACTTATTTGTTTGTTTCTGTTTTTTATTTTAATAAGAGCTCACTATACATAATGTATTTGCTAAATAATAAAATCATATGAGTAAAAAAATTTCAACTGTGTGCGCATTATTGTTTTATATACAACTTATTTATTATATTAGAAGTTCATTAAGGAAAATCGAAATAAAATGAAAAGGTGTCTACTGCGCAGGTCCTTAAATGCTTGTCAATTATAATTATAGATGATTGTTGATATTACTCATATATTAAGGTAGTTTTCTATTTACTGTCTGTCTAAGTCGTCCATGGTTTCATATAACCATTTATATATTGTCCCAATAATATTTAACTTTATCCTCGTTTATGTTTGTATGGTATTAGTGTTTGTATTTTATTTCTGATTGTTTTTATTTTGTATTCCAATGCAGCTGTTTTGTCCTGTAAGTCTGATTGTTTAATATTGTCCTCTAAAAGTATTTACAATTTAATTTATGTCATTAGGATTAATTATGTGAAGTATTGTGTCATATGTTTTTATAATGTCAACTTCGTCTAGTTTGATTTCGGAAAAACTGAGATTTCCATCAATTTTGTCCACTGTTAGATGAGCCTAAGTTATCGTTAGAATTGTTGTCATTATGATGATTTTGAGGCATAATTTAACCGTACTAATTTGAGCTGAGAATTCTTCTGCATACAGTTGGTGGTAAATTCCCTTTACTCCAAATGCATTTATTAATGCCGTTTTAATTTGGATCGAATGTTTTCCCTAATGTTCTTATTACTTCAAGTGCTGGTCGTTGTATCTTATTTATTATGATACGTTGAAATATATAATGTCTGATAGTTGGGTGTTGGTCCAGTAGAGGTATTAGTGTATTAACCTCTCTCAGGAACGATGTGAGTGCATAGTTTTGGTTACCATTAAATTAATGGACTCTCTAACATTCTTTCATTATATCATTTTGGAAAAGAATGTTGGAGTTACACTATTTTCACGATGTTTTCATTACTGTTTATTTTGTTGGTTGTTGTATTTGTATCACTTGATAAATTTTTATGAATGTAATATACATAGGTCCTGTTTTACACTTTTATTAAAGTTATTTTTTTTATTATTTTGGGCATATAACGGTTTTTGTTTTATTGTATATTTATCTACAATCCTTATATTTAACTTACACCAATTAAAAAAAATATTATTATACATATAAATATTTTTTTTTATATAGTTATGATTTTAATTTATATAAATATTTTGTTTTATAAGTTTTAATTAATTAACATTTTTTTTGTATATTTTCAGGTATGTTTAAATTTTTGTTTAAATTTTCACGGTTTGAAAAGGTTGGTATGTTATAATTAATTCGGTTCGATCACTGAGTTTTCATACGTTAGACGAGAATGCTATCGACTGCGCCAATTACGAATCTATATTGCTTCAGCTATATATAGCAAAATTATAGTAATATAGTTATTTGATATTTGTAATTTATCCAGTTATTTGATTAATTTTATTATTATAATACATTATAATAATTTATATAAATTACCATTAATATACAAATGACATTAATAACAGCTTTTTATTTGCTTTTGCAGTTATTTGCAAACGCACACAAATTTGGTTGATAAGTTAAATAAATTATTTAAATAAATAATTGCATTTATGCTGAATTACGTCTTTGACTTTTATATAATTTAATTTATAATATTATGGAATGTCTAAAATGACAAGGTTTGACGGAAAGAGGAGCGTTAGGGCTATTTATGTCAATATACAGCTATCTGCACAACTTTGTAACTCGTTTAATATCTATAATCGTTTATTCATCTCGAAATGGAATACAATTCACATACTTGGGCTGACACTTTCCTCACAGGGTTTTCTTATTGACGATTCAAATATAACTTCATCCCTTGGATATCGATGTATAGTTGGGGTACTTTCTCTATTTTATAGATCATTCGTAACTGGTGGCATATGCTTAGCAGTAATCAAAGCACTACTTCTCTGTTAAATAATTTCAACATGAAACCAGTGCCCTATACACTGCTGAAATTCCCAAATGACATAAAATGGGTTTTCTTTCTACCCTATTTTATTCTAAAAGGTAATATTCTAACGCTTTGACTGGTAATATAAAAAACATTATTTGATTATTGTGATGTACACAGAGATTTAGTATTCTAACAGATTCGAACGATTCTAACGAATTAAAAGTTTTAGGCTTATAATTTTCAAATTGAAAACCAAATATATTCGAATTAGACCTATCTTAAACATCTAGACACTTTATATGATTTAAATCACGACAGGTCTATTGAGTTGTAATATGTGAATTACCAACAATATAGTTTCAAGCAAACGGATTCAGAGTTCTAAATTTGCTCATGTGAGCTCTCTAAATTGGATCACAAAATTTTAAGTTGTATTTGATTGTTATTTATTGGAATAATTTCGAAAATTCAAAGGGTTTACATTTTTTTTTTAGAATATCATTATTAAATAGCTTATAAATCCATTAGAAGCCCTGTAATAAAACTGCATAAAACTGACTCACTATTAATAAAATTGTATTTAGATTGCAGATTTTCCAGCTTACCCTAAATATATTCAGATCTTTTATCTCTTACTGCAAATTATGTTTTTCGAGAACGTTATAAAACTTATTAACTGGAATTACTTGATACTTTATTACTTGATAAGTAGTCGTTTGCAATAACAACACCAAAAAATCTTTCAATTTACAAATAGACTTAATGTAAGTCTTGTAAAAACTTTTTCAGTTTTGATTTACAAAAAAAAAAAAAAACAATATTTTTACAAGGACTTTTAAGATAAGTAAGTTTTTTTTTCTCCAACATTCTAATATATCGTTATCTCTTTCGAGTTTTTAAAAAATATTATTTTGTCAAGATTGGAATACAAAATGACAGTTAGGAAAACGTGTCAAATTTTATAGGATATTAAAATATACTTTTTTCTTGATACAAAAAAAAAAACCTGACTAAAAACGGATGAGAAAATCGGAATAGGGATTTCAAATATTATGTTATTCTTTTCAAATATCATTGTTCTATACATATGTGTATGTATTGTATATGTATGCATATATATAACTACTTTTGTGAACTCCAGAAATTCCTTTTGAATTTTAATGAATATTCTTTCGTTTTTTATTATATTTGAAAATTCAAAACGAGAATAGAAATGAAACTGAAATATTCAACAAGAACAATTTCGAATCATGTTTTGGGACTATACCCAAAGTTCACAAAACAAAAACAAACTACTTTTTTTATTTTATTATTATTATTTATTTATTTATTTGTTTTGTTTTTGTTTTTGTTTTTTTTTTTTAAATTGAATAACCGTATTTCGATACCACCTATTATAAATAAGGGTAAGGGAAAACTATAAAGAAACTTGATATGAATATTAAATTATTAAGTTTAGTTTTTGTTTTGAGTGTAGATAGTGTGAAATTCCATTTTATGGTATATATTTTAAATTTAATTTATAATAAATTAAATTATCGAAAAAAGAAATTTTCCAAATTCATTTCGAAAACTTCTTAATTCATTTTTCGTTTTTGAATATTTTTAATTTTACTTTGTTTTATTTTTGAAAAGTATTAATAATATGTTCTCTTTAAAATCAAAATTATTGAGGCAAATAAAAATTGTATTCTGTTTTTGAAAATCAGTTAATCATAAAGTTTTTTGTGAAAAATACAAGTTTGTCTAAAAATAAATGTTATAGACATTGTATCTTAATTTAATTAAATTTGAAAAATGTATATTGAATTGCAATTCTATAAAATTGTAAAAGGTAGTCTAAAAAATAAATGAAATTAAATGGGAGGAAATCATTACTTGCTTGTAATACTGTGAGTTATATTTTGTTTAGGGTGGTCCAATTTGACTTGAAAAACTTTTAAGGAGCGATTATTGTTGAAGTATTTTAGTTAAAAAAATGTTCTAAAGGGGATGTATTATTAAATTTGATCTGGGCAATGTTGGGTGCTTTTCAAGGATGTTCAGTTAGAATGTTAAAAGTTAAGATGGTTGAAAAGAATCGAGGTATTATTAAAATAATTTTTATTAGTATGTGGGTAACTGTCCCATACTGCCCGTACATGTCAGTTGTTAACCACAGTCCCAACACTACCCACACGTGTGGAATTTGATTGTCAAATAAAACATAGCTTACAAAAAGGAATTGTCAAGAGAAGAAACATTTGTTGGGTTATTAAGCATTTCTGTTATTTCTTAATGTAAAAAAAATTTTTGTAAAAAATTAAATTTTTAAGTATTTAAGATTTATTGAATTATGCAACACACACATAAACGACCATAATTACCACAAGTACATAGCTATATAATTTGATATCTGTGAGTCTTTTTTTTTTATATATTTAACTTAATTTAGATTTATATTTTATGAAATTTATATTTTAAAAAAATTATTAGAGCCAACATTGGCCGAATTTTTAATATTTCTGTAAGTTGAATTCATTCAAATTTTTAAATTTAAGTGTTAGGTTATATTTTCTATTCATACTCTTTATATACAATTTTAGAGGCTCACAAAAATTTTTTTTTTTGTATTGAACAATATGCAATTTATTGAATACACAAACCAAAAACATATTCCAATAAATGTTAACAAATTAACGTGTTGGACAAAATCACTTTAGTTAATTTTTATGATTATGTATAATATTACCAGACAACTCATATACAGACTACATTAGAAATTGGAGTATTTTCTATTTTATATTCAAGAAGCATAACTTCACTTTATGTATTCATAGTTGGTTTTTGATCTCTCTCCCATTTTTTTTGTTCAAAACGTTCTATTTTAGGTGAATTTTGATTGAATTGAAAATAAAAACTATGCATTTTGTTTTATGTTCTTGACAGTAACTAAGGTAGAATCACATTTTTTTGCTTAATTAAATACGGTACTGCAAGTTTATACTACAATATCTACAATGTTTTTCGAGCTTTTATTTATCAAATTACGGAGTTGATAAGATTACTGGCTCATTAAATGTGGGTAGCTACTCCTATTGTCAGAAACTAAGTCTTCCCTAAATAGAATAGTTCCATTTTATTTAAGTTGTTACTAGATTATACTCTCAGTTATTATTTTTTTTTGTCGTTTATTTTATCCTAATGGCAATGGTCCTAAATCTAATCTTCTTTGAGATTGCGCGATACTTTGGTAAATAAAAAAATTATTCATACATCACAGTCCAATTTTTTTTTTATTTTATATTACTTCCACTATTAAATTAATTATTTATACATTATTATATATGTGGGTAACTGTCCCATACTGCCCGTACATGTCAGTTGTTAACCACAGTCCCAACACTACCCACACGTGTGGAATTTGATTGTCAAATAAAACACAGCTTACAAAAAGGAATTGTCAAGAGAAGAAACATTTGTTGGGTTATTAAGCATTTCTGTTGATGAATTTGATCTGAGATATAACATAAAAGATGATAATCTTTTAAGAGGAAAAGGAGAAAGTTTGTTTGTTTGTTTGTGTATCCGCTAATACAAGTTTACAGTTTTAAAGATTAAGAGAGTTCTTTAGAGACATTTTGCACAGCTATTCATGCACAATTCAGCTATTGCTACGTGGAATTTGTTTGATCTACGTAGCACTACATCCGATAACAACCTCCGATTGCGTTTTCCGCTATTGATTGTAGCACTACTTTATAAAGGGTATATATTCAACCTGTAGCAATCTTGCTGACTAAGACCTCTTAGAAGTGCACACATCTAAAAACTATCTAACAAATGTTGTAATAAATATTTTAAAAAACAAAATAATCGTTTTATTAATTATTTCATTACCATCAACCATAAACTATTTACTATATCGGTAAAGGGATATGACATTATGAAACTTTAAATATAAAAATAATTTGGAAGCTCGAAGGTATCATCGAATCAATCATAAAAGTTAATTTTTGTTCGAAATATTTCAATTTAGGTTTTTAAACATTTCAGTTCATGCGTTTTCAGCAATACTATTTTCAAGTGAATAATAATTAACACAAAATTCATCGTACGTTTTCTATGAAAAGTCCCATTGTCTTAAATACAATTTTGATAAAAAAAACTAGCCTGTTAAAATAATATTTTTCTATTTTGAATCGGTTTATATCACTTTAATAAATTGACTCAAATTTTTTAGCTTGTATCTGAATTTTTTGAGTGTGTCCGAATTCATTCTTCTCAAGTATAATAGTGTATTTTAGTTTTAACATTTTATTTCTCATACTTCTGATTAATTTTTTATTTTTTTATTATAATTTAATTTTTTAAAGAAATGTTTTCATAATTAACCAATTTCAAATTAAATTTATAACTGATTTATTATCTATCAGCGGTTTTTTGTATTCTTTTAAATTATAATTTTTTTAAAATGTAAACTGGAATTTCCTTAACATTAATTCTATTTTACTGAATTTATTGAATATAAAAAAAAAATTACCAAAAAAAATTATTAAAAATTCTAAATTTAATAATAAATTAATAATTAAAAGTAAAAAAAAAACCTTAAAATTCCAATTAAAATTCATAAATAAAACATAGAGAAACAAAACAAAAAACAAAAACAATTTTTTTTTAAAATTTTAATTAAAATATTATTCATTGGCCAATTTATTACAATTTTCGCACGGTATCATGTAATAAAGCCTTATGAAATAAAACCATACTATATAGAGTCATAATAATATATTTATTTTTTAGAATGACTTAATTTTTCATTCCATTGAATAATAAAACCATATTCGATAAATTTCTGGATTCCATAATATTTTCAGTTATATAAAAATTAAGATTTGTGTAAGCAGGTGATTTTTAATCATTAACTTGGTTTCGTAACGGTACACAATATTGCATTTTAAAATCTTGTTACTATTGCTGGATGGACAATATGACAATTCATTTTTATGCGTGGCCGCTGTTGACCAATTTATGTTACTTATGTTTAAGTTAAGTTTTAAACTTACAATTATTATAATTTAAAAATATTACAAATGTAGGAGTTTTGTTTTTATTTGAATTTAAATAAAAATAAAAATAAAAAAAATAAGAAAAAAACATTATTGAAGTTTGTATAATTATTGTATAATTTCCTTTAGCTTCATATTAATCATCAATAATGTACCATGTATTTAAAGTTTAAAATATTACAGCTGTAAAGAGAATATCTCTAAACTCTGATGTACATCTAAAAAAAATGTATCATGCAGGAAATAAAGGAATGTTACTTCGTTAGTTAGTTCGATTGTTTTTTTCTTTTAACAGTATAATTATTTATACAACAATTTTTTAAAGGAAAATGGATGAATAAAAACCTTGTGCCATTTGTGCTATATTCACATTAAATTCAAAAATAAAGCCAAATATGGATATCGCATTATTTCTCAATGGAATGAAAAATAAAACTATTATAATTGAAGGTTAGTTAAGCTTTAGGTTAGATTTAAATTAAGTTTTATATTAGCATAAAAATAATTACATAATTAAAGGTTTTTACCTGCCATTTTGTCCTTTACAAATATAATATATTCTAATTAAGTGAGGTTAGTCTAAATGAGTACAAATTAAAGGTGTAAATATTCTAGTAATATAAGTTCTTAAAATATATAAAATTTAACATATTGTACAAATACATTAAGGCAATAAAAATAAATTAATAATATAATAAAACAATTATTATGACTTTATTTCTTATGACTTTATTACATGACAACTTTATAACACCTATAAAAACATTTCACATAGAAACACACTCTCTATGAATGAATTATTATAAATTGAAAACAGTGTTTGAACAGGTGTTGTGTCCATTCTGTTCTTATGAAATATTAATTAGTTTGATAATTGTTTTTAAAATCATTGTTGCAATATAATAATGTGTCCGTGTTATCTGAATGAAAATAGATTGAGGTCAAATTATTACTAGAGTAGGTATACAAAATCATGAAAAGCCAGATATTATCCTGGCAGCAAAATGAACAAAAGTAAATATTTTGAATTTGTAATTAGAAGTAAATTTAGTTGATGAAAATAATTGTAATATAAAAAAAGTGTGTAACAAATTTAAAAATAAATCAACTTAAAGAGTTGATATTATGATCACTTCAAAAAGCTTATAATGCCAACTGATTAAATTGAAATTTGAAATTTGAAAAAAAGTATGGTGTTAATATAAATGGTTTACCAATTCACATTATGCATTTTCGGCTTTTCTGAGGGAAATGTTGTATCGACGTAGGGGTAGGACCTAATGACCATATCCCAAAAATAGTTAGAATTGCTAGTTTTCCAAAAATATATATCTTTAGTGGCGCATCTTATCATTTAAGGACGAAAGGGACATTTGAAAGTATCCTTGATGTTTTGATCTTAAGTAGGTTAACGAAAATTATTAAGTTAATTTAACTACGGCTATTCAGGCCTATTTTTATATATACATATTTACTAATACCAAATAAATACTTAATTTAGTTATAATGATTATTTAATGACAAGGAATTAATAATTACGTATTAATTACTTGTACTTTAGTTCAAATGATAACCTACTTATACCTGTATAGTTTAGTTAGAGGTGGTTGTGAAGGGTTATTATAATACTCAATTTTCATCATTCTACTTCTTTTCATTATTTAATTTTAGAAATGAAAAATGATGTAAGAGACTAGAAGTTATTGATTGATTATATTTAGGATTTTGAATTTTTTTCTCTACATTATAAATATAGAAACATTTAATTTAAAATGAATACTGTTAACGATTTAATGTCTATTAACGATAAACCAAAGGTTATTTAAAATTGATTAACATTCACAAAGTGAAATTTATATTATCTAGTTTAACATAAAATATTTTGATCCATTGTAGTTGTATACACACCAAAAATATTTCAAACTTAATGGCAATTTAAATAAGATTTTCAAGATGTTGTTAAAATATTTAACGAAGTTCAAATTCCATTAAAAATATAGTTAAGAATAATATACTAAATCACTAAACACTTTAATTTTATTTATTTAAATTTAAATTCTCATAAATATTATTTACAAAAGTATATCATTCAACTATAATTCGAATAAACTAAAAAATACTTTTTTTTTATATTTTGTTTCCATTTAAATTATTTCAAAAATCTTTTTAGGGCTATATACCATTAATCGGATAAGTAAAATATATAAAATTTTTTCGATTATATCGCATAAGCAAAAGAAAATTTGCTCGATTAAATCGAAAATAATGACTTAGGTAATAAATTTTTAGAGACTAAATTCTAATTTTTTATTTTAACAATGTGAGAAGTTCATAAATTGTCTAGAACAGAACCTGCCTGTTCCATACAGAGAAAAAAAAAACAATAAAAATTACAATAATAATTCAACGTCTCTATATCATTAAACCAGACTCGTTAGGGATGGTTTTACTTTTTCTTGTGTTTGTTTCCAATCAAATAATCATTTATTCGTTGTGTATATACGTACTACGTACATACTTACATTTATGTAACTTGTCATTAAACATATTTTTTTTTGTGAAACTGAAATAAGAAATGGTAATTTCAAAAGTAAAATACGAAATTTTTGTTGTTATTGTTGTTGCTTTTTTTTTTAAATTAAGTGTCTTGAATCATCTCATACAATTGTAAATAATTTTATTTATCATTATTTTTTTTTGCTTTATGTACAAACATATATTTAGTCTGTTTAGGGACATTTAGTAGAGCTGATTTTTCGTTTCTAATATTCGAATATTTTTTTGTGTAGTCAAAATATGATCCATCTTTGTAATAAGGATAATTACACATAATTTATTATTGTGTACTTATAAAATATCACATTATACCTATTTTTGTATTTTATTCATATATAACTCACACCACAAATTTGTTAGATCTACCGAACACATGTAAAAGTCTTTTAAAAATAAATTGTAAGCCTAATAACGCATGGAGCACGCTTATAACCCCTTGATTAGAATGAACACAGCCATCATGCAGTCATCCAGTTACAAACTGTCAAAAACCGAGCTATCAAATTTCATTGAACGTAATGTGTTAAGTGAGCTTGATGGTTTTACGAAAAATATATTTAAAATTTTAAGTTTATATGTGATAAAAAATATTTCTAAATTTTATTTTACAAAAATTCCGGCATATTTGCTGTAACCAAAACTTGAAATTGATACATTTTTCTCATTTAACACAAACAATAATAAACATATTTTTTTAGGAAATGACAAAATTTAATTCTCAAGTCTTTCGTTAAGGTTAAAAATGAACCTGTTTTTCTGTGGTGGCTGCAGTGACTACTTTGGTGGTTATACTCTCATGCTGTGCATTTGTATTGAGTTTCATATTTTTTTTTATAAACAGTCAGAGCGTTACCGCTTGGTTGGGATACGATTAATTAGGGAGAAAAAGGGAAATTGATTAGTATTAGGAAGTTGAAGAAAAAAGGTATTAATATTCTTGAAGCGCGAACTATGAACGAATTTCCATAACCTATTTAATGCCATCTTAGGATTTCCTACAGTGTAAAATAGAGCATTTGCGGCTTCTCTTGTTTCGCGTTGGAATTGTTTAAGGCAAGGAAGCAATGTTTTGACCTCTATTTCTGCCACGACTGCATTCATTTAACAGCCAACTGGCATGTTTGAGACATATGATAACAATGATCTTTTTTTTCTTTTTCATTTACCAATGCAAACTAACAATATTTAATAAATACAATGTGATCTTCAAGTACAAGTACAAATATGTACACGGTTAGAAATTTGAAATTTATATGATTTTTAAATTGTTATTTTAATCCTTTCGAGTGTAGTAGAGTTATTTTTATCCTTTCAAGTAGAGTGATACTTCGCCAGTTATTGCAATTATTTAGGTTACCTTTTTTAGGTATTTGACAATAACTCCTTCCTTCCATTCGCTTGAATATTTTCCTCATTCCCATATAACCTGGAACAAAGGTAACAAAATATCGGCTGATACATCTGGATCAGCTTTTAGGAATTCGGCGGGTATCTCATCTACTTCTGCTGCTTTGTTGTTTTTTAAAAGAAGAATTGCTGATTTTATCTTGATTCTACTTGGGGCTCCCACATCGATACCCAAAAATGATCTGCGCATTGTTGGCATAGGAGAGCTTGTGGCGACACGTTTTTCTACAAATTGCTATTTTAACAATCTGCAGAAATGCTCCCACTATCTTTGCAGTTGATCATTCATAGATACCAACCGCCTTTCTTCCACTCTCGTCCAAGATTGTTTGATGCTCTTTACTATTCCGCTTGGCAATTTGGTTTGTAATCTTGTAAAGAGTTTTGACATTTCATCTGTTAGCAGCACTCTCAGCTTCCTCTGAAAGGTCTTCTATTTTTTCCGTTTGTCACATACTTCACTCTATATTGCAAACGGAATTCTTATTTTTTATGCTGATTCGATTCGGCATTAATTTTCCTCTTTAAGGAACTGCTTTTGGCAATTTTATCGCATGAGGTTTGTCATATCCATAGATCTCTTTGGGTAGATAGTGAAGTTACCCTTTTGGATCCGGATTCTATAAATGCTTTTAGAGATTGATAAAGTTCAGCGAATTTTTGGATGTAGAAGCTTTGGGAAAGCTTTTGGAAGCACCAACAACAAATGTTGGATATTAAACATTAAACATATATGTTTATTTATATTGTGCCCGTTGGAGTGTCTGCAGACGGTCCTCAACTTTTTTTTTTGTAAATTTTTTTAATTGTTTGTAAGTAGAAGCTTTTAAAAATAAGTAACTTGTGGGCGGATTCATTGTCTGATAAATACAGGTTTAAACAGAATAAATTCTATATTCACGAATATATTCTTGAGGTTGGATTGAACCCTAAATTAAGTTTAAAATGATAAAAGGGAAAAACACAACCATATTTTACCTGCACTTAAATTTTATTTACGTCGATGAAATTTGTTTTTCCAAAAATTTATTTAAAAAACACAGTAAGCCAAGCAATTTTTTTTTTATTCGCATATTTTATTTATCTTTACAAGTCAGTTTTGGTTAATACCTCGTTTTGTTTGTTTAACGCGTGAAATCCAAATCGGAGAATTGGTGTAAAAAAAACGTCACTTCTGTGAATATGTTATTTTTTCTTAGAAGATTTTTTACGTTACGTCTGTAAATATGTAAGTATTTTAAAGAGAAAATTTACGTCATGTCCGTGTTTATGTGATTTTTGTTTTAAGTGCAGTGATATTTTACTTTTTAATTTGATTTTAAGGATAATATTTGGCCTTATTTTTTAACATAGAATCTCAATACTTTCCTATTTTTTAACATAGACTCCAAATTTTCAATAAACAATTTCGGAAATTTTTGGGCTTAAAAAATCGATTTGCGGTCCTTCCCGGAAGTTGAAAATATCGCCAATCGATAGAGCACCCTCGATTTAGATAATAATTTTTTTTTAAATTCTAAAATAACGCCTTCTTCCCCTCTTACAAAGCTTATAAGCATGCTGTGGAAGAGCCGGTATAATTTACAGCTATTTAAAACTATTTTAGTTTTTAAAATAAAGGAAAATCTTTTAATTTTAGATTTTTACTTTTTTTTTAAACAAAACTAATTTTTAATTTGATTTACAGAGGTGACTAAAATTTACGTACAGAGGTAAAAATTACGATCTCTGTGTTTAAGTAACTTTTTTTAGGTTCGATTAAAACTCTCGAAGTTTTGTCAGGATTGCGTTTTTTATTTTTTTTATTTTCTGTTTTAAATAATTTAAAGTTTTAATTTTTTATATATTGGTAAAACTTTTGTGTTTTGTTAAATCATGTATGCTAAAAATCATTTTGAATAAGATGCTAAAACTTTCGGATGCTTGTCATAAAAAAATATTTAATTTTTGTTGTTTTACTAAAAAATGTAAAATTTTAATGTTAGTAAACTTTTTTTAATAAAATTTTTAAACTCCTACTTAGTTTTTGGATTAATTAGCTTAACTGATAGTTCCAAAACAACACAACAGAAAAATGGTGTAAAATTTACGTCACATCTGTGATAGTGTGATTGTTTTTCACCTCCGTGATTAAAGGCTTAGATTACAACGTGTTATAAGAAAATTTTCCATAATAGTGACTTAAAGCTTAATGTAAATGATATAACAGTATATGAATTTGATTACTTACAGGATAAATTATTTTTTTTAATTTTTGATTGAAGTGTTTTTTTCAAACGGCAACATTTGAATTACATATAAAACAATCGATTGAAATTGACAACCAAAATACATCTAAACTAATGAAGCAATTAAATTCACGCTTGTCTTTAAATATTAAATAATTTTTTTCATTTAAGTAACTTATCCTATAACTAGTTGGATTAACGTCTTTTAAACTGTTATTCTTTTATTGTTTTAATCTACAAATTGTCATTTATTTTGTTTTCTTTCAATATTCGATGACAATTTCAATTCATTTTTGTTTTAAATTTTTTTTTTTTTTTTTTTATATTATTTTTAAAATTTTATTCCCAAAATGGAATTACTGTCAGACATAAAGCAGACAATAAACCCAAATACATAAATAAATATTCGATTGCTATTAAAGGACACAAAGTAAACTTTTATGTTTTTATTTCTTAAAAAGATAAAACTAAAAAGGAATTCAATAATAATTATTATTTTTATTTTACAATTGTAAAGGATATAAAATTTAAAATTTTTTGTTTGTATTTAAAAAAATAAAAATAAAAATAAAAAAAAAAATATGAATTGTAATTGTGTTTCAAAATATTCCCAAGGGTGCAATTGATTTTATTATATTACAATCCACCATTGGTCAGTAATAAAATTAAAAGGTTATGATAGACGAGATTGTTTTGAAAATTTTTGCACAACATGACTTCTAAATACATACGGAAGTATATCGTTTAGCTGTAGTCTTCCGTTTTCTTTCTATGGTGTTAAATTCCGAGATAGGAACTACTTATTTCATATTTGTATATTATACGTATACATTATTATGTCAATAATAATAATTTATTTTATTCTTTGGAATTAAGACTGCGAACTTTAAAAATATTTTATTGTTGCATTAAAACTGCAAATTTAATTTTATGTTCTTCTTGTATTTTTTATTAAGAAGGTGGTAGAATGTACATTTCATTATTTGGTTAAAATCATCGGAAGAAATTATTATCGTCAGATTTTTAATTTAATTCAGAATTGATTTTATTGTCAATAATATCAATTTTAATGCAATTAGGTATTTTAGGAGAGGTTGAAAAAGCTCCTGATTTATTTATAAAATCATAATTATTATTTTAGATTATGTAAAAAAATATTTTTGTAAATTTAAATTTATTTTAGCTGTTGATATATGACAATTTTTATATTTACTTTCTTTTATTATAGCACAAATCATATTTTGTTCTTATCTGTGCTCGTGCACCGTGTTTTTGTTCACATGGCAGCTACTCTCAATATGTTATACATATTAAGTAACTGCCACATCATCGCCAAACCATCTAAATCTAGATCGTCCTGTTTGTTTTAACTTGTTCTATTTTTAAATTCGATAGGTACATTCAAAAAAAAATATCTTAAAAATTAGAATCCAAAATATTAAAATGATTCAGGAATATACAAACAAAAGTAGTTAACAATATATAAATTATTCAAATATTATACGTTTAAACTAAAAAACAAATTCAATATAAAATATAACAATTAAAAATAGAAAATAAAATTTTAAGTGTAATAAAGAGGGAATAGTTATAGGAATTTGATTATAAATTTAATATTTATAATGCTTAGTTCACTGATTCAGAACATTTTTCAGTTTTTTTTTTTTTTGTTTATGCTTTGTAAATGTGAGAAATGTCAACAAAATTAAAAATGACAGCAAAAAAAAATTGTTCCGAACACAAAGTTAAAGTTAAATCAACTCTTGTTCCGGAGAGAAAACACTGTTCCGAACATTTTTCAAAATTGAGAGAATTCAAATTTTCATACAAAACATATGCGCGCATGGGTTCGGAACATACGTTCTGAATCAGTGAACTTATTCTGGGAGTATTAATCTATACTTACTAAAGGGCAAGTTTGTTTGTTCGCTTTACACGCCCACAGTTTTAAAGATAGAGTTCTGCAATTTTGCATGGTAATATGATCAAAAATGAAACCAGTACTTTACAAAGTTATCAAATGACAGGATCTGAAAGTTTACACTCTTTAAAAAATACAGTTTTTATGATAAAACTTCGTGACTATATTAATATCTTTATTATGAAGAGCTTTACATGATTCGATTAAGAACCGCAAAATTTTTAATCGATTTATTTAAAAACTTATGTTCTAACCCTATATTCTACACATTAGCTAAAATTTTATTCGGCCGTTTAAGCTTTACACGTTAATTCTAAATTGAATTAATTTTGGGTGTAAAATAGTTTGTGATTGAAAAAATAAAAAAGTATTAGAAAAATGTTCAGGCAAAAATATTTGTTTTAAAAAAATATGCAAATTATTCTGAATCAAAGTGATTGTGGAAGTGATGATTTTTCTGTAAGTAGTGAAAAATATATGCCATGACCAAAGCGATTATAATGATAATGAATTATTTTATTCTGTATTTTCTTGTATTATTTAATATTTTCAATATTTTCAACATTTTCAATATTTCAATATTTAAAAATTTCTTGTATTATTCAATATTTTTGTTCTGATAGTGAAGATGAAATGAATGAAACAAATGAATCAAGTAATGCCAATAGAAATGTTGATCCATATTTGTTGGAAAAGCTGGTATGGTAACTACATACTTTTTAAAAGCACGGTGGCGAATTAACAAGAGAAAATGTAATTAAATTACACTTCGAAATTGTACAACAAGAGCTCATGTTTGTGTATGCTAGATCTCGTGTAGAGAATATAAAGGGAGTGTTTGTATCATGTTCAATGAAAATTTCTTCAATGTATGCCATCAAAACCAGAAATGTAGCTAAATTCAGGTTATCGGTATGCTCTGATTTATGTTATACTTAGAAACTTGGGTCATACTTAGAAAAGGAAATTGGTTCAATTTTACCTGAAAAAGAAAGGTGTGCGTGTTATGTTGGATCTGATTGTAGTTTTGAAAAGTCGCAATGCCACTGTGGATAATTTATTTACCTCTTGAAATATTGAAAAAGGATTTTCAAAGAATATTAATATGGTTGACATAATGAGAAAAATTAATGAAGTATTTCTCCAAAACTTCTCGAATATAAAAAGCTATCCTTATATATATTCGTCAATATTGGAATTTGCCGAAAATACTACACTTGTTTCTTATGTTGGAAGAAAAAGTGTATCGTAAGTACAATGCATAGCTCTATCGAAAAAATGTGTTGATTTAGCAAAAAAATGGTGGCCGACGGCTGTATTTTGAAATATATTTTATATATCCATCCGGTTTGAATTCGTTTCAATTATACAATTATTTTCAAAGTCAAAGCTTTCTGCTTTGTTTGCCACAAATTGGCAAACAAAACAGAAGTTGCAATGCAAGGAAAGTTTTTACGTGTACTTTGATTTTTCCTTGCCAAAACAATAAATGGAAACGAGAAGTGGTAAAGCTAAATCAATGTTTTCTTTATTTTCATTTGACGATAAAATTATTCAACGCCTTCCCCGATTTCATTGTAAATATTCAAAAGTGTTCCACCGCAATTAAAAGGAAAAGCTAAGTGATATATTTGTTATAAGAGAGGAAATAGCAATCGAATTGTATGTCTAAATTATCTTCTGCAAAAATTAATTTAAGTCTGTTTTTTTTTTTACTTTATTTTTATTTTACATAATTTTTAATATAAATAATTTGTAAGTTGTTTGCTTAATAAAAATTTTGAATAAACCTATTTTGTCTTATTTATTGTCAAAAATAAATCTTTTCGTGAAAGTAAATACACTAAAATGTTATATGTGTGGAAAACTGAACCCAGGGTAAAAAACCTAAGTTGTTTTAAAGATAAAGTGAAGGTTAAGGGTTTTACATAAGTATAAGAAAAACCATTGGAATTAGCAAAAGCAGTAAGTTGTACCCTAAAATTTTGATCAATTGCGTAAACACAAAATCTAGTGGTACTCAAAACTTGACGTATAATGGTAACGTCTTTTTGTCACCAAAAAATACTTTATGCATTCTACACTTTATATATGATTTAAACCAATTAAAAATTGATACTCTAATCCCTGAAACCAATATTAAACATGTTTTTTTTTTAAGAATTGCATTATGTCAAACCCCTTCTTAATATCAATAAAAAGTAAAAATTTTCTATTATCGTATATTTTTCGTATTTCTGAGTTATGTGCTTCAAATGGTCAATCGAAATCTCTTGATCGAAATCGCTTTATAAACTTGCATATATCTCCAATTATTTGAATATTTTATTTTATGTTATTTCTCAAGTAACTCGCAACTTAATAGTTTCCCTTCGAAATCCATTTTGTTATACCGAAATTGTATTCAAAACCATTTAGAAAAGATATCGAAAAGAAAAAACTTTTTACAGAGTGGGATCTAGATCTGATTAGAAAATTTCAGGATCTTCGATTAATAGTTAGATAATATAATAATCACTACACCTTCTCGGTCGTCAATTAGCTAGCAACAACCAGCTTACTTTAACAATTCAAGTGTTAATTTATTTACCACTTCTAAGCTCTTATATTGTGATTGTCAATAGTGAGATTACATACAATTTTCGCGTATTTTTTTACTTTAACACTGTTATGCAATATTTTCATATATTCACACTCGTCTAGATTGATTTTATTGCATTCATATAACATTGACTACCTAAAATATAAAACAATAACAAAATACAAAGATTTTTGGAATCGTTTTCAAATTCCAGATACTTCTCCTACTTTCCTGTTGTTACAAATCAGCTCATAATCTTCAAATTATTTTCATATTCTACTAAATTTGTGACAAGACAACAATTAATGACGAATTTTTGTTTCTTTATTTCATTTTATTACTGCTGCAAGGACTAGGTTGAATATAATGGGAGAACTCTCACCTTTTTGTAAGTCCTTTTTTCAAATAAATTATTTAGACTTATCTGAATTTTGACTTGCGATTTTATGTTATTTTTTGTTAAAACTATTATTTCAAATTTTTTTTTCTTGTTATCTTAATTATACTTGTATGTATGTGTATGTATAAGTTTTCTAGAATATAATATATAATATTGAAGTCAAGTCCAAAAAAAATCTTAATCACATAGCAAACTAGAAAAAACGAAGAAATGTGCTTTTTTTGTGTCACATTTTTAAAATTGTAATTAACTATCCTTTTATATTTTTGAATGGCTTTTAAGCAAAATGACCTGAAAATAGAACTGATTTCAGTAGGTATCCTTTTTTGTTTTTTGGTTAGAAATGAATATAAAATTCAAGCCTGGTTATATTTTTCCTTTTAACCTAAACCTAAATACTTGTCATCTAAACTTGTATATTATCTATGTGTTGTCCTTTTTATATTAGATTGGGTGTGGATTATAAAGATTTATCTTTTAAAAAATGACTAAGAACGTAAAAAGGGCTGTTCTAAAAATTAAATTGCATGTAGGAGAGTATAAACCAACAAAAAGAGAAAATAAATTTCTATCCAAATAATTGAATGCTATTTTGTTCTTTGCGCCACAAAGTATTTATTGTAAACATAGAAAAACTAAATATTAATAATAGCTGTCCTCTATACGAATTGGAAGGTACAAAAAGGTTTTGTATTTGATTTTATTTGCTTTTAATATAAGTTAATTTATTGAATCTTTCTAAATGTAATTTATTCAAATCTTACTGGCTCTAGGTGGTCAAATATTAACAAACCAGGTCCTTAGCCAGATTATCGACATCGTCCATTTTTTCCAGATTTTCTACAGTTGAAGATATGAAATTGTTTTATATTTAGAATATTTCATCTTTCTAACGAAGAGATAATCTGCACCGAAGTCTTACAGCTTCGAAACTGGAAATTGTAGATTTTCTGGACTGGATTATTTTCATCCATCCGTTCTAGATAATCAAGTCACTGTAGTCTCTTAACTTTAATTTTCGTGACTATGTCTATTTAATTATACAGCTTCATTATATTTTCTCCTTCAGACTCCATCATTGGTTTCAAGATCATATATCCATTCATTTTAAGTTTACTCATTTGTTTTGAGTTTTATTTGATCTGATTATTGTAATTGTTTTTTTTTTTAAACTGCTCGCTGCAGTTTGGAATGTTGAATTAGTCTGGTTGTGTATCTATTTTAATTCTTTCAAGCTTTTTCATGATGCTCGGTATATTTAAATTAATGTTTGTAAATTAATCATTCTAACATACCAAGGAGCCTAAAATTCTGTGTATCAGAAAAAAAAGAAAAAATAACAATGAAATTTAAAAATTTGATAAACTGATTAGAAACTTATAAACAGTTATAAAATCCTAAAAAAAATAGTCTGACATTAAATATTCCAAAAATGGTGTTTTGATTTAAATAGATCCTTTCAGATTCCTTTGTTTTAAAAATCCTTCTAGATATTTACTTGTTTTTTAAATTTCACTTTATACATACACATTCGTGTAGTACAGTTTATGAACTAAATTTTAATGTCTGTGCATTTGTAGCCCTATTTTATATAGAAGTATGTTGGTTTTGTTCACAATATAATATTAAGAAAAACACATAAACTTATTAATTGGCTGTAGAAAGCAAATAAAATGGGATTAGAAACATGTGAGGATTGGAATAATCGAATTCTTGAAAGTAAAAATATCTAAAAATGATTTTTAAAATATTAGATGTACGGCTACATAATTATATATTATTGACCTTAGAAATATGTATATATACGTTTTTTATTCGTATATGTATATATACGGATTCAATACAGATTTGTATCGAATTTAATTGTAATTTTAATCAGTGGTACTTGCTTATTTGCTTATCACGCAATTAGTTTCATTTCATTTTAAGGGGGGTAAGCTATTGAACCACATGGGCTCAACCCGCATCTTTGCATGGTCCTGTTGGTTTTGTTAGGATATGTTTATAGCAATCGAGTTGTTATATTATGCTTTTTTTGTTGGAAATGTTGAAAAATAAAATGTTGATGAAATTTTTTTAAAGTAGTATATTTTAGATTGTTTCACAAATCAGCTTTTATCATTCACGAAATATGTACTAAAAAAATATAAGGTTTAATAATTTGTATAGTGGTGGTTTACAACTCCCACTGTTATAAGTGTTTTGTTATTGAAATATATATTTTAATAATATTCCAATATCATAATATTATAATAATAAATTTAAATAGTTAGAAGGAGTTTTAGTTTGCCTTAGAAGAGTTGGGTTCAAAATAAGCCAATCAAAATATTACAGGGTATTCCCTTTTTCCACCTTTAGACTTGAATTCAAAATATGTATATTACCCTTATCCAGAGAATGTATATAATATACGTATACTGAAA
Organism: Argyra leucocephala; assembly: GCA_963942445.1. Taxonomy (NCBI): domain Eukaryota; kingdom Metazoa; phylum Arthropoda; class Insecta; order Diptera; family Dolichopodidae; genus Argyra; species Argyra leucocephala. The sequence continues at coordinate 153,600,862 of OZ012677.1, read as the reverse complement.
ATCTTCAATTATGAGGGATTTGATAGTTTGTTACTAAATGAAGGTTATTAGAAAATTTATACGTACTTATGTATATCGTCGATGAATCAGTGACAACAGATAAATGACAAAATGTAAATTGTACAGGACAATGTCCTTTTATAAATTTTATTAAATATGTTTGTTTAATTGTATATTGTAGATAATAAAAGAAATTTTAAAATTAAATTTCGGTAGGTAAGTAGTTTTTGGGCACATACACGTGTTGTCCCAACGTAAGATATAGAAATTCAATATGTAGTTGCAAGATATAACAGTACCAAGTTAATGTAAATACTAAAGACAGTGAAAGGAAAAGTAATTTGATTTTTATTTATGTTTTTATGTTTTTTATTTATTTTATTTAGGTATGCACATGATAATAATTCATTTTTATTGTATTTAACTTTCAGTTTCACATTTTAAGTGGTAAAAATGATGGCAAATTTGGTCTCTCATCAAAAATTTTTATTGAAAAATCCTTTTGGATATTGTTTTTAGTTTTAGTAGCAGTATTTCTCAATCTTACATTATTCAAAGTGTTAGATATGCTCATGTCTCTCTCTAATGATTTTACCTAATTACGAACTTGCCGTTCCCCTATAAAGAAAATGTTGATAAAAACATTTACATACTCTTAAATTTGTTTTTAATTTGATGTTATAATTTAGCGAGCAATGCCTTTTATATTCTCTATCAGATACAGCTCTTCTTTTGATATTTTCAATTTAAACTAAAGTTTATTTATACTTACATAAAAAGTTCCATGCAGTTCTTGTCTTTGTTCTTAAGTAATTTCATTACATTTTAAAACACGAGATTGCTCACAAATCTTTGAACATCATCTTAAACCTATTTTTCTTCCATTTACTTACTACTTTTTCTTCATTTTCAGAATTAATCCAGCCAATGTATTCCTTATCTTGTTCTCGTCTTTTTTATTTTAAAAATCACTAACATTTTTTAAATTTGATATAGTTAATCTGTTTTTTTTCTGGTTTTATTTGCCAATGCCTTTGGAGATGCAATAGTACTTTGACTCTCATGTAATTCTGAGATTACAAATAAATCAGCTGATTTTGGACAATAATATTTTGTAATTATTATATTTCTATTTTTGTTTGTCCAAACTGGGCTCAAAAACGCTCATCCTTCCGGTGCTGCTATGTGGTTCTGAATCGTGGACTTAACCAAAAGCAAGCAAGCATGCACTTGGTATCTTTGAGAGTAAAATTCTTCGTCGCATTTATGGTTATGTGTCCGCGGAAGGGGTTTGGAGAAGAAGATATAATGCCGAACTATACCAGCTGTTCAACGACATAGACCTAGCTAAAAAAAAGTCAGAATAAGACGGCTTCATTGGCTAGGCCATGTAGAGTGTATGGATGAAAATGCTCCGGATAGGAAACTCTTCGAATCCAAGCGGCAGGAAACGCGTCGAGGGAGACCACACCTTCGTTGGAGAGATGAAATATCGGCAGATATGAAAAAACTTCAAATCACCAACTGCAGAGATCCCGCTCGTGACCGAAATCAGTGTAGGACAATTTTGGAGGACAACCTTCAAGGTGTGTAGCGCCCAGCAATAAATATTATTATATTTCAAAATTGTATTTCATAACCGCTTAACATAACGATATTTTATTGTGTATGATACCTCGCAAATTGTCAAAAATACATGACTGCCAAAAAAAAATTGTAGTGGTGATAACTCGCAAATGATTACGAGTTGTCACCATTTTATTTTTTACAAGTGTGTAATCACTACCATAAATTATAAAGCTTTTTATTAATAATTTGAAAATTCTATGAATGTTATTACATTTTATACCAAAAAATGTAAAAAACGTTTTTTGAAAATTTGGTCATTTACGTGGTGTGCTGTCACTGATTCATCGACGATATGTTGGATGATAAATTAGTTGGAATTTTAGAGTTGGATCAAAAAGCAGGGTTATACGATTTTTCCAAAATATACCAAATTAAAATTGCCAAATGTCCAAATGTTAAACTTACAGTTACCAAGTAAAAGTTGCAAAGTGCATCGTAGGCGCTAGTACATAACTCCACATTGAAATGATGCCGCGACAACAGTAACAGTAAAAATATTTAAACATTCTTTCTTCCGACATCATTTTTTTCAACAAATCGACCCACATACATTTTTTTTACCATTGGATCTGATGTTTGAAAAGTACTTGACGATATCATTAACCATTTAAAGCTTGGAATTTGCTGGTATGTGTATACATTTCAATCATAAAAAAATTATTTAATTATTATTGTTGGGTCAACTAATTTCTGATGTCACAGTTTTCACAGTAATTGTTTTGAGCTTCAAATATTTGATATTTTGTTAATAATATTTTTAATATCGGCAGTAGTGGTATATAGCAGAGTTAGAAAAATCAAATTTCTGGTTTGTAGTTATAAGTCTTTATATCTGCCAGCATGTTGGCTATAAAGAACTTGAGTTCTGGGTAACAAAATTCATTGTGTTTTTTTTTTTGTATTATAGCAAAGTCTCAAATAGTCTGAAATTTGAAGATTAATTACTTGT